>LR738710.1:548235035-548286365 GCA_902687465.1 Secale cereale
GGGGGGGGTTAGGTGCTTTAATATTACTTCTACGGACCATAGTTGAAACCTTAGCATGCTCTTTTATCTTAACAGGAAAAGGTGGTATCTCGATGTAAGCAGTAGGAACAACTGGATCAACATTGTAGATGATAGTTTCTTCTTTAGCAACTACTGGTTCTTTAATTACTTCTTTAACAGGGGGTGATATTTAAACCACTTCTCTTTAGGGAGATCAACATGAGTAGCAAAAGATTAACAGAAAGAGGTTACTATCTCAGAATCAAGTCCGTATTTAGTGCTAAACTTTTGAAAAGCATCGGTATTCATAAAAGATTTAACACAATCAAATTTAATCTTAATACCTCACTCTTTACCTTCGTCGAGTTCCCAATCTTCAGAGTTGCGTTTAATTCTTTATAATAGGTCCCACCAGAATTCAATAGTCTTCTTCATAAAAGAACCGGCATAAGAACTATCAAGCATGGATTGATCATTAGGAGAAAGCCGAGCATATAAGTTTTGAATGATAATTTCAATCTAAAGCTCATGATTGGGCATGAATATAACATTGACTTAAGCCTCCCCAAGATAGAGCAATACTTTCTCCTTCATGAGGCCAAAAATTATATATATAATTCCGATCACGATGAACTAGATGCATAGGATTTTTTTTATGGAATTCCATTTTCAAACGATTCCAATTCCAATATCATCGCATAGCCTATACCATGTCAATGCCTTTCCCTTAAAAGATAAAGGGAAAATCTTCTTCTGACCTTCATCTCCGAGTAAACCTGCATGCTTAAATAATCCACAAATTTCATCCACATATATCAAATGCATATCAGGATGTGCGGTTCCATCTCCTGCATAAGGATTAGCTAGCAGTTGCTCTATCATACCTGAAGGAATTTCATATTCAGTATTTTCAATAGTTGCAGTAGGTTGAGGGGCAAATAATTATGCTTCCGCTTGAGGTGAAGATATATACCCCGAACAAACCCCTCAAAGGATGGTTCTCCATAGTAACAAGTGACAATAAATTTCAACACGTAGTAATAATTTTTCCTTACCAAGAGCGCTTCACTCCTCGGAAACGATGCCAGAAAAGAGTCTTGATGACCCACTAGTATAGGGGATCAATCCTAGTACTTTCAATAAGTAAGAGTGTTGAACCCAACGAGGAGCAGAAGGAAATGACAAGTGGTTTTCAGCAAGGTAATGTCTGCAAGTGCTGAAATTATAAGTAGCAGATAGTTTGATAGCAAGATAATTTGTAAAGAGCAAGTAACGGTAATGGCAAATAGTATCAAGTAAGGTAGCCGAATCCTTTTGAGGTAAAGGACATGTCAAAACGGTTTCTTATAATAAGCAAGGTGTTCTTGAGGGCACGCGGGAATTTCATCTATTCACTTTCACCATGTTGGCTTGATTTGTGTTCGCTACTTTGATAATTTGATATGTGGGTGGATCGGTGCTTAGGTGATTTTATTACTTGAACAAACTTCCTACTTATGATTAACCCCCTCGCAAGCATCCACAACTATGAGAAAAGTATTAAGATAAAATCTAAGCATAGCATTAAACATTTGCATCAAAATCGGTCCCTTAAGAAGTAGCACATAAACTAGGGTTTAAGCTTCTGTCACTCTAGCAACCCATCATCTAATAACTACTCCACAATGCATTCTCTTAGGCCCAAATATGGTGAAGTGTCATGTAGTCGACATTCACATGACGCCACTAAGGGAATCACAACATACATATTATCAAAATATCGAACACATATCAAGTTCACATGATTACTTGCAACATGATTTCTCCCGTGACCTCAAGAACAAAAGTAACTACTCACAAATGATAGACATGTTCATGATTAGATGGGTATTAAATAGCATAACGGATCTGAACATATAATCTTCCACAAAATAAACCATATAGTAATCAACTACAATATGTAATCAACACTACTAGTTACCCACAAGCACCAATCTAAGGATCTGGTATGAAGATTGAACACAAGAGATGAACTAGGGTTTGAGAGGAGATGGTGTTGTTGAATATGTTGATGGAGATTGCTCGCCCCAAGATCGGAGAGTTGTTGGTGATGATGATGAAGATGATTTCCCCCTCTGAGAGGGAAGTTCCCCCGGCAGAATCGCTCTGTCGGAGGGCGAAAGTGCTCCTGCCCAAGTTCCGCCTTGAGACGGCGGCGCTCTATCCCCAAAGTCCTCCCCATATTTTTTTTCTATGTCAAAATGACTTATATACCAGAAGAGGGGCACCGGAGGTGGGCCGAGGAGGGCACAACCAACTAGGGCGCGCCTGGGGGCCCTCGCGCACCCAGGTTGGTTGTGCCCTCCTGGTGGGCCTCCTTCGGTAGTTATTTGCTCCAATATTTATTACATATTCCGTAAAAAATTCATGTGAAGTTTCAGCTCATTTGGAGTTGTGCAGAATAGGTAGCCTGACGTTGCCTTTTCAGGTCGAGATTTCCAGCTGCCGGTATTCTCCCTCTTGATAGAAACCATGCATATTATGAGAGAAAAGGCATTATAATTACTCCACATGGCATTATTATGCATAAAAACATCATCAATAACAGTAGGAAAATAAGACGCAAAATGGACGTATCAGAGGGGACGCATGCATCCTGTCCACCTCGCAGGCTCGACGGGACACGTGCGTGCAGCAAGGCCGCCCATGCTCATTGGGAACCGAGCTCTTTGACCTCCATCCACCAGCCGTCCCCCTCGCTCACAACTTCTCCATTAATGACGACCGAGCCGCTGTTTAACACACGGATAATACAACGACAAATTTACAATGGCGCGGATAATAATTGTCTTACATATTCCGGATAAATTTAAATGCCACATGCGGCAAGAGAAGAAGGAAATCACAGACAACGATATGGGTCGCTACTGTTTCTACTCGTCGATGGATCTTAGGGCGACGACATCCTCCAGCTCCTTCTTCAATTCCTCACGACTTTGCTTGAAAGCAGCCACAAATTCCTCCACCTCCTGCTCGCGCTCGATCTGGAGCTTCCTCAAGTCACCCATCTGTTCCTCGACGAATCTTGTCAGCGTCATCTGATAACCCACAAGTATAGGGGATCGCAACAGTTTTCAATAAGTAAGAGTGTCGAACCCAATGAGGAGCTAAAGGTAGAACAAATATTCCCTCAAGTTCTATCGACCACCGATACAACTCTACGCACGCTTGACGTTCACTTTACCTAGAACAAGTATAAAACTAGAAGTACTTTGTATGTGTAACGGGATAGGTTTGCAAGAATATAAAGAGCACGTAAATAAAAACTAGGGGTTGTTTAGGTAAAGAAGCAATAAAGTTTATATAGCGAGTGTGGAAAAGTGGTGGTAGGAGTTGCGAAATTGTCACTAAGCAATTGACTATGTTACTAGACCGATAGCAAGTTTTATGTGGGAGAGGCCACTGCTAGCATGTCATCCCTGACTTAGAATTCTATGCACTTATGATTGGAACGGTTAGCAAGCATCCGCAACTACTAACATTCATTAAGGTAAAACCCAACCATAGCATTAAGATAAATTGGTCCCCCTTCAATCCCGTATGCATCAATTTTTATGCTAGGTTGAAGCTTCTGTCACTCTTGCCCTCCAATACATAGTCCTATCAACATACAACTAACCCTATGGTGTGATCCACGCGTGCCCTCATATGATGGGCACCAAAGTACATCAACATAACCACAAGAAAAATAAACCAATCATAGCAATTCACCAATTACCGATAGGACAATGAAAATCTACTCAGACATCATAGGATGGCAACACATCATTGAATAATAATATGAAGCATAAAGCACCATGTTCAAGTAGAGTGTACAGTGAGTTACGGGAGAGTGGACCTCTGTAGATAGATGGGGGAAGGTGATGAAGATGTTGGTGAAGATGACGGAGGTGCTGGTGTAGATCGTCGTCGCACGATGATGGCCCCGGTGGCACTCCAGCACCACCGGAAGCGAGGGGGAGAGAGCCCCCCTCCTTATTCTTCCTTGACCTTCTCCCTAGGTGGGACAAGGGATCTCCCTCTGGTCCTTGGTCTCCATGGCATGGAAGGGGCGAGAGCCCCTCCGAGATTGGATCTGTCTCTCTGTCTCTCTCTATTTCTGCGCTCCAGATTCTGGCCTTTCACCGTTTCTTATATTCTCGGAGATCTGTAACTCCGATTGGGCTGAAACTTTAACATGATTGATATCTGGATATTGGCTTTCTTGCGGTGAAAGAAGGGCACCAACCACCTTACGGGGTGGCCACGAGGGTCAGGGGCGCACCCACCCCCTGGGGCGCGCCCCCTACCTCGTGGCCCCCTCGGGCATCGTCTCGTGTTGATTCTTCTTCCCAAAAATCACATATATTCCAAAAAAAATCTCCGTCATTTTTTATCCCGTTTGGACTCCATTTGATATGGATTTTCTATGAAACAAAAAACATGCAACAAACAGGAACTGGCACTGGGTACTGGATCAATATGTTAGTCCCAAAAATAGTACAAAAAGTTGCCAAAAGTATGTAAAAGTTGTAGAATATTGGCATGGAACAATCAAAAATTATAGATACTATGGAGACGTATCATCATCCCCGAGGCACTGCTCTGCCCATGCTGCATCATCCAACCGGTGGCCCCCTCCTCCTTCTCAGGAAGTGCCTTGAGGAGCTTCGCATTGTCACCCATGAGTTGCTCTACGAGGCCGGTCGCCTTGCCAACCGAGGCATTGCTGATCTCGAGCAGCTTCATCAAGCCGTCAACTAGCTCCTGGTGCTTAATGAGGCTAGCGATAATGTCGTCATCGCCGGCCAAGAACTTCAGCAACGCCAGCTCGTCGCAGTCGCCGGTGCGGCGAGTGCGCTTGTGAGAGCCCTCGCGTGCCCATGAGAGCTCGTTCGAGGGCTCTGTGGTGCACCGGGACATCTCTGCTATGGATGCCGCTTTGTGGCGGGGCCTCTCTGGCTTCTATGGCCTGGGTCTTTGCTGCCTGGTTATATGTCCACCCGAAACTCCTCCTACCGGTCATGGCGAAACGACTTGACAGGAAAGACCAGTTTTGTGGGTGATGAGGAGAGGAACTGTGAAGTAATTTTCGAGTGGGGTAGTTTTTATAGCCCGATGCTAAGTGTGAACACATATTAGTTTGATCGGTGTGAACACATATTAGTTTGATCTATGTGAACAGATTTGCAATTAATTATTGCATTGTAATCTGCAACGCGACGAGAAATAAGGTCAAAATTTATTGATAGTTCTGGGCCTACAAAGCCCGTTTATGTTGTTCTAGCTGATCGCAAATAGTTCTTTTTGATCAACCGTATGCCACGCATCGGAAGCCCGAAACATGGGCCCACGTTCTCGGATGTACGTGTACGTGTCTGTCCACTATCACACACGGTCAATACATCACCATCGTGTCCGGTGGATGCACCGTCGTGCCTCCCACGGGTTGCCAGAAGGTTGACCACATGCTTGCTCGCCATTGAGGTGGCCGTGGCATGCTCTGCTCGCGTCTGTCCGCGCGTTTTACTCGCCATTGAGGTGGCCGTGGCGCGCTCCGCTCTGGCGTCCCTACGCGCGCTGTGCTCACCGTTGAGGAAAATTTACAATGGCAATCGTTAATAATTGTCTTACATATTCAGGATAATTTAAAATTCCACATGCAACAACACACAAAACACTCACGATCAACATATGCATACAATTATAATAAAATATAGGCTATAATGCTGAGGTGGCGGCCTTCCGATGACGGTCTTCTCGGACTGCATGATCAGCATAGAACCCTTGCGGCCATTCATTCTAAGTGTCCCGGCCCGCCTCCGCATACGGAGCTGCTGGCGCTGGGAGGCTCTTGGGGCTGCTGGGCCTCTTCCAGAAGAGCTTGACAACGTGCAATTGCGTGCATGATATCTCCGTGGAACCGCTCCATTTCCATGTCTCTGGCCTAGTATCAAATCCCGTCCATCACCTGCATCCACAAGATATCACGTTGGCGATGTTCTACTTCATCGGGGACGTCAACTCCGCCAAGGATGCGCTCGAGCCTGGCCACCACATCGTCGGGATCGAGGTTGACACGGCCGCCACGGGCAATGATGTAGCCGCAGGCTGCCTGTGTCTTCACTGAATCACAGAGGTCCTCTGACCATTCCTTGGGGGGCATCAGGCTCTCCATGAGCACTGGTGACGGCGGCTCTTCGAGTGGGTCGCCGATCATGTCGTCGAGCAGCTCTGGATCATTTGCACGATGGATGGCAAACTGCTCATCACACATCCTCCGCAATATGTCGATTGTGCACCCAAGGACTATCACGCTGATATCGCTGCCGATGGGCCATGGTACCTATACCAGCTGATGAATCTCTTGCTCCCCGACCTGCTCCGGCTTGTTCTCCTCGCCGAAGACGTAATGCACATAGGGATCTACGTCGAAGCTTTGGTCGTTGTCTGGCATGCTTGGAATAACTAATGGTAGATGGATGAGGACTAGATTTGCGCAGAGTGTCGTGACGGTGCGTTGCCGCCTGGGTTATATGCAGAAGCCATTAGCTGGTGGTGGGAAATCGATTAGGGAAGAGCCGTGGATTTTTCAATTCACCCATGTGGAGCGCGGGAAGCATTCGCTGGAGCGCGGGAAGACTAAGTGGAGCACACACACAACCCGAATACCGTATGCGGTGCCACATGTTATTTATCACACACGTGTTAACATAAGGAAACGTATGTTTAACTTACTAATCATCGCACACGAGTACTCACAGACGCATCATGTGCGATACTCCTAGCCATCGCAAATAGCTAGTTTGCATTTTTCAAAGTTTTTTGTACAAACAGAATGGCACACGAGCTAAGTATAGTAACCATTTGTGTTATAATTTCTCATCGCAAACAGTTCATCCGAGTAGGTTGTTTGATGCGTATCACACACATCTTGTTTACCCGAATCGTTTATGTTCTTTTCGCTCATTGCAAACAGCCGCATATCAGACACATCTTGTTAAGTTGAACCGTTTATGTTCTCTTCCCTTATCAGAAACAGTTCGTCCCACTGAACCGTATGGCATATATAACACACACCTTGATCTGGCTGACCATTTCTGTTAAATTCCCTAATAGCAAACAGTTCATCGGAGCAAACTGTGTGTCGTATATCGCACACACATTGATATGCCTACCCGTTTTTATTGTCCTGTCTAATCGCAAACAGTTTATATGGATCAACTGTATGCCCAACATTGCACACGTAACTAAAATCTGAACCGTGTTTGATGTCTCCGCCATCGCGAACGTTTTGCATCTTTTTTGACAGGTTTTTTACATCCCCGTTTGCAATTAATGCATCGCACACAGTTTCGTCAAAGGGTCTCTGATCGTAGTGTCACATTAGCAGCATCCTGTAGTAGTGCATGATCAAACTCGAAGACTGACATGCTCATCGAACAAAATCCGACTACCTCTCAACATCGGCAACTCTAGCGGAGTCAACGTGCAACCACGGCCACGTTGATGTGGACTCTTCGATGGATTGTCCCATAGAATAACCTTCTGTTTACGCATCGTCTTAAAAAAGTTGGTGCAAGAAGCACTAAGTCTTGCGGCAGTGAGGACGTCGAAGCGGCGTGCGATTTTTCCCACAGGATCGTCATCCAAGGTCTCCTAGCCCCGACGAGGAGGAGAACCGCATGGCGTATCCATGGCAGTAGCGATGAACTACCTTGGTCTCTTCAGGGGGACCGGCGAGGAGTAGATAAGAGCGTAACCGCAGGGCCTCGTCCCTTCGTTAAGGAAGTTATGCGGGCACGCATAGTGGTAGCGTGATGTTGCGGTTATTGTTTAGTACTAGTATGTAGTACCGTAGCAATTGTACTTTATGTACTGTGTACTTCTATAGTGTACCAGTTTGGAACTCTTGAATCTCAAGGCCAAGGAGCTACGGTTGCAAGTGGAGGGTACTATTGTTCTCTCGAACCATCATTGTACTATCAATGCAGGGAAAGTACACATGCGTCCTCTTAATGCTCTATTCAAGCGCGTAGCTGGCCTACTCAGCGGACGTCGATCCTCTGACTTAACAATCCCTGACATACCCTGCCTTTGAGTCACTGATAAGTAGGCCCAATGCACTTTGGGACCAATGTCTCAGTGACTCAAAGGTATAGGCTAGCAAATTGCGGGGGCAGAACATTTGAGTTCTTGGATACAGCGAGACCAGGCTTTTTGCTTCCATTTGTGGAGGTGTAATGGATCTCGTCGAACTTTGTTTGTTGGTCCTTCCTTCGTTATTAATGAAATGAGGCACAGCATTTGCCTCCATTTAAAAAATCACGTCAATAGGAAGTTTTTTTATAGAGTTTAGAGCCGATAATGGAGCGAAGTCCATGCGTGCAACGCCACAAGCTACAGAGTAGTACTAGTATTGTACGTCCAGAGCCATATTGCACAGTTCCCAATGCCACGCCAGGCTTTTTCGGCTTCTCGCGCTTAATTGGGAGGTGCTAGTTCAAAGATGCTAGCTGATGAGGAAGTAGCAAGCGAGGTGCGGCTAGGGCAAGCACGCAGGCGAAAAACGTTGCACAGTGTGAATTGATATATAGGAGTACTATCTTTACCTAATAATAAAGGATGAAGACTTTCATAGTTCTCCATACATCACATCTTTGTATCCGTTGATTTTGCGTTAACCATAAAGATTAACGGTTGAGATTTAAAAGAAGGAAGACATGCGTTTTATCACGCGTGTAAACATATACCAAGAAAAAAACCTGGAAAGAGCCTAGCATTGACGCGATTAATTCCATCATATGTGTCCGGCTTGGACACGTACAATCTCCTGTAGCTCTTATTCTAGCTCTTAGTCTATCTTCCATGACCATCACCGCATCCCCTCCTCATCACAAGACGTCGACCCATAGGAACTCACCACCACGGGCACCAACATCTTCGAGATCGGCCCAGATAGTTATGTTTTGGTCTATGTTTCGCAGAAGATATTGCTGTTATTCTTTGGTGTGAGCGATTTGTGCCAGCGAGATGTCAGATCCGGTGGGTGTTTTGTTTCTCTGTCGGACAACGACCCGGCCTGCCCTATGAACTCTCTCCCTTGTGAACCAATATGCGGTAGCTGCAAGATCCAGCAAGCGACTGTAGTGGCGCGCCGAATTAATAATTATCGGCCCCTCGACACCTTCCATAATTGGAGAGCTGCGGTCAATGGGCTTATGCTCCCTAGAAACGGAACTGAGCACAAGATGATGGAGGAGCACAACAAGGTAGAGCCACGGAGCTGGTCACAAGATGATGGAGGACCATAACAAGGTAGAGCCAGGGGTATGCGTCGGAGGGTGGTGAAGGCTCTCGGACAAGATGCCGGGTGGGAGGAAGGTGAAAGATGCGACAAAGACAGAAGGGTCGAGGGCGGCAATCAGGAGCACAACGGCCGATGCGAAGAACTCATCGTTGCGAAAGTGGTATGTTGGGCAGTTGCTCGAGTAGATGTCGTAGCCCATCATCCTAGCTTCTTATTCTAATTACGCTAGCAAGTACATTGGACGTTGATGTGAATTTATCGCCGTCAGATTGTTGCGATTTGTACGTGGAGGGGTGCCCACGGTGCGCTACGCTGCGGCCTTCCAGCCTGGTCCGGCGCTGCCCCACCTTGGCAAGAGCGGATGCTTCACGCGATGCAAGGTATCCTAGGCTCCGGTGCTGTCAAGTACCGATATCGCTTACATTCCGCCTGCTTGACGTTCTATATCCGGATTGTCTTCGCCGATGGCGACCCACGGGCCTGCAGTCCTAATTCGCCACATCCGGCGGAGACACACACTCAACTGGAGGGGAACGCGTTGGCCAGACGCCTCACCCGTGCGATGGACGAGGTGTGCTGGACCGTCGTCCTCACGGATCAGTTGACTACACATGTGGGCTTCAACACCTTTTGTGCACAGCCGTTCCATGCTCATCGGTACACCATGCGAGGACCAGTGTTTCCATCGAAAAGAAAACCACGCGTTCCAAACGTCCCATGTGTTAGCACGTACTCCCTCCGTTCGGAATTATTTGTCTCGAAAATGGATGTACCTAGAACGTCATTCTAGGTACATCCATTTTTTTGTCGAAACGAAGGCAAAAGATTTGCCTCATCGATTAATTAAGCAGAAGAGAATTGCCCAGTTAATTACGGATAACCGGGCTAAAACCGATACAAACTCACCACACATAATGCATAAACCTCACCTCCACACAAGTGGCGCTACAAATCGTATCAACGCACGACAACCGCAACCCCAGATGCCTCTACATCACAAAGGAAACTCCAACGAAAAGACCTCAAACCAACACATCGTCATCATCAAATCCACGGTGATGACCCAACACATGAGGACAGGCCAAGAGAATGAAGACCATACATCATGCCGCTGCAGATGCCTTCCAAGTTGCGCCACTCTTCTTCCCTTTACTCTTGAGGGACCTCTCCTTTAGAATGCCGGCCCGAGGGCAAGCACCCATCTTCATGCTTTTGTCACTGATTCGTGTCCCCGTTAAGAGGCACGCAATCGCCTTGCCATATCCTGGTATGGCAGCCTCCAAGCCGTCGAGAACATCACAAAGCTCTTTTGCGAATAGATCATCGGGACTAGTTAACAACACACTTGGCGCGACACCCTCATTGTCCACAGACACCACCTTCGTAAGCACCATTGATGACGGTGAAGCAAGCTCCCCACAAAGCCCATCGAGACTGACACTTGGCGCAGCACCCTCATTGTCCACAGACACCACCTTCGGAAGCACCATCAATGACGGTGAAGCGAGCTCCCCACAAAGCTCATCGGGACTCACACTTGGCTCAACACCCTCATTGTCCGCAGACACCACCTTCGAAAGCACCATCGATAGTGGCGAAGTGAGTTCCCCGCAAAGCTCCTGCAGCTCAGGTATAATCTGTAACACTGGAGTCAAGACCTCGACGATGACCTCACCCCCTAGGGCAGGCACTGCAGAGGGCAAGGCAGGCTGAGACGACAAAGCGGATCCCGAACGAGGGGAGAAACTGCCATAGAGTTCTGCACAGTTCTCATTCTCGCAATCAACAGCAAGCTCAGCCATGGGAGACAACACAAGAGAAAGCCTTCCCAGGGCGGTCTCCGCTCGCTCCAGAAAGCCTCCAACACGCATCAGGCAATCTTGCATGGAATCAACGACCTTGCGCAAAGGCGCCTCCTTCAGCTGAGATGAAGTCATGCCTTGAAGATTGGCAAATGTGGACTGGAGCGACACATCCACTGGGGCCGCGGAGCCAGCAGCTGAATCAACTGGCATGGAAGTCCGGGATTCACGACGAAGCACCTTGTCAAGGGGCAGAGGGTCGTGGATCTCAATTGTTGCAGGAACCGAAGCCCAAGAAGGAGCCGTCGCTCCAGGTGGACCTGCAGCATGCGACGGCGCTGGCCGGCAGCCATCTCTGGCACGATGTCCTGAGCAGAAGCATCGAAAGCATCGGATCGAATTCCTGCACTCAGCCGCACGGTGTCCTTTACCGAAGCAGCGGAAACATCTGTTTCTCAGCCACGCAGGTGGAGGGGGTCGTTGTTGCACCTTGAAAGCTGCCTGGCGGGCACGGCGAGACTGGACCTGCTCCCAACCGTCCGCCACAACTGCCACGAGCCTTGCGAGACGCACATCAGGCGCAGCGAGCCAGCTGTCATCGGCAAAGGCGATGGAGCTGGAGCTTGGCGGGGCAGCAGGAGCAGCGCCAGTCAACATGGCAAGCAGCCTGGGAGAGCTCGCCGGGACCTCATCGGCGACTTTGGCTGGATGCAGGGACGGCAGCCCGTGACCCAGATCTGACCGGGGAGACAAGGGCTGCAACAGGGTGCGCGATGACTAAACCTCGCGAAGGGAGGCTGGAGGCGACGACAATGAACCCGGGAGGGCACGAAGCTGCAATGGCTGGCCGGAGGAGTCATCGTGTAGGAGAGCGGTGGCGGCAGGCGGCATAGCCAGGGTGGCCGCCGTCGCAGGGCGCGCGCGCGGAGACAACACACCCCGGTTTTCCCCCCTACACCTCCAAGCAGGAGGGCGCCGACGCACAGCCGAGCAGCACGACGACGCCTGAGCTGGCCGTGAGACGGCCGCTGCTGACGATGACGCGGACGCGGGCCGGCGAGGAGCCATGGCCAGGAGCGGAGCTTTAGTTGGAGAAGAGAGAGGGCGCAGAGGGGGTTCCGGATCCGGTCGCGGCTGCTGCCAGGGACGCCGGATGAGGGAGATCGGGCGGCGCCGCCGGCCGTGCTCACCCGACGCGGGCGTGCGCGCGGTCGCGGGAGCCCATTCCTCTTTTCACCCCCGTCGTCTTCCTGTTTTGCTGTGTTCTCTTGGAAAAGTTTGGGATCAGGTACATCCATTTTCGAGACAAGTAATTCCGAACGGAGGGAGTACGTGGTGACCGAGATGCTATATGATGATCCCTAGCTATCCGTCCATACCCTATACCCTAGAATAACAACCAACCAACTAATGCACTACATATTTACAAAGGACTGAAGGTAAATAGAACATAACTCGCCGCAATTTTCACCATGTTGACGGTAGACGGTGGTAGCAAACATCAATTATTATTTTTGCAAAAAAAAATCTATCATAATATATATGGTCAATTGGTCATACAGGATGCCATCCTCGATAAAATTCTGAAATTCTCATTGGTAATGTTCAGGTATCTTGGGTTGGTTATTAATTATTGTTAGGTATCTTGGATGGCTTACAGATCTTAGAAACAATTTACCACTCCAAAACTTAACATGTAGCAAAACAATATTTAAATTATTTAAATTACCAAGGACATTCTTGACAGAAAATACATCTCATATAGAAAACCTCCCTATCAATCTCGCTCCAAAACCTAGGTCATGGCAATACTTCTCAATGATATGATTCGCGTTTATGTGATCACTTGATTAACTACTTCTTCCTAGATCAAGATACATATTTGCACATTTTAGTGTACAAAATCTTTTCAAGCCACATAGTTTTTAAATTTTTCTTTGCTGCAGAAGCCCACCTCGCTAGACCAAGTTTTTCTTTCTTGACTCAGGTAATTTTTTCCGGTTTTGTATCCGCTCTGTGTAACATAGCAAATGCATTTTGACCTTGCTTACAGAATTTCAATTATTATTTTTTTGAAAAATTTGAGCGGTAAAAATATTTTTAGGGTCCACCAGAATTTCTGATAACCGGACGGTCACCAACGCATGACATGTTAGACTCAGTGTCCATGGCGTCTTCGACACAACCCTATTGAATTCATGCTCCAGCCAACTCATTCAAAAGTCTGAACTGATGGAGGGAGGCGGACAATATATTTCAACACTCCCCCTCACATCTAGGCTCTTTTAGTCTATGGGATGCATGCAATATATTTCAACACTCCCCCTCACGTCTAGGCTATTTTAGTCCATAGACGTGGGATCGATGTAGGCCGCAGAATCATTTTTTTATTTAATACTGCGTTGGCAGGGTCTTGAACTCAAGACCTCTTGGCTCGGATATCATATTGAATTCATGCTCCAGCCAACTCATTCAAAAGTCCAAACTGATGGACGGAGGCGGGCAATATATTTTAACAAACCCCTCGCTATTCCCTATGGTATTATCAGGACGATGGAGGGTCTTTGTCCAACACTCCTAATCTCGCCAGACATGATCTGTTCTCTGCGACCCAAAGTGAAAGCACAAGTTTGTGCCCTGTTAAAATAGAGGACGTGGGTATGGGGGTGGGGCTCTTGACTCTTGAGCCATATTTATTAGGCTAGGATGGTGTGATATTATTTCTCTCCCGTCGCAACGCACGGGCATGCTTACTAGTATATATATATATATATATATATATATATATATATATATATATAGTAATACTGCTCTAGTATGCGAGCCACGAGATGATGGGAGGGAAACCCCGTTCACATGGTTGGGCTATCCAGTGCTCCCAGATTGTGGTGTGACACGTCCGTTCATCTTCAAAAGTCTAACTAACAGTCTACCAGTGTACTTCTCCTACAATATTTGCTCGCGACAAGGTTAATATTTTTTTCAAAGGCTGCCATGCGTTTGGCCAGGATCGAACCCACAAAACGAGCTATACACTTAACCTAGAATCGTCTTTTGTCGCTAGTACATTGTTCTTTACAAGAATACCACTACCAACAAACTACCACTTTCCAACAAGCCATACCAAGCAACCACTACTCTACAAAAATTAATGAAAACATACCAAAAATTCTTACATCGTAGTAAACTACCAAGTGTCGTTATAGGCACGTTTAAACCCATTTCGCCCCTTAAGCCAACACCGTCTATTTGATTGGCAAGTTAGGTGTTATGACTTGTGGGACCTACATGCCAGTCTGGACAAAAATCCCCGAGTCACCTCCTACCTCCGGCCCGTCCACCTAGTCATCCTCGACCATGGGAGGCAGCTACCGGCGCCAGCACAAGGCAAGGTCAAAAGAGTCGGTGGCGTGGAGCCCATCTTGCGGCAGCCCGGATGCGCTTCGTGCGGCGCTCGCGGCCGCTAGCTAGCCAACCTAGCACACACCCTGCTGGATGCATCCAGCTACTTGTCTGCAAGGTTTGCTAGCTAGGTTGGCACGGCGGTGCGGCGGCTTGCTCGTGCGTGCCGGCAACTTGCTCGCTTGTGAGCCATGCTCGGGCCAGCCTGCCAACCCGTGCGGAGGCCAGCGCAGCGTCCGACCCGTCCGGCGAGCCGTGGCCAGCTCGCTAATCACCGGCACCAAGAACAAACATGCATACGAACTGTTAGAAGTAATGTTCAGGAAAAATAATCATTGGAGGAGGAAGAAGAGGATAGATTCTCAGATGTGGGTCCCTCGTGTCTCAACGTTAAACACAACAGTCAAACGGACGGTGTTAGTTTAAGGTGCCTTGTCAGCATGGACGTGTGGGCCAACCCTGACATAAACAGGTTTAAACGAGTCTAATCAGCACTAGGTAGTAGTTTTTTGGTGCGGATTAAGAAATTTTGGTTATGTTTTTGCTATTTTTTGTACATTAGTTTCTTCCTATGGCTGGTTGAAAGTGGTAGTTTTTTGTTAAATATTCTACATAATGTAAGTAGGAGCGAAAGTTAAGCTTTGGAAGCCAATAAGCACGACTAGTTACATAGTGGCTATGTGTACATAATTTAAACGAAATATCGACCATGAGTGTCTAATATCTTGATGGAAAACTTGAAGCTACGGAAATACTAGCAATGTGCACGTGTGTTGCAACGGATCATAAGTAGAATAATATTTATTATCTTTACCTAATAATAAAGCACGGAACGAGTTTGTCGGGTTCACCGTCACAATACGCTTTTTTCTCATGTCATAATACGCTTTTATGATTTGTATAAACAAAATCATAATATAAACGAGGTGGTACTAATTTAGGGAACCGTTTGTAGTTTTGTCGATCGTCAAACCTTCTGTAGTTTGACACATCGCTGCTTTGGGCTGGCCCACGTCGCGTTCTCTCCACGCACACGGCACACAGGTCTTACAATTCGTCTACAACTTGATCCTAAATAAAATACAATTCGTCTACAACTGGGACACCTCCGAGCAAAGTAAAAAGGGGATCGATGGAGTTTAGGTCACGTCCTCCCCCACCCAGATCGCTGCTCCCACCGATTACGCAACCTACCGGCGGCCCCTCCACCACCCGTTCCCACGATCCCCAACTCCCGCAGTCGTGGCCACCACATCTTCCAACGGCCCCTTCGATCTTAGATATGGTTGACCGGGAACACGCGCGGCCTCTGAAGGCTGGACGCGCGGCCGTGCTGTGGCTAGAGTTCGAGGCGCTCAACTGGAACTGGTAGGCGTTGTGTGTGGTGGCGTCAGCCAGTCGGCTGCCTGCACGCCATGGCAGAGAGCGGCGAGGCCGAGCACCCGCCCTTCGTTTCGAGTTCTGGGTTCCTTGATTTATTTTCAGCAGCAGCTTCATTACATACCTCTTTTTCTTCCTGCACTATCAGTAGAATCTGAACTCGAGCTTTCAGCTGGAGCTTTTAGTATCCTGAGGCACTCATCAACTTCAGAATTACCACTTGGGTGGCTTTTCTCAAGAAAATATGGAAAGAAGCGAGGATTCTCAAGTAATAAGATAAGTGTGCTTACAAAAAAAGTTACCTACTGGAAAGTAGATGATGCATTCTTCTTCTGCATGGAAATCTGCAAATTGATTATCGGCATACTATTTGTCCGTACTTCTCCAAGATCTGAGCATACCATCTTAGGAACTTCTGTAACTTCCTGGTGGGACATAAGTTCAGGAGTGTAATTTATCATTGTATAAAGTGCGTACTGAACCTTAATAACAAGGGGATTCTGTTATTTCTTACTCAATTTACTTGCATTTTCAGAAATCTGGTGTATAGAGCAGCAATGTTCAGTCTGCGTGGTCATATTATTTTGAATTTCAAGGAACAAAAATGATGTATATTTGAAGACGTACAGGTTGAGGAACAAAATAATGTGATTTCGAGGAACAACATTAAATAGGCAGGAGGACAATGGATATTTTTGGGTCAGTATTTTCGAATTAGATACATATTTCAACTTGCAATTAGGAGGTTCTGAACCTCTCTTTTCTTGATGGAGAGCATGCAATGAAGAAACCACCACCACTGGTTTGTCACAGCCAGAGGTAAGTGCATGGTTGTTCGGGTGATAGCCTTATAACTGCCTTGATGGTCTACATCCATGGTATGGCTGCGTAACGTTTATGTTTTCTCTCATATTAGTCATTCACCATGTTCCTCTTACCATCGCCTTGACTGGAACAAAGGTGCTTACCACCGCTGAACATTTGTTTAGCAATCCATTGCCGCCCGATATTGGCATGTTCCTTCTGCCATGGAGCATGATTTGCAAAGAATGGTGGAGTTGCTTCGTTATTTCTATGAATTGGTGGAGGATCTAGAGGCTCATCTGCATTCCATGTCCAGGTCCATACCTTGCATCAAATTCTAGCCTTTACGGCCACTCGGAGCGCTTTTCACTGTACAAACAGCATGCAGAGAAGCTAATGGAATCTTGTTCAGGTTATCACTGCTTTTGCTCCTGCAAGGTATCTTTGTCCCTCTTTATTGACCATTTACGTTTGCCTGATTAGTGAAACATGAGTCGCGTGATTCCAGTTACGCATGCATATAACATAGGCTTTTTTGTTGCCTCGTATTAACATGGGAACTGAGTAGATTTCTCGAAATGTATTCTTTTGGTTGCTTTGAGTAAAATGCTTGGTATTTTGTATTTTCTGTTCATATTAACACTGCTGCAAGTCATCACATGCCTTTTAATATTTTAGAAAGTACAACGAGTCTTGCGAAGGGTCCTCGAGGAAGCTCAACAGATGACTATTCTCAGTGGAGATGACACCAGAGATGGTATTCTGAAGTAAGCTCCTGCACACCATTCTTTTGTAGTTCCTTCACAAGAAATGATTCCTTTCTTGTCCTCGATACTGAAGAGTGGTTGCTGCTCATTCTTCTTAATTTAATATAGAATATATGCCACGAGAGAAAGATATACTTGAAACCCGTTAAGGTCAATGATGCGTGAGATTACATCAAACTAACAAGGTTTAACCTAAATGTTGCAGGTTTGAATGGCTTTCGCTCAGACTTACTTTCTTTATTATGCATTTATCCTTTTTAGATGTTAAACTCTAATAATCACACTACTTGATTATCCTATTCCAGGATCCATTAAGGAAGCCATTACGAAATTAAGGGAGAACAAAGGCCTTTCGTGTTTGATTTGCGGATTAACAGACTTTTACCTGCAGAATTTGGGGTGGCTTTTCACCTAATGTTCTTGAAAATTTTAAATAGTGAAATGGTTGTTTTGATGCGGCGCTAAAAATTTTCCTGAAGAGATTGAGATTACCAGGATTCAGATTGGATCCCTACTGTGTCAGCGTAGGAGAACTGCTCGAACACGTAGGCACGACGTGACCGACGCTTTATATTTACTAAAAGATAAACTTCTGATAGTAAAATGCTTTTTTTCTTGAGAAAAATTGTAATGGTCATATATTTCTTTATGTTCCATTGTTATTTATCTGTTTTTAATAATCTTAATTCTTACTTTTCATTGTTTATCTCTAGATATGCAAAGAAGTTGGATTTGCCACAAGTTTATTTGAGAGATTGGTTATGCTCAAATTTAATATATATTTGCATATACATTTGCTGAACATACAATATCACATGAATCCTTCTTCAGGTTATTTCCAAATGTCCAGTTTTATGAGAGGAAAATTAGCAGGGCGGCCAAGTTCAAGGTGCACTTCCACGCTGGTGGGTCGAGCTCGACGGCAATCCGACGCAGGCGGCGTCCACCAACAGCTGCTCCTCCACGGACGAGGCGGGCCACGCGCAAGAGACCTACATCCTGATTTGTTGTTTCATGTCATTTATTTGCTTATTTCCTGTTTGGTCTTAATCCCTGTTTTTTGTTTGTAATAGTTGTTCATGGGATGAAATTTCTAAATCACCTTTGTTTGTTTGCATACCCAAATTATAATGATTAAATTTTATTACTTTCCATTGTGCATAGAAATGTATTTGTCCACATTTTGCTCTTGAACCACGAAATTTGTTTACATGTACATATATATAGAAATTCGCGTGAAGAATTGGTGTTGTGGGTGTCATGGGAAGGCGCATAATTCTACGAAATGCAATGTGGAGTTGTCTATCGATCCCTCTTGGACTAGACCCATGTAGTTATTTTTCATTTGGCTTCGATCATATGGCATATGTCCTTGCATGCTATGTAACGATTAGTCACAAGTGGGTATTATCGTCATTTAATGTAGAATCATGCTATTTGAGTGGCATAAAAAAAGTTATATCTTTATATATATATATATCACTAAAAATATATTATGTTTCAGTCAGAATATATTCCTTGGGCTGTTTTGATGAGGTGAGGGAGGGATGTGGTTGGCTTTAAGATACCAAGGGGTTTTCTGCAATTTGGAGTAGAGAAGTGGGATGTTGTTGCGAAAAGGCAACAACTTACCTCACAGTCGTTAGATGTAGATCTAATGGTCAGAAATGACGGATGGCAAACACACCATCATCACCAACTAAGTATTTTACAGGAGTATAAGTATGGAGATACAAACGTATTATCGATACTTGTTTCTGTAAACTTGGATCACTATTCAACGGCTGAGCATGTGGGGCCTTAGCACGATGGCTTCCCGACTGTGTAAAACAAAGGTTTTCCCATTGCCTATAAGGAGGGGGTGACGGTGGCGCGCTTCCGGCTCGCTCTAGTCCTCATAGTCATACTAGGTGGTCTACGTATGTGTAGATGTATTCTTTTTCACGTCTCGTGTTTGTCGTACTGCCATGACTGTTGATGAATAGACGGTAAGTTATTCACGAGAAAACCTTGGTTGAGCGTGTGTGCAAGAGAGAGAGAGAGATAGCGTGTGTGTGTGTGATATGGAGAGACTGAGGCAATGATAAGAGATTCTTTGTGTGTTTGTGCGTGTGGAGGATAGAGAGACACATGTGCATGCGGCTTTGAGTTGTGTAACGTGGAGACACATAGACATAATTAGAGAGTGAGTGTGTGAGATACACATGCAGACATGGGGAGATATGTGTGATATGGAGAGACTGAGGCAATGATAAGAGATTCTTTGTGTGTGTGTGTGTGTGTGTGTGTGGAGGATAGATAGAGACATGCATGTGCATGTGGTGTGTTGTGTAATGTGGAGACACATAGACATAACTAGAGAGTGAGTGTGTGAGATACACATGCGGACATGGGGAGAGATGTGTGAGTTAGAGAGATGGAGAGTTTTGGTGTATGTGAGTTAGAGAGAGGGGGTATATATATACCTAGAGCTGGAGAGAATATGCAAGGGTGTGTGTCTTAAAAGGAGGATCTAGATAGATGGGTGTTGTGTGTGGCTTTGTGCGCGCGTGTGTGAGAGGGAGTGTGTGGATGTGGAGAAGAGAGACCACTAATGGTATAAACCTAGTAGGGAAGGGGGATTGGTGTGACATGTGTGTCCAAGAGTGAGAAAGGCATGTGTAGTAGCGAGATAGCATGGGTGTAGGCGGGGCGTAGACTATTTGGAAGCGACATTGAGTGTGTGTGGGAGAGGGGTGTGATAGAGAGAGAGAGAGGGAGGGAGAGAGAGAGGGATAGAGAGGGAGAGAGAGAGAGGAAGAGAGGGGTCGTTTGTGTGCGGAAGTGGCGAATTGATAGGGAGACAATGTTGATGTTGTTCAAAAGTGGCCTATGTATGGAGACGCACGGGAAGCGAGTCATCATGTGCATGATATAGACTTCATGAAAGATCTAGAATAGAAGTTGGATAGAGCAATGTTCGAGATTAAGATCGATGATACGCTAGGGAGATATGGAAAGAGTCATGACATATATGTATACATGGAAGGAGCTGGGTCGGGCCGCATGTCAGAGAGATAGAAAGAGGAGAGTTGTGCACAGGAGACAAAAGGGTGGTTGTTTGTAGTGGGGGTGGTGAGTGAGGTGTGTATCAATTAATGCAAGAGAGATAGAGAGATAGTGGAGAGTGTGCGAGAACCACATAATTAGGGAGATAGACGCTTGGGGGCAACGTTTTGTGTGTATGGGAAAGAAACACTCCTATATAGTGCGTGTGCTTGGAAAAGAGAGATGCCGGGAGACCTAGAGAGTGGGGGAAGAGATGTTTGCATGCCCAAGAGACAAAATGATAGAGACCTATATTGGGGTTCGGACTTAGAAGAGAAAGGGGGTTAATGTGGGGGCGGTGGGACGGGCGGTAGGCTTCAGATAAAGAGTGAGGTGTCAATAGTGTGTGCCCTCATGGTTGATCAATTTGTTTCATAGTTTGGACTATGAGATAACGATACTTTTGAACATGCGTGATATACTTTGAAGTACCAGAATTACAAACCTAAGCTTGGAATTTTGGCATTTGACTCCATTATTAGCTTTTGTAATTCGTTTAAACGTGGGTACATTTTTTAAGCCGGGATTTCGTGATTGCAAATTCAAATATCAAACTTCGAGATATACACATACGGTCATGTTCAAACCTTATATTCATCCACTTTATTCATACACAAACACATTTTTGTTTTTGTCATCATATTTAGGATAAACACATTTGGAATTTCATTTGAATTGGAGCATATGATGGTATTTCCTTCCACTAGCTCAACGATCCATATTTGAATTGAATGACAATCTAAGTTTCGACTTGGAGACATTGATTTTCGAAACTTTTACTTTTTTGCATGCACAACAAATAAATTCTCGGCCATGATATCATCGCCGACCGTATAAGAGCATAACACTAAATTTCAGCCGCCAAAAGCTTTCAAACTTCCTGCTCACATCGAAATATCTCGCGCTCGAAAGTTTGGCATGGAGATATTCCCGTTTTACCCCTGCCACATGAACGGAAAAGGGCTGCTTTGGTAACTCCATTGTTTTCCCCACTTTGGCGCCCAACATTCTTCCGTAGAGCCCTCCCCTTCCCCTCCCAGCCTCCTTCCCCCCCCAAGCCACCGAATCTAGCCCTCGCCGCAGCGGTGGACCTCACACCCCGCCGGATCTACCTTCCGCACCTTGGAACCCCCAACTGTCAACTCACCACTTCACCGAAGCCACTTCGGCGACTGGCTTGTCCACTGCTCCAGATCTCCTTGACCGCCATCATGGTCCACCGCACCAGATCTACTTCACCGGCGCCCTCGTCCACCACAGTGTAGGCTCTTCACCGACTCCCTCGTTCGCCACATCGCCGACACTTCATACAAGCCCTCGTTCACCGCAGTAGATCCGCCTCACCGAAAGCACTGTCCACCGCGCCGAATGTGCTTCGCCGACGCCTTCGTCCACTTCACCGGACCCGCTCCACGGACACCATATTCAACTCCACCTGCCCTGCTTTACTGACGCCGCAGCCTCATCAGGTTATTTTGATTTGTACTCCTTCGGTTTTTCTCTTGTTTATTGTGGAACTCTTTACTTACCACATATTAGATTTCTTATACGTCGACAGGCGCCGTAACCGAAGCACCGGAGCCGCTTCAGCACCGGCGACAGCGGACCCAAACTCAACCGCAACACGAGCATCATCGATGATCCTTAGCTTTCATGTATGACAATAATTCCCATACACCGCCAAGAATCAAGCACTATTATCCAACGGTCGGCACCTACGTTCACTTTCTTAGCATAAGCACCGCACCTTTGAATTTCTCCAAGGCATCATTCAATTTTCCATGAGACACATTGTTCTGCTTGCACCTGTAGGTCCATACGTGTGGCAGTGAATAGGTTGCATGTGCTAAATTACAAACCAGTGCACATATAGTTACAATGCTTTTGTTTTGTCCTAAGTATTACTTTACTTCCTAGACATCATTGCCTACTATTTTACTTCTTTCATGTTATATTTATGATAATGGTGGTGTTCTGATGCCACATGTTGGTTACAATTATTGTACTGACTGCTTATATGTTTTTCTATGCTTAATGGAGAGTATCATATACTAGTATCATGCATGTGATACTAGTGCATGATACTACTTCCCTAATGCCTAGTATCATAAGTTAGTATCTTAGGTTGTCTTATTAATTGCCATGCATGACATAAAGTAGTACAACATTTAATATGATACGATATCATGATATGATACCACAACCTCTCTTTCCTCATTTAGTTGTATGCCACATCATCCAAAAAGTCTGGTTGGCATGCATGATACCACTTATGATACTCCCATTACGACTAGCCCACATCAGCAAACTATCTTGTGGTTTCGCTGCTTTTTGTTTGGTTTAACCTACATTTTCTGATGCTAGCTATTACATCACTACTCCAAGCCTCTGTTCATTACCTGTTTGTGCATTCTTCATCTTCCCAAGTTGCATGACTAATTTGATGCTTCTATTAATTATGGAGCTGCCAACCCCATCAATCAAAATATTTTTTCTTTTGGGGCTAGCACCTCGAACAAGCATAAAAATAGAGTGAAGCACATATATTGTTGTGTAAGCACACACATTTGTTTCAATAGTTTAGATTAACCATTAATGATCAATCTAAACTAGTGCATGTGATTAAAATTTGTTTTACATAAATAGAGGGGGAGTAATAAACTACAACGACTATATTTGCAAGCACGGGATCCTGACGATATCTTCAAAGAACATAGCAAGAGCAGCGAGGCTTCACAACAATATATGGTAATCCAGTGTGTTTCAGTACATGAGAAATGTAATGCATGTGGGCAGGGGCGGGCCCAGGATTTGAGAAGCGTGTATTCAAAATTTCAAATGTTAACACTTTTTCTTAAATCTTAACAATGCCTTTTTTGTGTGTATAAGTGATTGTAGTACCATATTGCAATCACTCAAGTTTATATGTACTAGTTTTTATAAGTAATACTAATTGTCAAAAATTCTTGCAAAACCACATTGCAAATAATATTAATGTATTATACTAGTTAATAACTCTAACAAAATTGTGTATAACAATTCATCCTCAATTTGCAATATATTATGTTGTACTGAAATAGAGAGAATCAACTACGGAACAATCTCAGGTTTCAATATATATGCAGTGCAATATATTATGTTGTATTTAAAAAATGCCAATTAGCCCAAATTAATTAATTCACGCTTGTAACCTTTATGAGCAAGAACCGGGCAATGGAAGAAGTACCGAAGAACAAAAGAAGATGATGGAGTGTGGAGGAGCCAACCCCAGGCAGGACGCTCTCTCGGACACTCGGACCATCGGGCACCGGATGCCCGCGTCGTGTGGTCGTGCCGCCGTCAGCCCCTGTCACCTGCCACTCGATCAACCCTAGTGTGTGAGATTGGAATTGGGGATGCGACGAGTTGCGGCGCTGGTTCCCTTGATTTTTTTTTGAGGCAAAGTTCCCCTAATTGATCGGCTGAGTAATTCTGCGTGCTACAAGCGATTCAGCTATCAGCCTGTAGCTATTTTTGTACTGGACATTGAGAAAGTAGAGATTATGGGCCATTGGGCCTTGTGGGGTGGGAGGGAAGAAAATCAGAGGCGCGCTGTCCTTGTTTTGGGCTGAATGTGTGGACAGCCTCATACGTTCTGTTAGTTTTATTTTTTCTTACATGTATACATGCTATACAACATATATACTTATTTTTTGGCCAAAAATAATAGGTATTCAACTGAATACCCTTGAATTGAACTGGGCCCGCCCATGCATGTGGGCTGCTTTCTTGGCATGTGACCTCAACCTATAATCCAATAGAATTGCAAATAGTTTGGTTGTCTGCTTTGTTGTATTGCTTGATTCAAATGCTTGTTTGTTACTTGTGAGGTTATACCTGAGTTGGCCAATATGAGCAGTGCCTGCTGTACTATCGTAAAGAAATGCATGCCTAATTCATTTGACTCATTAACTTTTCCTATGAACTTCATCACAATATTGTCTTTGTAGTTTATATGAGGCCACACTGTTTAAGTTCTTTCTAAGATTATTTCAACTTCATATATGCCTGGCCAACTTAAATATAGCGGTGGTACACTGCATTTCATCTTACTATTTTAATTTGTTTCGGCTGATGCTGCTTTGAACCATTTAAATATAGCTTGCTATGCTCGGCAATAATCCGTATGTCGTTTACCATATAAGCTTACTGCCTGGATCATGCGATAACTATCTCTTAGTTACGTCCAGCGAAAACCTTTCAGGATGTAGCCATACCCATAGTAATGGCGCACTTTGTGAAGGTGCGCCATTACTAACCCGAAAATTTCACCAAATGACCCCCCCCCCCCCGTGGACCGCCTTTTCAGTTTAAAAAAATAAAAGAAAATGATGGAAATGTCTGTGATATGTGGTCTAGTTGTTGGGAAAATTTACAAATATGAATTTCGACTTTATTTGCAAAATCTCTCTGGAATTTAGTAAAATGGGCATAACTTTTGCATACGAACTCGGATTAAAAAGTTTTTTATATGAAAAATCATCTACTCGAAAAGTTACATCCGAATTCAATCGGGGGCACCCCGTTGAAGAGTTTTAGAATCCCCAAAAACCTAACAGAATAAAAGATACGGGGCTTTTAAGATCTAGAGGGGGCAAATGGAAAAAATCAAACTTAGTAATGGTGCCACTAGTAATAGAAAAAAAAATGGTTTCGATTTTTTTTGGAAAAAATGTTCAAAATATGATACGTAATATGACTGGGAAGTTTGAAATATTTTTTCGAAATTTCATCACACTCATGAACATGAGCAAAGTCCTAGACATCAACAAGGTTTAATAGGATTGATATGATAGATATATCAACAAGTGCCTGTTAAGTGAGCTCGTGCTGAGGTTGGATAGAACTAAGAAGTTAAGCGTGCTTGGACTGGAGTAGTGTGAGGATGGATGACCTTCCGAGAAGTTTGACCACGGAGTGCGATTTGACTTGAGATTAAGCATAATGACCCGAGATTAAGCCATAGTGACCCGAGATTAAGAAGAAAAAAATCTGAAAAAAAATTGAAAAAAAATTCTGATTTTTTTTTTGAAAAAAATATGTTAGTAATGGCGCACTTCTAGGCATAGTAATGGCGCACCAGATGTGCGTCATTACTAACAATTACTAGTGGCGTGATAATAGTGGCGCACCTATAGTGCGCCATTAATAGCCAAAATAGGTGCGCCACTAACAGCCTTTTTTCTAGTAGTGTAGAATCTATTTGTGGAAGCAGTGTGCCATCCATGTTACTAGATGGTAGTAGTTCAGAGGCAACACCATCGGAGAGTAGTTTGAGCACAGATATTGTAGTTCTTGACGCTCTACTAGAGGCAGAAAGAGATGGTGTGGTTGCCATGAATGAGGTAGTCTTGATCTTGAGGCTGGAAATTATGCAATTAGCTGCACGCATTATGCAAGGAAGCCAAGAATTGGAGGAAGTAAGCATGTTGCATTTGGAGATGGAGGAGGTCCTGCTGCTTCTGCTATGTGAAGCCCAGGGTAATCATAGTTCTTCTTTCGTTACCAATTGAAATTGTCATTAGATTAGTATACTTGCATGTTGTGTCATGTCTCTGAATGGATTGTGTTATAAGTCCCCTTTGTATTGTGCATGTGTTGTAATGATCTGAATTTTTAAGGCGAGGTAATCCTCAGTACTTGTATGATGGACATAGGGTGAACTGTTTTTCGTGTGAGCAGATTGTATTGGATGGAATAACTGTTTGACTCAAAGTGTATACATTATCCAACCTACTGAATTCGAAGATCACAACATTTCTAAATCATATTCATACATCAAGGTGGAATAAATCTTTGTTGTGGATTTGAAGAAATAAATAACAAAACATAGAATGGTGTATATATATTCCTAATCGAATACAAATTAGATTTGAATTTAGTTGCCAGGGCCCAGGGAAACATGAATGCTAATTCTCCCAAATTTTGAACGAAGCGGCAAAACACCCACTCTCTTCTGCCGGCTTCTCGAAGCCAGTGTTTGCGAGATGAAAATTAATGTCTACCCTTGACACTTCACATCCTAATAGGCTCGATTTCCACTGTTGTCGATAGGGGTAGGTTAGTAACTTCAATCGGACGTGACACGACCGCCGGTCACCACATTCGGACACGGTGGGCGCCAAACATGGGTGGAAAACACACGTTTGGTTTGAACTTGTCTGAAATACCTCTCTCTCTCTCCCTCCATTTTCCCATTCATACACGTGGGCGGAAAACAAACTCTCCTCGGCCAAAATTGATGTAGGCAAATAATTTTAATAGGGGTAGGTGTGTAACTTCACTCAGACGTGACACAACCGCCCTACTTGCCAACCCCGTTCATACACTATGCGCGCCAACCATGGGTGGGAAAACACCCAATCCTCGACCGAAATCGTTAACGGCAATTATTGGGGAGATGCGAGATTACCGTCCTATCCCCAACCAACGACATGTTAGAAATTTTAAACGGGGGCTAAGTTCGCAACTTCCCGCATTTCAGACAAGCATGTCCCATAGTTTGAGAACCCCTCCCCTCCCCCTCCATTTCCTCATTCATACAACATCGGTGCTGCAACACCCTCCCCACACCGGCCAGTCACCCCGGGCATAACAATCGAAGACCAAAAGTCGAACCCGAAAAGACCGAGACCGAACCCAAAAAGACCAAACTCAAAAAGACCGAATAAACTTAGGTCTATAAAACTACATGATCGAATTTAATACGGTCACATCGGTCCTCTACACTGTAGGACCGAACAAACCACATAGACCGATCTATTTTTAAAGCCCACATGCATGTAGCGACCACAATCCGAATGGACCGAAGTCTCTGTGTTCTGTGTCATCCCTGGATCAGTAATGCTGACACACACAGTACTTGAAGGATTTATAATAAAGTGCAATCACACACTTATTACATTGAATGTCTCAAAAGAGAACTTATTACAAAATATATGGCACAAGGCCATCTAACACGACAACAGCGGAAGGCTTGGAAGATAAGTGAGTCCATCAACTCCAACGGCATAGCTGAGTGCATGACAAACAACCAAGCGCACCTTACTCTTCTTATGAAAAGTCTGCAACATGACATGTTGCAGCCCGAAACGGGTCAACACATGGAATATGCTGGCAAGATAACACAGTAGAGCAAGTAACAGAATAAAGGCTAACACTACATGCATATATGGCTGGTGGAGGCTCTAAGGTTAAAGTTTTTGCATAAAGCCAATTTTTCCCTACAACAAAGGAATAACTTTTATTTAAGTATCATGGTAGTTGAAACATCATTGAGAAGGTTCCGCCAACTCAATCCCAATTAAAGTAGTCATTATTAACCCACAAAATTAGCTTTAGAGTGATGAGATCAACCAATAATTCAAGTACCAGATACTCAAGATGTCCATAACCGGGGACACAGCTAATCATGATTAGTTTGTACACTCTCCATAGGTTTGCGCACTTTTCCCCACAAGACTCGATCTCCTCCGTTGGATTTCTCGCACTGGATGGTGTTTGAGAAACGAATGACCGAGACACAGTCTTTCAAAAGCATTTACTCTTTACCCCGGGTGGACCGGTACACCGACTTTCCCCTACATCTCCTACTCCACCACTGAAAGGGCTCACACGACATACTCAACTATGCCAGAGCCCATAGTGGTATTGTGGCTGCACACGGAAGTTTCTAGCATGAATAGTCTTATGATCCCTTCGAGCCTGGGTGGCATTCCATAGGAAAAATCACACGGAACCCCGGGATTTCCTAGGACAACACTGGATTCTCCAGGTGCCCCTGCAACCAATCCACCCAGATGTGTATTAAAGTAGCCACCTTAAGTTGAACCATTAATTAACAATCTCACATTTGTCATGGATACTCTCAAACCCAATCCACGTCTATGAGCATAGCATGGCAACCTAAGCATAACGTAGAAGTAACTCCTAGGGGTTTGAAAATAATACAGGTAATAGGTTCTACCACAATCTAATTCCCAGACCCACAAGTTAAGAGATCCTACTCATGCAATGTGCGAGGGTTTGATCTAATGCATAAAAACAGGGTATTAAAGGGGTATGATCAAAGTGTTACTTGCCTTGCTGACGATTCTCAAAACCTAGGGACTCGTAGTAGCACGCTTCGCACTCCGGGAATTCTATCGCAAACAAACAATAGCATGCATAAGCAACCAAGCAAATATGCACGGGTAAAACTCAAATAAGAAGATCTAACAAGAAAGTTCATCTGAAGAACTCCGGTTTTCAAAAAGAATCAAATCAAACGGAGCAACGAAACTCAAACTACGAAAGAAACAAGATCTGTTTACTAGATTGAACTGAAGTCAAAAAAATTCAGTATCAAAACCTTGTTCAAGTTAGTTAAACGGAAAGAGGGCTTCGAGACAAAGATCTAGGCGCTTGAATCGCCTGATTCCGACTTACGAGCGAAAAGTTAAACTAAAATGAAGATCACGGCAGAAATCGCGATCGAAAATAATCGCAGAAAAAACCCTGAAAAAGAAAAACTAGCGAACAGGTTAACGAACGAACGTTCGTTGTCTGTGACTAGCGGGCGAACAACGTTCGTTAAAACGAACGTACGGACGAACGTCCGCTTTTTAACCGAACCGACGGAAAACCGAACTAAACCGGAAAAAATGAGATCTAGGGTTACGAAATAAAACCAATCGTTTTTTTAAAACAGGCGGATACCTCGTGGAGCGGGACGGCGGCGTACTACGGTGGCGGCGGCGGCGTACTCCGGCGGCGGCGACGGCGCAGCGGCGTACTCCGGCGACGGTGGCGTCTGGCGATGGCGGCGACGACGGCAGCGGCTGCTTCGGGCGGCGGGCCGGCACGGCTAGGGTTTTGGGGCGGGTGGGTTGGCGGGCTGAGGGGGGTGCGGCAGCTTATAAAGGTCGGCCGGGGCGGAGTCCAGGTCGGACACGGCCCGGTAAGGCGGTGCACTTTTTTCTGTATAAACAGTCCTCACACAGTAAAATGGGCGAAAAAATTACTAAACGGACACGAAAAATTCCGAAATAAATTTTCACCGTCCTCTAATAATAATTAGGACAAAGTGAACATTTTTCCCAGACCTAAGAGCAATTTTGAAAAACGTGTATTTTTCCTATGCAAATAAATCCAAATAAAATACCAAAATTGATTTTAATAGTTTTCCTCCAATATTTCTTTTGTTTTGGAGAAGTCATATTATCTCTGCTCATATATTTTATTATGAAATATTTTCGGAGAGAAAAACCATTAAACCCAACGTGACCCTTGTACCGGTATTTGAGAAAACTCAAATACGAAAACGGTAAAATCTCCAACTCTCTATGTGGGTCCTTGAGTTGCTTAGAATTTCGAGGATCGCAACACACGACTACAAATAAAATATGATATGCAAGATGACCTATGTATAACATTCCAAATTGAAAATTTGGGATGTTACAAACCTACCCCCCCCTTAAGATGAATCTCGCCCTCGAGATGCGGGTTGGCTAGAAAATAGGTGTGGGTGGTCCTTGCGTAGATCGTCCTCTCGTTCTCAGGTGGCTTAATCTTCGGTATGGTGACTCCACTGAACTTTGCAAAACTTGATAACCTTGTTGCAGGTGACTCTACTTGCAAACTCGAGGATCTTGACCGGTTTCTCCTCGTAAGTTAGATCACTATCCAGCTAAATTGCTTCCAGGGGCACTGTGTCTCTCAAAGAAATATCGGCCATCTCAGCATGGCACTTCTTAAGCTGGGAAACGTGGAACACATCATGAACTCCTGACAATCCTTCGGGTAACTCCAACTTATAGGCAACCTCTCCCATGCGTTCCAAAACACGGTATGGTCCTACAAATCTTGGGGCTAACTTTCCTTTAACTCCGAAACGCTTAACTCCTCGCAGAGGCGATACTCTCAGATATGCTCTGTCTCCAATTTCATAAGCTATTTCTTGCGCTTCAAGTCTGCATAACTCTTCTGCCTGGACTGAGCTACCTTCAGTCTATCTCTAATCAGCTTAACCTTCTCTTCTGACTCTTTGATTAGATCTGGTCCAAATAACTGACGGTCTCCGACTTCATCCAACATCAATGGCGTTCGGCATCTCCTCCCATACAATGCTTCGAATGGGGCCATCTTCAAACTGGCCTGGTAACTGTTGTTGTACAAAAACTCCGTGTAGGGCAAGTTGTCATCCCAACTAGATCCTTAATCTAGCGCACAAGCTCTCAACATGTCCTCCAGAATCTGATTGACTCTCTCTGTCTGTCCATCAGTCTGCGGGTGAAAGGTTGTACTGAACTCTAGCCTGGTTCCCAAAGTTTGGTGCAACTGATGCCAAAACTTTGAAGTAAACTGTGTTCCTCTATCTGATACGATGGTCCTCGGAACTCTGTGCAGACATACGATCTTGGTCATGTATATCTTGGCCAACTTCACACTGGTATAGGTGGTTTTCACGGGGATAAAGTGGGCTACTTTGGTCAAGCGATCCACTACTACCCAGATTGCGTCATATCATGATCGGGTCTTGGGTAATCCGGTGATAAAATCCATGCCAAGCTTATCCCACTTCCATTAGGATATCGGCATAGGCTGCAGTAATCCTGTTGGCTTCTGATGTTCCGCCTTCACTCTCTGACAAACATCACATACGGCTACGTACTCGTCAATGTCCTTCTTCATTCCCGTCCACCAGAAACGTTCATTCAAATCCAAATACATCTTAGTGTTTCCGGGGTGTATCGAGTATGGCGAATCATGTGCTTCATGTAGTACCAACCTCCTGATCTCAACGTTGTTGGGCACATAGATTCGGTCCTCGAACCACAAGGTGTCGTGTTCGTCCTCACGAAAACCCTTGGCTTTTCCTTCACTCGTCTTCTCCTTTATTTCGGCAATCTCTTTGTCATCCTTCTGAGCTTCTCGTATTTTTCCCAATAATGTTGACTGGACCTCCAAGGCTGCAACAAAACCTCTAGGAACTATCTCCAAACGAAGCTCCCTGAGATTATCTACTAACTCCTTTGGCAATCCTCTGTTTACTAGGGTATTGGCATAACTCTTCCGGCTCAAAGCGTCTACAACGACATTGGCCTTGCCTGGATGATAGTGCAGCTTCATGTCATAATCCTTTATGAGCTCCAACCATCTCCTATGTCTGAGGTTCAGCTCCTTCTGGGTGAAAATGTACTTCAAACTCTTTTGATCCGTGTAGACATCACAATGATTTCCAATAAGGAAATGTCTCCAGGTTTTGAGCGCATGCACTACTGCTGCTAACTCCAAATCATGCGTAGCATAATTCAACTCGTGCGGTCGATGCTGACGAGATGCATAAGAAACAACTCTTCTGTCCTGCATGAGTACTCCTCCAAGTTCTAAGCATCAAGCATCGCAATACACTTGGAAATCCTTGCTTATATCTGGCAAGATCAGCACTGGGGCTGTCGTCGAACGTTTCTTCAAATCCTAGAAACTTTCTTCGCACTCTTCAGTCCAATAAAACTTGGTGTCCTTCTTCAACAATGCCATCATAGGCTTTGCAATCTTGGAGAAATTTTCTATGAATCTCCGGTAATACCCCGTGAGTCCAAGAAAACTGTGGATTTCTCCAACTGAGGTGGGTGCCAACCACTCAGTGACTGCCTGCACCTTAATAGGATCCACTGCTATACCTTCTCCTAATATACCATGTCCTAAGAATCCAACATCCTTCAACCAAAACTCACATTTGCTTAACTTGGCGTATAACTGGTGTTCTCTGTGCTTCTCAAGAACCAAATGCAAATGCTCCTCATGTTCCTCTTCTTCTTCGAGTACACCAAAATATCATCAATGAATACCACGACAAATTTATCCAAGAACTCCATGAACACCTTATTCATTATACTCATGAAATAGGCAGGGGCGTTAGTCAATCCAAATGACATAATCATCTACTCATATAGCCCATACCTTGTGGTGAAAGCTATCTTAGGTATATCCTTCTCTCGGATCTTCAACTGGTGGTATCTTGATCGTAGATCGATCTTGGAGAATACTTTAGCTCCTTGAAGTTGGTCAAACAAATCATTGATCATCTGCAGTGGGTACTTATTCTTAATCGTCACTTTGTTCAGTGCCCGATAATCAACGACCATTCTTAAAGATCCATCCTTCTTCTCAACCAAAAGCACTGGGGCTCCCCAAGGTGATGAACTTCGTCGAATGAATCCTTTCTCCAGATCATTCGCTGGCATCCGGTATGGTCTCTTCGATATTGGTCCGGTGCCCGGCAATAGCTCTATAAAAAACTCAATGTCTCTATCTGGCGGCATGCCTGGTAGCTCCTCTGGAAATACATCTGGGTAATCCTTTACTACATGCACTTCCTCCAGAACAACTCCCGAGAGAGAATGTACTTGCGTCCTCCTAGGCGAATGCCTGGATACATACTTGATCCTTTTTCCCTCCGGGGTGGTAAGTAAAATCGACTTATTGGCACAATCGATGTTCCCTCCATACATCGACAGCCAATCCATACCTAGTATTACATCCAATCCTTGTGACTCCAAAATTATCAGGTCTGAGGGGAAAACATGGCGTTCAATGGTCAATGACACTTGAAAACATCCTTGACTTGCCATATACTCTTCTCCTGGGGAACTTACTAACATGGTGGTCTCAAGTACGTGGGTGGGCAACTTATATCATCCATGAATCCCCTTGAAATGTATGAATGCGATGCACCAGTATCGAAAAGAACTATTGTGGTAAATGGCTTAACCAAAAACTTACCAACAACAACATCAGGCTGCTCTTCAACCTCCTCCATGTTCACGTGGTTCAATTGTCCCCTGTTGAAAGGGTTGAGCTTCTTCCCAGCGCTTCCATTGTCGTTCCCATTCTTTGGTTCAGGGCACTCCGTGGCGTAGTGTCCATTTTTCCCGCACTTGAAACAGGTAATGTGACCTAAATCCCTCTTGGTGGGTGTGGATGGAGTAGAGAGGTTCTGATTATTGCTTGCTCCATTGTCATTCCCATTCTTGGAGCCATTATGGTTATGAGAACTCCCTCCATTATGGGTGTGGCTTCCATGGTTATGGGTGTATCCTCCCGAGTTCGGGGTGAAACAGGGCTTCTGCTGGGCTCGAGAATTATTCTTTCCTTGTCCATACTTCCTCTTGCGGCTCTCAATCTGCTGCTGCTTCCCTTCAATCATAAGAGCCTTGTCTACCAACTCCTGGTAGTTGTTGAAGGTTGCCACCATCAACTGTATGCTCATCTCATCATTCAGCCCTTCCATAAACTTCTCCTGCTTCGCGGCATCTGTGGCCACATCGTCAGCGGCATAACGAGATAGAGTGCTAAACTCATCTACGTACTGAGCCACAATACGATTTCCTTGGCGCAAGTTGCGAAAATCACGCTTCTTCATGCTAATGGCTCCAGTTGAGACATGGGCGGTGCGAAAAGCTTGCTGAAACTGATCCCAAGTGATATTGGCTATATGAAAAGTGGTTGTGTAATTATCCCACCATGCTGCTGATGGTCCAGCCAATTGATGTGCGGCAAAATGCACCTTCTCAGCATCCGCGCAATTCGCGGTGGTCAACTCCTTTCCAATCTTGCGTAGCCAGTCATCAGCAACTATTGGCTCAATGCTACTAGAAAACACTGGCGACTGTAACCTTAGAAAACGGGTTAGGTTGTCCACTGGTGGTGGTGGTGGAGGGTTGTTGTTGTTGTTGTTCTAATTGTTCTGGTTGTTCTGGACAAGAAGTTGCATCAAAGTGTTCTGCTGCTGGATCAACTGAGTGAGCTCAGCGGGAAACTGAAATTCAGGCTCACGTCTCCGAGGCATCTGATGGTGTAGAGGGGAGAGATTGGAATAGAAATGAGGTCTGGGGGAAAATTCACTACCCATATGCACATGAGACAAACACAATCATATCACACCAATCAATTTCAAGCAAGGGCATACAAAAGATCTAACTAACGTTACAAAAGTGCTCTAAATTCTACTTTATGGGGAAAACTACTAGTCATAGGGTGGTCATCTAGAAATTTTGATCGGCGGAAGATTCCATGATATCTGCTCCAGCTTCATCTTCATAGTCATCATCACTATCATCGGGGTCTGAGTCGGTGTCATCGATGATGATGTAGTCCTCGGCATGAAACTCCTGGGGTTCTTCTTCTTCTCCTCCTGGCGCAGGATCTCCCATGAATACTCCTAGCTTCCTTGTCAGGTCGTCATTCTTCTCCACAAGTATTGTCATTTCCTCCTCGTATCCGTCACGTGTAGACTTGAGTTCCTCTTCTAGCTCCGAGTTCCTGGTTAACGCCTTCTTCAAATCTATCATGCATGCGCACATCTGGTGTTCCTGTCGACGAATGTGTTTGTTTAACTCCTGGATGAAAGCTGCAATGGACCTGTCATTCCATGTACTAATCATGTCCCATTGCTCAACTTGGAGCCCGCATATCTGGTAGATAGTGTCCTTCAGCTCCTGCTTGTAGACTTCTCCAATACGTCCCACGATAATGTGGGCAGCCATACTCTTACCTAGGTTCCAGGTTGGTGCATCAAAGGAAAACTCTATGGGCTCAGTGACTGGCATGAAAGTTCTCCCAGGAATTTGAACGTGAATAATCCATCGCTCCTCCTCTTTTAAAGTGGCAGTGTAGGTCCCGGTGAAGCTTGGTATTCTGATGTTCAGGTACCTAGTGACTTCCTTCAAGTGTCATCCAAAAGGGGTGTCTTCATCTGGTTGAGTGAACTTGTTCCTTGGGTCCACCATCCTAAAGAGTAGAAAATGGAGAGGAGTCCGAAATGAGTAGAGAAGGGTGACCTAAAGTTTATCTTAGTGGTCGGGTCCTACATTCAGCGTGTGCTCTGATACCATCTTGTAGCGACCACGATCTGAATGGACCGAAGTCTCTGTGTTCTGTGTCATCCCTGGATCGGTAATGCTGACACACACAGTACTTGAAGGATTTATAACAGAGTGGCAATTACACACTTATTACATCGAATGTCTCAAAAGAGAACTTATTACAAAATATATGGCATAAGGCCATCTAACATGATAACAACGGAAGGCTTGGAAGATAAGTGAGTCCATCAACTCCAACGCCATAGCTGAGTGCATGACAAATGACCTAGCACACCTTACTCTTCTTCTGAAAAGTCTGCAACATGACATGTTGCAGCCTGAAATGGGTCAGCACATGGAATATGCTGGCAAGATAACACAGTAGAGCAAGTAACAGAATAAAGGCTAACACTACATGCATATATGGCTGGTGGAGGCTCTAAGGTTAAAGTTTTTGCATAAAGCCAATTTTTCCCTACAACAAAGGAGTAACTTTTATTTTAACGATCATGGTAGTTGAAATATCATTGAGAAGGTTCCTCCAACTCAATCCCAATTAAAGTAGTTATTATTAACCCACAAAATTAGCTTTAGAGTGATGAGATCAACCAATAATTCAAGTACCAGATGCTCAAGGTGTCCATAACCGGGGACACTGCTAATCATGATTAGTTTGTACACTCTGCAGAGGTTTGCGCATTTTTCCCCACAAGACTCGATCTCCTCCGTTGGATTTCTCGCATTGCATGGTGTTTGAGAAATGGATGACTGAGACACAGTCTTTCAGAAGCATTTACTCTTTACCCTGGGTGGACCGGCACACCTACTTTCCCCTACATCTGCTAGTCCACCACTGAAAGAGCTCACACAACATACTCAACTATGCCAGAGCCCATAATGGCATTGTGGCTGCACACGGAAATTTCTAGCATGAATAGTCTTATGATCCCTTTGAGCTTGGGTGGCATTCCATAGAAAAAATCACACGGAACCCCGGGATTTCCTAGGACAACTCTGGATTCTCCAGGTGCCCCTGCAACCAATCCACCCAGATGTGTATTAAAGTAGCCACCTTAAGTTGAACCATTAATTAACAATCTTACATCGGTCATGGATACTCTCAAATCCAATCCACGTCTACGATCATAGCATGGCAACCTAAGCATAACGTAGAAGTAACTCCCAGGGGTTTGAAAATAATACAGGTAATAGGTTCTACCACAATCTACTTCCTAGACCCACAAGTTAAGAGATCCTACTCATGCAATGTGTGAGGGTTTGATCTAATGCATAAAAACTTGATATTAAAGGGGTATGATCAAAGTGTTACTTGCCTTGCTGACGATTCTCAAAACCTAGGGACTCGTAGTAGCACGCTTCGCACTCTCGGAATTCTATCGCAAACAAACAATAGCATACATAAGCAACCAAGCAAAGATGCACGGGTAAAACTCAAATAAGAAGATCTAACCAGAAAGTTCATCTGAAGAACTCCCGTTTGCAAAAAGAGTCAAATCACGAAAGAAACAAGATTCGTTTACTAGATTGAGTTAAAGTCAAAACAATTCAGTATCAAAACCTTGTTCAAGTTCGTTAAACAGAATGAGGGCTTCGAGACGAAGATCTAGGCGCTTGAATCGCCTGATTCCGACTTACGAGCGAAAAGTTAAACTAAAACGAAGATCGGGGTAGAAATCACGATCGAGAATAATCGCGGAAAAAACCCTGAAAAAGAAAAACTGACGAACAAGCTAACGAATGAACGTTCGTTGTCAGTGACTAACGGGCGAATAACGTTCATTAAAACGAACGTACAGACGAATGTCCTCTATTTAACCGAACCGATGGAAAACTGAACTAACCCGAAAAAAACGAGATCTAGGGTTACGAAATAAAACCGATCGTTTTTTTAAACCGGCGGCTACCTCGTGGAGCGGAACGGCGGCGGCGCGGCGGCGTACTCTGGCGGCAGCGACGACGACTGCTTCGGGCGGCGGGCCGGCGCGGCTAGGGTTTGGGGTGGGTGGGCTGGCTGAGGGAGGGTGCGGCGGCTTATAAAGGCCAGCCGGGGCGGAGTCCAGGTCGGACACGGCCCGATAGGGCAGTCCACTTCTTTTTATATAAACAGTCCTAACGCAGTAAAACAGGTGAAACAAATACTAAACTAACTCGAAAAATTCTGAAATAAATTTTCACCGTCCTCTAATAATAATTATGACAAAGTGAACATTTTTCCCAGACCTAAATGCAATTTTGAAAAACACGTATTTTTCCTATGCAAATAAAATTTCAAATAAATCCAAATAAAATACCAAAATTGATTTTTAATATTTTTCCTCCAATATTTCTTTTGTTTTGGAGAAGTCATATTATCTCTTATCATATATTTTATTATGTAATATTTTCGGAGAGAAAAACAATTAAAACGAAAGTGATCCTCGTACCGGTATTTGAGAATACTCAAATACGAAAACGGTAAAATCCCCAACTCTCTCCGTGGGTCCTTGAGTTGCTTAGAATTTCGAGGATCGCAACACATGACTGCAAATAAAATATGATATGCAAGATGACCTATGTATAACATTCCAATTTGAAAATTTGGGATGTTACAACGCACAACAATGTTTACCTAAGGCCCAACTGGCTAGCCCGGCCCTCACGAGCGAGACACGGCCTCACCTCACGACCGCAGCCTCCCTCTCGTTCCTCCCCCTTCTCTCCAAGTGACCAACTGTAGTCGTCGCTAAGACCAAAGGCCCCGTGATGACCGCTGCCCCAAGGAGTGCTCCGATCCGCGGCCGTGACCTGTGAGATCCGCCTCGATCGGTGGCCGTGGTCGGTGACGACCACCCGGCAACCTAACGTCATGTACATTACTTCTGCATTACAAATATAATCTCATTTATTTTTATGTTTTCAGGCATGTCGGGTGTTGAGCATGATCAAAATGAATATGAGAATGGGCGCACGAGAGGAATATTGTGAAACAATCCACTAGCTAACAAACTTGGCATGGTGGAGGATGGCCTATCTTATTCACCCATCAAGGTGCTTGCTCTAACTTGGTAAGATTATATTGGTCGCACATATCTTGCATATGACCTCTTGCATTACTTATACTTTGTTACACCACCATCTTCTTAGTTTAAGCATCATATATGAGTATATGCCATACCTAATCCATTTTCTGTACATATTCCATGTGTCATCATGCTATGTTTTTCAGTCAAATGTTGTTCTTTCGTAATAGATGTCCCAAAGGAAGAGGGTGAGCGAAGATCCTCAAGGAGTACAAACTAGGTATTTGTAAAAGGCCGTGATACCTATTAAATCAGATAGATCAGCAGCCACAGGAAACACAAGCCCAACTGTACCACACTTTACCCCTGGTCAAACCCCTATTAGAACCGCAGATAGCCCAACATCAGGTACTGTCTATGATATCAATTCAAAATTTGACATTTCTGCGTGTGCCTTGCCTTCTCTCTTGTATGAAAACTAATTTAAGATGAATCTCCTTTCTCAAATGATCATAGGATCTCACAATAATACTGGGCACTACATTGCTCTTGTCAGTACCTCTTGCCCTTTATCAGCATAATTACACTCATTGTTGTTTGATTATGTAGCATCATTGTAAATGTTCGCTTCCTTATCCACCCATTGCTCGAATTTATAAGATCTATATTTACTCTTACATAAATGTAGAATTAACACAATGGTTATGAAGTTTGGGATTGCTCATTTAAGTACATGTTGTCATTTACTCTCACCGTATCAAATTAATTGTTGCTCAATTGGATGTATTTAGAACTTAATAGTGCTAGATACATCCATTTTAGCGACAAGTAATAACGGACGGTGGTAGTATTACTGTACTTGCATTGCGAGATAGTTGATTGTCTAGCATTACTCTGCATCTTATCTGCCCTGCCCTCCACTTTCTCCAAATTATCAGATCTACATTTACTCTTACCAAAATGTAGAATAAAGCCAATGCCACTTCACACGTTGATGTTTGCATTCCTCTTGCCAGTACCTTTTGCCTTGTAACCCTGTACTTAATTAATAGCTACTTGATTATGTATCATCACTCTGCACCTGAGCTTCATTATCCTCTATTTCTTCCAACATTATTTGATCTATATTTACTCGTTACAAAATGCAGAATAAAGGCAATGCTTATAAGAAGTTTCTTTGGGGAATTTCTTGAATTATCCTTCCATCGACATGGAGAAGGGCTTTTTCCAGCCCGTGTTAACATGTAATGTAAGTTCATCCTTCTCAAGCCTTCAAACTTTGTTCTAGTATAGATTTGGATAGGCATCATTTCCTCCACTGTTGTTTACTTTGGCGTTTACATCTGATTGGATGTTTGCAACAAGTGCCATTTTTAAATTGTAGTTGTGAAAATATGTTCCTTATGCATAACAGATCCATTTATTTGCTTATATATATTTCTGAAACGTGTTACGTGTCTCCTTGTTTCTCTTTCAAAGTCATATCTCTTATGCCAGGCAGAGCTTTAGGGAAGATAGTGAGCCAAACCATCTTGAAGAGAGCGAGATGACCCCAAGGTCATGTATTGATGAAGACAGTGAGTTGAAGCAACTCAACATCAGCTGTGAGACAACCTCTGTGCAGTTGATGCCTCAATCAGTTCGACTTCTTCAGTCTCAATTTAAGGCGGAAAGGCTTGCTTTAGCTTAGCTCCGACTTGATGTCAATGATGTAAGGAAGACCTCAGTGGACTGCCATGCGCGCTTTCTTGCTATGCAGCTAGGGTTAGAGCATCTATCGTTGACCCAACTGAGGTCTCATCAGCTTGTTCTGCTGCTTTTGGTGCACTACTAGGGCAGGCCTAATGGCTTCTCAAGTGCTGTCTGTTTTGTATATTCTTTTGTCTGCGCGTTTATATGCACTGGTGGCGACCTTTGATGCCCGGTGTATGTAATATGCGGTCTCATTGCGCTTTATTATCACTGGTGGCAAACTTTGATGCCCAATGGATGTAATATGTCATAAATTCTTGATTGTATAGTCTAGGTTTATTCTTAGTCGGTATGCTGTAATTTAGGCCGAAACCTTCAACGAATGTCAATGTTGTGTGCCTTCAAGCCGACCCGAAAATCGCAATGTATGGGCCACACCTATAATCATCTTGGGCCATTAGTAGGTATAAATGTATAGTAGTTTTCCGCCTTTAACGAGCCGAGTGAAGTTCGGGCCAGCGGGGCCAGAGAATACCATGGACTTTTAACATGCTCGAAGCTAGATTGGGCTAGCGTGTAGCCGAAAAATCATGGGCCAACACAGGCCGAAACTATCTTAGGCCCATGTTTGGTCCAAATAGCTAACGAGCCCTGTTTGTCCCAATAAAATTATGGGCTTTAAGTAGGTCGGTATCAAAACGGGTCGTAGGCCCAACAGTGTCACGGGCCATTAACAGATGGGTTGTAAGCAAGCCAGATTAAACGCGGGTTGTAATTAGGCCCAACTGTTACATAGCCCATTAACAGGCCGATAGGCACGTTGGGCTGAAATTCATCCACGTATACTACGGGCCGTTAAACGGCCTAAAGTCACTTCGGACAAGAAATAGCCCAGTTTCAGCACGGGCCGTTAAATGGCCTAAAGTGAAACCATCCGACAACGGCCCAGATGCACCAAGGGCCGCTAACAGGCCGGAACAATTATCTGGCCGAACTGGTAAACGGGTATTTAACAGGCTAAAATACAAACCCGGCTTAGAATGGGCCCAAAAGAACAATTGCCTGTCAACGGGCCTCATCTTATATGGGCCGTAATTTAGCCCAAAACTTGACAGGCTGTTAATGGGCCCGATCTGATATGGGCCTTAATTTCACCCAAAACATGGCAGGCTGTTAACGGGTCGGGCCACTAGTGTGTAAAAAAATACGGTGGGCCTTCAGCTGGGCCGGCCTTTTACCATAAATGGGCCACTGTTGGGCTTCTCCACGTGTCGACATATCATAGGCGCCTTTCGTCCATTGTAGGGATCACATCTATTCCAACGGGGAGCCAACACGTGGTTCCTTAAGCCAATGAGAATTTTACACGTGGAAAATCACCATTGGTCATGGCTGTTAACGGGTTATCGGATACAAACCCGAACCTGATAGCTTAACGGCGACCCGTTATGGTGGATTCCACGTGTTGGTCACTCTTGACGAAAACACTTCCGTGACGCGCCATTTATCGTCATGGAAGTGGACACTTCCGTGATGATAATTTTGGTATTGTCATGGAACACTTATACGACAACACATGTATGACTATCTTGATTCTGTCATAAAATCGTCATGGATGTACATGCATGACAGAAAACGTGACCTACTATGACAAACACGTATCATCACGGAAGTGTTGTTTTTGTGGTGTTGATAGATGATCATGATTGGTTTGAGTTGTATCTTTTATTTTGGTGCTGTCCTCAGGTGCCCTCCGTGTCGCGCAAGCAGAGGGATCCCCATTGTAGGGTGTTGCAATACGTTCTTGGCTCGCTTATGGTGGGTGGTGTGAGTGATAGAAGCACATACCCAAGTTGGGGGCCATTGCGTATGGGATAAAGAGAACTTGATACTTAATGCTATTGTTGGGTTTCATGACCTTAATGATCTTTAGTAGTTGCGGATGCTTGTTCCAATCATAAGTGCGTATGATCCAAGTAGAGGAAGTATGTTAGCTCATGCCTCTCCCTCATATAAAACTGCAACAATGACCATCGGTTTAGTTATCGATCACCTAGGGACAAATGACTTTCTTATTTGACAAAAGCTATCTACTTTTATTACTTTGCAATTTATTCGTAGTTTTATTCTCGTAAAGTACTCCTAGTTTTATTCTTGTTTTAGATAAAGCAAACGTTAAGTGTGCGTAGAGTTGTATCGGTGGTCGATAGAACTTGAGGGAATATTTGTTCTACATTTAGCTCCACGTTGGGTTCGGCACTCTTACTTATCGAAAAAGGCTACAAACAACCCCTACACTTGTGGGTTATCATACTACTGCAAGATTATTGCTGCAGGTGATGGTTGTTTTCGATAGAATGAGTTTCCCCCCTTATCCTGGCATTTTTGTAGCATAATCCACATATACTACACCATTCCTTTCATACCGACGCATATGTAGTATAGATAAAAGTCTTGCGAGTACTTCAGATGATTACTAGCTGTTGCTTTGCTACCCTTTTCATTCGACCCGGTTGCTGCAACAACTAGTAGCAACGCGGATGCAGGTTTTACCGATGGTGCCTACTACGTGGAGATCGACAACCAGGAGTAGTCCGGAGGTCCCAGGCAGGAGGCCTCGCCTTTCGATCTAGTGTCGTTATTTTTCTCAGGCTTCTTAAGGCAAAACTTGCCTAACTATGTGTGTACTCAGATAATATTTCCTTCGACGACTAATGTATTATGGGTCCTCATGACCCGGGCTTGTAATATAAAGATTTATGTTTAAATTGGTGCCATAGAGTTGTGTTGTGATATTGACGCGAGTCACCATTTATGATCATGCATGATGCGTGTATGATTAGTGCACGATTATAAATGGGGCGTCATTGGTTGGTCATTTGAGATCAGCAGGGGGAGAAGTGACCAAAGGATAGCCACAAGATACACTTGTAACTTGTTGCAACCACAAGATACACTCGTAACTTGTTGCAACTAGCACTGGACATAGGTGAACACATTTTCTAGATTAATTCCTGGCTTTTCGGCGCTATTCTTTGTAGTGGTATGACATATTTGTCGACTATGAGACATTAGGTGATACCCACGCGTTCTTGTAGGAATCGGTTACAATATATTTTAACGAGATTTGGATGTGTGGAATATAAATTTTTAGATTAATGACAGTGAATCAAATTAAAATACATATGACTTATTATATTCGATTATGTATAGTTTTAAAAAACTTGAGTATAAGTAGAATAATAAAATAATAGATATTTTCCATGCATGACATGTGATGGTGGGAATTTTCTCATGCATGGCTGCATGTTGAGGTGAGCTTTATTTGGTCCATAATTATATGATGAAGCAGCATACTTGCATGATAAGATAAATAAGTTACTAGGAATCACTCTCTTAGGTATATATAGGATTCGTGGCAACTTCATTAATCTCTATATCAGTCGACTAAGTGCTCATACTTAACGTATATCGTGCATATATTTATGGAGAGGATTATGTCCATGTATAGTGTGCTTCTAATAATAATTATTATTTTAGGAACGAACCAACCTGAGGTTGGATGGTTGGAGGACAGTGATATTTCCATGCTAGGACTTAACTTGATGGTCGCATTTTTTTGGATTTATTTCAGGTCTTTCGATGATGTGCCTTTAGGCCAACTCCAACGCACGACCCCAAATGGTATGACCATGTCTGTTTGTCGGTAAACGGACAGAAAATGTGGCCCAATGTGTGGGAGCAAACAGACAAATGCCCATTTTCTATCCGCTTTCGACCTGTTCCCGACACAAATTTGGACCACTTGTGCATCGAAACGGATAGCGCGCAGACGGGTAGGACGCACACCCTTGTCCTCCCCTAGCCCACCTTCAGTGGCACACAACGCCCACTTTCCATCCATTATCAAAAAACTCCCGCCCTCCCCTCCCTCCTCCATGGGTGGCGCCATGAAGAAACCCGATGACCCAGCCGCCACCACGTGCCCAGTGGCCAAGAAGAAGGGCCAGAATAAGGACCGGCCACGGCTCGTGCAGACGGAACTCACCCGACGCAGCGAGGAATCGACCAAGAGGAGCGGTCGGCGGACAAGGAAGGTGGATAAGAAATCCATTATCGAACTCGCCACTGAGGTCGTGCTCTTGCAGCAAACCATGCAACACAAGACCGTCGTCGACTAGAACGAGGCCACGCAACCAGCGACGATGCGGGCCCTCGTCATGCTAGGATTGTGCAGGTCCGACCCGGCCATTCTCTGTGCCTCTTCCATGGTCGTGGCAAGCACATGCTCGTCAGACGTTCGCCCTTCCACAATATCAGTCCTCCAGATCCTCCATCATACCAGAGATGTGAGGGTTTCATCCGTCGCAGCTGCATGGCCAGACCCGATTTTCCATGTCATTGGACGGTAGCGTGATCGCATCGCCATCCCGATCATCATCGACCTCAACGGTACGCCTGGGTTCAAAAGCGCTGGCCAGTCATCTGACAGGATGCAAAGGAAGCAGGCCCGATTGATTCCTACATCTAGCCTTGTCGGCGCTGACAAGCTATTCGACGAAATGCCACTCCCGTTGCAGATGGCCGATGACCCTAGTTCATGGAGAACGTCATCTACAAGGGTCGTGCTGGGAAACATAGCATGCAATTTCAAAAAAAAAATCATTCACTCACGCAAGATCTATATAGGAGATACATAGCAATGATAGGGGGAGAGTGTGTCCACGTACCCTCATAGACCGAAAGCGGAAGCGTTTGACAACGCGGTTGATGTAGTTGAACTTCTTCTCGTTCCAATCGTTCAAGCACCAAACATACGGCACCTCCGAGTTCTGCACACGTTCAACTCGATGACGTCCCTCATTCCTTTGATCCAGCAAGGTGTCGAGGAAGTAGATGAGTTCTGTCAGCACGACGGCATGGTGACAATGATGATGAAGTGATCCGCGCAGGGCTTCGCCAAAGCACTACGAGAATATGACCGGAGGTGTAAACTTTGGAGGGGGGCACCGCACAAGGCTAACAATTGTTTGTGTGCGTTCTAGCGGTGCGCCCCTGATGGGCCTCGAACCCCTCGTTGGTTACCCCAAGTGGAAGGTGTAAGATGCAGTATGTAGAAGTGTTTTCCCTTAGCAAAGATACCAAGGATCGAATCCCCAGAGACTCCTAGGTTCAACAAGTAGGTGTCAACTGCTAACGGCGCAATTAGCAATCAATGTGGACCTGCACACAGATACAAATAACTTTGCTCCCAACGAGTACAGAGAGGTTGTCAATCCCTCCGGCCTTGTAGTTCACAAAGGGTTAAAAGCAAATGATAGTAGTGATAGATAGTGTTTTGCAATAGTAAGTAAATAACGAAAAGTAAATAGCGGGTGTGATCAATGATGGTAATATGGACCGGAGTCTCATGATGTTCACTAGTGATGTCTCTCTCCCAAAAGACGATAAAATAGCTATGTGAGGTAAACAAATTACAGCTGGGCAATTGACAGGACCATGAACGCAAACCAATGCTGATTACATTGCAGAAAGGTTGAGGTTCAAAGCATGGGCGGTACGCCAAAATAAGTAGACCGAAATCCATCAATATCTACTACTAATCATCCACCTTGAGATATCTATCTAGAACATCTCGCTGGTATTAAGTTGCGAGTCCCACCCATAGTGTAAACTCAATGCAACAGACAACTGCATTAAAAGAACTTTGCGTAAAGTAAACAATCCTTGCACCCGCGGGCACAAGCACCGTTGTTTTCCCCCTTGTGGCAACAGCACATCCCCTAGACTCATGTTTCTGTCACTCAAGCTAGTCATCGAGGGGCATGAACCCACAATCGAGCATAACGTTCCCTCTTGGAGTCACTACGTATTACTTGGCCAAAGCAATAAATAACAATGGAGAACATGCAAGAATTACTTATGAACATAAATATAAAAGAGGTAGATCAAATATATTACTCAAGATCAATCTGAACATAATCCCATAATCCATCGGATCCCAGCAAACTCAACATAGCAACAGCATAAGGATTACATAGGTGCCTCGACCATGTAGGGCAGCTCACGAGGACTAATTAGTGAAGCACAAGAACGGGAGGAGAACATCACATAGCTACTGGTCATGGACTCATGGTCCAAGGGAGACTACTCACGAGTCATCCGGGAGGCGTCCATGGTGGTGGAGAAGCTCCCGGTGGTGATCCTCCCCTCCGGCAGGGTGCCGGGAAGAGTTCTCCTGGTGCTCCCGATCTTGGAAGCGGCGGCGGTGCTGGAACAGAGATGGAATCGCGAAAAGAGTTCCCGTTCTGAGAGTATCGGAGGACGCTTTAAATATATGCCAAAGGGGAGCATCGGGGAAGCTTCGGGGGGCCCAGGCGCCCCCCGGCGCGGCCCAGGGGGGCGCGCCGCCAGGGCGCCTGGAGCCCTGGTGGCCCCCCCCCGGCTGCCCTTCGGACGCAAGGTTGTTTCCGGAACGCTGATTTTTTATATAATTTTTCTGGATTTTTTCTGGCAGTTCTCGTAACGTGAAAACCAAAAATACAAAAACAGCCGAAAACAGAAACTGGCACTCGGGTGCACTGGATTAGTAAGTTAGTCCAAATATGATCAAAAGTGTATGGAAGTGTATGAATATCATAGCAATATCACCCAAAAGTGGCATGGAGCAAGCAGAAATTATAGATACGTTTTGGACGTATCAACATCCCCAAGCTTAATTCCTGCTCGTCCTCGAGTAGGTAAATGATAACAAGAATAATTTCTGTGGTGACATGCTATTAACCATATAGAACTTTTTCATAGTCATATGACAAAAGCTTACTGAGACAATGATTCTATAGTAATTAAGTTGCCTCAAGAGAAAATCACAAATGACTGAAAGTTTTACAACATGACATTGAAGCATCAAAATGATTTGCAATGAATATGATGTGCAAATATGATAAAGTGATATCTAGCTTGCCCCTTTTAGTGAAGCAAAACATAAATGCAGGGGCACCTTCAAGGTTTAAGTGATGACTAGATACAATGATTTCAAAATAAACGATATCACAATCATGCAAAAGACAATGCTACTTTGGGACAATGCACATTACACTCAGAATGACAATCATGCTCTCAGTTGTTGGTGCTTTTTTCAAAGAAGGTGGAGACTCAACATAAAAGTAAAAGATGGTTATGACTTTTTATTTTGAAAACATGGAAGCAATTTTGTCAACGGTAGTAGTACTTCATATGTGTCATGTATAAGACCTCCTATAAGTTGCAAGCCTCATGCATCGAATACCAATAGTGCTCGCACCTTGTCCTAATTAGCTCGGATTTCCATGGGTTATCATTGCATTACATATGTTTCAACCAAGTGTCACAAAGGGGTACCTCTATGCCACCTGTACAAAGGTCGAAGGAGATAAATCGCATTTGATTTCTCGTTTTTGATAGATCTCAACTTGAGGACATCCATACCGGGACAACATAGAAAATAGATGATGGACTCCTCTTTAATGCATAAGCAAATTCTCATAAGAGATTGAGGATTAAGTCCAAGCTAAAACTTCCACCATGATGCATGGCTTTGGTTGGCGGCCCAATGTTCTTCTCTAACAATATGCATACTCATTCAACCCACGGCAAATCACCCTTACTTCAGACAAGACGAACATGCATAGCAACTCACATGATATTCAACAAAAGTGTGATAGTTGATGGCGTCCCCAGAAACATGGTTACCGCTCAGCAAGCAACTTATAAGAAATAAGATACATAGGCAACATATTCTTTACCACAATAGTTTTAAAGCTACTTTCCCATGAGCTATGTATTGCAAGGTTAGTCTGCTTAGTACAGGTGGAGGTTAGCAAAAGACTGGGAGCGACCAACTAAGAGAGCAATGACGGTCATAATCATGCAGAGCGACAAAGCAATATTGAATCAGGCATGGTAGTTATATCGCTACTCAGAACTAAAAGATCATCAAGGCTTGACAGACTTTCTTTACAGTCTTAAATATGCGTGAGCATACACCAAGTCAATCAAAATAAATTCTCGAAGGAATATATTACTAAACCATACGACATCATAGGCAAACAATTCAAGTTGGTATTCCAATAACACATTGGGAATCCCCCAGCTATTTGGGACTAACCATAAGAAAACCTGAACTACTAAGCACCATTATGCACGTAGCATCTTTATCATAGACATATTAACCAATGCAACGGAAGCAAACTCTCTTAATAAGGTGAGCATGATAATTAAAGAGAGTTCAAGCAACCAACTAAACAAAAGCTCTTTGAAAAGATAAGCATGAATACTAAGAGCAGAGCATGATAGTAGCTATTAAAAGACAAAGAACACACACAACAAAGATAGACATGAAAATTCAATGTTATGTTCTAGGTAGAAGTGGAGCGTGTTTCTCTCCCACGTAAAGGAATGCTGGGTTCCGACTCGTTATGAATAACTAAAAAGAAAACTAAAAGCAAGACGCTCCAAGCATAGCACATGGCACATGAAGTGATAAAAATATAGCAAAACGAAAGACGAACTGATAATGTTGATGGAGAAGGGGATGCACGGGGGCATCCCCAAGCTTAGACGCTTGAGTCTCCTTGAATATTTCTTGGGGGTGCATGGGGGCATCCCCAAGCTTGAGCGCTTGACACTCCTGAATCTTTTTATCATCTTCCCTCGCACACTTGAAAACTCCCTTCATACATAACTCATCATAATCTGATTAGCGAGGTTAGTACCCTTAATAAAATAATTATACCTTGCTGGAAATAAAGATATTCTTGAAGTTATACTGTTTCTCAAGATTGCCAAAAGGTTTTTGCAAAGAAAAAACAAGCTCTTGATTTGAAAAATGAAGGAAAGACAAAACAGGACAAAATCTGTGAAAAACAGAACAGCAGGTAGTAATTGATCTGTTTGGGATACTTCTGCAACTCAAATCAAAAAACTCAGAACAGAAGCACGAAAGACAATTATATAGATAACGCTGTCAAAAAAATTCAGACCAAAAAGATGATCTGGTGATTTTATACGAATTTTTCTATCCAAGGACAGAATCTGTTTTCTGGACAGCACCTCACAACTTTTGAACTTTCTAGCAATCAGAGGCTATACTTGGCACAAATATGAAAACCAAAGATACAATGATGATGCTACAGCAGTAAACAACATCAAGACACAACAAAAGCAAAAAGTTTATTCATGTGGGCTGCCTCCCAAAAACGCTTTCTTTTATGCCTTTAAGCTAGGCATAATGCATATAGATCAAGTTTTATCAAGAGTAAAAGAATAGCTAGCCCGTACAACGGACTCAAAAGGTAACTTGATCTTCTTTCGAGGGAAGTGTTCCATCCCTTTCTTGAGAGGAAACTGAAATTTTATATTACCCTCTTTCATGTCAATGATAGCACCAACGGTGCGCAAAAAGGGACGTCCCAAAATAATTGGACATGAAGGATCACATTCAATATCCATAATAGTGAAATCAACGGGAACATAATTATCATTAACAACAATAAGAACATCGTCGATCCTCCCCAAAGGTTTCTTTATGGAAGAATCAATGAGACGAACACCAAAAGAACAAGAATCATAAGGTTTCAATTTAAGCATATCATAAAGTCTTTTGGGCATAATAGAAGTACTGGCTACAATATCACATAAAGCATAGCATGAGAAGTTGTTTATCTTAATTTTAATCATAGGATCCCAACCATCTTCTAGCTTTCTAGGTATGGAGGCTTCTACTCTAAGTTTCTCCTCCCTAGCTTTGATAAGAGCATTAGTGACGTGCTCTGTGAAGGCAAGATTAAGCGTGCTAGTGTGGGGATCTTTGGCCATTCCTTGTAGGAAGGTGACAACTTCTGAAATACTACAATTATCAAAATCAATTTTATCATTAATGGGCAGAATTGTAGTGTCATCCTCTTTGTTTGAATTGCTCTCTATTATAAGAGTTTGAACATCTTCCCAAGTTTGGGGAAGCTTAGGAGCAATTCTAAACTGAGGCTCATACTCTTTTCCTGGAAGACCATGCCATGGGCATAACCCTCCGTCAAGACTAATATAATCACAAGGTTTATTACTTTTGTAGATCCCGACAGTGGTAATTGGGGTAATGGAAGAAGGGGTGTACTCCTCCCATTTAGTGTTTTTGGTAGAACCCATAATAGCAAGCAAGCAAGATAACTATTTTTGTGATTTTTGATAAAAGGTACTAAAGCAAAAAAAACTGAAAGGTAAACTAACAAGACTAAAAGCAAAGGTAAAAGATAGCATGCAACTCCCCTATCCTGAAGAGTGGAGTCCCCGGCAACGGCGCCAGAAAATACTCCTTGATGGGCCTCGAACCCCTCGTTGGTTACCCCAAGTGGAAGGTGTAAGATGCAGTATGTAGAAGTGTTTTCCCTTAGCAAAGATACCAAGGATCGAATCCCCACAGACTCCTAGGTTCAACAAGTAGGTGTCAACTGCTAACGGCGCAATTAGCAATCAACGTGGACCTGCACACAGATACAAATAACTTTGCTCCCAACGAGTACAGAGAGGTTGTCAATCCCTCCGGCCTTGTAGTTCACAAAGGGTTAAAAGCAAATGATAGTAGTGATAGATAGTGTTTTGCAATAGTAAGTAAATAACGAAAAGTAAATAGCGGGTGTGATCAATGATGGTAATATGGACCGGAGTCTCATGATGTTCACTAGTGATGTCTCTCTCCCAAAAGACGATAAAACAGCTATGTGAGGTAAACAAATTACAGCTGGGCAATTGACAGGACCACGAACGCAAACCAATGCTGATTACATTACAGAAAGGTTGAGGTTCAAAGCATGGGCGGTACGCCAAAATAAGTAGACCGAAATCCATCAATATCTACTACTAATCATCCACCTTGAGATATCTATCCAGAACATCTCGCTGGTATTAAGTTGCGAGTCCCACCCATAGTGTAAACTCAATGCAACAGACAACTGCATTAAAAGAACTTTGCGTAAAGTAAACAATCCTTGCACCCGCGGGCACAAGCACCGTTGTTTTCCCCCTTGTGGCAACAGCACATCCCCTAGACTCATGCTTCTGTCACTCAAGCTAGTCATCGAGGGGCATGAACCCACAATCGAGCATAACGTTCCCTCTTGGAGTCACTAC
>LR738710.1:548297968-548321571 GCA_902687465.1 Secale cereale
CAAGCTAGAGCTACAGCAGGCACATGGATGAATCGGCCGTGTCAAGCAGTGCGTGGAACCGTAACCCGCCTCGGGGGCATAACCCGGCGGGTGGTGGCGCTAATGCTCAGAATGTAGCGGATCAGGGTAGAGAACATCGAGAAGCCGAATTAGCAGCACAGTACACGACCCGTCAACTTACCCCGGTTCGTCCAACCACTACTGTGGAACCAGGAGTTATCTCCAGTTCTTTGGGGGTGTCGTGTCTCACCACGGCTTTACGTAATGTACGGCTGCCCAAGGATTTCAAAGGTCCTCGAAAAGTGCCCAATTACACCGCCAATTTATCCCCCGAGTCATGGGTTGAAATCTATGAGATGTCGATGGAGATGCTGGATGTGGACGATGCGGCATGTGCTAAATACTTCACCATGATGTTGGAAGGAACATTTTGTACTTGGCTGAAAAGCTTGCCGGCTAACTCCATTGGGTCATGGGCCGAGTTAAGGGCCCGGTTTATCCAGAATTTCAAAGACACATGCAAGTAGCCCATGTCAATTGTGGACTTAGCTGCCTGTGTCCAAGGATAAAATGAACCAACGAGCCATTGGGTATGCCGGGTTTCAGAAATCTTGCATTCATCGGACCGCATCAATGCCGATATAGTTGTTTTAACGCTGGAAGGCAATTGCCGGTTCATGCCTCTAAAGTTGAAGTTGGGACGGCTCAAGCGTCACTTCAATGACATGGGAACACTCATGGCAGCTCTGGTTAAGTACGCCGATTCCGATAGTACCAAGGACCCTGAGTCTGATGAGGAAAAGCTGGGAAAGGGAAAAAAGAACGGCAAAGGGCAGCAGCATAACCCGGCGGGCCATGGAAACAGCGGTAAGCGTAAAGCGGTTAACAATTAAGATTTTGTGGCTAACACCAACACGCAGAATGATGGTTAGCGTCGTAAGGGTAGGCCGCCCCCGCGGAGCGGAGGAGCAGGTATCAATCTTGACCGCCTGCTAAATCAGCCTTGCCCGAGGCACGGGACGAAAGAAAGGCCAGCCACGCACCTCTAGAAAGATTGCGTTATTATGCGGGAGTTCAAAAATTTGGATCGTTTCCAATATGATCATGGACCGTCCGGTGGTTCAGGGCCCGGTTCTCATGGGCCGGGTTATGGTGGAGGCAGTTCTGGCTTAGGATTTCAAGGCAATCAAAGCGGGCATGGCAATCAGGGCGGTTAAGGCAGCTAGGGTGGTTATAATAATCAGGGGAATCATCAGCAGCAACAGTCGGGTTACCAGAGCAACCCGAAGCAGTTGAATAGTGGGCAGTATCATGTCTTCACCACTATCCTATGTAAGCGTGATCAGAAGCTTCATGAAAGGGTAGTGAACTCCGTTGAACCGGTGGTGCTCCGTTACTTACGCTGGTCTGAATAGCCCATCATGTGGAGCCCAGGGGATCATCAGCCCCGGGTTGATAATCCGGGTCATCTGGCATTGGTGGTGGCACCTCAGGTTGGAGGGTATAAGTTCACCAAGGTGCTCATGGATGGGGGGAGCAGTATCAACATCCTTTATTATGAAACCTTCCGTCGCATGAGGTTAACAGATAAAAATCTTAAACCGTCAAACACCGTTTTCCATGGTGTGGTGCCTGGTAAATCGACATATCCAGTTGGTAAGATAGCTCTGGAGGTTACCTTTGGAGATGAGCATGATTCAAGATCAGAGACATTGACTTTTGAAGTGGTAAAAATCAAGAGCCCGTATCATGCCCTGTTTGGACGGTCGGTTTATGCTAAGTTCGTGGCAAGGCCCTGTTATGTTTATCTGCAGCTCAAAATGCCGGGTCATAATGGGACCATCACAGTACCTGGGAGCCGTAAGATCGCTTTGGAATGTGAAGAAGATGATGCGGCCTATGCTGAGTCGGTTTGTGTAATAGAGGAGTTGAAGTTCTACAAGGACAATGTTGATCCGTGTAACATCCCAAAATTCTAAATTTTGGAATGTTATAATAAATAGATAGATTTGATTGTTGTTTGATGTGCTGAGTGAAATTGAGTGAATTTGAAACTTTTGAAAGTTAAATGAGAGGGAATAAAATGACTTTCCCAAAACTTTCACTTTGCTTTTGATCTCCGAGGGAATTCAAATTCTTTTCAACACAAAACCCTAGAGTGAAGATAATATGAGTTCTTCCATTTAATTTAAATGATAAAGGGCTTTGAAAGGATTTTGAAATTTCCTCCTCGAAATGTTTTAAATTCAGAAACTTTATGCGACTCAATGATTTTCCAGAGAGAAGATAAAATGACTTCTTCAAATTATAGGAAATATGAGTTGGAGGTTTTTCTGATTTTTCTGCAACTCAATTTCAAATAATTGAGTTATTTGGTTTTTATTCAAATTATTTTTCTCCAAAAAGAAATTACATGGAAAATAGGGTAACATGATTCCCTACAGCAGAAAATTGGGGAGAAATAAATTTGAAGTCTTTTGGTATTTTAAAGTGATTTTATTGGATTTTATTTGCAACAGTAGGACCTTTTTATTTATTAGATTTTGTGGGCATTTTATTTGACAGTAGTAAAATGTTCATGTTGTAGGGCTTATTTTTCTGCAAATTTTGATATATTATATGACTACAGGATATTTTTAATTATTTGGATTTTATTCATTTTCTTGTCTGTTAAAAAATGTTTAAAGGAAAAAAATGTCCTCTAGACCGAACTGGGCCGGCCCAGCTGCCCGCCAGGCCACGGCCCAACCCAGCCGCGCTTCCTTCCTCGCGTGCGTGCGCCGAACGCCACCGCCACCGACCTCGGCTTCCGTGCCCGCGCCGGTCTCCTTGCGCTGCCTCTGCCTTGCCCCTCCTCCACGCAAGTCGGCCTCCCCCCTATAAGAGCTGCCGCCGCCGCCCGTTCTCTCATCCTCCCGCAAATCGCGCCGCCGCCGCAAATCTCGCCGCCACCGCGCAATTCTGCCGCCGCCGCTGCTGCTGCTCCGTCAGCGCCGCGCCTCCCCGCCCCTCGCGCCGCCCCACCCGCTCCTCGCCGCCCCGAGCCACCGCCTCGCCTCGCCCTCGCAGCGCCCGGAGCCGTCGCCGTCCAGCCTCCCCTCGCCGGAGTTCAAAGGAACTCGCCGGAGTTCCGATCCGGTCCGTGCCCGAACCGGCGGTTTTCGTCAGAAAACCACCTAGGTAAAAACCCCGGTTTCTGTTTAAATAGGTTTTATTTTTAGTTCGGTTTTTCTTTTAGACAGATCTATACAGTGAATGTTCACTGGTTAGGCTTTAATAACGAACGTTTGTTGAATAGCCTTTTCTTTTTCTGTTTAGTTTTCGGCCAGGGACCCTTCTGTAAATAATTCTTTTACAAATTAGCCCCTAAACTTTAAAAGGCCATAACTTTTTGCCAGTTGGTCCAAATCCAACAAAACCAACGCCCACGTCTTCGTTACGATCCCCTGTTTCCAGTAATACAACTTAAACAAGTTTTTGAAAGTTTTAAAATTTGAATTCAACTAGTTTTAGATTCAAACTTGTTTTGATCATAACTTGAGTTTCGTAACTCCGTTTGAGTTGATTCTTTTTGCAAATCGAAGCTCTCGACCTAAACTTTCTGATAAGGCCAAATTCACATAGTTTTGGTACTGTTGGAAATTGTTTAGTGTTTCAAGAGTCATTCGTGTGTTTTCGAAGTTTTCCGAAGTGTTTATTCGTCCTGTCCGATCTTTCTGGGTGATTGCTTATGTGTGGTTACGATTGCTTGCTTACGATAGATTGACCGGAGTGTGACGAGTAGATCTATCAAGAGTTTTGAGTGCGAATCATCTTCATCAACATTGCAGGCAAGTTCACACTTTGATCATACTTTGTCCAATACCCAGTTTTCATTGCATTAGTCAAACCCTCACACATTGCATGAGTAGGATCAATTAACTTGTGGGATTGGGAAGTAGTTTGAGGTAGGACCTATTACCTGCATTACATTCAAACCTTTGGGAGTTACTTCTACGTTTGCTGATAGGACATGCTATGCTCGTAGACGTGGATTGGTTGAGTGAAATCCATGACAGATGTGAGTTTGTTAACTAATGGTTCAACCTAAGGTGGCAACATTAATACACATCTAGGTGGATTGAGGCATCTGGGTATTCCAGTGATTTCCTGTTTTTCTTTTGGACTGCCACCCAGGCACAAATGGATCATGAGATTATTCATACTAGAAACTTCCGTGTGCAGCCACAATGCTATTATGGGCTCTAGCATAGTATGAGTAAGTTTTGCGAACTCTTACAGTGGTGGACTAGCAGATGTAGGGGATGTAGGTTGGTACGGTCCGCCCGATCGTAAGGTGCTAACGCTTCTGAAAGACTATGCCTCGGTCATCCGTTTCTCAAACACCATGCAGTGCGAGAAACCAAACGGAGGCGATCGAGTCTTGTGCGAAAAGTGCACAAACCTCTGCAGAGTGTACAAACTGATCATGATTAGCCGTGTCCCCGGTTATGGACGTCTTGAGTATCTAGTACTTGGATTTTCATGTGCATCTCAACATGTTACTCTAATTTAATATTGTTGGGTTTAATGATTATTTTAATTGTGGTTGAGAGGATGTCTATCTTCTCAACAATGTTTCAACTACCATGATAGTTAATTAAAATCTATTCCTTTGCAGTAGGGAAAAATTAGCTTTACGCAAAAACTTTAACCTTACAGCCTCCACCAGCCAAATATGCATGTAGTTGTAGCCTTTGCTCATCATTATCATTACAGTGTGAATTTGCAAGTATATTCAATGTACTGACCCGTTTTCGGGCTGCAACGTCTCATGTTGCAGGATTATCTTACGACGAGTAAGTGTTACGTTAGGGTTACGATTTCTACACTCAACCTTGCCGTTGGTGTTGATGGCAATCCACGACCTTGTTGCTTCCGCTATGATCGATTGAGGTAATAGTATTTACGTTACTTAATACATGTGATTTACCTCTGTTATAAATCCTGTTTGTACTGTGTGTGTCAGCATACCGATCCAGGGATGACACAGAACACAGAGACTTCGGTCCATTCGGATCGTGGTCGCTACAATCCGGTAGATATGACTTCTTTGAAAAAGCGAACTACAGATCATGATCCGGCCTTGAAGTTTAAATTGGCCGATGAGACTAAGCTGGTTGATTTTACTCCTAGCGATTCATCCAAGCAGTTTAGCATCAGCGCTAACCTGGATCCGAAATAGGAAAGCGCGCTCATCGAGTTCATCCGTGCGAACCGGGACACCTTTGCATGGAAGCCTTCTGACATGCCAGGTGTACCGAGGGAACTCGCTGAGCACACCCTTAATGTTGATCCCAAGTTTAAACCGGTCAAGCAGTTCCTCCACCGCTTCAATGAAGAAAGACGCAGGGCCATTGGTGAGGAGGTAGCCAGGCTCTTGGCGGCTGGGTTTATCATTGAAGTATTTCATCCTCAGTGGTTGGCTAATCCGGTGCTAGTACTTAAGAAGAACGGCACTTGGCGTATGTGTGTGGATTACATAGATTTGAAAAAGGCTTGTCCAGCTGATCCTTTTGCTCTTCCTCGTATTTTTATCATATTATTGATGCTACGGCGGGTTGTGAGCGTTTGAGTTTTCGGGATGCTTATTTCGGCTACCATCATATCAAAATGGCAGTTAAGTACCAGGAGAAGACAGCTTTTATAACTCCCTTTGGAGCCTTCTGCTATGTATCTATGCCCTTTGGGATCAAGAGTGCCCAGGCGACTTATCAGCGATGTGTGCAGAATTGTCTTCATAAACAGATTGGGCATAATGTTCACGCATATGTGGATGATATTGTGGTGAAGTCCAGAAAGGAGGATACATTAATCGATGATTTGAAGGAAACTTTTGATAATCTCCGGGTCTATAAGATGATGCTTAATTCGGCCAAGTATGTTTTTGGTGTACCGGCAGGCAAGCTCTTGGGGTTTCTGCTGTCTAACAGGGACATTGAAGCTAATCCGGAAAAAATCAAAGCTATTACGTCTCTGGCTAAACCGGCGTGTATCAATGACGTTCAACATCTGGCGGGCCGTATTGCAGCGCTGAGCCAGTTTATCTACCGACTGGGAGAAAAAGCTATCCCTCTTTACCAGATGATGAAAAAGACAGACAATTTTGTCTGGAGTGATGCTGCTAATGTGGCGTTTGAGGATTTGAAGAAACAGTTGGTAGAGCCACCTGTCCTTGCTGCTCCGGTCGATAAAGAGCCGCTGTTGTTGTACGTGGCTGCTAATGCCCGGGCTGTTAGTGTGGCCATTGTGGTGGAGCGCAAGGAGGCTGTGAAGGAGTATCCAGTTCAGTGGCCGGTTTATTATATCAGTGAGGTGCTTATTGAGTCCAAACAAAGGTACCCACATTGGCAGAAACTGGTGTATGGAGTCTTCATGGCAAGCTGGAAGCTTAAGCAGTATTTTCAGGATCATCCTATCACTGTGGTCAGCTCTGCCCCTTTGGGAGATATAATCCAAAATAGAGAATCAACTAGCCGGGTTGCCAAGTGGGCCATTGAGCTTGGACCTCACGGGTTAAAATATGTGCCTCGTACAGCAATCAAGTCCCAAGCACTTGTGGATTTCATCAATGATTGGACAGAGCTACAGGCGCCGGAAGAAAAGCCGGATCACACTTATTGGACTATTCACTTCGATGGATCCAGGCAATTGGAGGGCTCAGGGGCTGGAGTCATGTTAACTTCCCCACAAGGTGATAAATTTTGTTATGTTCTCCATTTAATATTCCCTTGCACTAACAATGCAGCTGAATATGAGGCTTTACTCCACGGTCTTCGAATGGCTGAGGAGATGAATTTAAGCCGGGTTAAGTGCTTTGGTGACTCGGGCCTGGTGGCTCAACAAGTATCTGGTACTTGAGATTCCAAGGACCCGTTCATGGCAGCATATCATCGAGAGGTGGATGTTGTTGCTGGACACTTCAAAGGTTATCAAGTTGACCATGTGGACCGGTGAAAGAATGAAGCGGCGGACGCCTTAAGCCGTTTGGGTTCCCAACGTAAACCTGTTACACCCAATGTTTTTCTGGACGTGTTGCATAACCCGTCGGTCAAGCTACCTACAGAGGAGGATTTGGTTGTTCCTGATCCGGAGGCTCGGTTGGTGGCGGCTCTTCATGTTATCCCAGATTGGACAGTTCCATATTTGGCGTATATGAACCGGGGCGAGTTACCGGAGGATTAAACTTTGGCCAGGCAGATAATCTGGTGGTCCAAGTAAATGACTACTGTCAATGGAGAATTGCATCATTGCAGTGTAACAAGGGCGTTTCAGCGCAGCGTGTCTCCTGACGAAGGCCGTGAGATTTTGCGTGAGATCCACGAAGGAGATTGTGGTCACCATGCCGGTTCAAAGCCCCTGGTAGCTAAAGCTTTTCGTCACGGCTTCTATTGGCTGACGGCTCATGCTGATGCTGAAGACTTGGTCAAAAAGTGTGACGGCTGCCAAAAATTCCTACGGCGTGCTCATGTGCCGGCTCAAGAATTGAGGATGATTCCAATCACTTGGCTGTTTGCAACTTGGGGGCTAGATACGGTTGGGCCCTTTAAGAGATCCAAGGATAAGAAGACCCATCTTTTGGTGGCGGTTGACAAGTTCACCAAGTGGGTAGAAGCAGAGCCAGTGAGTAAGTGTGATGCAGCCACGGCAGTTCAATTCATCAAGAAGGTGATTTTCCGGTTTGGTTTTCCACACAATATTATAACTGATAATGGCACTAATCTGTCCAAGGGTGCTATGAAAGACTTTTGTCAACGTGAGCACATCCGGCTTGACGTATCATCAGTGGCTCATCCTCAATCTAATGGTCAAGCCGGGAGAGCCAATCAAGAGATCCAGAGAGGAATTAAGCCCCGTCTTATGGTCCCCCTGCAGAGGACGACGGGTTGTTGGGTGGAGGAGTTACCTTATGTGTTATGGAGCATCAATACCACACCCAACAGATCTACGGGTTACACGCTTTTTTTCATGGTTTACGGAGCAGAGGCAGTACTCCCTAGTGACATCCGTCATGACTCGCCTCATGTGGCGGCTTATGTCGAAGCTGACAATGAGAAGGCACGATAGCAAGCACTTGACCTGTTAGATGAGGAACGTGACATTGCAGCAGCTCGGTCGGCGATTTACCAGCAAGATTTGCGTTGTTATCCCAGCCGCCGGGTTAGAACCATAACTTTTCAAGAAGGCGATCTTGTGCTCCGACTCATCCGGGATCAGACTGATATGCACAAGTTATCCCCGCCTTGGGAAGGGCCCTTTGTGGTCAGCAAGAATTTGCATAACGGGTCATACTACCTTATCGATGTTCGAGAGCACAAAGACTCACGTAAATCGGGGGAGGAGACCCACCGGCTGTGGAATATCCCTCATCTTCGGCCTTACTACACCTGAGCCATAGGCATCTCCTATGTACATACTTTTGACAATGTATATATTATGATCAATATAATGAACCTGCATCCCTGCTAAAGCGGGGCCTCTACTGTTTTTAAGAGTTTCGGTTACATGGGGGCTTCTGTTTATAAAGTGAAGTTCTGACTACCCTCTTGATCCAGATATCAAGCTAATATTATCTTAAGAGCACAGCTCTAGTTACTTCAGTAATCCGGCTATCAAGCCAATATTCTCATAAGGGGCCAAAGAGAGTTTGTTGCACAGCACAACTCAAACATAGGCACCCACTGAGCACAGCTCAAAATGTTACCTGGGGGCTCTTTTTGCATAGGAACAAAGAGTTTTAATGACCCTTGTAATAGGCTATAAAGCCAGGCTTGGAAGCCAGGTGTATTCACCTAAAACCCCGGGTTAACCTGCCTTCATCAAGTAAGTCACTCCATCCAGGTAATCCTGGTATGACCCGTCGAGCGTTTGGCAAGTCAATCTTATACAGACCCTGAACTTGTCAAAGTTAAAATGACGATTGGTTAATGTGAGGTCCATCTTAAAAGGCTTTGTAAATTGGTTTAACTCAGTGGCCTGGCAGCCCATGAAAAGCCTCGATTTTGGGCTTGGCAGCCCATGAAAATCCTCGCACCTTCTCATGATTTTATTTGACAAAGTTTTCTCTTTCGTCGAGTTTTACAACATTTTTTATGATAAGCCGATGTTTATTGACTCGTCCTGGTAGTTGACTATAAGTCACCACTATCAAGTAATTCAGTGTTTATTAACCGGTCTGGTTTCGATTATAAATCGCCAGTATCATATACGGATAATCCGGTGTTTATCACAACCCGGTACGGTTTTATTATAAACCGGCAAAATGGAATCGTTGGCGCTCGCGAGAATGGTCATCAGATTTTACTACAGCATGCTATTTAGTTGATTCTTTTTGCAGATGATTAATAGACAAATTCCTCATGTTTACCAATTTAGTTTGAATTTTTTGGAGTTACAGAAGTATGCGAAACCTGCAGATTACTACAGACTATTCTATTTTTGACAGATTCTATTTTTCGTGTGTTATTTGCTTATTTCAATGCATCTATGAGTAGTATTGGGAAGTATGAATCGTAGAGAAGTTGGAATACAGTAGGTTTAACACCAATATAAACAAAGAATGAGTTCATTATAGTACCTTTGAGTAGTGGTTTGTTTTCTTATACTAACGGAGCTCACGAGATTTTTGTCTAAGTTTTGTGTTGTGAAGTTTTCAAGTTTTGAGTATTGCTTTGATGGACTATGGAACAAAGAGTGGCAAGAGCCTAAGCTTGGGGATTCCCAAGGCACCCCAAGGTAAAATTCAAGGACAACCAAAAGCCTAAGCTTAGGGATGCCCCGGGAAGGCATCCCCTCTTTCGTCTTCATCTATCGGTAACTATACTCGGAGCTATATTTTTATTCACCACATGATATGTGTTTTGCTTTGGAGCGTCAATTTAGTTTATTTTGTTTTGCTTGATGTTTGAATAATATCCCAAGATCTAAAGTTCTTAAATGTTAGAGAGTCTTCACATAGTTACATAATTATTCAACTACTCATTGATCTCCACTTATATCCTTCGGAGTAGTTTGTTATTGCTCTAGTGCTTCACTTATATCTTTTAGAGCACGGCGGTGGTTTTATTTTGAAGAAATAGATGAACTCTCATGCTTTACTTATATCCTTTAGAGAGTCTGTTAAAACAGCATGGTAATGTGCTTAGGCTGTAAAACTAGCTTTCACATGATAGACATCCAATATCAATGTAGTAAAAACTTTCACACTAAGTGTATTGAATATGATGGGAAGTTGGATGCTTGATAATTGTTTTGACATATGAGGATAGTGATATTAGATTTATGCTAGTGGACTTATTATGAAATTGAGAAATACTTGTGTTAAGGTTAGTGATTCCCGTAGCATGCACGTATGGTGAACCGCTATGTGACGAAGTTAGAGCATGAGGTATTTGTAAAGTGTCAACCTTTGTGTGGAGGTCGGGGGCACGCGATGGTTAACTCCTACAAACCTGCCCCCTAGGAGCATGCGTTGATTGCTTTGTTTTGATGACTCGTAGATTTTTGCAATAAGTATATGAGTTCTTATGACTAATGTTGAGTCCATGGATTATACGCACTCTCACCCTTCCACCATTGCTAGCCTCTCTTGTATCGTGCAACTTTCGCCGGTACCATACACCCACCATATTATTCATCAAAATATCCACCATATTATTCCTCAAAACAACCACCATACCTACCTATCATGGCATTTCCATTGCCATTCCGAGATATATTGCCATGCAACTTTCCACCGTTTCGTTCATATGACACGCATCATATTGTCATATTGCCATGCATGATCATGTAGTTGATATCGTATTTGTGGCAAAGCCACCATGCATATTTTTTCATACATGTCACTCTTGTTTCATTGCACATCCCGGTAGACCGCCGGAGGCATTCATATAGAGTCATACTTTGTTCTAGTATATCGAGTTGTAATATCGAGTTGTAATTCAATGAAAGTGTGGTGATCATCATTATTAGAGCATTGTCCCATGTGAGGAAAGGCTAAATCAAGAAAGCCCCTCCAAAAAAAGAAAAAAAGAAAAGAAAATAAAAGAAAGGCCAAAGAAAAAAAGGCCCAAAAAAAAGGGGACAATTGCTACTATCTTTTTCCACATTTGCACTTCAAAGTAGCACCATGTTCTTCATGATAGAGAGTCTCATGCTTAGTCACTTTCATATACTAGTGGGAATTTTCATTATAGAACTTGGCTTGTATATTCCAACGATGGGCTTCCTCAAATGCCCTAGGTCTTCGTGAGCAAGCAAGTTGGATGCACACCGACTAGTTTATTTTGTTGAGCTTTCATACATATTTAGCTCTAGTGCATCCGTTGCATGGCAATCCCTACTCACTCACATTGATATCTATTGATGGGCATCTCCATAGCACGTTGATACGCCTAGTTGATGTGAGACTATCTCCCTACCTTTTGTCTTCTCCACAACTGTCGGATTCAGGGCTTCGCAAAACCCGTTAAGTTCGAACACAGGGGCGTGAACGAAGATCTCTCCCACTCACGTCTACCCAGCGCCTCGCTCTCGTCTCGGTGGAAGGATTCAAGCAAACAACGAACAAACACACAAGAGTTTATCCAGGTTCGGGCCACCGCGAGGTGTAATACCCTACTTCCTGCTTTGGTGGATTGGCTCTGGGTGAGCTAGAGTATGAACTGGTACAAGGGTTCCTGAGCTCCGGAGGCGAGCTCAGGATTGTCAGAAGGCTAGTGTTCTTGCTCCTTGTGCGGTGGTCGAGTGTGTGTGAGTCTCGATCCCGCCCTTAGTGGGAATCCTAGCTACTTATATAGGTGGCCACGGTCCTCATCCCCCGAAATGTTTAGGCAAGAAGGGATTCCACAACGGCCATATTTGAGCGGGAACACAAGGACGTTCCTACCATGACAAAAGCAGTCTCCGCCTGCAAAAGGATCAGGCGATGACGCGGTGGTGGGCTCGACGATGACATCCTCCTTGTCGTCCTTGCGGTCAACGGTCTCGTTGCACCAATGAGAAAACCTTTGCCCTGCGCCTTGGGAACTTGCGGCTGCGCTGTCCCCCATGCACCGAAATGGTAACTGCGCCGCTGGCGGGCGCCGGCGCCCGCTGGTGCAGTGCGTCACCGCTGACATCACTGCCTCCTCCTGAGACAGGCTTGGCCTTGGGTTCTTCGCCCCTCCAGAGCACCTTATCGAAGCTGCTCCTGAGGGGGTCTTGGCGTTGTTCTCCTCGCGAAGCTTGGCCCCTCGCGAGGATCTTGGGCAGCTGGTCAATCAGCTGGGCCATACCAGGCCGCTTGTAGGAGCGCGTCGCGGCCCGCAGACAGGCAAGTCTGGGTACCCCGGTTCCCAGTACGCCGACAGTAGCCCCCGGGCCCACGGCGCGCGCGCAGTGGGCTTCGGGGCGAAGCCTTAGTCGAGGACGAAGCACCGCGGGCCCCAAAGGCTGCTGGCCAGGCCGGCATGCGACGGTTGGATGGGACATGGGCGGCCCCGCCTCCCACGCAGTCTTGGTAGTCGTGCGCCTTGCTAGTCGCATGACCTGTAGGGCTTCTCGCTGCCACTTCTGCTTCCTGCTTCCCAATCGCCCCCCCCCCCCTTCTCGGCCTGCCTTCTCTGCCTTCTCCTGCTTGCCGCCATGCCTCGCGGAGCAAAGAAGAGAGGAGACGGCGAGGCTGCCGCGTCGCCGGCGGTGCTCGAACCGGCGCTCGGTTGATCCGCCATAGTGAACCAGGAGGGTCTGGACAAGGTGCGCCGCGCCTTGGCCGACGCAACTAACGAGTGGGGACCGGCCCGCATCTGGCTCGCCTCCCGGCCGGTGAGGGAGCTTGGCACCGATGACATCCAGCTTCATTTTTATGCTATCTTCGGGGGTCTCATCCCCCCTTTCTCCGCCTTCTTCTACGATGTGCTTGCGCATTACCAGATTCGGGTGTTGCACCTGGACCCTGGGTCCATCGTCCTTCTTTCTGGCTTTGCGTTCCTGTGTGAGGCTTTCGTTGGCGTTTCCCCTTCCGTGGCCTTGCTCCGTCACTTCTTTGCCCTCCCCTTGGTCGACGGGAGGCAGCGCTCGGGGTGCGTGTCGTTGCGCATGGTGGAGGCGAGCGCTGCCTCCGGGATTGATTTCTCGCTTCGTCCTGCCACCGACGGGTTCCGCCGGCAATGGGTGTTCGTCGACGCCGTCGAGTACAGCCCCCATTTTCATCTTCCCGATGCACCAGTGGTGCCGCACTCTGGTTGGAGGCATGAAGCCCTCTCGGATTCTCGGGTAGAGCCTGTGATGCGTCGCCTGGCCAACTTGAAGAAGAGCGGGTTGACCCTGGCGATGGTGGTGAAGGACTTCCTCGTCCTCTGTGTCGCCCCTCTCCAGCGCCATTCCAACACGATGTGGGTTCTTGATGATCGCGTGCGTCTTCAGCGGGAGCAGCTCCCTCCTGAAACAATCCAGGGGCTGATGCGGCTGCTTGTTGGTGAAGTGCCCGAGGCTCGCCCTGGTTCCGCGGTTCCCTTGTACTTGGCTATAAAAGCCGGGAGGGCCCTTGCTAACAGGATGCCCCGCTTCGATGCATGGGGGCTGGTCCCAGGAGGCACCCCCAATCCTCACGATGATTCCTTGGTGGTATCCGGGCCCGCAAGCCCGTCTTTCCTTTCTGGGGTAGATGCATCTGGCGAAGCCCCTGGCCTGGGTTCTGCCCCATCCTTGGAGCGAGTGGACGAAGCCCCGGCGCCGGTGTTGGTGGAGGTGGCGGGGAGCGCTAAGGTGCCGCTGGCTTCTGAAACAGCCGAGGCGGAGGTGCAGCGGCCTCTGGCCGAGGCGAGTCCGGGAAGCGTCACCTCAGGGAGCGAGGCGCCGGCTGCGGGTGCCTGCTCCGGCCTTGCTCCGAGACTAAGCATATCTGCCTCGGGCAGCCTCCCGCCATCCTTCGCGACGCTGGGCAAGAGGCGGAGGCTTAGGAGCGTCTTTGGTCCTACTCCGAGGGCCTTGAAGAGGATGAAGCTAATTGTACCAAGCAGGTGCGTATGCTTCGGTTCTCCCTGTCTCTCTTAGTGCGGTTCTGATGACCCCTTGATCTGCAGGGTCCCTTCTACTTCATCCATGAGTCACCTGGCGAGGCCCGCAGGAGGTTCTGTCTGCATTCCTTCTCTGGACCGGGCCGGGCCTTCAGGAGGCCATGCGTGGGCCCTCGAAGTCGCGCCCGGGTTTTATCGCGCAGGTCGTGTCCCCAGCCCCCAAGCGTCCTTGGGGCTAGGCAGCTCTTGGTACATCGGGAGCCCGCTCCGTGCTCTGGGTTCTGTCTCCACCATGGGTGAGCCAGCCCTTGAGGCGACTCAAGCCACTATCCGTCCGTCAAGGCCATGCTTGCTCCCAGCGCCGGAGGTGCCGCACGCCTCTGGAATTATCCCCGAGGTACACGCTGAATCCGTGGAAGAGGGGGAGCCCCCTTTGGCTGACACGGGTGCCGGGGACGAGCCCGATCGTCTTCTGGAACTTGCGGTGCGCCGGAGTGTGGTCCACCATGGCCTTGTGCGGGAGGCATCGGACGCCCTGAAGCGTCTCGAGGTCGATGTTGCTGAGGTTGATGAGCGCATCGAGGCTGAGGGTCTGCACCTGGCGAGGGGTTGGCGCCAGCTGAGGGTCGCCGTCAACCTGAGCCAGATGCAGCACGACACTACCCTGAGGAAGGCGGAGGCGTCGGCCGCCGCGGCTCAGGAGGCTTGCGACCGTGCCCTGACGGAGGCCCAAGACACTGAGCGCCGCTGCGTGGACGCGGAGGAGCATGTGCGCGAGCTCGAAGCTTCAAACGTCGCGCTTGAGCGCCAGGTTCGTGCCCGAAGGGTTGCCCTTGCTGCCCCTGGCTGACGATGATAGCCCCGCTGGCCTCTCAGCGTGGGAGGAGGCACTGGCGCTTGAGGCGATGGAGCTGAGCATGGAGCGCGAGCGCCTAGAGACGATGGAGCACCAACTAGCCGAGGCCGAGGGCAATCTTGATGACCGCGAGGTCGCGGCAAAGAAGGCTGCTGGGGAGGTGGAGCGCCTCCGGTAGGATTACCGCCAGAAGCTCGGGCTTCACGAGACTCGCTTTGCTGACAAGTGAAAGGAGCTCCAGAAGGAGATCACGATACTTGAGAGTGGCCTGGCGGATGCGAGCATCGCCTTCAGGTGTCGGAGAAGGCTCGCGTGGCAGCCGAGCGTCGCGAACGGTCGTCGAAGAAGGCTTGTGCTGAGGCGGAGCGCCGCGAGCGAGCGTCGGAGAAGGCTCGTGCCACCGCTAGGGCGGAATTGTCCTGCCTCTACCAGCAAGTGGAGGACATTTCCACCCTCGCGGCTCGCACCTCCGAGGAAGCTGCACGAGTCTGTGGAATGCAGCACACCCGCTCGGATATGTTTGAAGCCCTGCGGCACCGGGCCGGCCGAGCCCTAGACGAACTCCTTGGCTCGGGGGTCGCTGGCCCCCTGGTTAATGATGACGCCAGGTACCTCGGGTTCTTTACCAGGGTGGTGGAGTGTCTTGAAGGTGGGGTTAGGAGGGCTCGGCAGCGCATTGAGGAGCAAAGCCGCGACGTCCTGAGGAGTGTGGTTTCCCGCATCTTCGGCAAATTGCACCGTCTTGACTCCCGTGCGGACTTCGAGGCCCTGCTGGAGCCTGCACCTGAGGCGGTCGCCGGCCCCTCGGAGAATGGGGTGAGTGATCATGTGGACACGTTGGTGACGGAGCTTGTTCCAGCTATCGAGGACGCGCCGGTGCTTGGGGGCGACACCGTCAGTTCCGGCGAAGACGTCGATGCTTAATCCAGTTCCTGCCATAAATTTGCTTTTTGGTTGTGGCTCCGAAGCCGGGTGAGGCGGGTGTCACAAGCTTTATGCTTTTGATGATGTAACTGAACATTGTATGAATGGGCTTTTCAGTACTCCCTTGTTTGCTCCTGAGGTCGTGGCCTCAAGTCCTTGTCGCTCGTTGGGACAGAGCGTCGGCCGACCTCGTCCGGGCGCGCCTCACGAGTGCCTTCTATGAGCGCAAGGGTGGTTGGCGGTCCGGCAGCGGACAGACAGAACACGTGCCCACACCCAGTGTCAGGGATATTACTAGCAGGTATAAACCGGCCAGGAAGATCCGGATTACACTGACATAATTGTATTATTACAAACCCGGTAGAATATGTACAAAAGGTTACAGCCCATAGAGGTTTAGGGCCCATGTATGAGGCCCACGGTTTGTAAACCGTCATATCATGTAACTTGGGATGTAAGATAGAAAGAGTAGAGACCGAGGTGGACACGTTTATGAACCGGCCTCGGGACTCTGTAAACCGGACCGGGTGTCGCCTCCTATATAAAGGGACGACCCGGGGACGGTTCAGGACAAGAGACAACAACTCGAGAGACAGGCAAGCGATTCGCTCCCTGTTCATCGACGCACAAGCAATACCAAACCAAACTAGACGTAGGCTTTTACCTTCATCGAAGGGGCCGTACTAGTATAAACCCTCTGTGTCCTTTGTGTGCTTTTAACCCCTTCAAGCTAACCCGCGTGATGGCCTCACACCTAAGTCCTCTAAACCGGACATATGCCATGCTAATTCCATGACAGTTGGCACCCACCGTGGGGCTATCGCACGATGGTTTCTAGTTCTTGAAGGGCAGCTTTGAAGGGCTCAAGGGTTACGCGGTTGGCCGGATGACCAAGAGTCGCCGTGGCTGGATCTACATCGACGACGCGGGCTGGGGCCCCGAGGCCGATTCAATCGAATACGTGTACCGGGTCCCCTTTGGCGGCATCCACGTCTTCATCGGCAAGATCGGCGAATCGGGACCTGAGCCGGACATCTTCCCCAACATCATCGAGCCGGCTCAGTGTGCGAGATCGGCCTGGATTCAGCCCGCCGTGAAGCGTGTTTTTGTTGGAGCAATACATGGAATCCAAGCCGAGGACGGATCGGGTTCTGGTGGCGAGACAGTTGTCTACTATGACGATGAATCTTCATCCGGAGAAACTGAATCTTTGTATCTGCTATAGGACGGCCGATCTGAGGGTGTATCTGATGGCGATAGTATTCCGGACCCCTTTGATCCGCCAAACCGGGTGGCTGTTTTCATGGCCGGATCACAGTCTATGCAGCAGCCCTCGATGACCGGGGCGTTCACCTCAGAGGTAGCTGGTGCTGGTGCAAGCAATCAAACCCCGTCGCCCTCTGACGCCCTATCCACCTTGGTTGGAGAATTGACGACACTTGCAACAGCAGAAGTGGCCCCTGCCAACAAGGCGCAACATGATGCGGAGATCCTTCAGCTGAAGGGCCGGATTGAGCAAGCTAAACGGGATCTGGACGCGGAGAAAGCCAGGATGGCTACGAAGCAAGCAGAGCTAGACTCCCAAGCTTTCCGGCTCAGGGTGGATCAGACTTCTGCACAGGAGGTAATGTACAGAAGATAGCACACTCATCTACCGCCGGTTTACGATGCGAGGAATCTCTTTGGTACACCAGGAGCGGGAACCAGCAATCACCCAGAGGTAAACCGGGGAGGAGCCCCGGGAACTGGCGCGTCGGTTCAGCCACCGGCCGCAGAGCGAAACCGCCAAGTTGTGCCAACGCCGCACGTCCCCACCCCTCCCGGCCATTATTCTAACCCGTTGGACAACATTGTCACCGCCGCTTCATGACTGGCCGCTTTACCCACCGAGGGGACATCCCTCATGGCGATGGAAGCACGTCGGGCTAAGGAATTGCTGGACACAGCGCTGACACAGCAGCAGGCGTACTCTTACAGCAGGGAAAGGATTCATTCTACCCCCCGTCCAAGCCGGAGTTACACTAGGCACTGGGATGAACCGGCCGTGTCTAGCAGCGAGCGGAGACGTCACCGCCACAGGCAGGATAATCCGGCGGGAGCAGAAGCACACGCCCAAGAGGCCATAGACCGGGCCAGGCATACTGCCCACGAGGACACCCGTCAAACGACGCCGGTTCACCCAACCACACTGGAAACGGGGGTCATGGCAAGTTCCTTTGGAGTACAGTGTCTCATCCCCGCTTTACGAAGCGTGAAATTATCCAAAGACTTCAAAGGCCCGCGCAAGGTACCCAACTACTCAGCGGATCTGGCTCCAGAGGCGTGAGTTGAAAGTTATGAGATGGATATGGAGATGCTTGATGTGGATGAAGCGGCATGTGCTAAGTACTTTACCATGATGCTTGAGGGTACGGCCCGAACATGGTTAAAGGGCCTACCACCTAACTCCATCAGATCATGGGGTGAGTTGAGTCGCCAATTTATCAAAAAATTCAAAGACACGTGCAAGCAGCCAATGTCGGTGGTAGACTTAGCAGCATGTGTTCAAGGAGAACAGGAACCCACGAGCGGCTGGGTGCGGCGAGTAGCAGAAATCCTGCACTCTTCTAATAGCATCAACCCTAGTACGGCGATAGTGACATTGGAAAACAATTGCCGGTTTGAGTCTCTGAAACTGAAGTTAGGACGACTCAAGCGCGATTGCAATGACATGGGAACGCTCTTGAGTGCTCTGGTGAAATATGGGGATTCTGATAACACCAAGTACCCAGATGCAGACGGAGACAAGTCCGGAATACCGAACAAGGCTGGTAAACCGGCGCAAGCTAATCCGGTAGGAACAGGTTACAATGGTAAGCGAAAGGCAGAGGGAGGTTCCGATTTTGTGGCCAATACCAATGTTCAGGAAAACAGGCAGCGCCGCAAAGGTAAACCACCTCCACGTGGCGAAGGGCAATTCTTCAATCTAGAGCAACAGTTAAACGCGCCTTGCCCTAAACACAGTATGGAGGGAAACCCATCTAAGCACGCGTGGAAAGACTGCCGGATCATGGTAGAGGCCATGAAACAAGCCAAATATAATCACGGACCTCCCGGCGGTGGCCCAAGTTCCGGTTTTCAGGGTCCGGGTTATCAGGGCAATGGTTCCGGATCAGGATATCACGGCGGTAATAATAACTACAACAACAACGTCAGCATCAACATAACCAGCAGCATGGTCAGGGTGGTTACAACAACCAAGGCAACCAGCATCATGGTCAGGGTGGTTACAACAACCAAGGCAATCAGCAGTGCCGCCAGCAGCAGCAATCCGGATATCAGAGTAATCCGAAGGAGCTAAGCAGTGGATAGTATCATGTTTTCACCACGAGTTTGTGCAAACGAGATCAAAAGGTTCTAAAGCGGGCAGTACACGCAGTTGAACCGGCAACGCCACGTTTTCTACGTTGGTCGGAACAACCTATTGTGTGGAGCAGAGAGGATCACCCGCCACGGGATGATAATCCGGGCCAGTTGGCCCTAGTGGTGGCACCATAGGTGGGTGGCTACAAGTTCACAAAGGTACTCATGGATGGCGGCAGAAGTATCAACATCTTATATTATGAGACTTTCTGGCGTATGGGGTTGACAGATAAGAAGTTAAGACAGTCTAACATAGTATTCCATGGAGTGGTGCCAGGTAAATCGGCTTACCCAGTAGGGAAAATTGATCTGGAAGTTGCCTTTGGGGATGAGCGGGATTCTAGGTCAGAAAAAGTGACCTTTGAGGTTGTGAAGATCAGGAGCCCATATCATGCTCTGTTTGGGAAACCGGTTTATGCCAAGTTCATGGCTAGAGCGTGCTATGTTTATCTACATCTCAAGATGCCACGTCATAAGGGAACCATTACAGTTCACGGAAGTCGCAAGATCACATTGGAATGCGAGGAAGGAGACGCAGCTTATGCAGAAGCAGTGTGTGCTAGAGAAGAGTTGAAATTCTACAAAGATAATGTTGATCCGGCGGATATGTCCCCGTTAAAGAAGCCAACCACAGAGCATGATCCGGCGTTGAAATTCAAATCAGCAGAGGAAACCAAGCAGATTGACTTTGTGCCAGGAGACTCATCCAAGCAGTTCACTATCAGTGCTAACCTAGACCCCAAATAGGAAAGCACGCTCATCGAGTTCATCCGTGAGAACCGGGATATCTTTGCATGGAAGCCTTCTGACATGCCAGGTATACCGAGGGAACTCGCTGAGCACAGTCTTGATATTGATCTGAAGTTTAAACCAGACAAGTAGTATTTGCGCCGCTTCAATGAAGAAAGGCACAAGGCTATAGGTAAAGAAGTGACCAGGCTTTTGGCCGCAGGATTCATAGTCGAGGTGTTTCATCCGGAGTGGTTGGCTAACCCGGTACTGGTGTTAAAGAAAAATGGAACGTGGAGGATGTGTGTGGATTACACGGACCTAAACAAGGCTTGTCCAACTGATCCTTTTGCTCTCCCCCGTATTGATCAGATTATTGATGCTACGGCAGGATGTGAGCGGCTAAATTTTTTGGATGCATATTCAGGGTATCATCAAATCAAGATGGCAGTCAAGGACCAGGAGAAGACAGCTTTCATAACTCCCTTTGGAGCCTTCTGCTATGTATCCATGCCTTTTGGGCTCAAGAGTGCCCAAGCAACTTATCAGCGTTGCATGCAGAACTGTCTCAAATGACAGATCAGAAAGAATGTACATGCTTATGTTGATGACATTGTGGTAAAGTCAAGAAAGGAGGAAACGCTGATAGAGGACCTAAAGGAAACCTTTGACAACCTCGGGTTTATAAGATGATGCTTAATCCGGAGAAGTGCGTTTTTGGTGTTCCGGCAGGCAAGCTCCATGGATTCTTAGTATCAAACAGAGGAATAGAGGCTAATCCGGAGAAGATCAAGGCGATCACATCCTTGACTAAACCGGCTTGTATCAATGATGTCCAGCTCATAGCAGGCCGGATTACAGCATTGAGCCGATTCATCAGCCGTTTGGGAGAAAAGGCGATCCCGCTTTATCAGATGTTGAAAAAGACGGACCGTTTAGTATGGAGCGATCCTGCAAACGCTACGTTTGAGGATTTGAAGCGGCAATTAGCAGAACCACTAGTTCTTGCTGCTCCTGTTGACAACGAACCGCTGCTGTTATACGTGGCTGCCAATGCCCATGCAGTTAGCGTGGCAATTGTGGTGGAACGCAAGGAAGCAGGAAAGGAATATCCGGTTCAGCGCCCGGTTTACTACATCAGTGAGGTTCTCATTGAGTCAAAGCAAAGGTATCCGCACTGGCAGAAGCTGGTATATGGCGTGTTCATGGCAAACCGGAAGCTGAAGCACTATTTCCAGGGCCACCCAATCACTGTTGTCAGGTCAGCTCCGTTGGGGGATATAATCGAGAACAGAGAAGCCACTGGCAGAGTGGCAAAGTGGGCCATTGAGCTTAGCCCACACGGATTGAAGTATGTACCCCGTACTGCTATTAAATCACAAGCACTGGTAGATTTCATCAATGATTGGACATAATTGCAAGCACCAGAGGAGAAGCCGGATCATACATACTGGACTATTCACTTTGACGGTTCATGGCAATTAGAGGGCTTGGGGGCTGGAGTCGTTTTAACTTCCCCACAAGGTGACAAGTTTTGTTATGTCCTCCGATTAATGTTCCCTTGCACTAACAATGTTGTTGAGTATGAAGCTCTCCTTCACGGCCTACGGATGGCTAAGGAGATGAACTTGAGCCGGGTAAAGTGCTTTGGTGATTCAGATCTAGTGGCGCAATAGGTGTCTGGCAAGTGGGACTCTAAAGATCCGCTCATGGCAGCTTACAGGCGAGAAGTTGAAGCGGTTGCAGGATATTTCAAAGGATATCAGGTGGATCACATAGACCGGCGGAAAAATGAAGCGGCCGATGCATTAAGCCGGCTGGGCTCTCAGCGTAAACCGATTCCACCAAATACCTTCTTGGATGAATTACACAGTCCATCGGTTCAGGTACCGTCGGAGGAGGACTTGGTTGTTCCTCATCCGGAAGCACAGCTAGTTGCAGCACTTCATGTTATTCCGGATTGGACACTCCCCTACTTGGCATACCTGAGCCGAGGAGAGTTGCCAGATGATGAGGTTGAGGCTAGGCAGATAATCCGGCGATCCAAATCTATGACCATCATCAACGGAGAACTTCATCACCGCAACGTTTCTGGAGCATTTCAGCGATGTGTGTCATCGGAAGAAGGTTGTGATATTCTTTGAGAGATACACGAAAGAGATTGTGGTCATCACGCCGGTTCAAAGTCACTGGTAGCCAAGGCCTTTCGTCATGGGTTTTACTGGTTAACGGCTCATGCTGATGCGGAGGATCTAGTCCGGAGATGCGATGCTTGTTAGAAATTTTCAAGGCGTGTTCATGTTCCGGCGCAGGAGCTACAGATGATTCCAATCACTTGGCCATTTGCGACCTGGGGGATTGATATGGTTGGGCCCTTCAAACAATCCCAAGATCAGAAAACCCACCTGTTGGTAGCAGTGGACAAGTTTACGAAGTGGATTGAGGCAGAACCTGTCAGTAAGTGTGATGCGGCAACAGCGGTTAAATTCATCAAAAAGGTAATTTTTCGGTTTGGCTTTCCACACAGCATAATTACTAATAATGGCACCAACCTCTCTAAAGGAGAGATGGGAGAGTTTTGCCAAAGGGAACATATTCGTCTGGATGTATCTTCAGTGGCTCACCCTCAATCCAATGGTCAAGCGGAGAGGGCCAACCAAGAGATCTTGAGAGGCATCAAGCCCCGGCTTATGGTCCCTTTGCAAAGAATGCCGGGTTGCTGGGTTGAGGAGTTACCTTCTGTCCTCTGGAGCATCAACACTACACCTAACAGGTCTACAGGTTATACGCCCTTTTTCATGGTGTATGGTGCTGAAGCGGTTCTCCCTAGTGACATCCGGCACTACTCACCACGGGTGGCAGCTTATGTTGAAGCGGCTAATGAGCAAGCAAGACAAGACAGCTTAGACCGGCTGGATGAGGAACGGGACACAGCAGCGGCACGATCAATAATTTATCAACAAGACCTGCGCCGGTATCACAGCCGCCGGGTTAAGACCAGGACATTCCAGGAGGGGGATCTGGTGCTCCGACTCATCCAAGACCAGACAGATATGCATAAATTATCCCCACCTTGGGAAGGACCCTTTGTGGTCAGCAAGAACCTACACAACGGTTCATACTTACTGGTTGATGTTCGAGAGCATAAAGACTCACGTACGGCAGAAGAAGAGACGAAACGGCCATGGAACATCGCTCTTCTGCGACCTTACTACACTTGAGCCATTGGCTCCGCTTCATGTATCCTGTACATAATATGATTAATAAATAAACCGGCGCCCCCGGTAAACCGGGGACTCGGCCAATTTCTTCGAATAAAAGTATCATATGGGAATTTGCTCAGGTGATATCCATATAAAGTTTATTTCTCTTGATATATATCATTTTCATCAAGAAAACAAATTGCTTTGATCTGTATATTTTGATATGCAGGACAATTATTTATTAAGGGATCAAAGAGGGTTTGTCGCACAGCGCAACTCAAACATAGGTACCCGGCCTCCTAAACCGGCGCCATTGATGCGTCAAATATGGAGCCTGGCAGCTCATAAAAAGCCAAGGAGCCCGGCAGCTCGTAAAAAGCCAAGGAGCCCGGCAGCTCGTAAAAAGCCAAGGAGCCCGGCAGCTCGTAAAAAGCCAAGGAGCCCGGCAGCTCG
>LR738710.1:548321589-548360928 GCA_902687465.1 Secale cereale
CGTAAAAAGCCAAGGAGCCTGGCAGCTCGTAAAAAGCCAAGGAGCCTGGCAGCTCGTAAAAAGCCAAGGAGCCTGGCAGCTCGTAAAGAGCCTAGAGCCTAAAGGCCGCTCATAAAAAGCCTGGAGCCTGGCAGCTCGTAAAAAGCCTCGAATTTGTAGCCTGGCAGCTCGTAAAAAGCCTCAACTACATGGTCTCATTTGCCAAAAATGCTTTATTTTTGTGATTTTATAAGTTTTGTTTTTGATTAAGTCTATTGATCCGGGATTGGGCAACTGCAAAGTTGACCATACATCTGCAAAGTTAAAAATCTGGGTCATGAACACCAGCATGAGTTAAACCGGCGTTCATTATAGTCCGGATCAGTCATCAGGCAAACGCCAAGAGAGCCAAGAGCCTCATTAGCATCTGTGCTTTCAATTCTTCCTACCGGATTAAAGACGGCAGGCACACTTAATCAAAGGTATGAGGTATCTTTGGTATAAAACAGACATTCCTTTGATATATATATCTATGGGAGCAGTGTAATAGGTCCGGTGGTAAACCGCCAGGACATCTTTTTAGCATCGTTTATGCAGGCACAGATAACATAAACGGATCAACCATGGCGAAACAAAGATTAAATTGGCGGACGCCAAGTCAAGCTGTGGCATCCATATTGGGACAAAGACCATGTTTAACTATCCTATTACAAGGCACATGCAGGACCGAATAGATTAAAGTTTTTGGCAAAGTGTTCAGCAACTACAAATTATACCGGACGGTTTATGTCTCCTCTTCACGCTGCAAAGGTTGAGGGTCGGCTTGTTCCGGATCTTCTTCATCTTCAGGTAGTGGCTGGAAATCAGGAACGCGCCAATCAATCTTGGAGAGTGCACGGAAGTACATTTCCTCATTAATAAGATCCGACGGATCAATATCTGGAGCGAAAGTATGGCCACGCACTGGTGGGATCAGATTCTCGGTGTCGTAAACCGGCCGATCTACCCGTTCATTTTCTAGGTCATAGGCCGGATGATACCTTGTTAAATCTGCTTCATCGGCAAGTTTACTGGCAAGTGGGCGCATGTCCTTAGTCAGAGCACGGAGGTCTTCGGCAGAGAAGACTGACCCGTCCTCTTTGTTGCTGGGATAGCCGTTCATAGCTTCAGCCGGATCAAAATCTGGAACCCATGCTTCGGCCCGGGTCAACGCCATCAGAGAGCCGGCCCGCGCAGCAGACTTCTTCACCTCCACCAGACGCACAGGCAGGACAGAGAGCTTCTCCAAAGTGGCTTGGATGGTAGTTGGTGCCGGTTTGTTATGGGACATTGCACTAATAACTCTTTGAGCGCCGGAATAAAGCTGCTCCACCAGGGTATAAGAGGCCTTGAGCTTCTTCCGGACATCATCTCCAAGATGGGTTATGCGCGGCCCTATATATGTTTGTCAAGTTAAACCGGAGCGGAACAAAGGTTGCAAAGATGAAAAACATATGCAGAAGGGTACTCACCAAAGATGGCAGAAGTCATGAGTTCTATTTGTTGCCTTAAACCGATCATGTAACGCTCCGGACACACCCGCCGGTGGTCGTTACTCCTGGCGGAATCTAGACTGGCCCCACACATCAATACTAGTCTTTTCTGCGCACTTTGTCCTCACTCATGCACACCCGAGAGCAACTTCCCGGTCGGTCACCCATCCTGAAACTACTCCAAGCTGAGCACGCTTAACTTTGGAGTTCTATCCGAATGGGCTCCCGAAAAAGAAGGAATTCCTTATTGATATGAGTAGTCTATCATCCCTATTAAGCCAGGCCATCACATACACCCTCACTCAGAGGAACCGACGTCCTCGTCGGGCCACAGGAACGTTCCCTCTTGGCACAACCGTCTGTGCTTCCAGGACAGCACATGTGCCATGCCGTGTGCCACGACGGGTCACAAACGTCATGCACAACATGACTGCAAACTGTCCGCAAACATCCGTGTAACCGCGAGGGTCGGCTCTGATACCAACTTGTAACGCCCCGGACACACCCGCCGGTGGTCGTTACTCCTGGCGGAATCTAGACTGGCCCCACACATCAATACTAGTCTTTTCTGCGCACTTTGTCCTCACTCATGCACACCCGAGAGCAACTTCCCGGTCGGTCACCCATCCTGAAACTACTCCAAGCTGAGCACGCTTAACTTTGGAGTTCTATCCGAATGGGCTCCCGAAAAAGAAGGAATTCCTTATTGATATGAGTAGTCTATCATCCCTATTAAGCCAGGCCATCACAGATCAACTCCTGCGTAACCGGTTCAAGGGCAGCTTCAGCGTCTTTTGCTCTTTTTTCAAGAGCATTCCTCTGCACTTCCCATGTGGACCGCTCCGCTTCGAAGTCCTTTTTCAGTTTTTCCATGTTGGTCAAGGTAAGCACAAGTTTTTCCTTGGCTTTGGCAGAGGCAGTTTCATTGACAGCCAAGCTATTCTGGAGTTCAGTTACCTCTGAAGCCCTCCGGGTCAAGTCAGCCTGCAAAGAAGTCAAACGGATTAGAAAGACAGATCAATCAAGTCTCAAGCATATAACAAGTTATACAGTTCACACTTGGGGACTAATTTGCAGTTGAAGTAACAAACGAGAAATTCAGACAAGTCCCAAGCGCATAAAACAAGTTATACCCCTAGCACTTGGGGGCTAATGTAAGTTCGTTTTCAGATACAATGGAAGTCCCGGTTCACCTACAATGAAGCTAAACCGGCACTTGGGGGCTAGTAAGGCCTAAAGACGGGATTGCAAGACTACAAAGCAGAGACAAGTGAAAGGAAAGGAAATTACCTCGTATTTATCCTTCATCATGTTAACCAACCCGGCTTCATACTCGCGGCTGGTAAAAAGCCGGTTCAGGTACCCGGAGTGAAGTTCTTGGGTACTCAACTGGGCATAGCTGGATAAATATGTGCTCCACTTGCCTTTGTCTTGTTGAAGTTTTTCCTCCTTGGCGGTATGCCTGGCTAAGATAACAAGCTCAGTGGGGGCAGTGAAGCCTAACCCGGTTATCTCAACGTTCGCGGATGAAGCGGCAGTTGGCTGGAGAGGGGCAGCAGTAGGCGCTCGGCTAATAGGAGCCGGGCTAGCCCGAGGAGGGCTAACCCGGACTGGGCTCGCCGGATCAGCCGCATTCTCCATATTGTCACCTCCTGGAGCAGCGACATCATCACGGTCCATAGGAATAGAATCATCAAACTGAGCTTCAAGGATGTCTTCTGGAAGGATGGCCGCTTCAGGGTCATCAACCGGTTCAGCGGCAGTGGGTTCGGCAGCCGCTTTGGTTGCTTTCGCCTTCTTTCTAGGCTTTGGCTTTCTGGTAAAAATCAAAGGAACAATAAGAATCATGAAGTTACAAACACAAAGGTAAACCGGATGTTGGAGGAAGGGACTTACCCAGGCACGGTCTTCAACACGGGGACCTGCATAACAGTTGACTCACCGGAAGAGGACAAAGGAGCCTCCTGATAGTTAGGATCAGATAGTTTAAGCGGTTTACGTATGAGGCCGGCTTTTGGATGAAGGAGAGTTGGAGAAAGTAAAACCTCGGAGCGACGCCTGCGAGCCGGCGTAAGAGGTATTCCGGATGACTCCACCACATGGCCACTATGGCGCGTGGTCCGGCGTGCTTCATGTTGCTGCTTCTTCAAAAGAAAGTTGGGATCCAATTGAGCGTAAGGATGAGAAAAGGGATATTTCCGGGACACCCGACGGATTTTGGGGGGCAGTGGTTCTGAGTCAGAAGAGAGAGAAATTACCTCAACTCCCACCGCTTTACTTCCTTCCGCCAGATCCTGTGAAAGGGCACTGTTAACATAAATTTAGACAAAGGGAGGTTAAGGCATATAAGGTTTAATTCGTACCTCCGAATCCGGATCATCTTCCTTGGGGTGTGAATCGGAGGCAGCAGCAGCCTTCTTCTTCTTGACAGCATAAGTTTTTCGGCGTTGTTGCTTGGCCATTTTATCTTGAGATTTCCTTTTCCAAAAGGGATCGGTGGCCTGTGCAGAAGATAGGAAATAAATGGAAGACAATTGATATGGCCGGATCAGAACAAACAGAAAAGATCGGGAAAAACTTACCGCTGGCGGTTTATTGGTTTTGCAGAACGGAGCTAAACCGGTCCGGCTGCACTCCTCCAGAGGGACGTTTAACATTTTCTTTGCAGACTCGATAACTTCGTCTTCAGGGAGTATTATATCAATGTGGCACTAAGGATCATCCGGTTTACCAGTATACTCGCACATCAGGCCTGAACGCCGGCTTAATGGAAGAATGCTCCAAGAAAGCTAGCAGCGAACAAAGTCGACCCCGGTTAAGCCATTGGCTACGAAGGCCCGGAGCTTAGAAAGCTGAGGAGCAAACTGGGCACAATCCGGGGCGCTAAGGCGTTGCGGCAAGGGGTGATCCGTCGGCAGGCGATGGGCGCGGTAACCCGGCAGCGGGTTCTCTCCTTTAGGTGAAGTGTCCTTGCAATAGAACCATGTTTGGTTCCATTCTTTGGGATGGCTGTGAAGGGCAGCATGAGGGAAACTCACATCCTTTCTCTTTTGAATACTGACGCCACCCAACTCCTGATGCGGCCCGTTAGTGAACTCCGTCCACCGGTTTAGATGAAAAAAGTCACGGAAGAGATCCACTGATGGTTCTTCTTGAAGATATGCTTCTGACAAGACTTGGAAATTGCAGATGTTTGACACAGAGTTTGGGCCTACATCCTGAGGGTGGAGTTGAAAAGCAGCAAGTACATCCCGGAAAATTTTTGAACCGGGAGGACTGAACCCCCGGGCCAGGTGATCAAAGAAAACTACAACTTCTCCCTCCTTTGGCGCAGGAGGGCATTCTCCTTCAGGATCTCGCCAGTATAAAGTTTCCTTGGAGCCCAGGATGCCAATTGAGGCTGCTTTAACTAAGTCATCTTCCGTGATCCAGGAAGGAACCCAGTTGCAAGAGACGAACTGCTTGGCTGTCATCTTGACTGAGGAAGTGCTGAAAATTACAGTGCAAAATCCAGTTTACCAATTGCTGAAGCATAAGCCGGAGCATTCTATAAAATTATGAGCCTAATTGTCGGTTTAAACAAGGGACTAATGGTATTAATAATCCGGAAGCAAATACGAGTAAAATAGCAACTGGTTCATGGTGACAGGGAAGAAGGAGTTAAACCGTCAATTACGAATATGGGCTTACATCTAAACCGTCAGTAAAACATATGATGTGCGAGCTTGGTTGAACTGGGGAGATGAGCTACAGATCTAAAGTATGCAGAAACAGTTTTCGTAAAGAGCTGAGGTAAATATGGATCTAAGGCACAAGGAAAAGATGGAATAAAACACAAGTAATATACAGGAAGGGCTACGGAAGTTTCTTTACAGATTGAATCTAAGCTGATAAAGCTAGAAGAACTAGGGTGATGATGGCGGAAAGGAAACGCATGGATCCAGTTCAGAACTAAGTGAATCTAAGTCTACAGCAAGGTTGACCTACGGGGACGAACAGTAAGGCTTCAAGGGTTCATGGCGGAGCTATGTACGAAACCCTAGAGTGAGATCTATAAGGAAGAAGAAGGAATACCTGACGAAGCAGAAGGCGGCGGTGAAGTACTCTCGTAACGTTCAGGGTGATGCAGCGGCCTGGCTCGAGGATGACGAGGAGCTCAAAGAGCGGCGGCGGAGCTTCGAGCGACAGAGATGGAGGAAGACGAAGGCAGAAGGGGAAAAGAGGCATGCCCCAGCGGTATTTATAAGCCGAATAGGTGAAAACGGTAAGCGCGGGAATCGAGGAGGCCAGAGATTGGATAAAGATCATGTTGTCGCCTCGATTTTCGGTGCGGCATTTAAGAAAGGTAACAGACAGATACGAGCTTTAAATGCGGAGATGACATCACGACGGATTAAGGCGATTCCAGGAGATGACGTCATGGCCGGTTTATGAAGCAGATAAATTGCATGGAGGAGATTTATGCAAGACTTGGAAGACTGACATGAACAAGTTCAAATCAATCTGCGGCCTAATGTCAGGGATATTACTAGCAGGTATAAACCGGCCAGGAAGATCCGGATTACACTGACATAATTGTATTATTACAAACCCGGTAGAATATGTACAAAAGGTTACAGCCCATAGAGGTTTAGGGCCCATGTATGAGGCCCACGGTTTGTAAACCGTCATATCATGTAACTTGGGATGTAAGATAAAAAGAGTAGAGACCGAGGCGGACACGTTTATGAACCGGCCTCGGGACTCTGTAAACCGGACCGGGTGTCGCCTCCTATATAAAGGGATGACCCGGCGGCAGTTCAGGACAAGAGACAACAACTCGAGAGACTGGCAAGCGATTCGCTCCCTGTTCATCGACACACAAGCAATACCAAACCAAACTAGACGTAGGCTTTTACCTTCATCGAAGGGGCCGAACTAGTATAAACCCTCTGTGTCCTTTGTGTGCTTTTAACCCCTTCAAGCTAACCCGCGCGATGGCCTCACACCTAAGTCCTCTAAACCGGACATCTGCCATGCTAATTCCACGACACACGGGCCCCTGCTCGCGAGGAGTGACAGGGCGGGGCTGCGGGCGTAGCCTGGCTTGGCTAAGCGGGACGAAAAAGACGAACTGGCGAAAAGAAAACACGGCAGAAATCGCGAAACACCGACAAAACTCTCCCTTTATTCAAAAAACGAGTCGCACGGCGGCGAGATCGGCCTGAGAAGGCAGATACAGAAGGAGCAAATGCGAACAGCAAAAGGGAGGGGCCGCGTCCGGCCCCTTAGCAGGTCTTTAGTCTTCTCCCCAGCGCGGAGCGTAGCCTACCACTGGTGGATGTGGGCATAGCCATTGGGGGGCGGTGTCGATGGCCAGCGCGGAGCATGGTGCTTCCACTCGACGTGGGAGGGAGCCCCCGAGGTCCTAGGGCGACGCTCCGGAGACATCGGGGCGTGTACAGCCCCACTCATTATTACGTGAGAGTGTCACGAGTGGAGATCTTCTGATGTGCCCGCCCCTTCGCTTTGAGGGCCCCGCCCCGCGCTAGTCCGCTCCCTCATGAACTCACCCGAAGGCGGCATCCAAGAAGTGAGACAATGCGCATGATGGGGGGATGTGACCTTGGCCATAGCCCCCCCTCCGAGCACCAGGCGCGCCGCTTACGCGATCTCCGAACGCGTTTCGCCCCTGAGGGCTAACGTCGCTCAGAGACGCGGCGTCCTGAGGTGCGAGGGGGACCCCGCCCTACCCATGCTCCTAATGGCCCCTAAGCCCTTCCTGATCAGGGCCGGGCTCAGCGGGTACGGGATTTCGTGAGCAGGGGGATGGAGCCGCGGTCTTGGGCCCTCCTAATGCGCATAGGACGGGCTGCCGTACCGCCTCCGGACGCACCCTCCGCAGCCCGGGGGATGGTGCGCCAGGAGGCGCGACGTCTTGAGGTTGAACAGAGGGGGGAGAAGGCCCCTCCCCGCGCGCATCATACCCGCCACCGGTGAGCCCCTGGTGAAATCCAGGGCGGGCCATGCGCGACGGGTCACGCGCGGGGGGACGAGGGCCTGACCCGGGCCTTCCCTCCCCTTTCTGTCTTGATGTGGCATCCAGAGTAGCCCCCTGGCCTGCCGAGGCCTGGGCCAGAGACATTGTTGGCCCGAGGCCTTCAGCCCGTGCTACGGGGCCAGCCCCCGCAGGCACCGGCGCGTGTCTCACCCGTACTCCATGGCCGTGGGCGATGATGGCGGTGGATCGAGGGTCATGAGCGAGGGATCCGCCTCCTGGCCTCCCGCTCCTGAACCCCCTTGCGTTGATGCCTGGTTGCACATGGCATTCGGTGTAGCCCTGAGGTCGCTATCCTCCTGAATACAAAGGGCTTCGAGGCAGAGGGGCGGCGTCATATGCAGGGTTTAGCGGATCATACCCCATGTCGCCTTCGTAGGTCGCCGCGGGTCTTGACCATACGGGCGACCGGGTGTAGCTGGGGTGGCACCCGGTCCCCGACGTCGTCGTGTGGATGCAGAAACAGCTCGGCTCCGGTGTTGGCGGCGTCGAGGAGCTCGGCCACCCTGAGAAGCAGTGCGTCGTGGCCGCTGTCGAGCAGCCAGCACCTTAGCAGCTCCCTGGCCACCAGTATATAAGCCCTCATGTTCGCCATCTCGCGCCGGTCCCGCGAGCTTGCCGCCGCGTGTTCGGTCGCCCGTGTTGCCGCACAGCCTTGGCGTCGACTAGGTGGAGGATGCTTCCGGTCCTCTGGCGGCAGGTTGGCGGTGCTCATCGTGCCGTCGGCCCCGATCAAAGACGAGTGACGGCGGGTCCCGCGGCCGAAGGGCGATGCCTGAGCGGCGCGGACGCCACGGGCTTCCGTACGCGTCTGGTGCACCTCCTCCATCGTGGTCGCGGTTTGTTGGAGCTGGGAGACGCGGGGTTGGCGGACGAGTCCAGGCGAGGTCGTCGGAGAGGCGAGATCTCGACACGCCCCCTACCTGGCGCGCCAAATGTCGGATTCAGGGCTCCGTAAATCCCGTTAAGGTCGAACACAGGGGCGTGAACGAAGATCTCTCCCACTCACGTCTACCTAGCGCCTCGCTCTCGTCTCGGTGGAAGGATTCAAGCAAACAACGAACAAACACACAAGAGTTTATCCAGGTTTAGGCCACCGCGAGATGTAATACCCTACTTCCTGCTTTGGTGGATTGGCTCCGGGTGAGCTAGAGTATGAACTGGTACAAGGGTTCCTAAGCTCCGGAGGTGAGCTCAGGAGGGTCAGGAGGCTAGTGTTCTTGCTCCTTGTGCGGTGGTCGAGTGTGTGTGAGTCTCGATCCTGCCCTTAGTGGGAATCCTAGCTACTTATATAGGCAGCCACGGTCATCTTCCCCCAAAATGTTTAGGCTGGAAGGGATTCCACAACGGCCATATTTGAGCGGGAACACAAGGACGTTCCTACCCTGACAAAAGCAGTCTCCGCCTGCAAAAGGATCAGGCGATGACGCGGTGGTGGGCTCGATGATGACATCCTACTTGTCGTCCTTGCAGTCTTCGGTCTCGTTGCACCAATGAGGAAACCTTTGCCCCGCGCCTCGGGAACTTGCGGCTGCGCTGTCCCCCTTGCACCGAAATGGTAACTGCGCTGCCGGCGGGCGCCGGCACCCGCTCGCACGGTGCATCACCGCTGACATCACTGCCTCCTCATGGGGCAGGCTTGGCCTTGGGTTCTTTGCCCCTCCGGAGCACCTTATCGAAGATGCTCCTGAGGGGGTCTTGGTGTTGCTCTCCTCGCGAGGCTTGGCCCCTCGCGAGGGTCTTGGGCAGCTGGTAGATCAGCTGGGCCGTACCAGGCCGCTTGTAGGAGCGCGTCGCGGCCCGCAGACAGGCAAGTCTGGGTACCCCGGTTCCCAGTACGCCGACAACAACCACCTCTCTATTCCAACCATAGTGCTATGTCCATGGCTCACGCTCATGTATTGCGTGAAGGTTGAAAGGTTCGAAAGAATAGAGTATGAAAACAAGTGTGTCGGGGGAAACTGTCCGGCACGAACACCTATGGGACCGGAGCCCCTTGTTTGTGCGGTAAGAGGGCGGAGGGAGCACGAAGAGCAGATCGTGGAGAGCACGCGGGCAGTTTACCCAGGTTCGGGCCGCGATGGACGCGTAAAACCCTACTCCTGCTTAGTTTGTATTGAGTTGGGGAGCTCGGGAGCTTGAAGAACTAGCTACACCGAGCGTATGAGCGATCTAGGTTCCGAACCCTTTCTACGTTGTGCATGGGCCTCCTTTTATAGTGCAAGGGGTCACCGACAGGTGTCAACGTAGGAGAAAGGGTAAAAATGTAATAGTGGTGGTAGTTGTAACAGTGCGGGAATAGTGGAGCAACAGTGCATGAACAGTGGTCGCTACCTACTTTGACAGTGGGGGACAAGAGCATTTAATGCCCGTCGCCGTCGACCCCAAAAGCGCCCGCCCTTGCGTCTCCGTTTGCCACAGCGATAACTTTATCACCGTGAAGCGCCACCGTGTCCTCCAGGCTGCACAGCCATCCGCCACGCGTCCCTGGAATGGCCCCAGGGCGACGCGTGGACCGATGAGCTGGAGCGCGGGCACACAGCGCAACTCTCCCCGGCAAGCACCTTGCCGGGGTCTTGACCTTGCCGGGCCTGGGAGCTTGTCGGGCTCTGAAGCCTGTCGCTCTCCGGACCCTGCCGGGGCGCGCATTGCGCCGAGGCATGTCTTCTGTAACGTAATCTTCTAGTCTTCCTGGCAAGCTCCTCTTGCCAGGGTCTTGTGCTAGTGAGGTAATCCTTTGAGCCTGGGACGGCCTTCCCGGCAAGCTCCACTTGCCGGGGTCTTGATCTTCTGTCTTGTATACTTTGTTTTTGAATGGTTTTATATGGAGCAGGAAGGTCTCCGGCAAGCACGTGGTAGGCTCTGCCGCGGGAAGCTGCTACTGCCCGTGCACAAGTTGGGGTACTGAGGTACCCCTACCTTAGTACATCGACAGGAGCCCCCGGGCCTGGGCCACACACGGTGCCGAGCGCTGTTGGGCCAGGCCCAAAACAGTGCACGGGCACGCGCGGTCCACGGCGCGCCGAATCCACTTCCGCATCCGCCGCGTCCCTCCGTAACGGCACGCGTCGATTGCGGCGTCGTGGGATGGGACGTGGCCACGTTCTTTTAATGGAAAGAGCGAAACGCCCCCCACTTCCCCATAAAAGCAGAGGAAGCAGGAGCGGTTCCCCTCCTACGCCTTCATTGCTTCTTCTTCCATCTCCAGAGATTCCCTTTGCGCTCCGCCACCACACCTCATCCGCCGTCTTCCGCATCTGCGGCGCCGCCGGACTCTTCGCCCCCCTTCCCTCGCTGCCTCCGCCATGGCCCCGAAGACCGAGAAGGCGAAGGCGGAGAAGACCAAGAAGGAGAAATCCGAGCAGGCGGCGAGGCTTACTCTGCTGCGGAAGCGGAACGTCGTCTTCTCGCCGAGGCTCAGCGCGCGGGAGCTCTGGAACAAGTACTACTTGTTCTGGGCCAAGGAGACCAAGGCGCACCCTCGGACCAGAGCCTATCCCGCCGCCGCCAAGGACAATTATCCCGGCGGGTACTTCTTCTTCGCAGCTTTCTTTCATTGTGGCCTTTGTCCCCCTTTTTCCGACTTTTTCTGCGACATCATGCACACCTACGGCCTCCACCTTCTTGACTTCACCCCCAACGCCATCCTCACGATGGCGGTTTTTGCACATCTGTGCGAAAACTATATTGGGATCTATCCGAACGTAGCGCTGTTTAGGCACTTCTTCACCCCTAGAGTAGAAGCCGGCGCTCCCCTCTCCGGGGGGATTTCTTGGGTCTTCCGCTTGAACAAGGAGTCCTACTTGCCGGGGGAGCTCCGCGGCAAGTGGGAGGAGTGGCGTGCAGACTGGTGTTGGATAGTTGAGGACGAGCCGCAACCTTTCACTGCGCCGCGCACAACAGCCATCGTGCGCGGCAGGGACTGGAGTGAGCTGGACTCGGACGACATTAAGCTCAACGTCGCCCTCATCAGGATTCTTCGTCTCCCGGTAGCAAAGTTGTCCGTCGGAGAGGTAGGAGCAGATTTCCTCCGCCGCCGCATTGCCCCTCTACAGGATAGGAAGAGGCCGGCATGGGAGTACGGCAACGCGGCGGACGTAATGAGATTGCGCCCGGGGCTAAACTTCAACTTCACGGTGCTGGAGCTGAAGGGGATGGTCCGGGAACTCTTTAAGCACGACCCGGCCCACCCAGAGTGGTTCAGAGCTCCCCGGGGAGTGGTGCCCCTCTGCAACAGCACGGCCCGGGATCCTCTTCGCGCCATGATGCCCGCATGCGACTCGCATGGCGTGGACCGCACATGGATACCGCCCAAGTCATCGGACATCATGAGCTTCTTTGACAACCTGGTGGAGGTGCCGAAGAACAAGGATGAGATCAAGGGGCTCACCCGGGACACCACCGACCAGGAGATTGCGTATATAGCTTCTCGGGTTGAAGAGGCCGCTGCAGCCGCAGCGGCAGGAGAATTTGGCTTTACACCCGATGAGGCAGAGGCTGCGGATGCGTCCTGCCAAGCAGAGGAGGCGAAGATCCGCAGGCTGCTGCAGCTTCCTCCCGACGAGCTCGCCGGGGTCCCGTCTTTGAGGCACTCCGGGATCCCCGGAATTGTGACCGAGGCCGCGGCGAGAGGCGGTGCTGCCGGAGGAAACAGAGGCGCCGCAGGGAGCGGAGGCGCCGGAGGGGGCGGAGGCGCCGGAAAGAGAACGGCCGCAGGGCAGGGTGCTGGGCCCAGCGAGCCAGCCGAGGAGGAGGAGGACGCCGGGGCCGACGAGGACTCCGACGGGTCTCTGGGGCTCTACGCCGACGACCTCTCCTCGTCATCGGAGACCTCCCCGCCTCGGGCAAGCCCCAGGCGATCTCCGCTGAAGCGTCTCCGCAAGGCGACGACGGGGACGAGGGCGCAGGCGCCCCGACAACAACCAACTCGCCGGGCGGCGCGAGCTACCCGGGGGAGTCAAGCTGCGACGGGGGCGCCCGACGCACCAACCACGGCGGGGGCGACCCGCACACAGGCCACGGCGGGGGCGACCCGCACATAGGCCACGGCGGAGGCGCCCCGCATGACAGCGCCAAGCGGAGGAGGGTCTTCGCAGAGCGGAGCGGCTGCTCCGCCTGCTCCCCGGGCCTCGGCGTCCACAGGGGCCGGGTCTTCGCAGCCCCCAGCCCCGGGGACTGCCAAGCGCCCGAGGGAGTCTTCGCCTCCTGCTCCTCGCGCGGACGCGCCTCAGGTGGCGTTCGACTTCTCCGCCCTGAGCGACGACGACGACGACGAGGAACAGGAGTAAGAACTCGAGGCTTTGGATCTTCTTTAACATTGTCTTGATTCTTGTTGATTCTGATCTTGCTTCTTGCTTTGATTTCAGGACCCTGGCCCAGCGAGTGGCGAAGAAGGCCAAGGTTCCCGTCGTCGAGGTAGCGGACGACTCGCCCGTCGCGGCGACAGGGGACGCCCCGGCGACGAGCTTGCCGGACCCGAGCGCTGCTCCGGGGAGCAGCCCCCAGCGCAGCCCCCAGCGTAAGTCTGGGTTTGATTCTTCCGCTCGTTGGGCGCGCTTGAGGATTTTGTCTTGTGCTAATATCTTGATGTTTTTGTCTTGTCTTGATTGTCTTGTGCAGAGGTGGAGCCACAACCACAGGAGCATCCGGAGGTCGCTCCCGAGGAGCCGCAGGCCCCGCCGTCCCCGCCAAGGGCGAACTCTCCGGCAAGAGAGAGCACTCCGCCAAGGGCGGGTACTCCGCCAAGGGCGAGTACCCCGCCAAGGGCGAGCAGCCCGGCGAGGGCGGCCACCCCGCCAAGGCAGAGCTCCCCGGCGAGGGAGCCCGCCGTCGACGACGTCCGTCAAGGTAAGTTCCGTAATTTTGTCTTCTTGGATCCGTCTCTTTTTGGATATTTGCTTGAACTTCTTCTTCTTTTTCTTCTTCTTCTAGATCCTCCTCCCCCAGAACAGATGGAGACGGAAACCATCGTCGTGGAGGAGGACGCGCAGGGCGACGGCGGCAACGCCCCTGTCGTTGAGGACACGGCGGGAGCCACCGAGCCGGCTGCGGAGGAGACCGCTCCGGCCGCAGACGCAGCAGCCGGGGAGGGGGACGGCGGCCATACTGCCGGCCCGGAGGCGGCAGGAGCGTCGAGCGCTGCGCCGGCCGCCGACCCCTCCACCGAGAAGGAGCCGTCTGCCTACTATCTTGAGGCCCCCAACGGCATTTACATCCAGGTGCCGTGGGGATCTTCATCGCGAGCCCCCGCGGAGGGAGAGGCCTTTGACGGGGAGGTCCTCGCCTCCGCGGGTCTGAAGGTCGTCGAGGCGCCCGGCGGAAGCGACGGGCCCGAGGAGGAGAAGCTGCTTCATCAGCTCCTCGCCCTTTACCGGGCCAGGCAGGCGAAGCTCGCGTCTCGGGAGGCCCTTGCCGCCAAGGCCGCCGCCGATATGGAGAAGCGCGCGGCGGAGCTCCGCGCCGCCAACCAGGCTGCCCTCCGCGACGTGGCGGAGGAGCGCGAGAGGCTCGCCGGGGAGTACCAGGAGTGGCTCCTGGAGAAGGCCGAAGCCGAGGAGCAGCAGCGACTCGCCGAAGAGGAGCTGTCCCGGCGAGAAGGAGAGCTCACCCAACGGAAGGTCAACCTCAACTCCCACGAGGAAGACCTTGCCGCCCGGGAGCAGGCCCTTGGCGGAGAGCTGAAGGAGGCGAAGGCCGCCGCGGCTGCCACGGAGACCGCCAAGGAGGAGCTCGCGGCCAAGGTTGCGCAACTGGAAGAGTCCCTGAAGGCGAGCGTGGAGAGGGTCATCGCGCTCAACACAGAGCGCGAGAAGGACGCTCACACCAACTCTGAACTCCAGGTGCGTCTCTCCAAGCAGGGCGACGAGCTGAAGGCCGCCAAGGATTCGATTGAGGATCTGGAGCTGAAGGTTTCCACGTTGAAGGACTCGCTTGACGCCGTCCGGGACCGGGAAACCAAGCTGAAGGAAGAGCTCCGCAAGGAGCGAGGCTTGGTGGAGAGCGCCACCACTGCGGCTGAGAACTTCCGCCGGACCGTTGAGGTGTGGACCGACGACTTGGTGGCCTCTGCATCCAACATCGACCAGGAGCTGCTGGCGCTGAAGGTCGAGCATCTTATATACTCTCCGGATCCAAACCTCCCCCACAGCGCCAAGCTCAGTCTCTTCTTCAGAGGGATCGCGCCGGCTCTTGCAGATCTTTGGAAGAAGCTCCCCGCGCAACTGGCCGAGGAGTCGCGCCAGCTCTGCGCGGGAACCTTGGAGCGCGTTCTGACGAAGATTGTGTACCACAACCCCGGTATCAATCTCGTCAACGTTCTCCGCAGCTTGTCGGCCGACGCGAACACGGAGGCGCTGAAGGCGCAGGTCGCCCACATCATCGCCAAAGTGAACAAGATCTCCAGGATTGAGGGCGACCGCGTAGATTAGGCCTCCTTTTCCTTTATCTCTTTTGTTGCTGCATAGTGTGCTATGAACTCATTAATCATTGCGACAAGTTATCTCTTGTAATATATTTATCTTATTTTGATCAATCAGTGCAATGTTATCTTCCTTGTCTTGGTCATTTACTTTGTATGTTTTTCACCCTACGCTTCCAGGGAGCTTGCCGGCAAGAGTCCTTTGCCGCGAGCGCTGAGTGCTGGACTCTGAGCAGCCTGCTGGCCAAGGTCTTACCGGCAAGCAACCTTGCCGCAGCTAGTCGCAACGCACTCAGCTTGTTGAGTGAACTCGAAAACGAAACAAGGGCGCGACACTTGTCGCAGCTCACTTAAGTCGTTGAGCGTACTCGAAAACAAGATAAGGGTGCGGCTAGCTACGGGTAGGTTCCTCCGCGCACAAGTTTTCCATACAAAGTGTGATTGTTCAAGGAAGACAACTAAAAATTAAAAATTTGAACTGCTCAAATTCTAATAACTTAGCTTTCATATCTTGCTTCTCGGTAAGGCTTCTCTTTCTTGAACAGCACTTGGTTCCTCTTCCATCTCCTTCCCCCCCGGCAAACTTGTGCGCGAGGAACATTCCTTCTGCTTAAGAGGCAAGGAAAAAGAAGAGGGAAACAAGTATATGGCCTTTCGGCGTGCTAATGCTTACCGGATATGTATGTTGCACAAGATGCCAAATAACACATGCAAATAGCAAAGAAAAGCATGGAAAAGGCAAGTAGCGCAAAACACAAAAGCTTTACTGATGCACGGGATCTGCGCCCGGCTTTGTACAAAGGGTTACATGCAACAGCGGCAAAGCTTGTACAAAAGGTGGTTGCCGGAGCGGATCACGGCAACCGCGCCTTATGGGTGAAACTTGCGAAGATGCTCTATGTTCCAGGAATTGCTCACCGGTAAGCCTTCTTCGGTCTCAAGGCGGACAGCGCCAGGCCTTGTTACTTGTCTCACCCGATAAGGGCCTTCCCACTTCGGCGTCAACTTGTTGGAATTCTTGGCGGACTGAACACGCCGAAGAACAAGGTCGCCTTCCTCGAGACTCCTGGCCTTGACCTTGCGGCTATGATAGCGGCGCAAGGCTTCCTGGTATCGAGCAGCTCGTACAGCAGCCTGGAGACGTTCCTCCTCGAGGAGCAATGCATCATCTTGTCGCAGTTGCTCTTGCTCAAGCTCATCATAAGCGAGCACTCGAGGAGATCCGTATACGAGTTCCGTGGGGAGAACTGCCTCTGCTCCATAGACTAGAGCAAAGGGTGTCTGCCCGGTGGCTCGACTTGGTGTCGTTCTGATTGACCAAAGAGCCGCCGGTAGCTCCTCTATCCAGTTTCTTCCGCACTTGCGCAGCCTGTCAAAGGTCCTTGTCTTGAGTCCGCGCAGCACTTCAGCATTTGCCCTCTCCGCTTGACCGTTGCTCCTAGGGTGAGCAACAGAAGCGAAACAGACCTTGGCGCCAAGGTCTTGGACGTATTGCATGAAGGTGCGACTAGTAAATTGTGTACCGTTGTCGGTGATGATCCTGTTAGGGATCCCGAAACGGCAAACAATTGACCTGAAGAACCTGACCGCTGACTGTGCCGTCACCTTTCTCACTGGTTCCACTTCTGGCCACTTTGTGAACTTGTCGATTGCGACGTACAAGTACTCAAAGCCCCCGACAGCGCGAGGGAAAGGGCCGAGGATATCGAGCCCCCAGACCGAGAAGGGCCAGGACAAAGGGATCGTCTGGAGAGCTTGAGCTGGCTGATGAATCTGCTTTGCATGGAACTGGCACGCTTCACACTTGGTTACTAGTGCAGTTGCATCTTGGAGGGCTTCTTGCCAAAAGAACTCTTGCCGGAAAGCTTTCCCGGCAAGCGCCCTTGCGCCAATATGGTGGCCGCATATGCCTCCGTGTATTTCTGCCAACAGCTTCTGTCCATCTTCTCTGGAAATGCACCTCAACCTGACACCATTGAGTCTTCTTCTGTACAGCTCGTTATCCACGAACTGGTACATACTTGACTGCCTGGTTATCTTCTCTATCTCTTGAGGGTCGTCGGGAAGTTCTCCAGTTTGCAGAAAACGGACGATCTGTTGCGCCCATGCCGGAGCCCGTGGCTCATCGGCAAGGACTAAAGGCATGAGGGCCGCTGCGGGGACCTCAGCTTCTACGGCAAGAACCTCTGGTTCTGCCGGAGCTGACGGCCCCCCGGCAAGCTCGCCGGGGCGAGGCTTGTCGGGAACGTTTGCTTCAACTGTACAGATCTGGGGATCTGCAGGAGCAAACTGTTCCTCAGCGTTCTGATCGTTGATCTTGGGGACCTTGGCGGCGGTTTCAGGAAGATCCGCCGGCAAGTAGTCGCCGGAGACCAACTTTCTCTTCTTGGACTGCCCAATTGATGGTGTAACGGATGGTTGAGTCAGCTTGAGCAAGAAGGTCCCTGGTTCCACAGGTAACTTCATCGCAGCACACTTTGAAAGGCCATCTGCAATGTCATTCTGAGCTCTCGGGACGTGCTCCATTTGCAGACCTTCAAAGTGTTCTTCAAGCTTCCTCACCTCATCTACATAAGCTTCCATCAAAGAGCTCTGGTAACTCTTGTTAGCTTGTCGGACCACCAACTGAGAATCTCCCCGCACAATCAGCTTCCTGATCCCAAGTTCGGCCGCAATCCTGAGGCCGGCGAGCAAACCTTCATATTCAGCAGTGTTGTTTGTCGCTTGCTCCCTGGGAAAGTGCATCTGGATAACATACTTGAGGTGCTCTCTGGTGGGCGCGATGAGTACCACGCTAGCACCGGCGCCTTGCAGCGAGAAGGCACCATCGAAATACATTACCCATTCACTTGTCGCTTCTTGTACGGGTGCACTTGTTTCTTGGACTTCTTCATCGGGCGTTGGGGTCCACTCAGCTATGAATTCTGCCAAAGCTCGGCTCTGTATGGTTGAGGTACTTTCAAACTTGAGTCCAAAGCTTGACAGCTCTAGTGCCCACTCAACGATCCTGCCTGTTGCTTCTGGATTGTGCAATATCCTCTTCAGCGGAAAGCGAGTGACCACTGTTATCTCATGTGCCTGGAAGTAATGGCGCAACTTTCTCGAGGCCATGAGGAGGCCGAAAAGCAACTTTTGCACCCCGGAGTATCTTGATCTAGCCCCCTGCAAGAGGGAACTCACAAAATACACCGGGCGCTGCACCATCTTCTTCCGCACTTCTTCCTGTTCCTGCGCAGAGTTGTCCTTGTCGGGGCCAGAGCTTGTCGGAGCAGCCCCCTGCTTGTCGCCGGATTCGCTTGCCGGTGGTGTAGACTCCTCGTCGGCCTCCCTCTCCGCTACTAACGCAGCACTAACCACCTGGTTGGTTGCCGCTAGGTATAGCAGCAACTTCTCCTGTGGTCTAGGTGCGACAAGTATTGGAGTGGAGGATAGGTACCGTTTCAAGTCCCGCAACGCTGCCTCCGCTTCCGGAGTCCACTTCATGGGACCTGCCTTCTTCAAGATTTTGAAGAAAGGTAGGGCGCGTTCTGCAGACTTCGAAATGAACCTGCTGAGGGCAGCCACACAACCTGCAAGTCTCCTGACGTCCTTGACGCGCTTCGGGGCTTCGATCTGCTCAATGGCTTTAATCTTGTCGGGGTTAGCTTCAATCCCCCTCTGTGACACAAAGAACCCGAGAAGCTTGCCGGAGGGGACTCCAAAGACGCACTTCTCGGGGTTCAACTTGAGCTGTATCTTGCGCAGGTTCTGAAATGTCTCTTCCAAATCTTGGACCAGGGTATCCTTGCTCTTGCTCTTCACCACGATGTCATCCATGTAAGCCTCTACATTTCTGTGGATCTGTGGCTCGAAAGCAGTGTGCACTACCCTTGCAAATGTTGATCCTGCATTCTTCAATCCAAATGGCATGTGTATGAAGCAATAAGTGCCACATGGAGTGATAAATGCAGTCTTCTCTTCATCTTCTTTGGCCATAAAGATCTGGTGGTAGCCTGAATATGCATCAAGAAAAGAGAGTAGCTCACATCCGGCAGTGGAGTCAACGATCTGGTCAATGCGCGGCAAGGGAAATGGATCCTTGGGACATGCTTTATTCACATCGGTGAAGTCTATACACAGTCTCCACTTCCCGTTGGCCTTGCGCACGACGACTGGGTTTGCCAACCACGTCGGATGGATCACACCTCTAACTAGACCCGCTGCTTCTAGTTTCTTGATCTCTTCGGCAATGAATTCTTGGCGCTCCACGGCTTGCTTTCTGACCTTCTGCTTGACGGCCCGCGCATGAGGACAAACAGCAAACTTGTGCTCAATTACCTTCCTGGGAACACCGGGGATGTCAGATGGTTGCCAGGCAAACACATCGACATTCGCCCGCAGGAAGGCAACGAGCGCGCTTTCCTATTTGCTGTCAAGCGTGGCACTGATGGTGAAGGTACCACCAGTGCCGTCCTCCTTGGCGGACACCTTCTTGGTTGCCGGTGGAGCGGCCATCCCCTTCTTACACTTGCCGGTGGAGCTCGATGGAACGTCCTCAACGGCAGCGCAGCACTCCGAAGAGGTGCGGTTACCGGAGTGGGCCCCAGAGCGCTTGCCGGACTTGGTCTTCGTCTTCTTCCCCCCGGGAGCTTCAGCGGCAAGTGTGTCCTTCTCTGCCGCGGCTGCTGCATCCCGGTAGATCTTGTCGGCGCAGACAAGCGCATCTTTCTTGTCGCCATGGACAGTGATGACGCTTATTGGCCCCGGCATCTTGAGTACGTTGTAGGCGTAGTGGGAAGCTGCCATGAACTTGGCGAGGGCGGGACGGCCGAGTATCCCATTATACGGTAATGGGATATCGGCGACGTCGAATGTGATGCGCTCAGTTCTGAAGTTGAGCTCCCCGCCAAAGGTCACCGGCAGAGTTATCTTCCCCTTGGGCTTGCTCCTTCCCGGGTTGATTCCTTGGAAAGAACCGGTCTCTTCGACCTCACCATCTGGGATTTGGAGTTTCTTGATCACAGCAGAGGAGATCAAGTTCAGCCCGGCCCCGCCGTCAACCAACATTTTAGTGACCTTGAGGTTGCGGATGGTGGGTGAGACCAGCATCGGCAAGCACCCGACCGCAGTGGTGCGGTCAGGATGATCCTCAAGATCAAAAATGATGGGCGTGCTGGACCATTTGAGTAGCCTGCGCGACTCCACGGGCGGCTCTGCTGCATTCACTTCCCGCACCCACTGCTTGAGTTGGCGGTGGGAAGTATGCAGAGAGGCGCCACCGTCGACGCACAGGACCTCCGTGGCCTTCTGGAACTCCTGCTCGCTGTTATCTTCATCCTCCATGTCGTCGTCGTCGTCTTCTTCGTCCTTGTCGCGGCCCCGGGGAGGTCGGTCACCTTGCCGCTGCTTGGCCTTGCCGCGGCGTCCTCCCCGGCCATTGAATGGCCGCTTCTTGCTTGGTTCTCCTCCGCCACCTTGGGCCTTCTCCTTATCGCGCCTCTCGTACTCAGCTTTCTGCTGCTCGACGAGGTACTCGACGCGTTTGCAGTTGGAGAGGTCGTGGCCCTTGGTGCGGTGGATCTTGCAGTATTGCTTGTCGGAGCCGTCCTGCTTGTCGGCTGCCGCTACAGGGGCAGGTTCCTTGCCGGAACCGCCAGCCTGTGTTTGCTTGGCGGGAGCCTCCTTGCCGGACTTCTCGACGGCAAGCACCTCCTTCTTGTTCTTCCTTCTATTGTTCCGTCGCCGGCTCTTCTTTGCCGGAGCGGCGTCGTCGCTGTCGCTTCCCCCCGCGCCGGTATCCTCCCCGGGGAGTTTCCTCCCCTCTTTGGCGCGCGCGCACTTATCAGCTAGAGCATAGAGCTCGCTGACATCGCGTATCTTGGTCATGGCCATTTCTTCACGCATGCGGCGGTTACGCACGTTCTGGTGGAACGCGCTGATAACCGCGGCAGGGTGGACGTCGGGGATGTTGTGCTGCACACGGCTGAAGCGTTGGATGTACTTGCGCAGGGGTTCTCCTTCCTTCTGGGCCAGAATGTGGAGATCGCTCTCCTGGCCGTGGGGTTTGTGGCCGCCCGTGAAGGCGCCAACAAACTGATGGCAAAGGTCCGCCCAAGAAGAAATGGAGCCTTCCGGCAAGTGCATAAGCCAAGAACGGACGTTTGGCTTAAGCACTAGCGGGAAGTAATTCGCCAATATCTTCTCGTCGCGCCCCCCCGGCAGCCTGCACTGCGATTGTGTAGATACTGAGAAACTCCGAGGGGTGCATCTTGCCGTCGTACTTCTCCGGTACGTCGGGCTTGAAGTTCTTCGTGCTGGGCCACTGGACGCGCCGCAGCTCGCGGGTAAACGCAGGGCAACCTGCCGCGTATGGCAAGTCGCCTGGTTCACCGGGCACGCGCGTGTCGACAGCGGCTCCAGCTCGTTGATCTGATTGTCGCCGAGCTTCTCGGCGGCGCTCGATCGTCGTTCGAGCGTCTTCTTGTCGCCGGTCGTCAAGGACTTGGCGCTGGTCCCGACGAGCCCGCGGATCCGACGACGCCGGGGAGCCGTCGTCGGCGTTGTTCCGGCGGGGCGGCGTCTTCTGCTTCCGCGGCGGGGAGTGCACGGTGGTTGCACCCCCGGCGGTCTTGTCGCCGTCGGCCTTCGTCTTCTCGACTTGCCGTGGCCGCGAGGTCGCCGGCTGTTGCGGCGTATCGTTGTTGGCGAAGGCGATCAGGCTCTGGATAGTTGCCCTCCAGTCTTCGGCCTTGTCTACCGCTGGAGGGAAGTCGAGGAGCAGTTGCGCCCTTGCGAGCGCTTCTGCTGGAGTGGAGGGGAGCGGGGGCGAGCGGTGCGAGGAGCGGGGGCGAGCGGTGCGAGGAGCGGGATATGCTCGGACTCCTAACTGGGTTAGAAGGAGCAGGGTCCCGCCCCGGCGACCGCGCCTTGCTCGTGCCAGGACGATGGCCCGGAGCGTCCCGCGAGCCTCCGGTTTGCCCTTGGCCCAACAAGCGGATGCCACCTCCTGTGGCATGGCGCTGCTGGGTTGTCATTTGCTGAGATGGACGTGGCGCGTCCACGGAGACCGAGGCTCGATCGTCCGTCTTGTCTTTGGATTTGGTGGCGCCGCGAGTTTCCTCGCCGGCGACCACCCTTCCGACGGCGTCTCCCCCGCCTACCGTTGGCTCCGGTGGCGGCGGATGAGACGCAGACGGGCCTGCGACCTCCGAAACCTTCTTCTTCGGGGCCATGGCGCAGTTGTTGATGAAGCTGACGAATTTGGAGAGGTTGATGAAGAATGCGCCCGCGTGAACGCCGGATCAGGTTCGCACAACCTCGACGCCCCCTACCTGGCGCGCCAAAGATGTCGGGGGAAACTGTCCGCCACGAACACCTATGGGACCGGAGCCCCTTGTTTGTGCGGTAAGAGGGCGGAGGGAGCACGAAGAGCAGATCGTGGAGAGCACGCGGGCAGTTTACCCAGGTTCGGGCCGCGATGGATGCGTAAAACCCTACTCCTGCTTAGTTTGTATTGAGTTGGGGAGCTCGGGAGCTTGAAGAACTAGCTACACCGAGCGTATGAGCGATCTAGGTTCCGAACCCTTTCTACGTTGTGCATGGGCCTCCTTTTATAGTGCAAGGGGTCACCGACAGGTGTCAACGTAGGAGAAAGGGTAAAAATGTAATAGTGGTGGTAGTTGTAACAGTGCGGGAATAGTGGAGCAACAGTGCATGAACAGTGGTCGCTACCTACTTTGACAGTGGGGGACAAGAGCATTTAATGCCCGTCGCCGTCGACCCCAAAAGCGCCCGCCCTTGCGTCTCCGTTTGCCACGGCGATAACTTTATCACCATGAAGCGCCACCGTGTCCCCCAGGCTGCACAGCCATCCGCCACGCGTCCCTGGAATGGCCCCAGGGCGACGCGTGGACCGATGAGCTGGAGCGCGGGCACACAGCGCAACTCTCCCCGACAAGCACCTTGCCGGGGTCTTGACCTTGCCGGGCCTGGGAGCTTGTCGGGCTCTGAAGCCTGTCACTCTCCGGACCCTGCCGGGGCGCGCATTGCGCCGAGGCATGTCTTCTGTAACGTAATCTTCTAGTCTTCCTGGCAAGCTCCTCTTGCCAGGGTCTTGTGCTAGTGAGGTAATCCTTTGAGCCTGGGACGGCCTTCCCGGCAAGCTCCACTTGCCGGGGTCTTGATCTTCTGTCTTGTATACTTTGTTTTTGAATGGTTTTATATGGAGCAGGAAGGTCTCCGGCAAGCACGTGGTAGGCTCTGCCGCGGGAAGCTGCTACTGCCCGTGCACAAGTTGGGGTACTGAGGTACCCCTACCTTAGTACACCGACAAAGTGCTTGGCTGAAACCGGGGTTGTGCATGATATGAATATTTTGTGTGATGAAGAGGGAGCATAGCCAGCCTATATGATTTTGTAGGGACAACTTTCTTTAGCCATAGTATTTTGAGAAGACATGATTGCTTTGTTAGTATGCTTGAAGTATTATTATTTCTTATGTCAATATAGACTTTTGTCTTGAATCTTTCAGATCTTAACCTTCATGCCACAATTAAGAGAATTACGTTGAAAATTATGTTGGTTAGCATTCCACATCGAAAATTCTGTTTTTATCATTTACCTACTCGAGGACGAGCAAGAATTAAGCATGGGGATGCTGATACGTCTCCAACGTATCTATAATTTTTTATTGTTCCATGCTATTATATTATCCTTCTAGGATCTTTTATGGGCTTTATTATACACTTTTATATGATTTTGGGGACTAACCTATTAACCTAGAGCCCAGTGCTAGTTTCTGTTTTTTCCTTGTTTTTGAGTTTTACAGAAAAGGAATATCAAATAGAGTCCAATTGGCGTGCCAATTTTTGATGATTTTTTCTGGACCAAAAGAAGCCCCCGAAGTAAAAGAGTTGGGCCAGGAGAGCCACGGGCTGCCCACGAGTGTGGGGGGCGCACCCTGGGCAGGTGGTGGCGCCACCCTATCTCGTGGACGGCCCGGAGGGCCCCCTGACTTGTGCCCTACGCCAAAAAATCCTATAAATACTGAAACCTTCGAAAATTAACCTAGATCGGGAGTTCCGCCGCCGAAAGCCTCTGTGCCACCGAAAACCAATCTAGAACAGTTCTGGCACCCTACCGGAGGGGGGGAATCCCTCTCCGGTGGCTATCTTCATCATCCCGGCGCTCTCCATGATGAGGAGGGAGTAGTCCACCCTTGGGGCTGAGGGTATGTACCAGTAGCTATGTGTTTGATCTCTCTCTCTCTCTTTCTCGTGTTCTTGAGATGGCACGTTCTTGATGTATCGCGAGCTTTGCTATTCTAGTTGGATCTTGTAATGCTTCTCCCCCTCTACTCTCTTGTAATGGATTGGGTTTTCCCTTTCAAGTTATCTTACTTGATGTATGTTTCGGTGATCAACTTGCGGGTTCCGTGACCTTGGGAATCTATGCATAGGGGTTGGCACACGTTTTCATCTTGACTTTCCGATAGAAACTTTGGGGCACTCTTTGAAGTTCTATGTGTTGATTGAATAGATGAATCTGAGATTGTGTGATGCATATCGTATAATCATGCCCACGGATACTTGAGGTGACAATGGAGTATCTAGGTGACATTAGGGTTTTGATTGATTTGTGTCTTAAGGTGTTATTCTAGTACGAACTCTATGATAGATTGAACGTTACTACGGACTCTTGAATAGGTCGATCAGAAAGAATAACTTTGAGGTGGTTTCGTACCCTACCATAATCTCTTCGTTTGTTCTCCGCTATTAGTTACTTTGGAGTGACTCTTTGTTGCATGCCGAGGGCTAGTAATATGATCCAATTATGTTATCCTTGTTGAGAGAACTTGCACTAGTGAAAGAATGAACCCTAGGCCTTGTTTCCTATCATAGCAACACCGTTTATTCTCACGTTTACCACTAGTTACCTTGTTGTTTTTATATTTTCAGTTTACGAAAACCTATATCTACCATCCATATTGCACTTGTATCACCATCTCTTCGCCAAACTAGTGCACCTATACAATTTACCATTGTATTGGGTGTGTGGGGACACAAGAGACTCTTTGTTATTTGGTTGCAGGGTTGCTTGAGAGAGACCATCTTCATCCTACACCTCCCACGGATTGATAAACCTTAGGTCATCCACTTGAGGGAAATTTGCTACTGTCCTACAAACCTCTGCACTTGGAGGCCCAACAATGTTACAAGGAGAAGGTTGCGTAGTAGACATCATCTACCATCGGTTTAAGGGCTGCTTCAGCATCCTCAGCCCTTTTCTGTAATGCGGCTTTTTCTATGTCCCAATCCGCCTATTCCTTCTTGAAATTCTCCTTCAACTTCTCCATGGCTGCTAAGGCACTGGTCAGTTCATCTTTGGCTTTGGAGGTTTTTGTTTGTTGGGATTTGATATTTTCTTGAAGATCAGCAGTTTGGGATTCCTTTTTTCTCAGCTCAGCCTACAAGAGACGTATATATCATGAGTTGACATAACATATTTGAAGTACCAATCACATAACAAGTTATACACTTGGCACTTGGGGGCTAATGCCTATTTGCTTGTTATCAGAAGTTTTTACAAGTCCCAAGCTCAATACAAGTATTATGCCTGGCACTTGGGGGCTAATGCATACTCGCTCAAAATAACATTTCGGTGTTCTTCCATTAGCCAGCTTACTGGATGATTGGTGTACAATGATATTCAACAATAAACTTGGCAGGATAAAAGTCTCGGTTCATCTTGAAAGAATAAACCGACCCTTGGGGCTACACAGGCGAAAGTTGCAAAATTAATATTCTACAAGTCCCGGTTCATCTTGAAAGATAAACTGGCCCTTGGGGGCTACAATGGAGTTGATATGATAAATTTGGCAAGAGAGAAACAGTTATGTAGAGTTAAGCAACGGTTACCTCATATCGCTCTTTCATCAGGTTCACTAAACCAGCTTCATAGTCACGGCTTGTGTACAGATGGTTCAAAAAGCCAGAATGAAGGTCTTGGGCGTTGAGGTGGGCATAACTTGACAAATCTGCATTCCACTTACCTTTATCCATAGCAATGAATTCTTCCTTGGCACTATGCTTCGATAAAGCAACAGGACTACCAGGAGTGGTGTGGCCAAAGCCAGTAATCATAACATCCTCCGCCTTATCATCGGCAACCTTGACTGGGCTTGTCGGTTTATCAACATGGCATGTTGGATCAACTGTTGCTGCTTCAACGAAAAAATCATGATCTGGTGGTGGTGGATCATCAAGCATGGCGTCAGCATTTGCTTCCACCGATTCTGCAGTTCTCTCCGGTCGAACGACCACATTATCATCAGCCGGTTTACTTAACTTGGCCTTTTTGCTGGGTCTAGGCTTGGCACTGAGAGGAATAAACAGAAGGGCCAGTACATTGGATAAACATAAAGTGTTCAAAGTAAATTTAAACCATAAACTCACCCATGGACCATCTTGAGATTTGGAAGTTGTGTGGCCGTTAACTCGTGAATGAGGTGTTCCCTGATAGTTCGAATCAGACGGATTAAGAGGCTGTCGGAAATGACCCACCTTGGGATAAGAAACATCAAAAATATATGAGACCTCTGATCGATGTTTCCGGATCGGAGTGTTTGGTAAACCGGCTGAAGTAACTACTTGGCCGTTGTGCCGGGTTGTGCGGTGAGCTTCGTGTTGCTACTTCTTCAAAAGAAATTTTGGGTCCAAGTGAGCTAGGGGGTGAGAAAATCTTACTTTCCGGTTTGCTTGACGGATTTTCTGTGTTGACAGAGGATCTGAACCGGAGGAAAGGATAATTACCTCTACGTCATCAGCTTGGCTGCCTTCAACGTCATCCTGATAATAGTCATTGTCAGTGAGGTGTATGAAAAGGGAGCCAAGAGAGTCAAGTTCTACCTCTGATTCCGGTTTATCCAGACAGCATCAACGTTTAATTCAGAGGACTCGGCGTTTTTCTTTTTGGCAGGTTTTTTGATAACCTTAGTCTTGGGGCGAGATGTCTTCGCGGGTTTATCCTGCGACTTTTTCTTCCAGAATGGATCATCACCCTGTTAAAGATTAACAAAATTTTGAGAGGATATTTAAAAGGATTGATTTAAGGTAGTAGTTATAGGATCCTTACAGCTGGCAGTTTATTGGAGGCACAGAAGGGATTCAGCCCTATTTTGTTGCCGACAGCCACCGGTTCATCCAGTATCTTCTTAACAGATTCAGTATCTTCATCTTCCTTTAGCTGAATGTCAGTATGTCGTTGAGGGTCTTTCAAGTCCCCTGTATACTCACACATTAAACCGGGGCGTCGGCTTAGAGGCAGAATGCTCCAGAAGATCCAGCAACGAACAAAATTGACACGTGTTAAACCATTTGCCACGAAGGCCGTGAGCTTTGAAAGCTGTGGTGCATACTTGGATCGTTCCTTGGCGCTAAGCCATTGAGGAAATGGGTGGGTATTGCTAAGCCGGTGAGGACGATAACCCGACAAAGGATTCTTGTCAGTTGGAGACGTATCTTGGCAGTAAAACCAAGTCTGATTCCAGTCCTTAGGGTGACTATGATGCTTGGCGTGAGGGAAGCTGACATCCTTCCTCTTCTGGATTGCCATCCCACCAAGTTCAGTGTTGGGCCCGTCTGTAAATTCTGTACGGCGGTTCAAGTGGAAGAAATCCCTAAACAGTTCAACTATGGGCTCCTCTTGCAAGTAAGCCTCGCAGAATACTTGGAAGTTGCAAACATTGGACACAGAGTTCGGTCCAATATCTTGAGGATGGAGTTGGAAGCTAGCAAGCACATCACAGAATTTTTTTGATCCGGGAGGGCTAAACCCTCGGGCCAGATGATCAACAAACACAATTACTTCTCCATCTTTAGGTTCAGGAGGATTTTCTGGACCAGGAACTCTCAAGTGGATGACATCCTTTTTTGCTAAAGAGCCAATGTCGACTAACCCGTTCAGTTCTTCCTCGGTAACCCGGGACGGAACCCAGTTACAGGAATAAATTTGTTTGGCCATTTCAATGAAAAGCTGAAATTACAGATAAAATGCCGGTTTATGAATCATGACTAACAAGTATAAAGCGTCGCAAGGTCAGCAGGATAAGATGTTGAGGCATATACACATTGTTAATCTGGAGTCAGACATTGGAAGGGTTACAAGGATAACTGAGATGGCGGTTTAAGAGGGGATTAATGGTATTTACCGGATTATCATTTTCTAAGGTTAAACGGCCTATGCGGGTATGGAAGGTACATATCTGAAATAACCAAGTAATGGAAAAACAGGTTTCAGAGATTGATATGTCAATTTCAGATCTACATCATATTAATAAATCAAGGTATATTCAGACCTAAGATACATGTACTTAAGCAGTTCATCAGATCCAGATGAGATTATTCTATAGAGAGGATGCACTAATGATGAGAAGGGGGATTATAGCTACAACCGCACAGGAAAATAGAAGATTTATACTCGCCATTTATGCCATGGAGAAGAACAGGGAAGAACAACACTAAAGCTTCGATGAACTCTAAGAAAACCCTAATGGGATCTATGGGAGGAGCAAAGAAAATACTTACCAGGGTTGTTGAACGCGGAGGCACGCCGGCGGAGCTCTAGTCGAATCAGGTTGATGCAACGGCCGTTGTTGGGTAAGAGGCGAAGGTCGACAGCGGCGGCAGCGCTCGGGCACTTAGGCGACGCGAGGTGGAAGAAAGGCGAAGAGGCGAAGGCAAAAAAGGAAAGGAACCCTTGGCCCTATTTATAAGACGAAGGGATAAGCGATAGGCGTAGGAATTGAGGAGCCCAAAAAATGGATATGTGACAGAGCTGTCGCCTCGATTTTCGGAGGCTCATTAATGAAAGTAAGGTATATATAGTTTTTTAATGAACAGGTGATGTCATGGCAGTTTATTATAATCCTGGAAGATGACGTCATGGCGGTTTATAAGGTTTATTCGAAGGCACTGAAAAAGAAATGTTCCTAAGTATTAAAGATTGACATGAACAGGTTCAAATCAATCTGGGGCCTAATGTTGGGGATATAACTACTGAGTATAAACCGCCCAGGAGGGGCCGGGTTATACCTGTAAATGAGTTATCCGTATTGAAGCCCATGAAGACAAGGAGTATGGCGCTTTACTACAGAAATCTAGAAGCCCAGGGCCCAAAGGAGAATTAGGGTCTGTAGACATAAACCGTCATAAGGTGTGTAACTTGTGTTGTAAGATAGGAAAGGATAGAGACCGGGCCAGACACGTTTATGAGCCGTCCTCGGGATTCTGTAAACCATCGGGCGTCAACCTATGTATATAAAGGGACGACCCGGCGGCAGTTCAGGGACAACGGACATCAACTCGAGAGCCAGGTCAAGAGGATTCGCTCCCTGGTCATCGAAACCCCAGCAATTCCACAACAACTAGAGTAGGCCTTTACCTTCACCACAAGGGGCCGAACTAGTATAAATTCCTTGCGTCCTTTATTTCGCTTTAACCCCTTTAAGCTAACCCGTTGCGATGGTTCCACGACTAAGTCCTCATGCTAGGATATTTGTTGTGACAAAACCACGGCAATGCTGGTTCGAGTGAACCGGCCGGTCCGGTCTAGTTCACGCGGGCCGTCCGGTCTAGGGGCAAAAGACCGGACGGTCCGGTTCGATCTGACGAGGCAGCTGGCGGTGGTTGGAGAGGCGCCGACCGGCGAACAACGGCGCACGGCGGCGGGGAAAACAGCGAGGACGGGGAGAGGCGGATCCGGCGAAGCAGGGCTGGCGAGGAGCTGCGGATCTCACCGGAGGAGGCCATGATGGTAGGGTGGTGGGGCTAGCCGCGGATACGGGCGCGGGGCGGCAGATCCCGGGCGGAGGACGAGGCTGGCAGCACAGAGATGGTCGGCGGCGAGACTCTGTGGGTGTGGGGCGAAGCTTGAGATGGCTAGGTGGGGATCTGGTCGAGGAGGTGATCACCGGCGGCGGCTCGGAGTCGGCGCGGCGAGGTCCGGCGCGGAATCCGATGACGGCGAGGAGGTTCGGCGAAGCGGCAGCGGCAGAGGCGCAACGATGACGGGGGTTGCTGCGGGCGTTGGAGGGCAGAGGGGCGCGAGCGAGCGACACCTCGGGCCCGGTCGCGGGCGGCTCGGGGCCCGGTTCAGCCTGGGGCGGTCCTCGCCCGGGCCGCGTGGGCTAGCGGTGGTAGCGGGACTGGCTGGCAGTGGGGAGGCTAGCTGGCGCGACGTGGCGCCTCGTGAGTGGTCGGGCAGTGGGTTTTTGCGGCGGCTGGCCTATGGTGAGGTGCCAAATGGCAGGGAGGATGTGGCCGGCGGAGAATTTCGAGGGGGAGGGGGTTGGCTGTGACTGTTGGCTGCAGATCCGAGGAGAAGGGGTCTAGAGGCAGGTGGAGGGTTAGGGATGCCCAAAATTGGCAAGGGGGTTGTTTAAATAGGGTAAGGTCTAGGGTTTGAGTGTGTGGGGGTGGATTTGGACCCTCTGGTCGAATCGGACGGCTCCAGACAGAGGTGGGACTAGGCTGGGCCTAGGTGGGCTGGTTAGTGGTTTATGGAGAGGCCTCGGGCTGAGATGAGATGAGAAGAGAGAGGCCCCATGGCAGTTTCATAGACCGAAACGTCCGACTATAGTACCGGCAACAGTACCGCACTAATTTAACGGTTGGGCTATCAAACGAGCTCCGAATGCGACGAAATTTGGCACGCGGTCTATCTACACTATAATAAGACCACACGCCAAGTTTCAACCCATTCCAAGAACATTTTTCGGCCACTTATAAAATAAATATTCGGAGATGACGCGGGCGCGTGCGAGTGTGTTTGGGCTCAGAAAGGACAACGGAAAGGACGGGCGGACTCGGGCGGATGCAAGTTTTGAAAACATGATGATGCAATGCACATGATGACAAGGCAAAGTGCATCACGCAAGCAGATGATATGGCAACGACGGCGAATAAATGGAAGACACGTGGCGCATCGGTCTCGGGGTGTCACAACTAGCCACTGGTGCGGATATGATATTTCCGAATTAAGGTATCCAATTGCACCCGGCTGGGCGAAAAAACCAACCCTTCGTATAACACGGGGTAGATCTCTATTGATCGTAGTATAAAACTAAGTCACTGGATTGCTGACCAGGTTCTCACATATCATGACAGTCAGTTTTCGGTTTTCTCTACTGATGTACTTGACCGGACGAGCCAGAAGTACAATCGCAGTAGTTCTCCCTTTACACCCTAGTCGAACAATCGGGAACGTAGGGGTAAGCACAGGAGCCGGGCAACCCAACTATTAACCCAAGACATGATTCGGAACTGATGCATATAAGGTAAACACCCAGGACGCCAAACACTCCTTAAAGGTGTTCAGACTTTTTGACATATATCGGGCTGAATACAGCCCCTGGTAATGGACCCTTGTTGACAAGGCATATGTGGCAATCTGACGTGGGGAGAGAACATAGATGGTGAGTGAATAAAACTCCAAACATAATATGAACCAAGTTGTTCTTATAATATCCCGTTATAGTACGACGAGCCGTAAGCTTACAGATAATGCCGATGACTTTCTTGGACATTTTACATGCCAGAAAAGTATAAAACAAAAAGAGAAAAAAGGTTTGCACGGGGTCTTAATCTAAAAAGAAACCTTAGCGCGGGTTCCTGCTGCACGTCTGCGCTGTTTCCTCCTCTGTGATGTGTCCTTGAAGAGGGGAGTGTGATGGTCATCTGTAAAAAAGAAAAAGAAGAAACCTCGAAAAGAAAAGAGATCCAGTGTGGCCATAAAAGAACTGGTTCGTTTAGTGAACCCTGAAAGATAATTGTAGAATCTGAATAGGGTCGAGCCGAACTATGGACTATGTGTATGCAGTGTGCCCTCGGCGCCACCCAAGGGATTTTGAGGGCATAATTATGTACATGAGGCACGTATGCTATCGCCTTATGGGGCAGTCGATGGGGGCATAACTGCTATTCTAGATCAGCTTCATCTGAGCTGCCGCAATGAGGCATATGCCGGACACGTTTAGCTATGTCCGCAGTTTTAACGACCGATGGGATGTCCGGCTTGAATAGGCCATTTTGGACTTCAGCTGCTAAGGCCGCAGTGTCTTCCTCCGTACGGAGAGAGCGCTCAATATTTACATTGATCGTGATGACGCCACGTGGTCTAGGCATTTTAAGCTTTAGATAAGCATAATGTGGGACTGCATTAAAGTGGGCGACGGCCGTTCTTCCGAGTAGTGCATGATAGCCACTTCGGAACGGAGCTATGTCGAAGATTAGCTCTTCGCTTTAAAAGTTATCAGGAGAGCCGAATACGACCTCCAATGTTAAAGAGCCTGTGCAGCAGGCTTCTACACCCGGTATCACTCCTTTAAAGGTCGTGTTGCTTGGCTTTATTCTTGACGGGTCGATCCCCATCTTGCGGATAGTGTCTTGATATATCAGATTGAGACTATTGCCGCCGTCCATAAGGACTCTGGTGAGATGGTATCCATCGATTATTAGGTCGAGTACTAGGGCAGCCGAACCCCCATGACGGATACTAGTCGGATGATCCCTGTGATCAAAAGTGATCGGACAGGCCGACCATGGGTTGAATTTGGGGCCAACAGGCTCGACGGCGTAGACATCTCGGAGTGCGCGCTTGCGTTCCCTCTTTGGGATATGAGTGGCATAGATCATGTTCACTGTTTTGATCTCCGGTGGAAATTTCTTCTGTCCCCCTGTGTTCGGCTGGCGAGGTTCATCCTCATCTTCGCTCTAAGGTCCCTTTCCCTTGTGTTCGGCGTTGAGCTTGTCGGCCTGCTTGAAGACCCAATAATTACAGTTGGTATGGTTTGCAGGTTTTTCTGGGGTGCCATGGATTTGGCAGGGCCTATCTAATATTTTATCCAGGCTAGATGGACCATCTTTGTTGCCTTTAAATGGCTTCTTCCGTTGACTCGGTCTGGAGCCGCTAAATCCGACGTTTACCGTTGTATCATCTGGGCTTCCAGCGTTGTTTCGACGTTTGTTTTTGTTACGTTGTGGATTTCCATTACCGTCCCTGACTTCGGATGTTCCAGGGTCACTGGTGCTGCTACGAGCTAACCAGTTGTCCTCGCCCACGCAAAAACGGGTCATGAGTGTAGTTAAGGCTGCCATTGTCCTAAGCTTTTCCTGTCTGAGGTGTCTGGCTAGCCATTCGTCCCAGACACTGTGCTTGAAGGCCGCTAAGGCTTCGGCGTCCGGACAATCGATGATTTGGTTCTTCTTAGTGAGAAACCGATTCCAAAGCTTGTGGGCTGACTCCCCGGGTTGTTGGATGATGTGACTTAGATCGTTAGCATCTGGGGGGGCGGACATAGGTCCCTTGAAAATTGGCCCGAAAAGCATCCTCAAGTTCTTCCCAACTCCCAATGGAGTTCTCTGGGAGGTTGTTTAGCCAGTGCCGAATTGGTCCTTCCAGCTTGAGGGGTAAGTATTTAATGGCGTGGAGATCATCTCCATGAGCCATGTGGATGTGGAGAATGAAGTCCTCTATCCAGACGGCAGGATCCATCGTTCCATCATACGCCTCGATGTTTATGGGTTTAAACCCTTCTGGAAAGTCGTGATCCAGCACCACATCGATAAAGCACAGAGGGTGCGTGGCTCCCCTGTATTTTTCTATGTCATGGCGTATGTCCGATGGTTGTGATGTTCGGTATTGACCCCGAACTGGTATATGACCGGCATGATTGGCTTGATAGTCGTCGTCCCGTGCGGGAGCACGGTCCCAGGATCCGTAGATGGATCTGGTCTTGCTAGCTTTTTTTTAGGTCCTCACGCAGATCGTGTTTCCGGGCCTAAGCCGCATCCTCCTTTCCCTTACGGGGTGGGGGTGCGGGCTTGTGCACGCCATTGCTAGCCACTCTGTCCCGTCCACGAGGTAGTCGGTCCGGCTTGTCGGCGGTGTTGTTCTTCGGCGGTATAGGCGCAGCGGCCTCGTCGTCGAATTCAGACAGCAGTTTACGCTCAGGATATCCTTTGGTTTGGCGATTGCCATATTTTTTCTCAGTGTCCAGCACTTCATTCCATCTGTCGTTGATCGTATCCTGTTCGGCTCGAAGCCGTCTTTGCTGCTTTTTCAGGCTCCTCGCGGTGGCAATAAGCCTCCGATGGAAGCGCTTTTTTCCAAGGGTTCTTCTGGGACGATGTATTCATCATCGCCCAGGCTAACATCCTCTTCGGAGATAGGTTCATAATTACTGTCTTCGGCATCGCTGTCATCGAACTGCGGTTACGGACTATGTCCGCCGTCCTCTCGCTCGTCCTGCTCCATCGCTGGGTCTGCGGGGTCTTCGGCTTGCTCTGGACTGTCATCGTCGTTAGTGACAGTGTTGCTATCTTTTCCTTTACAGGATTTAGTTTGGCTCTTTGGACACCGATGTTTGGGAGGTTCTTCGACAGGCTTGTCCTTTGCAGGGTCATTTTCGCCATCGCCCTCCTTCTCCTTAGGTGTATCCACCATATACACATCGTATGAAGACGTAGATGTCCATCGCCCGGTTACGGGCTGGTTTTGGTCTAGATCTGCTTTGGCTTCGAGGTCCATCCCTTCAAAGTCTTCGGAAGCGTAGTCAAGTAGATGAGTTAGATCTTCGACCATGGCTACCAAGTGGGTGGTTGGTGGGGAGCAAAATTCTCCATCATCAGCCTCCAGTTCAAACCGGATATAATTCGGCTGTGCGTTCCCAGCTAAGGAGAGAGATTTCAACTAGTTTAGCACATCGCCAAAAGGTGAGTGCCGGAATATATTTGCAGCGCTGAATTCGGTGATAGACGCCTGGTCGAGCTTAAAGGGCGCAGATGCGCATGGTTCGGAACCTACGGTCGGAGACGAGTTCGAGTTCTGGTAACACAGACTACGCTCGGAGTTGGGTCCGTGTGCGGCTTCCTCAGTAGGGTTGAGCATCCCGTCCTCGGGTGACGCGATCTGTTCCGGATCTAGGGCCGGAACAGTTACAGGTGTTATTTCCTAGTCCGATGAGAGAGTTAGGTCATGTTCAACGTGGTGGCAGGGAGAGGTCGCTGTGGGCTCGAATCCATCGAAGATCAAGTCTTCGCGGATATCAGCAATGTAGATCAAGCTTCCAAACCTGACTTGATGGCCAGGGGCGTAGCTCTCAACCTGCTCGAGGTGGCCTTCTGTGTTGGCATAGAGCATGAAGCCGCCGAACACAAAAAGCTGGTTGGGAGGGAAAATTCCCTCGGTGGCGCCGTCGTGGTTGATGAAGCGATCCATCAGTCCTTCGGTCGACGACATAGTGGAACTCTCAATGAAAGCACCAATGTCGGTGTCAAAACCGACGGATCTCGGGTAGGGGATCCCGAACTATGCGTCTGAGGATCGATGGTAACAGGAGGCTGGGGACATGATGTTTACCCAGGTTTAGGCCCTCTCGATCAAGGTAATACCCTACTTCCTGGTATATTAATATGGATGAATATGATTACAAGAGTTGATCTACCTCGAGATCGTAATGGCTAAACCCTAAAGTCTAGCCTATGAGGATGTGTGATTCTTTAGCCTCTACAGACTAAACCCACCAGTTTATATATGCACCAGAGGGGCCTAGGGTTTGTACATAACCATCTTGCAGAGGAAGGAAATATTACACCCGAACCTAAAACCTGCCATTATACGAATATAGGAGTCCTATCTGGATACGAGAGACGATCTTCAACAATGATCTTCACGGCCCACCAGTCCGGCCCACCATGAGTTATCCAGCCACCCGAGGACCCCTCAATCCAGGACTCCCTCAACGACCATGGCAACGCATGGGGTGATGATGATGACATGTATTGCGAAGATGATGAAGAAGAGGTCGACATTGCGGACAAGCCATTGTTTATCCATGAGCTCACCCAAAGGGCCGACGCACAAAGGAGGAAGCAAAGCATTCGCATGGGATCATACAACAAAGAGGAGGACACTATGATTTGCGAGACTTTTTTAGACTATAATTGATTTGCGACACTTGGATGGATATAGGCCAAGACCCCATGAAAGGTGCCGAGCAAAAAGGATCTGTCTTTTGGACCAGAGTTCATAAAACTTTTCATGAGCAGAATAAGTTTGCGCCCTACAAGTTCGCGAGCACCCGAGGCATCAAATCAATCCAAAAGAGATGGCGGTTCATTCAACAAGAATGCAACAAGTATTGTGTCGCGCTTGAGAGCATCGAAGCCTGTCTCGTGAGTGTCCTAGGCATTGGTAACTTGGTATGACCGCTCATATTTCCATTGATATGTCATGTTTATGTTTGTTGCATATTGTGTCCTTTGATATTACATTTGTGGCCTTGTCTTTCATTGTGTAGGCATTCCAATCTTTGGAAGCCTTCAAGGCCGAGCATAAGAATAAGCCATTCACTCTCACACATTGTTGGTCGCTCATCAAAGATTGTTCCAAGTTCAAAGATTAGTATGCCGCTCTAAAGAACAAAGGAGGGATGGTGCCCGTGGCTGAGAATGGGGATTGGCTCAAGAGGCCGAGGGGCAAGACCAACCCGAAGCTCGATGAGAAGGGTGATGTGTCATCCATCGCCTTGCAAGCTACTTTGCACATCATGATGACTCAAAATAAAGTCAGAGAGGAGAGGAGGGACAAAGGAAAGTAGGAGCAAATGAAGATATAGTTGGAGCTCCACACGAAGAAGCTTGACATGGAGGAGGCCGCCAAGACAAGGAAGCTCGACATGGATGAGGTCGACCAATTGAAGAAGCTCGTGATCTAGGCCACCAATGCTAACACCAAAGCAAAAGGGGTGGGGCTAGCAATCATGAGTGTCAACTTGACCAACATGTCCCCGAAGAGAAAGACTTGGTTCATGAACCGGCAAAAGGAGATGTTCGACAAAGACGGCCGTGGACTTTGGACGTTCATTTTGAAGGCTGGCAAGTGTGTCGGCCGCTGACTTTGTTGTCGGCGAGACAACTTGTTCATTTTGAAGGTTGGCTAGTGTGCCGGCCTACCGGCGAGAAACTTTTGAAGGCTGGCTAGTGTGTTCACCGCTAGCTTTGTTGCCAACAGGAAAATAGGGCTTGATTGTTCTGTAGGCTGGCAAATGTTTGTCGGCCGCTGGCTTTTGTAGCCGGCATGAACTATGGCCGTTGGTTGCTACATGACACTATGTCCATTTTTTTACATTTGCATGCAGTCGGGCGAGAAGCAGTCAAGATGCATCCGCGCGTTGGGTGCACGGCCGCCGCATCTAGGAAAACGTCGGACGCTGCCTCATTGCCCTACCTAAACGGACAAAATCTAGATAAAATAGACGTCTGTTTGGGTCTTTTTAGAACTAAGACACCAAATACGTCCGGCTTTAACTTAATAAAGCCCACAACAGGCAGCATAGTATGACAGAAGACTTGTACCAACACCAAAAGGCCGACCGGCCCTAGCTAAGTTGAAAACATTGAAGTTCAGGCGGTAGTTCAAAACGAGCCAATATTCATATTACAAGGCAAAGCCTGTACAGAGCGCGCAGGCTCGTCAAGCCGTAAAAGGGACCACGTCCTAGACCGTGGTCGGAGGCTCCCTAGCCATCACGTAAACTTGCAACAGACGTTCTTGGGCCTTCTTGATCAGCTCAGCATCCTTGCGCCTCCCCAACGGACTCCACTGCTGCATGAAGAGGTTGCATTTGTAGATAATATTAGCCGGATGGGAAGGAAAACAACCCTCAATGGTAAGCTTATTTCTTGTTAGCCACAATGCCCAGAGTAGTGCCCCAACACAACTCCACATAACCCGCTTAGCAGGTCCCTGGATCATATCTAGTAACTAAGTTAGCTCGACAGATAATCGCGGATCCCATTGGACACCCGCGGCGGACCGCACTGCACTCCACGCAAACCTAGCCAGCGGGCAGCGAAAGAACATATGATTGGAGTCCTCCAGCGCCCCGCATAAAGCACATGGGCCATTGGCCGGTCCATTGCGCTTGGCTATGTTCAGGGAAGTGGGAAGTTTATCGTGAAACAATTGCCAAAGAAAAAGCTTGATTTTCAGAGGCAATCTCGCTCTCCACAGCCCCTTAACCACAAATTGCGCCGGCCCTTGGCACAACTTGAGGTACAACGACTTGACCTAGAACTTACCCGAGCTAGTGAGCGCCCAACTCACCTTGTCGGGTTGGTCTGTAAGGCCAATTGGATCAATCTGCTGAAGCATGTCGTCGAGCCCAGCTTGTTCAACCCCACTGAGTTCACGTTTAAAGTGAATCGCCGGAGGGGATGACGACATCGCCTCGGCCACCAACATAGCCGGGTCAACAGCGATCGCATATAAATCCCGATATGTAGCCCACGGGGGTTGTGCCCCTACCCAATGATCGGTCCAAAAGCGCGCAGCACGACCGTTCCCAATAGAGAACTTTGCCCCCATGGCAAAGGCCGGTTTAATCGCCTGCAAATCGTTCCAGAAGGGGGAGCCCCTTGTCCGCCCTTCGAAGAAGTTTCCGTTAGGGAAATATTTTGCCCTAAGGAGATCAACCCACAGCCTGGAAGCCCCCTAGACAATCTTCCAGATCCATTTGCACATTAACGCAATATTGAGGATCCTCGTGTTGGTAATCCCAAGACCCCCAAGGCCTTGGGACGACACACCCACGCCCACCGAACCATATGATACTTACGATTCAGGCTGGTTCCTTCCCAAAAGAACTTGGTGCGTGGTGTATCCATTTTCGCATGAACCCCTTCCGCAAGCAAAAACAGGCCCATAGCAAACATGGGCAAGGAAGAGATGCTCGAGTTTGTGAGGACTAGCCTAGCTGCTTTCGAAAGAAATTTGCCCCTCCACGGGCAAACCCTCCCCCTCCGTTTTGGGGTTGTGCGTTGGAGTTGACCTTAATGAGAGGAGATGCCTCTATTGACTATGAAGACGTCTGTGATGACTCTTAAGATTAGGGATGCAGAGTGGATGGGTTTGCCGGTTAGTATAAAATCAATCTCTGGTTTAGTGTTAATTTTCCGGCCAACGGTGCACTAATTTGCTGGTTTTGGGAGATACGCGGGAAGTCGCGTGCATCCCTACTTAGAGGAAGTCTAGTAGAGCCCTCAAACCCCCAAACCCTTAAAAATAACCGCTTTTTTTTACAGTTTTCGTCCGAAAAACGGCGTAGACTAGAACCCTTAAACCCTTAAACCCGTAAATATTTTTAGAGGTCCAACCCTCAAACGCCATCGCAGCCTGTAGAAGTGAGGGTTGGGAGGAGTTTCTCCCCCCGACCTGCACTCCACTTCATCCCGAGCGCGGGAGGGAATTTCCTCCCGTCCGCAGCCGCCCCGCCCTCGATCCGCCGCCGCCGCCGCCCCGCCCTCCGCCGCCTCCGCCCGCCCCGGCCGCCCTCCGCCG
>LR738710.1:548360938-548383505 GCA_902687465.1 Secale cereale
GCCCCGGCCGCCCCTCCCAGCGCCGCCGCCACGCCGGCCCTCCGCCGCCCCGTACCGACCGCCCCTCCCAGCGCCGCAGGTTCGATTTTTTGCTTTTTTCTTCATTTTTACATTTTTGCTTTTTTCTTCATTTTTACATTTTGGCACTCACATTGTAGATGGTGTTGAACAACGGCGACATGGATTCGTTGTCCGATGCGTCGGATTGGTCGTCATCCGACGATTCGGACATTGACGAGTTGTTGCAAGACGACGACGTTGAGATGATGAGCCTCCTCGTCGATGTGCAAGCGTTTGAAGATCGCGTGAAACTTATGGATCAGAGGAGAGGGTCGACGATGGGGCGACTCACCATCTACCGGAACCGTGCTCTCGGACACGAGCATTTGATGCAAGACTACTTCGTGGAGGTACCTACATACCCTGCTCGTCTCTTTCGCAGAAGGTACCGAATGCGTCGTAGTTTGTTTGTGAAGATTGTCAACGATTGTGAGGCTGCCTCCTATTATTTTACGCGTCGTAGATCCGCCGCCGGTATCATGGGGTTTAGTGCATATCAAAAGATATCGGCGGCAATGCGGGTACTCGCTTATGGCATACCCGCGGATTATACCGACGAGTATCTTCGCATTGGGGAAGATACAACCACGGAGTCCGTCCGTAGGTTTGCCAAGTTGGTCATCCGGTTGTATGGTGAGAAGTATCTTCGGGCACCAAACGAGGAAGATACAAAGAGATTAATGGAAATGAATGAAAAAAGGGGATGGCCGGGGATGCTTGGTAGTCTTGATTGCATGCATTGGAGGTGGAAAAATTGCCCAAAGGCATGGCATGGAATGTATTGCGGTAAAAGCCGTGATGCTACCATTGTGCTTGAGGCCGTAGCATCGGAGGACACATGGATTTGGCATGCATTCTTTGGGTTGCCGGGAACACTCAATGATATCAATGTCCTCAATAGATCTCCATTGTTCAAAAGATTAATTTCTGGGGATGCTCCAGCTTGCAACTACAAAATCATGAACAATGAGTATTCAATGGGATACTATCTCACCGATGGCATTTATCCCGAATGGGCAACTCTTGTGAAGTCCATCAAGGAGAAAAATGGGGTGCCCTTAACAAGAAAAGAGGCTCATTTCACCAAGGCACAAGAGGCAGCCCGCAAAGATATTGAGAGAGCTTTTGGTGTTTTACAAGCAAGGTTTGCCATAGTTCGGGGTCCAGCTCGGTTTTGGGACAAAAAAACCTTGGTGAACATCATGAAATGTTGTGTGATTCTACACAACATGATCCTAGAGGATGAGAGAGGGTTAAACCTCCCTTGTTTCTATGACAATGTTGGTACGCGTGTGCAATCGGAAAGAAACCCTTCTCGCATACACGCCTTTCTTGAAGCACATCGTGAGATTGAGGATGCAAGCACTTATGGTCGTCTCCGGGATGATCTAGTTGAGCACCACTGGCAGCTGGATGGACGGCGTACTGGCCCATGATGTATCTTTGTTTTACTTTTCTATGTCCTATTTGATTCGAACAATTGTTGTAATAATTTGAATGATTATTGTTTTATTCGGTGCTGTAATAATAACTAGAATGATTATTGTTTTATGTCAAATGTGATTGAATTTGTGATGTGTCATATGATGAAATGTGATGAAATGTGTGATATATGAAATGACAGTTTTAAGGGTTGGGGTTGGGGCAAAGACTAGAACCATCAAACCCAACCCTTAGAACGGAATATTCCGATATAAGGGTTGGGTTTGAGGGTTCTAGTCTTTGCCTCTGTTTTTCAACCCTTAAAAGTGTCAAAACTGGGCAATTCTCAACCCTTAAAACTGATTTTACATTTAAGGGTTTGAGGGTTCTACTAGAGATGCTCTTAAAATGATGCGTGGGCTCAACCTCTCAGAAATGTTCATGAGTACACCTTGCGGGTGAGTATATATAGATCGTGTGCGTATGTACGTATATACTGTGTTAAAAATATTTTTTTCATGAAAGGGAAACTGCACTGCTCCAGAGCGTTCTCGCTGCCTCGCGCGTGCGCATACCACGGATAAGCCAAATGCACTGCATCGGGGCTCTCTTCCTTAGCTGGGCGGACCGACCGTACAGTCCAATCTTACAGCTCTCGTGTCAGTCGCAGGACACTCCACGTAGCGTGCGTGCGAGCTCTTTGGTGTCTGTCTGCGCGGTGGGGTCGGGGGGCTCGGCCTGGACACCACTCGTTTTTTCTTTTTTTTTTGAGAAGAACCACTCGTGGTCCGACAACGCGATTGTACCCGACGTTGGCATTCGCGTCGCGTGCCCTATATCCCGTGGGCCCAGCGCTCGCCACCTACCCAATCCGGAGCCAAATTTCGATCTTTGATTTAAGCGCGTTCGACTAAACAGAGAGGCAGAGAGCAACCAAATTTCGGCCCGATCGATCCCAGCCTAGATTCCCTAGCCTGGCCGGTGGGGAGCGAATCCGGCAAAGCGACGGCGAGGGGAGCAGGGGTGGAAGAGCGATGAAGCTCTGCTGCCTGCGGCTACATAAGCCGCGCAGGTCCGTTTCGTTCTGTCCGGGAGAAGGAGGATGGCGCGGCAGCGGGGGCGCGTGGTGCTGCGGCGGATCGAGGATCGGAGGCGGCGGGGGATCTGCTTTAGGAAGCGGCGGGCGGGGCTGGTTAAGAAGGCGGAGGAGCTCGCGGTGCTCTGCGACGCCGACGTCGGCCTCCTCGTCATCAGCCCCTTCGACGGCACCTTCCAACGCTTCGCCGCGCCCGCCACGTATGTGCCTGTGCCTCCGATCCCTGTCTTTTCTTCCGGCTATTTGCTCTCTCGATTACAATCGAATTAGGCCAATGTTTCGAATGGTATTTTTCCCGTACGAATACACGACTCTACGGCGCATCTCATGCCGCTCATTAGCTATATTTTTCTTCCGCACGTAGAGGACGAGATCACCAATTCACGATGCAAGCCCAACCTGCTCTTGCTCAACCGTCTGAGGTTCGGGTCACCGCTAGTTTATTTTTCTGCCGGCGTTCCAACTGTAACTACACTACAGTACTGCTCTACTGCACACTACAGTATTTTATGCTTCCGTGAACTACAGCTATAGCTTTTGTTCCTTTGATATCAATGGAACTAGAATTACGTAAGAGCTGTTAGTGGCTTTACTGTGTTGCCTAGGATCGCAGTCTTTAAGAGTTTATGGCAGTGGTCTGTTTCTTTTTCTTCTTAGAGATATCCGACTGTAGCGGGAAGCAGTATATGGTGCCAGGATCAGGCGTCGGTTCTTTCGTTTTGTTGCTTCTGAAAGGCAGTCAGAACCTGTTAAAGTTGGTTATTTCTTGTTGACTGCTAACCAAATTATTTTAAATCGCTGGTTAATTTCTAAGCAGAAAATGCGTACCAATTTACAAAGCTATGTTTTGCCATAAAATTATTTGTGTTTCTTAGAGGTAGGATGTAAGAAAACCGATAGATTATAATTATGAAAATGTATAGTTGGAACAAATATATGATCAATGTGCACGATAATAGTTGCTACGTGCCTAAATCCGTGTGGCTTAAATATCAACAATATGAAGACTATATTAGCAATAATCTTGTCATTATCATATCCATAATGGTTAGGCAACTTAAGTGCATGCATCATGCATGTCAACAGGGAGGAGATAATGCATGCATTAGTTTTGTATGTTGGCATCCAAAAGAAAATATCTATGCACCTATGTCGCTAGTAAGATAGGCGCATTACATTTCTAGTTCATGAAGAACCCATGCCTGACTAGTTGCGTGCGCTTGGTAATAGCAAGTAAAGCAAAACTAAAATTAACTTAGTTGTATAGTACATGTGTCAGGCTAGATAAGTTCGTTGTGTCGGTAACTTAAGAAGGCTGGTTTGTGAAGTTCTATAGAAGGACATATCTATCGATATAATGCTAACCTTGTGACAAGATGTAGTCCTCAAGTATAAACGAGTAGAAATATAACATGTGTGATTTTGTGAGGATAAGGATAGAGAGACATTAGAGTTGAGTGATTCAATTATAACATTTGGTATTATGAGTTAAGTGATGTACTGTATCATGTAACTCCAACAGACTATACTAAATTAATATGGGATGCTATTTATGTATAGTTATTTCAACCAAGATTGTGGTTTACAAAAACAAACTCTAATATTAGATTGATAATGATTGAACCAATTCTCACTCATTTGCATTTCTATCTACTTGTGTACTCCATCAAGGGGCAAATACGTATGATGTTGGATTGTGAAATTATTTTGATATAAATGCATGCAAACTATCAAACTTCTCATATTGACGAAACCACAATTTATAACCAAGTCAACACTAATTTGTGCGATATTAAGTATTTTTCTTCTTCTTCTGACAGATGCGCTATTAAATTACTTATATTCATCATCTAGGGTCTCTCGTGTAGATTAATTATGATGGAGGCGGCTAACTACCCCATGATGGGAGTATCGTAGATAATATCATGCAACCACGTGTAGTGCCAACTAAGCATATTGGTGACATGACAAACCATTAATTGAGGAAAGAGAAGATGCTAGTATCATAATAAATGTTGTGCTAGTGCCATGCAAAACAATGCATGATACTAGACTATGTTACTATGTACTACGAGGGGCCTTAGGTTGGGTTATGCCTACACCTACTAATACATTTTCATACATTAAGCATATATATATAGGAATGTTGATTGAGAGTGTTAAACTATGGAGAAATTTGGGCGTATATACAATGGTATGTTGGCGGTTATTATAAATCGGAGTAAGATCTGCGAGTCGACAAATAATGCTAGATGATAAGGGATTATCCAGTGAAGTGAATGCCCCTATGATTTCATGTACATGTAGTGGAGAATTTGCATTTCAGAGTTCATCTTAAGATTTACTTTGTTATCACATATGCAATGTATGTCTTGAGCTTGGCAATATATGTTTGCATGTTGCACCATAAATTAATTTTGTCAAACTTGCATACAACATCAGCTATAGTTGACCATGTAGAGCTTGTGTAGAGAATATCATAAGTAGAAAGGTAGGTGTCGCTCAGGCTAATGGAAATAACAATCAGTCACCTCCCACTCCGTCTAGTTTGAATTAAGTAATTACCTTATAGTGATTGATTGCTACAACAAAATATTTCCTCATGCAACATTTTTGTTGTGCACATGCTATATTGTTGCAACGTTTCTCTCCACAATCTAAAAAAGTTCATTAACATCGCAACATTTCAAACAATGCATTCAATAAAAGAGTTACATACACATATCACTGAAACTTTGCAACATATACGACATAAATAAAAAGGGGAAATACATTTGCAATGCATTGGACCCTTTACAAAGCACAACCATAACAATTGCAACATGTCATCCACAAATACGCAACAAAGAACTTGTGCCTTGGGTTCACTGATGAAAAATCCAGCAAACTAATACCTCGTCATCTCTCGATTCAAGTGAGTCTTATCCCATCCATGCCTAGGCACCATTTTCCTCATGTTAGATAGAATTGACCATCATAGCTAGATCATTTTTTAGAGATAAGTATTACGAGGGATAGAAACTCATGAACTGTGTGGGGCTTTAGCCAACATATACCATTGATGATTGTATATGGATACATATTGCACCAATATATGTCTAACAACCCCCCTCCTCACCCCATACTCGTGGTGGATCAATAAAAGTAGGTTTGGAGAGCTCAAGTCGGTGCCTTCATGAAAAAGTATGTCAACCAAGGTTTGGAAGGCTTATATTGAAAGCAGGCCTAATCCTTATCCTTTTACCTGGGCTCAATCCTGTGGCTGAACTATTTTTCTCATATTTATGTTGACCATACGTTTCATCGCTCGAGATGTTTCATAATACATTGCCTTTGTAAATGGTCGTCGTCTTAGTGAGCGACTCTTGGGGTCAATGTTGTCTTTATGTTCCATTTTCTTGGTCCCTTCTTATCCTACGAGAAGTATATACATGATCTTCTTGATCATACTTCTCTTGCTAACCTCCTCACCATTCATACAATGATGATTAGACTCTTAAGGACCATACTCACTTTTGTCATCTTGTTGAGTTTTGTTTACCTCGAGGTCACTTGCTTTTGATCCCCATTGCCATGGTATAAGATCTAACTCACTCTATGGAAGCAAAAAAAAGAGACCAAGTCAAGGGAAAGCTTGATGGCAGAGTGGTTTGGTGAGAAATCTCAATGTAACGCTGGTATCAAAGTGTAATGTTCGTGGCGATCTAGATCACAATGATACCTGGTGTACGGACAATTATACACTACCTCAGTTGTTTACGGTAGATTCAGTGGGAGTGAGGGAGCTACAGAGAGCATGTAAATATCGACAATCATTTGACACCATGAGCCCATAACCTAGCTTTTTTATAGCAACGTACATGCCTTGACCTGCACAATTGCTCGTTTCTATTTTATTTCATTTTTCGTCATCCATGGAGGGGATTTTAGGTGTTATTTAGCTTTTATATTCTATATTTAGAAAATATTTGATGTGTCAAACCTAAATCGTAGTATTCCCAAACCATCAACCTGATTTAGGAACTTGAGAGGTATACCCATAACGAAAGGCTACTTTCCTATGTCAACCAATCATGAAGCAGACAAACCCAAAATCCGGTGCTATGATTGAAAGAAACATACTTATAGGAAGTCAAGCCACCGAGAATGGCTTGAGTTCTGACATGCATAGGTCAATCCATGCAAGATGACAACTTTCATTTGCCCAACTTTACTAAGAAGTTAGTTTTACCTTAAATTAGTTCGATTAAATTATCATTGTAATTTCAAAGCAAAACATGCTCATTGTAATAAGTAGTGTTCCACCAACTTACTAAAAGAATGCACATGATGTCTATACCCATTCCCCTCCCATATAATATTGGGGAAAGAGTTTATTTCCCAACAAAATTTAGAACATGAGCTATATGTGCCCTCATAGTCACACAACCCTTCTATGTCCTAACATTTCTCTAAAAACTAATGTTTTCCTTTGATCGCAAGTCAAGGGGCTATATAGGTATGAAAAAATAGATCTTCTCCTTAGTTTGGTGCCATGTTTATAATAAAAACAAGTTTAGCAACTTCACAAAACTCTAAAGAAAATTCCATCTACATAGCAAATGAATTACTAATATTTGTATGTTGCCATGTGAAAAATATATAAGTTTATAATTCATTTGTGTTTCTTGTCTCTTACCAATATTATTTATGTATTCACAAGCATGATAGGATTTAACATACATGTGAGTGGACACCCATTAAATGTTGATTGCAATTATCTCTACCAAAATAATGTCTTTCATAATGGAAGGACCTAGATAATCAAAGGTCATGGGGCCGGCCACTCCCATTGCACCGTCTCTTAGCACGTTAACATAGAAGATATAAAAATTTAAAAGACAACTAGCCCAATGCATTGTTGTTAGCGGTTGTATGTAAATTAATGATTTAGGGCTAGCTCATGCATACATGTGATTGGGCTAGCAGATTTCTTTGGCTATGGCCACATGCAAGGGTTGCATGTTGGCTAAGCTACAACCTATGCCACACCAGCAAAATACCTATGAAATTTTGCTAAGAAACCTGTATTGGGAGAGCCCTGAAAAACATTACATTAAAACTTCTGGGCCGATGCATGTTTTAACATGTACAAGAAACTTTGTCTTAACTCACGTGGTATTAATTGATTTACAAAAAAGGTAAAACCTACAAACTCATATGGAAGCAAGTGCTTTACTGGTGGCACTTTTTCTCTCCTAGTACTCTTGATAATTGGACAAGTAATCTCCATGACCTTTTAGGGTTCACATCAAGAAACTCCATGGAGGTTCACATGGACATACCTATTTAAACTCCCTAGGAAGGTGAAACACGTAACTAATAACTATGAAGCGCCCTTTTTAAATTTGATCATTTTAGATGCCTAAAGGATGGTTTGGAACGTGTTTTAATAGTCTATTTTATCTTCAAAGGTTATAGGTATTGGGTAAGGTGTTGGGGAAATAGTGACATGTATTTCTATGGGGCCATAGGCCACTTTACACATATAGGCGCGGTAAAAATATGTGGAAACCCCTTTATACAACAGAAATATTACACGGATATTATATACAACTCTAGAACTCAGCGGACTCATGGTGGATCAACAAGGAGTTGTAAGAGATAAAAGTTGTGATGTGTTGTAGTTAGAGATTTTGTGAAGTAATCAATTAATTGTTGCTCGGAAGGCACATATTGTGGAGCAATCACCTAATCATGCACATGGGACCACATGAAAGAAGAATCGACACCAATATGTTCGGTGAGTTGATGCTTCATATGGTCACACACAATATTGTTAACACATATATTGTTGGATGAAAAAGGATTTGATGTAGTGATAGAATCACCCAAATCCTCAAGGATCCACAATGGCAAAGTTATCCTTGTTGCAAAAGAGTCATAGCCCACAACTCAGGCTCTACACATGAATGGGAAACTACAATATATTTCTTGGTTTTCCAGGCAGTGAGAGAACATACATCAAAAGGAAAGTAGAAAACATGTGGCAATCTAAGGTATCACTAGCCGATTGACATTCAAATAGGCCTGAATCTGTAATGAAATGGAACGTAGAAAGAGAAGACGATGTGAAGATGTCCCACAAAGATATCATAGTACTCGAAGTAGTTGACTGTAGTGAACTAAAGTGGGAGGAAAGATGAACTAACCCACAACGTGGACAAGATAGAAGTATGCAAATGAGACACAACTAGAGATAGGCAAGACTCCTAGCAAGACGACGACAACACTATCAAACTCTCAATTGTGCGCTCATCACTAAGAGTAGCACGCACAAGAAGATCTTGAATGCACTTTGGGATATGAAGAAGCCATCTGAGCTAGAAGAAACCTCAATCCCAAGTAGCAAAGAGGACCAACATCATACATAAGAAACTACTCATTAAGACGAGCATCCATAAAGGCAATGTAAATAGTGTCGTCATTAGTGATGTTCTTGTCATCAACATAAAAGAAGAGCCTGACTACATGGTGAAAGTTGGACAAAGGGCATGTGATCTTGATCACACTTGTCGAGAAACCAACATCAATGACCAATGTGGTGAAGTACTCAAACCGAACACATGGGACTTTTGTTAAGGCCATGTGAAGAGCAACGAAGATGACACACCAAGCAATCCAGAATAGAATACCTAGGTTATGGCTGCATATAGACCTCCTCATGTACCTTGCCATTAAGAAAGGCATTTTTATGACAATTTGAGAGACATACCAATGGCTAACAAAAGCCATAACAAGGGTGCAAACATTGGTTACGGGGGGCATAACATCAAATATCTTAGCATAGCCACAACTGTGCTTCTACCAAAAGACAAGGGCTACAAGACGAGGCGTGCAACCATTAGAGAGAGTCTTAACCTGGCAGACCCACTAACAAGTGAGGGAGCAAACATCGTGTGGAAGCCATTCTATATGAACACAACATTTCCAGGAAAAAAGCGATCAACTAACTTTAAATTAATGAAGCCGATACAATCAAACAGAACAACATAACACAATACCATGCCGCAAAAACAATAACAATAAGATACAAGGGTGCTCAGGAGCAACAACAAAGCCTGAGAATCGAAGCCCTCAGATGCGATCGTAGGACCCAAGTAAAGAAAGAGGCTATGTGAGGAGACTAGCCATTAATGGAGGCCATGCTATTGCCATCAACTAGAATTCGACCCAACAATGCCATCCGACCACATCGCCGAAAGGATCCCCTCGCTACCTCACCCTGGATCGGAGGTTGCTGAACCATCAAACGATGGGGATGCTCACCCTATAACCAGTATGGGCAATGACGCCAGGACGTCGAGATGACACTCTTAAGACAACCACCTTGGTAAGCCTAGCTCCCCATGATAGTGTTTAAGTGTATATGTAGATTGCTTAGCCCTTCCCATCAGTTCAGACTTTTGATTCTGTTGGCTACTGCATGAAGCTTAACATGGTATCCGAGCTAAGGTCTTGAGTTCAAGTCCCGGCTTTCGCAATTTATTAAAAAATGTTGGATGCCCCCGCTTGTGTCCACGTATAGGTCTCTTGAGTCATACGTGAGTTTCGTGCGCCACCGCTCTCTTCTGGTTGCACGTGTTGACTTGTCTTCCCCGTCACACGTGAGAGGGGGTGTTACAGTATATGTGGATTGCACTAGCCCTTTCCATCAGTTCGGATTTTTGGTTGCGTTGGTTAGTGTATAAAGATTAACATGGTATCGAAGCTAAGGTCTTGAGTTCAAGTCCTGCCTTTCACAATTTATTAAAAAAATTGTTGGTAGCCCCCATTTGTGTCCATGTATAGGCATCTTGAGTCATATGTGAGTTTCGCATGCCGTCACTCTCTTCCGGTTGCACGTGTTGACTTGTCCTCCCCGTCACACGTGAGAAGGGGTGTTACAGTACATGTGGATTGCCTAACCCTTTCCATCAGTTTGGACTTTTGGTTGCGTTGGGTAGTGCATGAAGCTTAACAGATAACACCAACACCGAGACCACAGAACCATTAGATGAAGAGAAGAAGTTGTTGTCCGTGAACCACATGCCCAAGAACCACCAGTAATGGACCTTGCTCATGAGGGAGAGTTTCCAAGAAGGGAACAACGCCACCACATCACCACCATCCGGTCTGGTAAGCCGGGCGAAGGGTTTTCACCCAGATCCCAAGGTAGAGGAGGACACCCTACAATGACACCTCCCAGGAAGGGAACGACACTCAAGAGTGTTGCTGTCACCGACACCAACACCGTCAGGCATAGCTTTCACTCAAGAAATTAGCCCCTACCACCCACCACAATGCCTCTCACAAAGTCGTCAATAGGAAGGTGAGGTAGCTGAGGAGCAATGTATACAACACCTAGAACAAAGCCTTATCAATCTATGGAGGTATCATTATCCTGCAAAAGTTGAAGACTCTACAACACAAATAAAACTTCACTTGTGTCCCCAACAGTGCTAAGAAGGGTGTCGACCTTGCTAATCTTTCTAGTCGCACAAGACAATTAAAGGATAAAGTGGTAGATACTATTTTTGTATTTTTGGAATAAAGCAAAAACAGAAAATAAAGGTGACATGTAAAAGTTGTTAAAAGGTGATTCTTATGCTAAAAACTGGACCGGGGTTCATAAGTTCGCCAAGTGTAACTCTCCAATAGATAAAAGTGTGGTAAATGACATAATCAAGTGTGAAAGTACATAATTAAATATTTCATGATCATGCCAAACATATGAATGTGCTGATTCTACATAGGTAGTAAGTTTGTAATACTATTAGACCGAGATACTCATCTTATAGTCAAATTGTCCATCCATAGATCATACCATCTGTACATTAAGTTTGAACACATGTAATTACTTTGAGCAAGATGAGATATTGTTGTTGTTCATGAGATTCCAATGAACCGTCTAATAAACCTCAACCCTTGGTGGCAACAATTGTACACAAGCGTTTTCCAATTTTTGTCACTATAATAGATTATTTGTAATATTGAACCCAACTAATGCACACCTCTCCCACTAGTGATTACCAATATAAGCTTGCCAATAGTAAACAAGTAACGGAAGAGAAATATACACTAATAGGTCAAACAAGATGGCATTAATAAATCTAAACTTGAAGGCATAATTCATCACATGATCTACATCACCGCTATGAATACATCAGATTAATAATCATGTAGAGTAGCTCATATGGCTTTTGTATTGATCATCTAAACACATCAAGGGGAGAGATTACAACTTGGCTCCTACCATGAACCCATAGTCCAAGGGGTGGACTGCTCACAACTCATCTTGGAGCACAAGGTACGAGGGTCCAGGTTGGTGATGATGGAGATGACTTCCCCCTCCGACAGAGTACATGATCACAGCTGAAAATGAAGATCATCTCGAAAACGTGATGTAGTGATAGAAAAATTAATACATAATTAAGGTAGAAGTTTTGGGATGTATGCAGACCATCGGGCACTACAACCTCCTAGGGGGTGCCCCATGGGCCGTAGGCGCCCCTATAAGGTGGGTGCCTCCTTGGAGCGCCTGGGCCTTGTGGGCCCCACTAGGGGATGGGTCTTGGCCCCCCAAGTCCTCTTCCAACATGAAACTTCTCAACCTATTTTATTATATTTTTCTTGGACTTCTTTGTGGTAATTTTCTAAAATTCCAAGAACATGAACTGACACTGGACATGGACGTTGGATTAATATGCTAGTCCAACAAAAACTAGTAAAAGAAGTATTGCCAAAGTGTAAGGAATTGATAGTAATGTAGCATGAATCATACAAAAATTGTAGATATGTTTGAGCCTATCACACTGCTGCAACGAAGGCACGTCGGCGCGTCCCAAGGATTAACACACACAAACCGGGTCGCACTGCCTCCAACAAAGACAAGCGGCCACCCAAGTAATGGGCATGACTGACAGGGAATTGGGGCTTGCAATAGGCCATAGCCCATCGATGTCGCACAAGACTGTGCTGCCATGCTTGGGAACGAGTACATGTGAGTGAGAAAGCGAGGGAAGGAGAAGGAGGCGGCAGGGGCACCTCTCACCACCGTGGCCTGGCCGATGAGAGTCGTCGATAGCAGCAAGGGAAAGCATGGTGAAGGAGGGGTTGCTTGAGGTGGAAGTGGAAATCGTCTTCTGAGTCACGGGAGTGATCCACAGGACGCCTAGGGTATCAACGGGGGTGAATAGTCGACTTCAGTAAGAGTGGCACTAGCAAAACCATAGTAGTCAATAGCCGAAAGTGGATAGACGTGAAAGCCATAAATATGAGGCTAGGCATCACCATCACAAGGGAGAGGGAGCGGTTGAAGAAGATAGCTCATCCGGAGAAGATGGCATGTCAGGGGAAGGGGACATGCATGCCAGGAGAAGATGGTGCATCATGAGATGTTGGCCCATCAGAAGAAGGCACAACAGAAGAATCCAGAACACATTGATGACAAATGCAGCAGAAAGGTAAGGAGGAAAAGCAGGACGAGGCACCACACAAAGGGGCTCAAGTGACAAATGAGGTGATGATAGTAGTGTGCGGTCACAACGGGAGTATGTGCAAACCTATTGGGATGGGTGGAAGAGGGCAATACAATCGCCATAGGTGTGTCATGTTAAGTTGATAGGTACATAGCCTAATCAGAGGAGGTCGAAGGAGAAGATGCATGCATATAGAAAGGGCGAGACTCATCAAAAGTCATTGTTAAGCTTCATGCACTAGCCAATGCAGCCAAAAGTCCAAACTTATGGAAAGGGCTAAGCAATCCGCATATACACTTCAACACCCCCTCTTACGTGTGGCGGAAAGTCAACACGTGGATAGGCTGAGAGGTATGGCTCAAGAGGCCTATACGTGGACAAAGGAGAGTAACAACATTTTTTTGGATAAACTACGAAAGCCTGGACTTGAACTCAAGACCGTAGCTCTGGTACCATGGTAAACTTCATGCACTAGCCAACGCAACCAAAAGTCCGAACTTATGAAAAGGGCTAGGCAATCCACATATACACTTCAACAGTCACATCATGAGATATGACAACCATCACGAACCTAACACCAAACGCGGAGTGCCCTTGTGTTCCCCATCGTATCCTAAGAAGACACATCAACAGAATGAGCAGATAGTTTGATGCATCCACAAGGTGCTAGAAGAACAGAGCAGACACAACCAAACAAACAAAACACATAGCAGCCAGGATAAAGACCGCAAAGACGCTCGCAAGGTTCCTCGATGGTGAATCAACCGCCGACACTAATTCTTCATGTTCCAAACCTTTAGAAGGATGCACCATTGTCTTCACATTCCCTTTAAACCAAATCTTCAAAAACTTTCACATGTGTATACTCACAAAAAGCATTAGTAGCTTAACCACTTTTGTCGCCAATACTCCAAAACCTAAAAGGGGTCACTAGATGCACTTACATTTATCAAGCTTACAACCCCGGTAATTTAAAAATACACCTCCCGAGACAGACCCTAGAAGGCACGATGAAACTTAAGTCAATAAATGACCAATACAACGATGCCTCTTCTGAAAAGAGGCGGTAAACAAGGCGATGGGGCAAAGAGACTGGCGACCGTAGAAATGGAAGGAACATGAACCTGTTAAGCTCCGAAAGGATCTGTGAGGCATAGCACTGGGGTCCAATCCCAACCAGAGCTCTTGCATGATGATCCTAAACACAATAAAAATCAACGTCAAGAATTATGTTACGAACAAAGTCAGTAATCTAGCTAACTGGAAAAGAGTTGCGTGGCAAGCCTAGAATATTAGCAACATGGGAAACATGAAAAATATGAAGTGTTAAGGGTGCTACGACTAGTAATGGGAAGAGAAGCACCATCGAGCAAGAATATAAATAAGAGAATCAAGGGATATAATAAATGACAACAGACGAATCAGAAGTTATATGGAAAGATGCTCTAGAATAAAGAATCCATGTGGATGTGTAGAAGCTGGTCTCATAGTGCACCGAATTTGCCGATGAAGAACCATAGCACATTTAAGTTGTGCAATATCTTGGTCAACCAGGGACAGAACTAAAGAGGTCAAGGTAGAAGCACCAACCCATGTGGAAGAGACACGTGAAAGGTGCCGCTTCTGCTTGAGGCAGGTTGACCCGGGTTACCATCCTTGTTGCCGTAGTTGCGGTGAGGACTACCACCACCTGGAGAAGGATGATATCCACTTCTCATGGGAACCGGTAGAAGAGTTGGGGCTTCAAAGTGGATTATAGCCGAGGCAACTATTGTTGTAGCAGGCAAAGGAGCAACAAGCGTAGAGGGAAGCTTCATTAGACTATCACCACCCAGACGAGTCTCTATGACACTTTTTAAGAGAATGTCTTGAGAAGAGAGACACAAGGACCATGCATAAAGAGTTGGGCACGTTGTAGCTCAAATTCCTTGCAAAGCCGCTTCAAGGACTCTTAAACACATTGAAGTCATCACGAATAGCCTAGTAAGACAAGCAAAGCCACACCTAGCGGTTCAGATATAATCTGGTTGATGCTTGATGGTAGTACCTTGAGCATAGAACTCCTCGAGGGTGGATCACCCTGCTTAAGTCGTGCTCTCGAAGAACCATATACAAGTACAAAGCATTGGATGTCAGATAATGATGACGAAGGTGAATCCACATCTGGAAGTCTGTGGAGAAACACACAACCTCAAAAGAAAAATGAGACAAGATACTAGCGCAGAGGATAGCCCCGGAACTTGCATGATCATCAAGCCACTTGAGTATGCGATTAAATCATCACAATAATATATATCCACCAGGTACTTAGAGACCTTCTAATCATAGGCGCCAACATTATCAACAATCTTGGCAGCTTCAACAAATACTTTTCATTTACCGGTTCCAATTTCTCCTAGGGACCTCGCTAATACATCTACTCCAAAGGCTCCTTCATATATCCCGCCAAGACCCCCCCCCCCCTTTTACTAGACTACTAACATTCTCTATTGGTTGATACTTGTTTTAGCGAGTCGTCTTCCTTATTTTCACACTTCAAATCATGATCATTGGACTCCTAGATCTCCTCGGTGTTATGGTTGGTCTTTTAATTTGTTACTGTGAGCGAAATACCAAGTATATGGACTAGAGGGGTTGAAATTTCTTATGGAAATTTGGCCTAGGGGGAGTGAGAATTGAAGCAGATAGGAAACCCACGTCCCCGAAGGTTGGCACAAGCAATCTGGTGTACTTGGTTCATCCAGAAACACCTTAGAAACTATGATCACTTTGAAGGTGTCGAGCATGAATGCCCGGCTTGGACAATTGCACATATTGTCCATTGTTGAGATAGAACCATTGAAAATTATGGACCAACTCCACTCGCAAGTTATAGACCTACTTGAGGTCCATTAGAAAATGGACTTGACCGAGATGGTTAAGTCACCATCTCAGATATCCAGACCAACTCCACACAAACGCTCCTAACCTATATATAAACTACTCTTGTTGAGAAACGCTAATAGACTTGGAAGTATCGGACATGCTCCACTCAAAGGTTCCAAACCTAACAAAGAACCCTCTAATTTCATCACAATCCATTGGTTCCGGGAACCAACTCGACAATTTTAGATCCACAACTAAAAGAATTTTAACCAACTCTCATGTCACAAAAACAGTTTGGAGGTGTTGGCCGACTGGTCCGATAGTTGTAGGCATGTTGAAACTTGGGAAATGAGAGACTTTTAGTGGAAATATTTGATTCTTTTGGCAATGTGTTGAGCCATCGTTCAAGGGCAAGTACCCCTCCTGATAGTATGGGTGTTTCTAGGGCTCAATGTGGAGTTCTTCCATTAGAAATCTTAGAAAATTATCGTTAATCTTGTTGTGACCTTTCAAACTTTTTGCGGGGTCAACAATGAGCTTTCCAACTAACTGGAACTTAATATGGTAGCGGGGCCAAGAGTATAGGGTCGAAGTCTTGACTTTCGCAATTTAAGTTAAAATTTGATTTCCCTCTTTCTGTCCATGTCTAGGCCTTATCGAGCCATCATGAGAGGAATGGTTTGTTTTAGCGCTACAAGGTAGCTCTGAGTGGTAGTATAGTCGATGAGAAGTTACTAGATTTTGATATGGATCATTCTTGCTACATTCGCGAGCTATATATGGCACCTCAGGTTGAGTTCTGGATTGCCTAGATATGCACCGTGGATAAAGCTTTGGTGCACTTGAGGGTTATTTGACATTTAGTAAGTTTGAGGGTTCATGTGAGTAACCTCTGTTACATGTCTTGAAGGAGGCTGCGCTTTCTCGTTACGAACGAGGAGAGACTAAGATTAAATATTATAGTCCTATAGATAGTTTAGGTCTTGATTGGTCACATTATTCAACAAAGGGCAATTCAGTCAGTTACATCCTATGCTTAGTACCATATTTCTTGGTATTCCTTGATACCGGGCTTACACTACAAGAGATAATTTAGGGGCATACGCTGCGTCCTACCGCTAGCGGCCTATTCCTTGTTATTCAGTCATATGTCCCTAGAGATATTGTAATACCATGGGCCTCAGACATGTGCCAAGCTAGCCTTCGTGTTGCTTCTATCCCAACATTTCCAAGACATATCACTAGGCCCCCGAGGCTTAGGACTTCAATCAATCGAGAACCTGGAGACCCAAGCACCGTTGTTGTCGCGTTTTGTGCCACGTCATTGGAGTTGATTGTACCCCATCATGCCTTTGCTTCACACCTCATTGTTCTTGGCTTCCTGCATTGCCTCATGCCACGCCAGGGATTCATCCGTGTGTTCTGGGTGTTATTGAGTTCATGTGCCATCCATGTCTCCCTTGACTTGTCCTTAGATTAGTCAATTCAGGTGGGCAATCATCTCCACCTAGCTACCTCCTTGTGATTGGGGTTTCAACCATTTTACATGGGCGACTACGCTAATGCACATTGCTCGATAGAACTAGGCTATTTGTACAATATATGGTGTTATTTGTTCATCACACATATACATGTTTCGGCTCATTGCAGTGTTGAAAGTTTATTTGTAAGACACGTATAAATACAATCACTTGTCTTTCACTGCAATAAAATATGACTATGATGTACAAAATCGAATTGACAGATCTTTCATGGCAAATACACCTCTAAATGTATCCAATTACAAGATGCTACTCACCTCTATTTCAACTAATCCGACTTCCAAAATGTTTCCATAAGCCCCCTAGCTTGTGCACATGCATCATGGTTGTGAAAGAATACCCTTGTCCCTGCCATTCAAATTTCCGATTTCAGTGCACGCATTTTTACAGCAGCTTTGAGGCACATTGATGTTGAGGATCATACCTATCCTCACATTTCTAGTAGAGACTATTAGCATGTGTCCTTCACAATTCTCCATGTCTGCCACATGTTCTTATGTGGTCCAGGACATCATTGTCTTCTACCTAAGAATTTGTTGATTGATCGAGCTTCTCCATCATTTTGGACTTAGGTCTATTGGCTGGTGCATCAAATTATATAATATCAAAGCTAAGAGTTCTTGGGTTCAAGTATTGACTTCCACAATATAAATAAAAACTTTCCTACCCTCTTTTTATACACATTGAGACATTATTGAGCCACACTTAAGAGGGGTGTTGAAGTATTTGTGGATTACCCAACCTTCTTCAGCAGTTCAAACCTTTGGTTCTATTGATTGGTGAATGAAACTTAATAGGGTATTAGAGCCAAGAAATCTTTAGTTCAAGTCTTGGATTCCATTATTAAAGATTATCCTTCTTTTATGTCCATTTAGGCCTTGTCGATCCACACGTAAGAGGAGGTGTCGAAGTACATGCAAATGTCCAACCTTCTGCATTAGTTCAAAATTTTGGTTCACTAGTTGGTGCATAAACCTTAATATGGTACCAAAACCAAAAGGTCTTGGGTCCAAGCCTCCGCTTTCACAATTTAAATAAATAATTATTTGTTCTCTTTCTATCTACCTTTAGGCCTTATCAAGTAACGGGGTGTTGAAGCACATGTGGATTGTCAAACCTTCTCCATGAGTTTAGAGTTTTGTTCCTATTAGTTAGTGTAGTTATTATGGTATCAAAGCCAAACGATCATGTTTTAAGATGTAACAAGTGCAATTTCAATAAGAAAATTACTTGCCCACTTGTCACCTAGGCATTTCTCTGCTCCATATTTAATAGTACTATTTTAATTATTTTTTGAGTATATAAATATAATAATATAACTATATTTCTATTAAAACCCTACTTCTAAGGTTTTTCAAGCATTTTTCGTGCTTTTGATTCGGGTCAATCTTGAGCATGAGCCCAGCTCAACCATGGGACTTCGGGTTTGGGCCGTCGGGTCGGACTACCCACGCCTAGGTTTATTTATGTCCATGTATATGTGGATTGTCCAATCTTCTCCACCTCTTCAAATTTTTGGTTCTGATGATTGGTGCATTAAACTTAATATGGTATCAAAACTAAGAGATCCCAAGCTCTGCTTTCGCAACTTTGCCTCTTCATGTCCATGTTTAGGCCTTATCGAGCCAGACATGAGAAGGTTTTTAAAGTGAATTGCCTGGCATTCTCCATTTGTTGGTTCTACCGGTTGGTGCATGAAACTTTTAATACCTTGCACTCTTGTACGTATCATACTAAGGACGCCAATGTTTCACTTATCTGGCTACATCTTGCTGAAGAGTGGCTATCAATATCCTCTGTCCACATTTTTAGAGTGGCTATCAGTATCGCCCTGCCCACAGTTTAGGTAAAGTAGGTGACATCCCCTCTGATTTTTCGTTATGGGCCTTTTGACGAACTGTTTGAACAAAGTTCTCAAGCTATGGCTTGGGATCTTTTACAAGAGTCCTTCAAATTGTGCTTGATACTCTTTTGTTGCACACATAACAGTGAGGACATGAATTGGTGATGGTCCACGGCATCAAACTTTGCCTACACTGTAGTCATGAACGCGGGGCAAAATACACATCATGGCAAAGTTTGTATGCCCGGAAGCAAAACACGACATTGCCTTTTATGTGCATCATCGCCGGCATTATCCACATTAAGTCTTATAAAACTTGAACAATTGAGACATTCGTCCCGCCATATGTGCGGATCGTGCCGCTGAACTACAGAAAGGACGCCATCCTTCATGCCATTGGCGTCAAGATCTACCGCCGCCACACGCTTGAGAAGACTAAGCAAAAGAGCTGTACGAGGATTAACATGATCCTTTTCATGGGTCATCGGGCCGAACACCCACCATGCACTCAGTCGCTTGTATGAGCGCCATCATCCGCTGTGCCAACGAGTCGTGCCACCACTCCACGCCATAAAAAACCATTGATGATACCAAGTGTAATGTCCCTTAGTCCTAAGGGATTTGGGCGTGAGATTGATACTGATACAGGATATGCAGCAATTGGGGATCGACGAAAAGCTAGGGTAGAGAGTTCATGTATTGTATGTATGGCCTTGTACCCCTTTTCCCTGATGGCGCTTAAAAGCAATATCTCCGGCATAAAGCATACAAGCACACAACTGTCGATGGTCCAGGAAACATGATGAATCGACAAAATGCACAGGCATACCATCAGTAGCCAGCTTGTTTCCAGAAAACTCGGTGGGGAATATTTTTGCCCAAGTAGTTCTCTGAACTATTGTAGCAATACTTGTTACTTTTTGCATCATTATGTCTTTGATGCTCATTCCTCTTAAATATCCGGTTGATATACTTTGTTCCGCAAAAGAACTATGCATTCACAAACCTTTGTTGCACTGCAGTATGGAGAATATCATCAAACGTTATCAGAATTTCCCAGAAGCACAAAAAAGAGCACACGAAAGGAGCATTTTTAAACAGGTGATATCTGACAGAATCAACATCATTAAAACACTATCAAGAGTGTCTACCTTTACTTGTTATCGAGTATCAAAAATCAGTATTGATGCTCTTCTGCAGATACCTTCTATGAGCAGATCTATGTACTCTTCCTACATCAGTAACTATTTTTTATTTCTAATAAAAAAAAGAGCATAAATCATGCTATGGAAATGTTACAAAGTATGAGTTCACAAAACTGGAAAATACAAAAAGGAATTGTGTTGTGATTTGAAGTGACGATGTTAAATAAATGAGACATTATGCACATTTATGCCGATTTGCTCTGAGAATATTCTCGGTACTGCTAATGACCATTTCATTTTCCCAGAGAAGAAGCAAGCATTTTCAAGTTCCCATAGTAACAACAGATAGAAGGCCAAACATTCATGACATGTAACATCTCAAATTGCTTCTGCAAGTAGCAATTACAACTACAAATAGTTCCAAAATGTTATTAATATATATATTATCAGCAGGTCAATTGATGAATCAAGCATATCCCAGTTGACCATCGAACAGCTTAGCCAAATTGAAAGGAAATTGGAGTATGCACTAAGGAGTGCAAAGACCAAGAAGGTATGTTTCAGTAAGGCGTGTTTGGTGTGTATATCATTTACTAGCTTCCTAGTCCAAATATATGTTGGAAAACTTCGTCGCAAAATTTTCGTTTAGATTCCAGTTCAAGACTTTTTCATATCAAGGTACAGGGTCTGCGGAAGTAACACAGTAAGGTTCTTCACCGGAAAAGAACTGGGATGTCTATGCAAGTTTGAAATTTTGATTTTTGTTGTCACCATGTAAATATAACCTATCTTTGATAATAAAAGAAGTGAAAATGGGAATCACACTCCACATAACAAAATGTGAAACTGAGGATCACACTCCATAGAGATGTTTATATAGTTCACATTCTTTCTTGCCTATTAATACTGTAACACTTTTTTTTGTGGGGTATTACTACTGTAACACTTGTGCCAGGCTTCTCATGCTCAGACAGAAACCCAAAGCATTTATATTAGTATCCGAGTCTACAATTTATCAGTGCACTGATACTTACTTTTCCATGAATGACTATCAAATTTGTCGTAACCAGACTACATAGCACAACACATGGTATTTGCAGACCTGACATCAAAGAGGGAATCGGCCCATTAGTACAACACATGAAAATCACTTGTTGGTATGAAAGTTTAACACTACTCATGCCCTAATCTAGACAGTCTAGAATACTACAACAATTAATTTTTCAGAAGAGGGCATGCTCTTCACAACACCTGATAAGATATTGGTCAAACAGTTCGAGCGATCTCTCAATGTTTTGGGGAAATCCTTGATATCAATAAGGATTTTTTTCCCAATTTACCTGTCTTATGGCGAAATGGAAGGAGTAGTGCCAAACTAAGTTTCTACTGTTGGTTGATGGCATAGATGTGTACCTGTGATGTATATTAGGATGAAGATTCAACTAAGGTTCCACCATCTGAATTGCTAATCATGGCAGGCAGATGACACCTTTGCCTTACGGTGCCAATGTATAACTCAACTTGTTGCATCACTAGTAATTTTGATTTATATGGTTTATATATTTTGGCGTTTTAAGATATTTCAGTCTGATATGCCTACTGATTCATTTTTAAATTCAACACACTTTCTCCTGCGTGGAATCAGTTGGAAGCGTATAGGATCGCCACACTACAGGAGAAGGTGAGTCTCAATATACCAATAAGATTAGTACGCAGAGCATACAACTAATTTTAGTACTTACGAGGTTTACCACATCCAGCTGTATGAAAGAATCATCCAGAGGCAAGTCTTTTGCCCCCGTTTAAAAGAAATCATCCAGTTCACACTGTATAAACCAGCAGCCGCATTGGCTAGCATCTACTCCCTCCGATCCATATTAATTGTCACTGCTTTAGTACAACTAATATGGATCGGAGGGAGTACCAGATTTCAGTTCTGCGTAATGGATAAAATTCAATCAGGGAAATGATTTATCCAGTGTATGCGACATCGAGATATTGTGCGCCTTATTTTACATGTGAGATGTGTTCAGGGCCTGCTGTTCTATTGGCCTGTGGCTCTGCAATGGAAAAGCAAGAAAGCAGGCTATAACCCC
>LR738710.1:548383544-548553839 GCA_902687465.1 Secale cereale
ACACACACACAGACACGCACACACAAAGATGGAACAACTAACTCTGTACCTTCTCGCCAAAAAAAAACACTGACTCTGTAAATTCCATCTTGCTGTCAGGCTCGCTCATGACGTTCCTGATGCATGCTTGCAGGGGAAAGCAACGGTCGAGGAGAGGGATTTGATGGAGATGGTCTCGAGGAAGGAGCAGGCAAGTGGATTGATCCATTGCAATTAATCATAACACCCGGTTTCACCGCGGAGTTGATGTCTTGCATGTAAACAGAAGCAGGAGGGAGGAAGGTATGTACCTAGAAGCCAGCAAAGCAGCAGGGAAGTGGATTTGACGCTCAGCCTCGGCCTCGGCATCGGCATTGGCTGCAACGTTAGTTGCTCGCATAGACACCAAACGGCAATTGACCTCAACATGCCGTGACGGAGACATTTTCCCGGCTCATGAGTTTCATAGTTGGAGTGACGTTGTATGTGAAGCACCAACAGATTCTCCAAAATTTGCCGCGAACATTTTGTGTTGGCTTAAGACAAATCTGTAGCTATCATATTTACTGCACAGGTGCACAGCTTTTCACCCCATTGTGTTTAGGGCTCGATTAAGAATTTGCTCTTCCTGGGTTCGGTTGTACTAGCATAAGCTGACTTCACAAAAAGTGTGCATCTGTGCCTATCTCCACCAAATTCAAGTTATCATCCATGAGTATCATGATATGTATCTTCACTGAAACGAATCCATGATTTGTGTTCTACTAATGCAGTAATGTACCCTTTGTTATAGTGCACAACTCTGGTAAACTACTGAGTGAGGGAGAAAGCGATGATTGTAGATGGTAAACATGTTTTTCTTTAGTGTCAACATCTCCTCTATTTATTCATAGAAAGCAGGGATCTCTGCCGAAATAATCACAAGGGCTGGCTGAGTTTGTGGGATACAGTAGCTCCGGAGATTGATCTGAAATGGGCTAGCTGTTGGCTCAGAAGTTCACAGGCGAAGAATTAAGGCCGGAGTCTTCTGTGTTGCTTGTGGTTGAGAAGAAACAAATTATCATCGGTTTTGGGATTGTTATCATTCAGCAAAATTCTGGAAGGTAATGCGCTCGGAATTGGGAGTTCTGGTGGCGATTCCACCGGTTCCAGTTAGCTCCCAGGGTGATCTTTCTAGATGGCTGCTGTCGAGCCTCTATGTGCTACCCATATGTCTCCTTAATATCAGCTTCAAGATTTTCACCAGAGTGGCCACTAATCGGCTCAATACGGTTGCAGACCATGTCGTTCGACCATCTCAAACCGCTTTCATGCAAGGAAGAAATATACTCGATGGAGTAGTGATCCTACATGAGACCGTTCATGAGATGCACCGGAAAAACATGGGTGGAGTAGTTCTCAAGATTGATTTTGAAAAGGCCTATGATAAGGTCAAATGGTGCTTCCTTCAACAAGCCCTAAGAATGAAGGGATTCTCCGATAAATGGTGCGAGTGGATCCAAAATTTCGTTACTGGAGGTAGTGTGGCTGTCAAAGTAAATGATGACGTAGGCCATTACTTCCAAACGAAAAAAGGACTACGCCAGGGCGACTTCATGTCCCCAATGTTATTTAACACTGTTGTTGATATGCTGGCGGTTCTGATTGAGCGCGCTAAGCAGGACGGTCAGATTGCAGGAGTAGTGCCACACCTAGTGGATGGTGGCCTCTCTATTTTGCAATATGCTGATGATACAATTATTTTTATGGAACATGACCTGGACAAGGCTCGAAACCTGAAACTCTTGCTTTCGGCGTTTGAGCAAATTTCGGGCCTTAAAATTAACTTCCGTAAAAGTGAATTGTTCTGCTTTGGAGAAGCCAGTGAGGCGCGGCTGTGATAGTCTGGCTTATTAGGGATGATAGACTACTCATATCAATAAGGAATTCCTTCTTTTCCGGAAGCCCATTTGGATAGAACTCTGAAGTTAAGCGTGCTTAGCTTGGAGTAGTTTCAGGATGGGTGACCGACCGGGAAGTTGCTCCCGGGTGCGCACGAGTGAGGACAAAGTGCGCAGAAAAGACTAGTATTGATATGTGGGGCCGGTCTAGATCCCGCCAGGAGTAACGACCACCGGCGGGTGTGTCCGGGGCGTTACATCGGCTGATTATGCTGACCTGTTTGGTTGTACACAAGGCCAATTTCGAATTAAATATTTGGGAATTCCGATTCATTGCCGTCATCTCACTAATGCGGAGTGGAAACATGTAGAGGAGCATTTAGAGGAACGATTAAGCAGTCGGAAAGGCAAGTTGCCCTCAGTTGTAGGACGACTGGTCTTGATCAACTCGGTTCTCACAAACATGGTTCTCTATATGCTTTCTTTTTTCCCACTCCCAAGAGGGGTCTTGCAAAGACTGGATTATTTCAGATTCAGATTCTTTTGGCAAGGAGACAATGAAAAGAAAAAACACAGACTGACAAAATGGAGCGTGGTTTGTAGGCCTAAAGACCAAGGTGGCCTTGGCATTCATGACCTGCAAGTCAAAAATGATGCCTTACTTAGTAAATGGTTGTTCAGGCTTCTTACTGAGGATGGTGTTTGGCAAACCCTGCTGCGCAACAAGTATCCAAAAAGCTGTGTCTCAGGTGTACTGGAAACCTGGGGATTCACACTTTTGGGCAGGTCTAATGGCGGCAAAAAAACATCTTTTCCGCTTTGGATCTTTCGCGATTAAAGACGGGTCTGAGATTCGTTTCTGGGAGGACATCTGGCTAGGCAATGCCAGTCTTCGGGAACAATATCCAGCTTTGCACCACATTGTTCGCGATAAGAATGAAACTGTTGCGCAGGTGCTCAGTTCCTTTCCACCAGATATTTCTTTCAGGCGGGATTTGGTTGGCCCCCGTCTTGTGTCATGGCAACATCTTTTGTCCCGTTTGGATACGATTAATCTTACACAAGAACGAGATGTGTTCCGCTGGAACCTCACTGCATCCGGGTCCTTCACAGTCGACTCGATGTACCGTGCGCTCACGCATTCAGAGGTCCCAATGGATAATGATAAGAAAATCTGGAGATCGAAGATTCCACTGAAAGTTAAGATCTTCATGTGGTATCTTCTGAAGGGAGTGGTGCTAACCAAAGATAACCTCGCCCGTCGCAACTGACATGGAAGCAAGAAGTGTGACTTTTGTACTCATGATTAGACAATCGGACACCTCTTTTTGGGGTGCAAGTTTGCACGTTCTACGTGGTCGATCATCCAAATAGCGTCTAATCTTTATCCGCCCACAAGTGTTGCCAATATTTTTGGTCACTGGCTGGACGGTATTCCTTATAGATTCAAAACGCTAATAAGGGTGGGAGCATATGCCTTATTATGGTCGCTTTGGCTATGTAAAAATGATTTAATTTTTAATGACAAAAACTCTTCTCCTTTGCAGGTTATTTTCCGTTGTACGCAATCGCTTCGTACGTTGTCTATGCTTCACTGTACGGAGTTCCAACCGTTGTTCAAGGCGGTGTGTACGCAATTGGAGCGAGTGGCCATGGAGGTTTTTTCCCAACATGGTTGGCAGCATAACCTTCGTATCGGCCCATTACATCCTTCAACATAGGCATAGTGACGGTCTTATTTGACTCTACTAGTGCTGATATGCCATCCTTTTATTTTCTTTCAGACTATTTGTGTTTGGCTGTGTGCATCCTAGCTATGCAGAGGCCGGGTGTTGCTCATCATAATTTGTATCTTCTTGATGCTACGTTTTGAGTTAATAAAAAAGCCCTTTACCGGAAAAAAATGTGTTATGGTTGGCAAGGAACAGTGCACGGGATGTAAGTAGGATCGAAGAGGCGTCAGATACTGCACGATCAGTGGTGAAGCTGGTGGAGGAATGACAGTCGGTTCATGGCCGGAAGAGCAAGATTGTGAGGCCTGTACCAATGCAGAAATGGGAGCTGCCCGGCCCTGGATGGGTGGAGGTGAACGTCGACGGAGCAACGACCAAGGTGGGAGAGAAGGGTGGCCTCAGTCCATGGAGCCACCAAAGATCGAACTACAGGCGTGCCGGCGAAGTGAATGCTACTCCCTCCGTCCGAAAATACTTGTCATCAAAATGAATAAAAGGAGATGTATCTAGATGTATTTTAGTTCTAGATACATCCCGTTTTGTCCATTTTGATGACAAGAATTTTCGGACGGAGGGAGTACTAGACTGCATATTGAGATGGATTGCGAAGATATCGTCAGCAAGCTTCAGAACAAGGAGCGTGACTTGTGGAGACTGGGGCCAATGATTGAGGAGGTGAAACAGCTTCTGGAGACACGCCAAGAGTGCAAGGTGAGTTGGGTTAGGCGCACAGTTGGTTTAGCTAAGGAAGGGGCAATGAATAATTTGTGTAAGTTTGGTTGAATGAATCACCTGTATGTATTCTGCACATTATTTGGATGGTAAACATGTTTTTGTCTGCTCAATCACACAATCTGCAACTCAGGCGAGATTTGAACCTAGCAGCAACGCATAGCAGCAGCACGATGCAAAGAAGAAACTTGCCCGTACCTTCACTGGCGAAAGGCTTCCCTCGTACCGCGTTCGTTTGCTTCAGATCTCCTTCTCCGATCGCCGAGCGCGTCGGGCGGCGCCGGCCGTTGTGTGCCGTCCGTCGTGGGAGCCGAGGAGGATTGGGGCCGGACGAGAGACAGGGAGAGAGAGTGTCTGTCCATTTGCCCGGCACGTGTATCAAAAGCTTCCACAGCCGCCAGGCGCCCCATCACAGCTGAACGCTCAGTCACACGCGCGACGTGCACGGCCCCCATCAGCCGAACCCCGCTGCAGACAATTTTTTTCTTTAACACGGTACGTACAGACGCAAAAGCTTATTTATTTTTTCACATCAGCTCATACATATGCACGTAAACTCATTTTATGAATGCACGCAGACGCAGCCATGAACCGACTGCCATTCCTTTAACCCTAACCAACTGTCGTTCCTTCGCCAATACATAACCCTAACCCGTGCGTACGTAGCTTAAATGAATTGTGACTGTCGTTCCTTCCGAGCTATACGCTGTACATAGAGAAGAAAGGAGGCGTGCCTTAACCTATTCTAAATGTAGTAATTTAAAACATAAAAAGAAAAACATGAAATTAGATGTTGGATATCCTTAACTTTACATAAACAAGAGTCACATAAAAATAAAAATAAACGGTAGAAAAACATAGGAATTATTGAGAAACAACAGAAGAAAACATGAGATCCCGGTTTCCTCGAAAAATTCTAAGGCCCATAGAAATCCACAGGAATGTACGATAGTAATTCCTCTGTTCCAAACAGCATCAAAGGAAAAATCCTTATTGAAATCCTATCCTTCAAAGTTCATGTGATTTTCGTTTGTTGCCATAAACCTAAAAGTGAACACGGAAAGTTTAGCTTCGCTAAAGTTGCCATCTATGTTGTCGTTGACTTACACATTTTAGTTTACAAAATGAAATTGTTTCATATCGCCTCTTGGTAAACATGAATGCGCAAAGAAAAAGTCTACTCTTTTAATTTTTTTTTTTGAGATGTACATTAAGAACCAGTTAGACTATACATTTGTTGCATGAAATATGTGTTATTTCTGTTTCAATTATTGTCATAGTTTTAGTTTAAAGCACCACAATAATTATTGAACGGAATTAGTATTTTTTTTGTAGGCTACCGAGTGGGGAGAAACTTAGACTAGTAACATGCATATGTTACTACTTTATGTTACTATCTCTATAGTGGGGAGTAACATATGTGTGGTGTTATGTAATACTTCACTTATTAGCTTGTTGACTCATCTTGTTTTGGTATGTATGATATTACTCATAGTGTGAGTAATTAGCTATGTTAGGGCATCTTCAATGGTTGTAAGATAGTTGTTGGTAGACTTTGCCACATAAGATTTTTGATGATGTGCCATACAATAAATGAAGGAAGAGACGAAGGTTGTATGTAGTACATGAACCAACACCCCTTGCACAAGCTCCAATGTAGAATGAGAGAGCACCTTATTTATCATCTCACATCCTATTGGGCAAACTAGATACAACCCATTAGAGTTGTTGTATGTTAAGGTGTTGGTTGATGACGTGACATATTTTACCAACAAGTTAACATACAAACTGTTGGAGATGCCCTTACTCAAATCATCTTTCTCCTCATTAAATCATTGCCACATAAGTAAATTTGCTGAGTTTGACCTAGACCCGGGCATGGACAGCCCGGCCCGACGACCCGGCCCGAGCCCGGCCCGAAAAACCCGGGCCGGGCTTACATTCGGGCCGGGCTCGGGCTTTGTTTTGCAGCCCGAAAGATAGTTCGGGCCGGGCTCGGGCTTCAATTTTTCGATATTTCGGGCCGGGCTTTCGGGCTTCGGGCCGGGCTTGCACGTGCGCGTACTAAAAAACAGCATTTGGGCCAGGCTTTCGGGCTTCGGGCTTGATTTCGGGCCGGGCTCGGGCTCGAAGACAGGGAGTATTTCGGGCTTCGGGCCGGGCTCGGGCTTGAGAAATGAAGTTCGGGCTTTCACAAGCCCGGCCCGAAACCCGGCCCGGCCCGACGTTTGCCCGGGTTTAGTTTGACCTTATGTTACTGCTGAAGTTACTTCCACTATGCGCGGTCTTAAGAAACATGGTAGAAATGTAGACGCTCGTCGAAACACATGAACACTCATTTCTATAAATGCACATACGCATATCTTACTTCCATGACACATCTGATAGACCGAGCAGACAAATCTTGAGATTAACAGAGTCGCCACAAAGCGACTTGTAGTGAACGGGAACAAGGTTTCCACTGAACAAACGTCATCGAAAATCCTAGAATAAATCCATGATTATGCAAGCACTCATGCTAAGTTTAGGACGACTTGAACTTGGATGGAATCTTTTGTTCTAAAATACTAGCAACCCACTACCTATTTTTCCTCCTCATGCAACCATGCCACATCATCAAGTCATGCATGTGGTCATAAGTACTTATTTTACATCTTCATGTTACCATGCCACATGATCAATTCATGAAATGTGGTCATAACTTACAATTTTTACAAAAATCTACCCATTATTTCACTAATTTGTGTGTGGGCATAAATGGCATATACATTGAACGCTTAGAGCAAATATATGTAGATCACCGTACACATTTTCGTTTCCAATGGCACTCTGTTCACTTCAATTCAATAGTTTATATTTTTATACATCATTTTGTCAAATGCTTCATATGATTTATTGTTTTTAAATATAAATTGAGAGCAATTCCAAATTGTTTCCCGCAGTAGTTTTAGTTTCTAGTACCTATTATGCATATGTTTATCATGTTTCCCACAGCAATGCGCAGGGCATCGTCTAGTGATTCCAACGCATGAAACCGTACCATTTAAGCTACACTCGGTTCACACATATGGTGCTATTTTTTGGATGGTTATTAAGTGCGTCGAGCTTATAAGATAGGCCAATCATAGTAATGTTCATCGACTGTAATACTCCCTCCAATATAGAATATAATATGTATAAATTTTTGTGCAAGTCAATACCTAATAGGTAAAATATGAAAATACTTTTCATGATGGATCAAATGATATAGATTTGGTTTCGTAGATATTGATATATTTTTCAGGAGACTTGGTCAAATATGAACAAATTTTGACTTTTCAAAGAACTAATACACCTTATATTTTGAAACGAAGGGAGTATTATTTTATAAGTCATATGCATTCAATAAATTTGTGTCTATTCTCCGTGCAATGAAAAATGTGTCAAATTTGATAGATTTTGATATTTTATTTGGTTGCCAAGATTATAATCTTACCAAATTTTCAAATAAACAAAAATAGAAACTTAGCTATCTTTCTTTGTAATACCGTAAAAAACTTATACTAACATTACCACAAAAAATGGGAGTATGTCTTCTGTTTTTATGTACGACATATTCATGTCGACCAGCTAGATCAACATCAATCTTGCAATCGAGTAGGGCCTTGTGAATAACGATAAAGGGGGAGATGATTCTCGAAGGGAGTACCATGACTAACTCCGATCTACCAAACTAGGGTTTTGAGAGTGACGATTCAGAATCCTTGAGTCCTTCATGAGGGTCTTTAGGGCCATTTTATAGTCCTTCTAAATGTCATGATTGTGGTTGCATGCTTGAAGGCCAAGGACTTCCAACAAGCCCTAGTAGGTTAGCTTTACTAGATGGTATGGCGCACTCTGCTGCGCCCGATATAGTTGTCTCCAATCGTTGTTAGATTGGCTTGGACTGGTTGCATTAATGCGCAAGAATAATAATATTTTTTACAAACAATTAATCGTGTGTTTGTCACGTGCGTATTTTATTTTTTCTCACTATCATGCGTGTAGGTTAGCTTCACTAGATGGTATGGCTAATGGATATGTATAAGAGGCCTACGTCAAGCGCATCTGGAGTAAGGTATTTTCCCATCGACTAGGGGTCAGCCTCGGACAAACGCGGTGACGGGGCCACATCGACTTGTCCGAACAGATCGTTTCACATCATTTCGGCTTATATCCAAGTCCTAGACACCGAGGAGCTCTCATAGATAAACGAGGTACTAGATCGAATCCAAAGCATGGGGATCTCGTCTGCCGTTTATGATCAGATCGGATGTAAAGCTGATAGCCGGATGAAAAATGGACCAAAATCCTCGCGGCCGAGGCAGAACTCGAATATCATTGCACGACTGCCAAGTCGTTCCCATGACGAAAGCTACTGCCTAACATTGATGATGAGGCAGCAGATAACAATCTGCTAGCGCACGGCCACACAAGTCTAGCTGACCGTCCCCATAGAGGACGAGACTGGTCAGCAAGGGCAAATAAAGAACCCCCTGCTAAACCTCGCCCTCACGACAAGAGCCCGATCGAATATCCTGAGCCATATGACTTGCGAGATAAGATATAGGGCAATAAAGCCCCTTATCGATCCATTTACGGACTAAGGGAGCGCACGCCCACCGGTCTGGAGGACTACGATGCCTGGTTGGACAGACATGAAAGAGCTCAAGAACAGACACAGACTAGGACGTCGGCCAATGCCCGACAAGACGTGGCTCGATATCGAGCGCCTACACACCCATTATGTACACATACAAGGTCATGGAGCATCAGTTCCCATAAGGGTTTAAACCCATCAACATCGACAATACGACGAAAAAACCGACCTAGCTGTATGGATAAAAAAAATTCTTCTCCACATCCACATGGCTCGACGTGATGACCTCCATGCCATCACATACCTACCGCTCAAGCTTGAAGGACTAGCGAGTCATTGGCTCCACAACTTCCCCAGAAATTCTATCGGGAGCTGGGAAGAGCTCGAGGAGGCTGATACGTCCATTTTGCATCATGTTTTCATGTTGACATTTGCTACCTCTTGAGCTTGCGTTGTATTCCCTCAAAGAGAAAAGGGAGATGCAGCACAGTAGTGTAAGTATTTCCCTCAGTTTTTGAGAACCAAGGTATCAATCCAGTAGGAGCCCACGCGCGAGTCCCTCGCATATGCACAAACAAATAAGAATTTCGCAGCCAACGCGATAAGGGGTTGTCAATCCCTTTACGGACACTTACGAAAGTGAGATCTGATAGAGATGATAGTTTATATTTTTGGTATTTTTAGTTTATAAGAACAACAAATAAAAGCGGTAAAACTAAAGTAGATGTAGATTGATATGTTGAGAATAGACCCGGGGGCCATAGTTTTCTCTAGTGGCTTCTCTCATGATAGGGATATTCTACGGCGGGTAAACAAATTACTGTCGAGCAATTGATAGAAAACCGAATAATTATGAGACTATCTAGGCATGATCATTGTATATAGGCATCACGTCCGAGACAAGTAGACGACTCCTGCCTGCATCTACTACTATTACTCCACACATCGACCGCTATCCAGCATGCATCTAGTGTATTGAGTTCATAAGAACAGAGTAACGCCTTAAGCAAGATGACATGATGTAGAGGGATAAACTCAAGCAATATGATATAAACCCCATCTTTTTATCCTCGATGGCAACAATACAATACATGCCTTGCTGCCCCTACTGTCACTGGGAAAGGACACCGCAAGATTGAACCCAAAGGCAAGCACTTCTCCCATTGCAAGAACTATAGATCTAGTAGGCCAAACCAAACCAATAATTCAAAGAGACTTGCAAGGATATTATGAGCACACATAAAAAGTTCAGAGAAGAACCAAATACCTTTCATAGATAAACTTGATCATAAACTCACAATTCATCGGATCTCGACAAATACACCACAAAAAGAGATTACATCGAATAGATCTCCTCGAAGACCGAGGAGAACTTTGTATTGAGATCCAGAGAGAGAGAAGAAGCCATCTAGATACTAGCTATGGACCCGAAGGTCTGTGGTAAACTACTCACAACTCATGGTGAGGGTGATGATGATGATGATGATGATGATGATGAAGGCCTCCGTGATGGATCCCCCTCCGGTGGAGCTCCGGAACAGGCTCCAAGATGGGATCTCCACGGGAACAGAAGGTACGGCGGTGGAATTAGGGTTTTCTCTTTGTTCATGGAGTTTCTGGGGTACATGGACTTATATAGGAAGAAGGAGGGCACCGGGGGACGCTCGAGGGGGCCACGAGGCAGGGGGCGCGCCATGGGAAGGGGGGCGCACCCCCACCCTCGTGGGCCAGCCCTCTGTCCCCTGACGTGGTTCTCAACCTTCGCGTGCGTGATTTTCTCCAAAAATATCTCTCGCGGAGGTTTCATTCCGTTTGGACTCCGTTTGATATTCTTTTTCTGCAAAACCCTGAAACAGACAAAAACAGCAATCTGGACTGGGCCTTTGGGTTAGTAGGTTAGTCCCAGAAATGATATAAAAGTGAATTATAAAGCCCACTAAACATCCAAGACTTCATAAATAATAGCATGGAACAATCAAAATTATAGATACGTTGGAGACGTATCAAGCATCCCCAAGCTTAATTCCTGCTCGTCCTCGAGTAGGTAAATGATAAAGAAAGAATTTTTTATGTGGAATGCTAACCAATATAGTTTCTCAATGTAATTCTCTTAATTGTGGCATGAATGTTCAGATCTGAAAGATTCAAGATAAAAGTCTATATTGACATAAGAAATAACAATACTTCAAGCATACTAATAAAGCAATCATGTTTTTTCAAAATACTATGGCTAAAGAAAGTTATCCCTACAAAATCATATAGTCTGGCTATGCTCCCTCTTCATCACACAAAATATTCATATGATGCACAACCCCGATTTCAGCCAAGCACTTGTTTTCATACTCTATTCTTTCAAACCTTTCAACTTTCACGCAATACATGAGCGTGAGCCATGGACATAGCACTATGGGTGGAATAGAGGTGGTTGTGGAGAAGACAAAAAAGAGGGAGATAGTCTCACATCGACTAGGCATATCAACGGGCTATGGAGATGCCCATCAATAGATATCAATGTGAGTGAGTAGGGATTGCCATGCAACGGATGCACTAGAGCTAAATATGAATGAAAGCTCAACAAAAGAAACTAGTGGGTGTGCATCCAACTTGCTTGCTCACGAAGACCTAGGGCGTTTGAGGAAGCCCATCATTGGAATATACAAGCCAAGTTCTATAATGAAAATTCCCACTAGTATATGAAAGTGACTAAGCATGAGACTCTCTACAATGAAGAACATGGTGCTACTTTGAAGCACAAGTGTGGAAAAGAAGATAGTATCAATTGTCCCTTTTTTCTTTTTTTTTTCTTTTTTTGGGCCTTTCTTTTTTTCTTTGGCCTTTCTTCTTTTTTTTTTTCTTTTTTTTTCTTTTCTTTGTGGAGGGGCTTTATAGATTTAGCCTTTCCTCCCATGGGACAATGCTCTAATAATGATGAGCATCACACTTTCATTACAACTTGAAATTACAACTCAATACTACAACAACAAAATATGACTCTATATGAATGCCTCCGGCGGTGTACCGGGATATGCAATGAATCAAGAGTGACATATATGAAAAATTATGCATGGTGGCTTTGCCACAACTACGATGTCAACTACATGATCATGCATGGCAATATGACAATATGATGCGTGTCATATGAACGGTGGAAAGTTGCATGGCAATATATCTCGGAATGGCTATGGAAATGCCATGATAGGTAGGTATGGTGGCTGTTTTGAGGAACAATATGGTGGCTGTTTTGAGGAAGGATATATAGTGGGTTTCTGGCACCGGCGAAAGTTGCGCGGTACAAGAGAGGCTAGCAATGGTGGAAGGGTGAGAGTGCGTATAATCCATGGACTCAACATTAGTCATAAGAACTCATATACTTATTGAAAAAAAATCTACGAGTCATCAAAGAAAGCAATCAACGCATGCTCCTAGGGGTGGGGGTTGGTAGGAGTTAACCATCGCGCGCCCCCGACCTCCACACAAAGGTTGGCACTCTACAAATACCTCATGCTCTAACTTTGTCACATAGCGGTTCACCATACGTGCATGATACGGGAATCACTAACCTTAACACAAGTATTTCTCAATTTCATAATAACTCCACTAGCATGACTCTAATATCACTATCCTCATATCTCAAAACAATTATCAAGCATCCAACATCTCATCCTATTCAATGCACTTAGTGTGATTTTTTTTACTACATTGACATTGGATGTCTATCATGTGAAGACTAGTTTCTTTAGCCTAAACACATTACCATGCTGTTTTAATATACTCTCAAAAGGATTTAAGTGAAGCATGAGAGTTCAACAATTTCTACAAAATATAACCACCACCATGCTTTAAAAGATATAAGTGAAGCATTAGAGCAAAAACTATTCAACTCAAAAGATATAAGTGAAGCACATAGAGTGTTCTAATAATTTCTAGGCCATATTTAACTCTCTCAAATTGGTGTGTACAGCAAGGATGATTGTGGAAAACTAACAATCAAATACTCGAATTATACAAGATGCTCCAAGCAAAACACATAACATGTTGCGAATAAAAATATAGCTCCAAGTATAGTTACCGATGGATGAAGACGAAAGAGGGGATGCCTTCCTGGGGCATCCCCAAGCTTAGGCTTTTGATTATCTTGAATTTACTTGGGGTGCCATGGGCATCCCCAAGCTTAGGCCTTTGCTACTCCTTGTTCCATAGTCCATCAGAGCAATACTCAAAACTTGAAAACTTCACAACACAAAACTTAGACATAAATTCTTGTGAGCTCCGTTAGTATAAGAAAGAAAACCACTACTCAAAGTTGCAGCAATGAATTCATTCTTTGTTTATATTGGTGTTAAACCTACTGTATCTCAACTTATCTATGGTTCATATCCTCCAATACTACTCATAGATGCATCGGAATAAGCAAACAACACACGAAAAATAGAATCTGTCAAGAACAGAACAGTCTGTAGTAATCTGCAGGTTTCGCCTACTTCTGGAACTCCAAAAAAATTCAAACTAAACTGTTAAATTTGCGGAATTTGTCTACCAATCATCTGTAAAAATAATCAGCTAAAAAGCACGCTCCAGTAAAATCTGAAGACCACTTTAGTGAGCGCTAACGATTCTATTTTTCACAGCAAGATCATATAAACTTCACACAAGTTTTCCCAAAGGTTCTACTTGGCACAAACACTAAACAAAACATGAAACCACATATAATAGGCTAGATGCAATATTTATTCCCTAACAGCAACAAAAACAAAAAACATAAAATTGGATTGCCTCCCAACAAGCGTTATCGTTTTACGCCCCTAGCTAGGCACGATACAAGATAAATCTAGGTATTGCCATCTTTGGAAGGCAACCCATAAATGGCTCTCATGTCAGGACCCCGATCCTAAGTCACACCGATCTAGCTGTAACACGTCATATCACTTTGCGGCCTCACGCACGGTAACCCCACGGGTGCTACCTTACCTGGCCCGGGACCGTTTGCACATTTTGGCACACGTATATGACAGTGTCGCTAGCATCCATATGACAGAGAATCCGGGCCGACATGGCTAGTTATAAACCAAAAGTGGCACTAAATTACAGAGACAGGCATCCATGACCCAGCAACGAACGTGTCGGTCATCAACGTATGAACCCAAGTCGTAGCAAGCTACAAGGACTTAAAGGAACAACGCGTGACATTTCCCCTAAGGGACAGACACAGGAACGAAGAAGGACACATGCCGGCCAGCCTACGTGTTCCGAGCAGTAGCAAGCTACCAAGGCTCATTGGAATCACTAGGAGGCATTTCCCTGTAAGATAGGCTACCAAAGGAAAACAACTAGGTGTCGGATCCCACACATACCAAGCATTTCAATCATACACGCAATATGCTCAATATGTGCAAATACAACATTGCATCACAACAGAACTCTATGACTCAAAGTACTTTATTTAAAAGGCTCCAAGAGCCATACATAACATAGTCATACAGGTAGGGGTCACACGACCCAACACTCAAGTCATACAGTCATACAAGCACAAGCGGAAGCTACATGTCTGAGTACAGACATCTTAGAAAATAAAACAGGCTTGGTGTAGCCTGACTATCTACAAGGCCCTTCACAAGCTCCAGATCACCGTCTGGGTGTCAAGCTACTCGTCGACGTCAACGTCTATGTAGAACCCATCAGCAGGGGCAGGGTTCTCCTCTGCAACAGTTATTAAGCAAACATGAGTACAAAGGTACTCAGCAAGTCTTACCACAGAACCTATCATACATGCAACATTATCAAAGGGGGTAGTGGAGTTTATAGCAGAATGCCAGCTTTGACCTTGGCTAACCTATACTACAACTCTCAACAGATTGCAAGATGTTATTACGAACACGAGTCCTCTAATCACCACATCAATACACTACCGAGGATCCTCTTCCGTCATCCTACGGAAGGGCCATCCACGGCACTCACGCTTATCTTGAGGCTTTTAGTAGTATCCATCAACTTGTCTATGAACTGTAAGAGTAACCAAGTAGTTCGTACCGCGAACAACGGCTATTCGAATAGTTTGATAACCCTACAGGGGTGTACCTCTTCACACACGCTTCCACCACTTATCGCCGTTTACTCGACGTGTACTCGGCAACCTTCAAGCGGAAGCCCAGCGAGGGTGTCGGCCACGACCTGACTAACTACTCAAGTCTCTCGTCCAGGTTTATCGCCTATTTGGGTTCCATCCGTGGGGAGATCCGGCCGGGGTGTCGCTCACGGACCCAAACGATGTGTACAGGGTTCCCGAGTCACCAAACGGGCAACCGGTACACCGTGCCACGTACCTGTCGCATCACAACCCATCCCGAGGGTCAGCGTTGTGCACGACCTCCAGTAAGCTATAAACACCAGAAACTAGTTGCAACTCCTGGACAGAGATCAAGGGTAATTAATAAGCCGAGAGGGTCCATTGGTTTCGGGCCCAATGCATGGTAGTAACTGCAACTTGAACCACACATACAGATCTCAGGTCCTATGTACGGTTCCAATGAAACAACCCACCACGTACTCCTACATGGCCTTTCATCGATACCTTTACCAAACGTATTCCACACTTCCTTCTCTTTATCAAAAGATTGTTTCACTCTGATCCATCACCCAGATGAACCAGACCAGACACAACTCTAAGCATAGCAGGCAACATAAACAAATAGCATGGTGGAACACACATCACATGGCTCAATCAACTCCTACACATGCTAGTGGGTTTCAACTATTTACTGTGGCAATGACAGGTCATGCAAGGGAATAGGGTTCAACTACCGCAGCAAGTAGCAGTTCACGCGCTGTTGCCTTAATGCAGTAAAAGAGAGCAGGAGCGAGAAGATTGGGTTGTATCGGAATGATCAATGATTGCTTGCCTGACAAGGTAGTTGTCGGGTACTGCTCTTCAACTGGATACGCAGCAGTATCCTCGGGAGCAGGACCTAACACAGGGAATACCGACGATACAATCATTAACAAACAAATGCAACAATATGATGCATGTTTATGACATGGCAAGATGCATGTGTGTTGGCTAATGCAACTAAAACCAGAAGGGTTTGAACCTATTTGAATCAAGGATTCAAATTGAAGTTCAAACTATTATTTAAATAAGTGCATTATCATGTTTTTGATGTAAACAGCAAGTTAACTTATTCAAACATGCATGAAACCAGTGCCATTGGATAGATTGGATTTTTCTGATCATTTTTCATATATAAATCTTTTCCATCTGAGCTATGATTGATTTTATATGATTTTTAGAAGTTTTGGGTATTTTCTGGAATTTCCTGAATTATTTAAAATCTAAAAATCCCAGAAAAACCTTTACTGCGTCAGCATGATATCATGCTGACGTCAGCCAGTCAACAGGGCCAGTCCAGGTCAAACCTGACCAGTGGGTCCCTCATGTCAGTGTCACAGCTAATTAACTGAGTTAATTAGAGTTTAGTTAAAACTAATTAGCTGTCAGTGGGGTCAGGGCCCACGTGTCAGTGACTAAACTAATTATCTAATTAAAATTAAAATAACAGCTAAACTATGTTTGACTTGCGGGCAGGGCCCACATGTCATTGACCCAGGGGGTCAAACCCGTGGTCAAAACTGGTCCAACTCGCCGGCGTTTAGCCGCCGGCGAGGCCAAACGCGGCGGCGTGCTTCAGAAAACGTCTATGGTGCACGGTTCGAGCTGCGGCTGGGTGCGTTGGAGAGCTCTTGCTCTTCCGCATCGGATGGAGGTGGTCGCCGGACCTGGGGTGGCCGGAGACGACGGCAGCGAGCTCGACGGCGGCGACCGGCGTCGGGCGTGTGTGGAGATGCGGCTGCAGGGGCCTAGGCGATGCGTGCGTAGCACCGTTCGCATCTACGTGCTGTGGTGAGTGCAATGGACGGGTGCCGGTGACCAAATGGTCACCGGAGCATCACCGGCGACGAGCACGGCGGCGGTGCGTGCGGGCGAGCTACGTGCAGTGGGTTACAGGGCAAGAGGGAGCCAACGGAGAGGGGGAGGAGGTAGCTAGGCTCACAGCGGTTGCAGCAAGCACCGAAGCGAGCTCGGGGGTGGTCGGAGCTGAGCAGCACGACGCGGGGGATCTCGTGGCCGGAGTTGGGGAAGAAGAGCTCGGGGGCGTCTCCAGGGCGGGCGAGCGCTCGGGGCTCGGCCTGTCGAAGCAGTCGAGGACGGCGGAGACGAGGGACAACACGACGGAGCTCGGGGACGACGGTGGACGTGGTTTCTAGGACGGTGCGATCACGGCGGCGTCGGCCATGGCGCGGGGAGAGCGGAGGAGAGGAGCTGGGATGAAACAGAGGTGTCTGGGGGGTCGAGGGAGACGTGGACGTTCGATCCACTCCTCCAGGACGGCGAGGGGGCGAAGCAGGGCGGCGGGCAGCTGCGTGGCGCGCGGCGCGGTCGCCGTCGAGCACCTGCCTGCCTGCCTGGCCGAGCCAAGCAGCTCGCTGGAGCGGCAGCTGGGCTGGGCCGGCAGGTGGGCCGGGTGGGCGCCAGGTAAGTGTTCTCTCTCTCTCCTTTTTCTATTTTCTTTTCTGTTTCATTTCTTTTGCAACTTTGTTCACTTAATAAAAATGCCTAAACATTTTTATAAATCATAACACTTGTCATACCTGCTGTATATAATATGAACAGTAGGAAACATTATAGTTTATGATTATTTGAGCATTTAAAATATTTTGTAGTATTTAAATGCCCAAATTCAAATATCATATGATTTAATCCAAAACCCTAGATTGTCCTAGAAAATTGTGCACCATTTTTGGCAGAGGTTTAAGACCAAGGCAGAAATGATGAACATTTTGAAGGCCATTTTGGGTACATTGGAAAATATTTTAGCAAACCCTAGTTGTTAGGGGAGGGGTGCTGGGGTTTCTGTTAATCCCATTTCAAGTTTCTTTAAAAGTAAACATGATGCACACTCTAGTCAAATCCTAATGCAAGTGCTAGCTAGGGATGTGACATCTCATGATAGATTCACATGGTAATTTAATTTTCTTTCTAGGAAAATGTTCCATACCTTTCCTTAACGGAAATTGGAATCTAATATTTCCATCCTTCATATCAATAATTGCACCAATCGTTCTAAGGAAAGGTCTACCAAGAATAATAGGACATAAAGGATTGCAATCTATATCAAGAACAATGAAATCTACGGGCACATAATTCCTATTGGCAACAAGAAGAACATCATTAATTCTTCCCATAGGTTTCTTAATAGTGGAATCCGCAAGATGCAAATTTAAAGAACAATCATCAAGCTCATGGAACCCTAGCAAATCACACAAAGTTTTTGGGATAGTGGAGACACTTTCACCCAAATCACACAAAGCATAGCATTCATGATGTTTTATTTCTATTTTGATAGTAGGTTCCCATTCATCATAAAGCTTTCTAGGGATAGAAACTTCCAACTCAAGTTTTTCTTCATAATATTGCATCAAAGCATCAACTATGTGTTTGCTGAAAGCTTTATTTTGACTATAAGCATGCGGAGAATTTAGCACGGATTGCAACAAGGAAATACAATCAATCAGAGATCAATTGTCATAATTGAATCCCTTGAAATCCAAAGTAGTGGGTTCATCACTATGCAAAGTTTTAATCTCTTCACTCCCACTTTTAGCAATTTTAGCATCAAGATCTAAAAACTCTGAATCATTGGGACACCTTAAAGCAGAATTATCTCCAATCCTATCATCATCAAGATTAATACTAGAAAACAAGGATCTAATAGGAGACACATCAATAACTTTCAGATCTTCATTTTCATGATAACTAGAAGAATACGATTTAATATAATCTTCTCTTTTAGCACGCATTCTAGCGGTTCTTTCTTTGCATTCATCAATGGAAATTCTCATGGCTTTGAGAGACTCATTGATACCATGCTTAGGTGGGATAGATCTAAGTTTCAAAGAATCAACATCAAGAGTAATTTTATCCACACTTCCATACGCAGAGAGAAAACCCTACATCCACCGCCCTAGCTTCTGTTCCCATGGAGATCCCATCTTGGAGCCTGTTCCGGGAGGGGGATCTATCACGGAGGCCTTCATCATCATCATCATAGCCCTCACCATGAGTTGTGAGTAGTTTACCATAGACCTTCGGTCCATAGCTAGTATCTAGATGGTTTCTTCTCTCTCTCTGGATCTCAATACAAAGTTCTCCTCGGTCTTCGAGGAGATCTATTCGATGTAATCTCTTTTTGCGGTGTGTTTGTCGAGATCCGATGAATTGTGAGTTTATGATCAAGGTTATCTATGAAAGATATTTGGTTCTTCTCTGAAATTTTTATGTGTGCTCATAATATCCTTGCAAGTCTCTTCGAATTATTGGTTTGGTTTGGCCTACTAGATCTATAGTTCTTGCAATGGGAGAAGTGCTTGGCTTTGGGTTCAATTTTGTGGTGTCCTTTCCCAGTGACAGTAGGGGTAGCAAGGCACGTATTGTATTGTTGCCATGGATGACAAAAAGATTGGGTTTTCATCATATTGCTTGAGTTTATCCCTCTACATCATGTCATCTTGCTTAAAGCGTTACTCTGTTCGTATGAACTCAATACACTAGATGCATGCTGGATAGCGGTCGATGTGTGGAGTAATAGTAGTAGATGCAGAATCGTTTCGGTCTATTTGTCTCGGACGTGATGCCTATATACAATGATCATGCCTAGATAGTCTCATAATTATTCGCTTTTCTATCAATTGCTCGACAGTAATTTGTTTAACCGTCGTAGAATACCGCTATCATGAGAGAAGCCACTAGAGAAAACTATGGCCCCTGGGTCTATCTTTATCATATTACTTTCCGTCAACTAGCCAATTTGTGCCGCCGTTGTTTATTTGCTTTCTTTACTTTCGGTTTCTATATCAAAAATACCAAAAATATTATCTTATCATCTCTATCAGATCTCACTCTCGTAAGTGACCGTAAAGGGATTGACAACCCCTTATCGCGTTGGCTGCAAAGTTCTTATTTGTTTGTGCAGGTGCGAGGGACTGGCGCGTGGTCTCCTACTGGATTGATACCTTGGTTCTCAAAAACCGAGGGAAATACTTACGCTACTGAGCTGCATCTCCCTTTCCTCTTCGAGGGAATACAATGCAAGCTCAAGAGGTAGCAGGCGCCGCCCCTCCCCCTTGTCCAATTCGGACTAGGCCCATGGGGGGTGCGCGGCCATCCCTTGGCTGCCTTCCGCTCTCTCCCCTAAAGCCCAATAAGGCCCATTACTTCCCTGGTGGTTTCGATAACCCTTCCGGCACTCCGATATTTATCCGGCGAGCCCCGAAACTCATCTGGTGTTCGAATAATATCGTCGAATATATCATTCCTTATGTCTCGACCATTTCGAGACTCCTCGTCATGTCTGTGATCTCATCCGGGACTTCGAACAAACTTCGGCCATCAAAAACACATAACTCACAATACAAATCGTCATCGAACGTTAAGCGTGCGGACCCTACGGGTTCGAGAACTATGTAGACATGACCGAGACATATCTCCAGTCAATAACCAATAGAGGAACCTGGATGTTCATATTGGCTCCTACATATTTTACGAAGATCTTTATCAGTCAAACCGCATAACGACATACATTGTTTCCTTTGTCATCGGTATGTTACTTGCCCGAGATTCGATCGTCGGTATCATCATACCTAGTTCAATATCGTTACCGGAAAGTCTCTTTTCTTGTTCTACATCATCTCGTGACTAACTCATTAGTCATTCGCTTGCAAGGCTTATTACGATGTGTATTACCGAGAGGGCCCATAGATACCTCTCTGACACTCGGAGTGACAAATCCTACTCTTGATCTATGCCAACACCACAAAACACTTTCGGAAACACCTATAGAGCATCTTTATAATCTTCCAGTTATGTTGTGACGTTTGATAGCACACAAGGTGTTCCTCCGGTATTCAGGAGTTACATAATCTCATAGTCAGAGGAACATGTATAGGTCATGAAGAAAGCAATAGCAATAAAACTAAACGATCATAGTGCTAAGCTAACGGATTGGTCTTGTCCATCACATCATTATCCTAATGATGTGACCCCATTGATCAAATGACAACACATGCCTATGGTTATGAAACTTAACCATCTTTAATTAACGAGCTAGTCTAGTAGAGGCATACTAGGGACACTCTGTTTTGTCTATGTATTCACACATGTATCAAGTTTTCGGTTAATACAATTCTAGCATGAATAAAAAACATTTATCATGATATATAAGGAAATATAAGTAAAAACTTTATTATTGCCTCTAGGGCATATTTCCTTCAAACACAACAGCTAAAAATTCTTTCTCAGTAGTAGCATAATTTCTTTGGGCATTGTCTAGAGTTTTACTAGCATAATGGATAACATTTAATTTCTTATCAACACTTTGTCCTAGAACAACATTGACAACATAGTCACTAGCATCGCACATAATTTCAAAAGGCATGTTCTAATCGGGTGCTTAAACAATAGGTGCAGAAGTTAAGGATTTCTTAAGTGTTTCGAAGGCTTGTACACCATCATCATAAAAAACAAATGGAACATCCTTTTGTAATAAATTGGTAAGAGGCCTAGAAATTTTAGAGAAGTCTTTAATAAACCTCTATAGAAACCAACATGACCAAGGAGTCTTCTTATACCTTTAATATCTTTAGGACATGGCATTTTCTCAATTGCATCAACTTTAGCTTTATCCACCTCAATACCTCATTCAGAAATTATATGCCCCAAGACTGATGAGGACATCAATACCATTGTTACACCCATAGCCCCTGCTACTATACATATTGGACCAATCACTAGAGCTCGCCCAAGCGAATTGAATTACCAGGTACTTATGTTTCTTGGTAACAATTCTAATGTTCATGAGAATATGATGCTGCCTAATTTGGATACATTTGTGTTGATTACTAATGAAGGGCCTAGCATGGACAAGAGGAACGAACACTGGAGCTGAAACAAGCATGGAGATGAAGGCGCGCGCGAAGGGATCCATAACGGTGTTTCTAGTGCATATTTCAGTACTTTGAAGCATCATTGGTGACATACAAGGACATGGACGAAATATAAAAGATGGACTTTCATAAATTTCTTCCATAGCTTACAATAGGTGTTGCGCCACCTTATTTTTCGGCCAGACCCATGTAATTTCAAAATACTTGAGTATAGGCTGTTTTTTTGAGTCCGTATGTGTGGGGAAACAAGAGTTAGGGTTGGTTTCGGACCCCCCCTCCAAGGGGTCACGAAATTCCCCCCTCTTCCTCCATATATACAGCCCTTAGGGCCTCGTTTAGACTTTGGGTTTTGTTTAGATTAAAGTTCACTATTGTTGTAACTTCGCGTACTTCGTTTGTGTTCAATGACCAGACAAATGCGTCACAGAACCCCACCATGATTAATAAAGTTTTCCTCTTATATTCGCAATATCCATATTTCAATCTTAGTTTCTTGCTTGTTCTTCGTTTGCTTGTAGGAAATAGACCCCCATGGTCAGGTTGATCATGCTCCGGCATGGTCAATAACCTATCGGAGTTGGTTTAGGGATCGCTAAGGCGTGACGTCTTCACACGTTCATAGTCGGATCGTCAAAGTCTACTCCTCCGAAAACAATAATCATCATCTCATCGAAAGATGGGACACCTTTGCCTCTATCAAGTGGTATAAGATTTCCAGGTTGCTCGGTGAGATTTTACAGTTTTTCGTAGTTTAGATCAAGTCTATTCTTCATACCTATAGTCCACGAAAAAGCCAAAGAAATAGGGTTAGTTCATCATATCCAAACCAATCTGAGCCATTGCATAATCTTTTCTGTATTTGCTTTGTTGAATTTGCGGTTGCATCGTCATGTCGAGTTGGTGGCCTTAGGGTCTAGTCCTTTAGAGTTATGAGTTCTGTTCACAAGTGTCACACCGCCGCACCATCTTTATCCCTGCCATATACCACCACACCAGATCCATCATCGCTGCCATATACCACCACCATACCAGACCCATCACCGCTACCATATACCACCACACCAGATACATCACCACTGCCATATACCACCACATAGTCACCACCAATCCGAGTCCACCTCCATTACAGATTTGCTAGCAATCCGTGTTCCACTGCCCCGACATATATCCGCCACCAGTCCGAGTTCCACCAGATCCATCTCCGCCACCAGTCCTCGTCCGAGTCTAATATTTGTTCTTTTGTTTTCGATTTCCGGATCACACGATACTACAAGCCGTGACAGAGTCGGACTCCCCATCTTTAGTGTTACCCACAGAAGAAAAATAGTTCCAGTTAAAAAAAACTAAGTCTGGAATATTCTGGCTACGCAGTTTATAGACCAATTGTAGACTTTTTTGAAAGAAAAAAATGTTGCGAATAAATAAAAGAGGAAATAAAAATGAAAAGGAAAAAAATAAGAGTGTGCTCCTCCCTTGTTTACCTGCAGCGCCGTGATTTTGTTAGTGTTCTAGGCTCACGTCTCTAGCACGGTCTAGCCTAAGACCAACACATTACCGTCATTGAGCGTTTATTCAACTTTGCATCTCTGAATTAATTATTGCTGACATTTTTTCTAACATATCATAAGCCTTCCCCAGCTCCACATACATCCACTTCGTGCGTTTGACACCACATGTCAATCGCTCTGTCCAAGCTTTGAGAGTTTTGACTACAACGGTTGCGGATCACCACCTGCTGATGAGTAAGAACTGGTAAGAATTTGAGATTTGCTTGATGGATTTGTGACACCCCACCACCACCACTTTCTAGTAGTATGTACGATCATATTCTTGTGTGTTTCTATTGCTGCTAACCATGGCAGGATCACAAGCCAACGAGATTGACCACGAGAACATGACGAAGAAGGAGCTTCATGATAAATTTCAGCAAATGTTGGGTTAACAGGTGGAAGACATGATGGCCAACTTTGGAAAGGCACTGGAGGGGATTGATGACATTGAGGAGACAATTGACACAAAGTTGGACGCCAAGTTCGATGAAGTACTCGTGCGTCAACCACAACCACCAGCCGCCTCTACTGCACCGTTGCAACAACATCAACAACCACCTCCACGCCGCGATACAATAGGGCGAGCGCAACGCATTCCCCTTGGGCACGACCAAACTTCTGGTGCCGCTGCACCTACTGTTGATGCTTCTGTGGCTACTGCTGTAGAGGAGGAATATTATGAGGATGAGGTTGATCAAGATCAGAACTACATGCACCCACCAACGCCACCACCACGAGGTCGTCCTCATGCATATAATCGTAATGGTAGGGCTGCACCATCACCTCAGGTATGAGATTATGACCATATTCCTAAACTGAAATTGAATAGTCTACCTTTTGAGGTTAGATACATTCCTGATGTCTATCTTACTTGGGAGTTAGAAACTGAACAACATTTCACATGCTTACAATATTCCGAGGATAGATGTATTGCTGCTGTTGTTTGTGAATTCACTAGTTGCTTCTATTTGGTGGTCTGAACATTGTAGATTATATCATGGTAATATCCCTACTACTTGGGCTGCTTTGAAAATTGATATGCGTCCTCGTTGGTTTCCACCATATTATCAACGTGAATTAGTCAAAAATTGCAGCATTTAAAACAAGGGAAAAATTCTGTAGAGGAATATTACCACAAATTACAAGCTGGCATGATTCGATGTGGTATTGTTGAGGATAATAAAGCTATGCTTGCACGTGTTATTGGTGGTTTAAATAGAGAGATTCAGACCATTCTAGAGTATAAGGAGTATAATGATATCAATTGTTTATTCCATCTTGCTTGCAAAGCTGAACATGAAGTGTAGGATTAACAGGTATTGGCGTGAACTAATTTTTCTGCAGGACGACCTTCATCATGGACACCACGTGCATCATGCTACTTCCACTCATCTGGCTGCACCACCGCCTACTTCATCCGTCACTTACAACCAATAAAGGAAAACATGCACCACCACCATTAGCCAGGAGTACACCTTCCGGTCCTGTGCAGAGCTCTTCTTCATCCATGGCATCCACAGGGCCGACACATGATGTTATATGTCGTCGTTGCACTGGTCGTGGTCACTATGTGAGAAAATGCCCATCTCATCGTGACATGATCGTTACTGAGGACGGTGGGTATGAGTCCGCTAGTGATTATGATGACGAGAATCTGGCTCTTATTGCGAGTGAAGAGCACGGTGAAGATGATTCTGAACAAGAGACGCAATACATGGCTGCTGAAGATGCTGACAGGTATGAAAGTCTAGTTGCTCATCGTGTTTTGTGTGTGCAGGTCACACAAGCTGAACAAAATCAGAGGCACAATTTGTTCCATACAAAGGAAGTTGTGAAGGAACATTCTGTTCGTATTGATGGAGGCAGATGCAACAACTTGGCTAGCATGGAGATTGTGGAGAAGATGTATCTCACCACAAGACCACATCTGCATCCTTACTACATCCAATGGTTTAAGAACAACGACAAGGTTAAGGTAACACATAATGTTCATGTGCATTTTAGTGTCGCTACATAGGCTAATTATGTTGATTGTAATGTGGTACCCATGCAAGCATGTTCCTTATTACTTGGTAGACCATGGCAATTTGATAAAAATTATGTACACCATGGTATAAACAATCATTATACTCTTGTTCACAAGGATAAACATATTACTTTGCTTCCTATGTCGCCTGATTCTATTTTGTAAGATGATGTTAGTAGAGCTAGTAAAGAAAAACAGGAGCAAAATGATAGTGAAAATCAGATTGTCGCTAAAGAATTTGAGCAACGAATGAAACCTAGTAATAAACCATCATCCCATGTTGCTTCTGAAATTAAATTGAAAAGTGGATGTTTACTTGCCACCAAATCTGATATTAATGATTTAGATTTGAGCAAATCTGTTTGCTATGCTTTTGTGTGCAAAGAGGCATTATTTTCATTCGAGGACGTGCCTTCCTCTTTGCCTCCTGCCGTCACTAACATTTTGTAGGAGTTCGATGACGTCTTTCCACAAGATGTGCCACTGGGATTACCACCTATTCGAGGGATTGAGCATCAGATTGACTTAATTCCCGGTGCATCACCATTAAACCATGCACCATACCGTACCAATCCAGAGGAGACGGAGGAGATTATGCGTCAAGTACAGGAGTTGCTCTACAAAGGTTATATACGCGAATCCCTTAGTCCTTGTGTTGTTCCTATTATGCTAGTGCCAAAAAAGGATGGTACATCGCGTATGTGTGTTAATTGTAGAGGCATTAATATTATTACTATCCATTATCATCTTCCTATTCCTAGGCTAGATGATATGCTTGATGAATTAAGTGGCTCTACTATTTTCTCCAAAGTTGATTTGCGTAGCGTGGATACCATCAAATTCGTATGAAATTGGGAGATGAATGGAAAACAACATTTAAAACTAAGTTTGGCTTCTATGAGTGGTTAGTCATGCCTTTTGGGTTAAATCATGCACCTAGCACTTTCAAGAAATTAATGAACGAAGTTTTACGTGCTTTCATTGGACGATTTGTGGTAGTCTACTTTGATGATATACTGATTTAAGCAGATCTTTGGAGGAACGTTTGGAACATTTACGTGTTATTTATATTGCGCTACGGGATGTACGTTTGTTCGGTAACCTTGGGAAGTGCACCTTATGCACCGACGGAGTATCTTTTCTTGGCTATGTTGTTACTCCACAAGGAATTGAAGTTGATAACCAAGATTGAAGCTATTGAGAGTTGGCCGGAGCCCAGAACGGTCAGACATGTGAGGGGTTTTCTTGGACTCGCTAGATTCTATAGACGATTTGTGAGAGATTTTAGTACCATTGCTGCACCTCTCAATGAGCTTACGAAGAAGGATGTGCCTTTTGTTTGGGGTACCACATAGGAAGAAGCCTTCACGGTATTGAAAGATAAGTTGACACATGCTCCTTCACTCCAACTTCCTGATTTTAATAAGACTTTTGATCTTAAATGTGATGCTGGTGGAATTGGATTAGGAGCTTGAACATGTTGCATACTTTTATGAAAAATTGAGTGGGCCTAGTCTGAATTACTCTACTTATGATAAGGAATTATATGCTCCTGTTCGGACTTTGGAAACATGGCAACATTATTTATGGCCCAAAGAATATGTTATACATTCTGATCATGAATCTTTGAAGCACAACAAAAGTCAAGCAAAACTGAACCGTACACATGCTAAATGGGTTGAATTCATAGAGAATTTCCCTTATGTCATTAAACACAAGAAGGGCAAAGAAAATGTTATTGTTGATGCATTGTCTCATCGTTATACTATGTTTTCACAACTTGACCTTAATTTTTTTGGTTTGGAGACCATAAAAGATAAATATGTGCATGATGCTGAATTTAAAGATGTGTTGCAAAATTGTAAAGAAGGGAGAACATGGAACAAGTTCGTCATTAATAATGGATTTGTGTTCCGTACTAACAAGCTATGCATTCTAGCTAGCTCCGTTCATATTTTGTTGTTGTAGGAGGCACATAGAGGAGGATTAATGGGACATTTTGGCGTGAAGAAGATGGAGGAGGTACTTTTTACACATTTCTTTTGTCCAAAGATGAGATGGGATGTTGAGTGTTTTGTTTCTCGCTGCATTACATGTCAAAAAGTTAAGTCACGACTCAATCCTCATGGTTTATATATGCCTTTGCCCGTACCTACTGTTCTATGGGAGGACTATAATGCCCAGGATTGAGTTATACCTCCTACGTGTCGAGGCACGACTTAAAGGCATAAATCCATCCTAGAATGATCTCAAGTTTGGTAATCTTTGCACATCTCATGTAAAAGAGGGGAAAGTAAACATAAATAGTTGGCTTACACTCGCCACGTCACACAATTACAATACATGTCTCAATCATCATACATTAAGAATATCACAACCCTCTAAGGGCAAAACCAAATGTCAAGATACCAAACTTAGATAAATAAACCACAGGCGGATCGAATCCTAGTAGAAGTCTCCACTACTGATCATCCGGATAACGAACATAGTACCGACTACGCTCCTCGTCGTACTCCCAATCCATCTCGGTGCCATCACCTGGATAGCTCACAACTGGACCTGCATTTGGTGTGGTGAAGTAACTGTGAGCCACAGAGGACTCAGCGATCCCGTTCCCGGGTAACAAGACTATTCAACCCTTGGGTGAGGATAAGGCTGAAGAAAAGAATAAGTGTCTGCAGCAGCAACTAGCAACTAGCTTACGTGAGTGAGAGCGAGAAGAGAAAGCCTCGAACGAGAAGTGATCACGAAGTGATCCTAGCTACAAGCTCAACAAGCATAACCCCTCCGTGTTCAACTCCCGAATCCCTATTCGGAAATTGACGGTCACGGAACGCACGCTGGTAGTGTATTAGAAACATTGTGTCAAGTTATCTACAACCGGATATTAACAAGCTCCCATCTGCCACATAACCGCGGGCACGGCTTTCGAAAGTTCATAACCCTGCAGGGGTGTTCCAACTTGACCCATTACAAGCCCACGATCCGCGGAGTCGCAACTCCAAAGTGGGAAGACCCGAGTATTCTCGGAATCCCGTGCTCAAGATATACCGAGCTAAGGTAAGGCTAATCCAGCAAATCCTCCCGGTGTGTCGACACCCTGATAGTAGCCGCGCGTATCTAAGTCTCAGGACACGACCGGATGGGCGATTCTACAGGTTTATATCAATCCTCGAGTTCCCTCGTGGTGACCCCGCAGAACCCCCGGTTTGGACCAACACTCATGAGGAGCACTGGCCCGGGGTTGTTGATTAAGAACTCGGGTTAATTACTCCCTATGCAAGTTATTTAGTTATTAGGCAAATAGTACCAATGTTGGGACTTGCTGGAAAAGACTTAGCACTTAGCGGTTTATCGAGGGGGTCCCATACACCCCAACCGTGTTAGGAACGCATAATCAAGGAACATAACACCGGTTTATACGGTTCCTAACGGCATGAGTGGAACAAATCACCAAGAAAAAGGCTTTGCCTTCCACCCTTGCCAATATATATATGATTTCATTTTAAGCATTTATATAGTGTGATAAAACCCAACCAAACTTCAACATGTAGCAAGCATCTTCGATCTTCACCTGCAACTAGCAATGCTATAAGAAGGGCTGAGCGAAGCGTACTTTAGCCAAGCAACGGTTTGCATAGGTAGGTTGGTTAAACATGGCAATGGTTACAAGTAGGAGGCTGACAAGAAGATCATGGGCATCGAGGCAAAACTATAGAGCGGAACTACTAGCAATAGGCAAAGATAGTAATGTTATCGGGGTTCGGTCATCTTGCCTGAAGAGAAGTCGTTCGGATCGTAAGAAGGGTCCTCGTGCTGAACCTCGTTGGAAACCTCGTGCTCGTACTCGAACTCGGACTCTGCTTCCGGCTCTAAACAAAACAATCACACCAAGCACAATCAACAAGATGCAAGGCGCACTCGAAAATGATGGATGCATGATGGATGCACGAAGGATGCACACGGAGCACGTAAAATAGCACTCAAGCAAAACACCTCAAAACATGATAACAATCTAATATTATTAATCTACACAGAAAATCAACCAAGTTTCATATAAGATTCGCTGAAATCGGAGGTACGGGCTAAAAGTTATGCCCGAAACAAGAAATGAGCGAAAGCTGAAAATTACAGCAACATAGCAACTTCGGAGCACAAAATAATTAAGCTACATCACTCAAACAACATGGCAAAGGACATGAACACAAACTAGACATATACTACAACAACTAAGTCCAAAGGTGCACCCCCAAAGGAGTCACGGTTCAATAGCAATGAGCTCGGACATATTGAACTTGACAATAAAATTCTGGCAGCAGAATAAAATTCTGGCAGCAGAATTTTATTGAAACTTTGGAGCAAAAGATAAACATGCTACAACCACTTAAATAGACATGTGAGGACATGAATAGAAAGACAACAATATATACTACAAGGAACAATCAAGATCCACTCCAAAACTATCATGGTTTGTCCTAGAACAGCAAGCAAACATGGCATCGGAACGTTACAGATTTCAGACAGTGAAAAACCACTAAGTCCTAAAACAGCAATTTCATCATGGCATCTAAAAGAGCATGTTTAAGTCACCTCGAAACTAAACATGGCAAGTGGTAAGCACCTCATCAAAGTACACATGAAGGTGATTCCGAAACACACAAGCATGCTTCATGGAGATAAACACAACGATAACAACGAGCTCAACAAGATGGCATTTCATAACAAGTGAAACAACATCACAGCCACATGGCACTTTGCAACGATGATAAGCATGGCAAGAATAAATCTATCATGCTACCTAGCACATACAACATGTAGATCATGGCAAGACGAACACGTGGACATGTCATTTGCATCATTCGGACAAACGAGCTAAAAGTTCTCACATGGCAAAGATGGCATAAAAACATCACATAGCAGCAATTTATATCACGATGCACTCTTGCAACAGCAAAACAAGCACCTAGACGATCTCTAACATGCATGACACCAAAAGATAAAACGTAGTGCTATTCACCACGAACGTCTGGACATGCTATTTGCGCGAAACGGACAAGCACATAAAAAGTTAGAGCAGTTTGAACATTGCATCACAGAACAAATAACAGGGACTTAGCAGTTTGAAACAACCTCAAGATCTGGATCTGAGAAGGCAACGGGCCCGGGGCGGATCGGCCCAGCGGTGGAGGCAGAGGGACGGGCCGGCCTGGCGTCGGCGGCCCGCGGTGGCTGCGGAGACGGGGCGCTGGCCCGGTAGCTTCGGCGGCCTGGCGGAGGAGCGGCGGCGGGATCCGGAGGGTGGGCCGGCGCGGAGGGAGCGGCCTGGCCCGCGGTGGCGCACGCGGCTCAGCGAGGAGGCGGCGGCCTGGCTCTCCTGCGGTGGAGCGGCCCAGGCGTGGAAGGCCCGGCTGAGGAGGGCGGACGGCAAAGTGGTCCCTGGGCCAGAACGCCCAGGCGCTCGAGGGGAGGCCGGCCTGGAGATCGATCGCGGCTCGGGTGCGAGAGGCCGAAGGGAGCGGCCTGTCAGCTCGACGGGGAAGTGGGGACCGGGCCTCGGTCGGCTTGCGCGGCTGGAACGACTCCTCGAAGCCTGGCACGACTGGAGAGGATCGATGGATGCGTTGACTCTGCGGGAACGGAGGGATCCGGTCGGGGAGCTCGAAGGTGAGGCTCCAAGTGGCAGTTTTGATCTGATGGAGCACAAAAATTGAGGGGAGGAAGGGAAAAGAAGGGGCTAGGGTTAGGGATGGTGTAAAATGGACATGGGGGTGCTATAAATAGCAGATTTTTGGGTTAGGGGGATTTGGAGGTGTTAGGAGCCCTCCAATCGCGATCCGACGGATCCGATCACGGGGGTAGTTTAGAAAGGCCTAGGAGAAGGTAGAAGACTGCGGTAGGGGTGTTTCTGGGACACGAAGTGAAGGCACTTTGGACCCACACGAATAACTGCGGGGATAGCCAACGGAGTCCAAACGCGACGAGATTTGAGAGGCGGGTAGCACACAACAACCTCGCGGCACACCGATAACGTTACACGCCCAAACAACAAAGTAGGCCTACGGGACGTCACGGACACGTGAGGGAGCTCCGGAACGCGAAACGGACAACGGGACGGAACACGTGGAACCGGATGCAACCGACAACACAAATGCAATGTGATGCACATGTCTACATGATATGAATGAATGCCACACACTCACACAACAACACGACGAAAACCCGAAAGACGAAGAACCCGGAATGGAAATAGATGAAGCCGGAGATATATTATATACCCAAAAGGGAAAGTATTACATCCGGGGCATTACAAACTCTCCTCTACTACAAAAAGATCTCGTCCCGAGATCTAGGACTGCAAAAAGGAAGGGTACTCGGAACGAAGATGATCTTCTCATTCCCAGGTAGCTTCTCGGTCGGTGTGATGTGACCACTTGACTTTCAGAAATTTGATGGACTTGTTGCGGGTCTTGCGTTCGGTTTCTTCGAGAATGGCAACTGGGTGCTCTCGGTGGGACAGGTCTTGTTGAAGATCAATCTCTTCAAACGGAATCATGCGCTCAGGTGCCTTGAAGCATTTGCGAAGTTGAGACACATGGAACACATCATGAACATTGGCGAAGTTGGGAGGGAGCTCAAGTTGATAGGCAAGATCGCCTCTTTTGCCAAGAATCTTGAAAGGCCCGACGTATCTAGGAGCAAGCTTTCCTTTGATACCGAATCTTTGGGTGCCTTTCATCGGAGACACACGGAGATAAACATGATCATCAATGTTGAATGCCAAATCACGATGCTTGCCGTCATAGTAGCTCTTCTGACGCGACTGAGCGGCCTTGAGATTCTCATGTATGACTTTGCACATTTCTTCGGCTTCTGAGATCAAGTCATTGCCAAGAAGTTGACGTTCGCCTGTTTCAGACCAGTTGAGAGGGGTACGGCACTTTCTGCCATAGAGGATTTCAAACGGTGCTTTGCCTGCACTTGCTTGAAAGCTGTTGTTGTAAGAGAACTCGGCAAATGGAAGGCAGTCTTCCCATTTCATGCCGAAAGATATGACACAGGCTCTGAGCATGTCTTCTAGAATCTGATTCACTCGCTCGACTTGACCACTAGTCTGAGGGTGAAAAGCAGTGCTGAACCTGATCTTAGTGCCCATGGCGGACTGAAAGGAGTCCCAGAACCTTGAAGTGAACAAACTTCCACGGTCTAAGGATATAACTTGAGGAATGCCATGTAGGGACACAATTCTGGAAGTGTACAGCTCTGCCAATTGAGCTGCATTGATTGATTCTTTGACTGGAAGAAAGTGAGCGACTTTGGTAAGCTTGTCAATCACCACAAAGATAGCATCATTTCCTCGCTTGGATTTAGGAAAGCCAGTGACGAAGTCCATTTCAATGTGGTCGAACTTCCACACGGGGATAGGAAGAGGTTGGAGAAGACCGGCTGGATGTTGATGTTCTGCTTTCACTCTTCTGCACACATCACATTCATTCACGAATTGGGCAATCTCCCTTTTCATGCGTGTCCTCCAGTAAGACTGCTTGAGGTCTTGGTACATCTTGGAACTGCCAGGATGAATGGAAAGGAGAGAATCATGAGCTTCTTCCATTATGAGCTTCCTGAGATCACCTTTGGGAACAACGAGTCTGTCCTCGAAGAACAAGGTATCTCTCTCATCAACACGGAAGCACTTGTATTTTGGAGTGCCCTTTGCAATACCATGTTTCACCTTCTTCACCATGATATCACTGAGTTGGGCCTCACGGACTTGATCTTCCAAGGTAGGAGCAATTTGAAGATTAGCAAGAAAACCCTGCGGAACAACTTGGAGGTTGAGCTTCCTGAAAGCTTCACAAAGCTCAGGCTGGTACGGCTTGATAAGAAGGCTGTTGCAATATGCCTTTCTGCTCAAAGCATCTGCAATCACATTCGCCTTGCCAGGAGTGTATTCAATGCTGGGATTATACTCTTGGATCATTTCAACCCAACGAGTCTGGCGGAGGTTCAGATGCGGCTGTGTGAAGATGTACTTCAAGCTCTTGTGATCAGTGAAGATGTTGACCTTTCTGCCCAACAACAGATGTCTCCACGTAATCAGAGCATGTACCACAGCTGCTAGCTCGAGATCATGTGTGGGATAGTTCTTCTCACTTGGCTTGAGCTGACGAGAAGTGTATGCCACAATTCTCTTATCTTGCATAAGCACACCACCAAGACCTTGAAGAGAAGCATCACAGAATACTTCATAGGGCTTGGATTCATCTGGAGGAGTCAGAACTGGAGCAGAGACTAGCTTTTCTTTGAGAGTTTTGAATGCCATTTCACACTCTGGAGACCAAAAGTATTTGACATTCTTCTGAAGCAGGTTGGAAAGAGGCTTGGCAATCTTGGATAAGTTCTCAACGAACCTTCTGCAATAGCTGGCAAGACCCAGAAAACTGCGGAGCTGCTTGACGTTCTGAGGAGCTTCCCAGTTGACAATTGCTTCAACTTTCTTGGGATTAACCGCAATACCGTCAGCTGAGATGATGTGGCCCAGGTATAAAACCTTATCGAGCCAAAACTCGCACTTGGAGAACTTGGCATAGAATTTATGCTCTCGGAGTCGATCAAGAACCAGACGTAAGTGCTTTTCGTGATCTTCTTCATTCTTGGAAAACACCAGAATATCATCCAGATACACAAGCACAAACTCGCCAGTATAGGGGTTGAAGATGTAATGCATCATCCTCGAGAAGGTAGGGGGAGCATTGGCGAGACCGAAGGACATGACAGTATACTCGTATGAGCCGTAGCTCGTTCTGAAGGCCGTCTTGGGAATGTCTTCCTCGCGAATGCGAATTTGATGATAGTCCATTCGGAGGTCAAGCTTAGAGAACACTTTAGCTCCTTTGAGCTGCTCGAAGAGTTCGTTGATGTTGGGGAGCGGATATTTGTTCTTAATCATCTTCTTGTTCAATGGCCGGTAGTCAACACAGAGACGCTCCGTGCCATCTTTCTTCTTGACAAATAAGACACCACAGCCCCAAGGAGACGTACTAGGCTTGATGAGACCCATACTCTCCTGTTTATCAAGCTGCTTCTTCAATTCCTTCAATTCATCCGGAGAGAGCTTGTACGGACGCCGGCATGCTGGCTCAGTACCCGGCTCGAGTTCAATAACAAATTCCACCTGGCGGTGTGGAGGCATGCCTGGAAGTTCTTCAGGAAAGACGTCTTGATATTCGTTCACCACCGGAATTTGAGATATGGCATTAATTTCGCCCTTATCATTGAGAGAGAAAAGCCTGATAGTGTTATCCCTGGAGGCGAAGATAATCACATCTTCATCAGAATGAGTCATCTTGACTTCCTTCTGTGCACAATCAATATGAGCATCGTGCTGAGAAAGCCAATCCATTCCGAGGATGAGGTCGATGTCAGAATTACCAAGAACCACCGGGTTAGCCAGAAAGCGATAGTCACCCATGCGAATAGACACATTCGGATCATATATACTGGAATGCATTTGCTTTCCTGGAGAAGAAACTGCCAACTGCCTCGGTAAAGCTGATGTGGTCACACTATGCTTGGATGCAAATGGGTATGACATGAAAGAATGTGAAGCACCCGAATGAAACAAAACTTTAGCTGGAAAAGAGTTAACTGGAAGGTTACCCAAAATGACATCAGAAGAATTCTCCGCTTGTGCTGCATTCATCAGATTGACCCTTGCTGCCTTTGGATCATGCTTGACCATAGCGGTACCGACAGGAGGAGGAGGCGGAAGGCGCCTTGGGTTGTTGCACTTGTTGGAATAATGACCCTTCTGGCCACACTTGTAGCAAGTAACCTCAGAAAGTGGACGAGTAGGAGGAGCACTTAGTCTTGGAGCTTGGAACTGTTGCTTGGACTGCTTGTTGGAGTTGGGTGGGTGGGAGAAACCACGTGCACTAGAGTTCTTGTTGTTGGAGTTGTTGGAGTTGTTGTATGGAGCTCGAATCACTTGAGGAGGAGGAAGCCAGAATTTCTGATGCTTCGAGACCATCTGAGACGATGAGGAAGAGTGAACGGCATCTCAAATTCTCTTCTTAGAAGCCTCCATCTTAAGCTGAGCTGCTTCTTGTTTCAAAGCCATGTTATAGAACTTGTCGAATTCATCGGGCTCAAACAAAGTGAGAGCAAGCTGAAGTTCATCTTTGAGACCTCCACGGAACTGGTAGATTTTACTCTTGGCATCAGGAATGTCTTGCTTAGCATAGCGGGCGAGGTTTTGGAACTTGACATTATACTGATAGACTGTCATGGAGCCCTGCTTCAGGTTGCGGAATTGCTCACGCATACCCTCGATGACACTTGTAGGAATGTGGTGCGAGCGAAAATCCTTGCAGAAATTCTCCCAAGAGATCACTTGACCTGGCCTGGAGTCTTTGTACTGCTGCCACCAGTCAGCTGCTTGATCTTTCAGTTGGAAGGCTGCAAACTTCACATAATCATCTTCCTTCACGTTACTGCACTCAAAATGCTTCTTTATGTCGGTTAACCAATCTTCAGCATCAAGAGGGTCGACACAGTAACTGAAAGCTTTAGGATTGTTAGCCAAGAACTGGTTGAGAGTAGCATGGTGCTGCTGGTTGAAGAAGTTGCCTTGGTTCCCTGGAACACCCTGATTAGCTTGATTAGCTTGCATCTGTTGCATCATCTGCATCAACAACTGGGTGTTCTGAGCTGTAGTCTGCATAATTGCTCTCCAAGCCTCAGGCGGAGGAGGAGGGGAAGGAGGACGATCTGGGACCTCTTCCACCTCTAGGTTAGCGTTGGGAACTTTTTTCGGAGCCATCCTGTAAGAGATGACCACGAATCAGCAATTGATTGACAAAAGGTATAAGCTGAATCAATGGAATGAATTGCAACAAGTCTTCACAATAATCATTCGAACAATAAGAAGGAATGAAATCATTCGAACAAGAGGAATGAATGAAATTCTCAGTTAAATGATAACATCAATCTTCACGAGAAGCCACATAGGGGACAAAAGGAAAATAAGAAAACAACAAGGTACAGACGGGAACAAACACAAGAGAGGAGTTTCGTTCTAACATCTTTGTGCTGAAAGCATATGAACGCGTTACGAAAAAGGTTTTGCAATCCCCAGATCAGCATAGCCAAGGACCCTTTAAGATGCAACTCCTGATAGTAACATCGGTCATAAACCACTTCACTCAATGTAGAACCCTGAACTCACTAACCTGCATTCGTTGGAAGAATGCCTACGATCTACTGGATAAACCCACCTATAAATTTCCGAAAGATTCCAGTTATGCAATCAGGTGTTGGGGATACACGGGAAGCACCGCGCAATCAACTCTAAACCTACATCCAGGTGTATCCATCCTTCAACACATAACCAGTCTTTCTCGGAAACTGTGTACCTCGGACCTTCGAAAAGCATCCACTATAACAAGCTATGGCAATACTCCCGAACTACCTCCCCAGTACTGGGTGATGTCGGGGTTATCTTGCCACCGGCCGTATAGGAGAGATTTTCGATGTCGGCCGTCTTAAGTATTTAGTACTGTCGCGATATGCTTGTGACGACAATACCCCGAAGCTCAACTCCCCGGGACACTGCCACAACCCCTAATGTCAGGAGGCATCGAGAACAATATCCTCCTCACAAGAACATCGAAACAATCCCAGAATACTCGCGGGATTCCTAAAAAAAATTTGGTGCAATTTTTGAAGATAGGAGAGACAAGAGTAGTCGTTAGGAGTCCTCACCAGAGAGAAAGGGGATGAGAAGCAAAGAAATCCTACTCTCCGATATAATATAGGACTCAAAATATTTTCAGTGTGTGCCTAGACTCGACCGTCAACGATTCGATCAAACAGTGGGGGCTCCTAGGTCGGAGAAGGCTCTGAATACCAACTTATAATGCCCAGGATGGAGTTATACCTCCTACGTGTCGAGGCACAACTTAAAGGCATAAATCCATCCTAGAATGATCTCAAGTTTGGTAATCTTTGCACATCTCATGTAAAAGAGGGGAAAGTAAACATAAATAGTTGGCTTACACTCGCCACGTCACACAATTACAATACATGTCTCAATCATCATACATTAAGAATATCACAACCCTCTAAGGGAAAAACCAAATGTCAAGATACCAAACTTAGATAAATAAACCACAGGCGGATCGAATCCTAGTAGAAGTCTCCACTACTGATCATCCGGATAACTAACATAGTACCGACTACGCTCCTCGTCGTACTCCCAATCCAGCTCGGTGCCATCACCTGGATAGCTCACAACTGGACCTGCATCTGGTGTGGTGAAGTAACTGTGAGCCACAAAGGACTCAGCAATCCCGTTCCCGGGTAACAAGACTATTCAAGCCTTGGGTGAGGATAAGGCTGAAGAAAAGAATAAGTGTCTGCAGCAGCAACTAGCAACTAGCTTACGTGAGTGAGAGCGAGAAGAGAAAGCCTCGAACGAGAAGTGATCACGAAGTGATCCTAGCTACAAGCTCAACAAGCATAACCCCTCCGTGTTCAACTCCCGAATCCCTATTCGGAAATTGACGGTCACGGAACGCACGCTGGTAGTGTATTAGAAACATTGTGTGAAGTTATCTACAACCGGATATTAACAAGCTCCCATCTGCCACATAACCGCGGGCACGGCTTTCGAAAGTTCATAACCCTGCAGGGGTGTTCCAACTTGATCCATTACAAGCCCACGATCCGCGGCGTCGCAACTCCAAAGTGGGAAGACCCGAGTATTCTCGGAATCCCGTGCCAAGATATACCGAGCTAAGGTAAGGCTAATCTAGCAAATCCTCCCGGCGTGTCGACACCCTGATAGTAGCCGCGCGTATCTAAGTCTCAGGACACAACCGGATGGGCGATTCTACAGGTTTATATCAATCCTCGAGTTCCCTCGTGGTGACCCCGCAGAACCCCCGGTTTGGACCAACACTCATGAGGAGCACTGGCCCGGGGTTGTTGATTAAGAACTCGGGTTAATTACTCCCTATGCAAGTTATTTAGTTATTAGGCAAATAGTACCAATGTTTGTACTTGCTGGAAAAGACTTAGCACTTAGCGGTTTATCGAGGGGGTCCCATACACCCCAACCGTGTTAGGAACGCATAATCAAGGAACATAACACCGGTTTATACGGTTCCTAACGGCATGAGTGGAACAAATCACCAAGCAAAAGGCTTAGCCTTCCACCCTTGCCAATATATAGATGATTTCATTTTAAGCATTTATATAGTGTGATAAAACCCAACCAAACTTCAACATGTAGCAAGCATCTTAGATCTTCACCTGCAACTAGCAATGCTATAAGAAGGGCTGAGCGAAGCGTACTTTAGCCAAGCAACGGTTTGCATAGGTAGGTTGGTTAAACAGGGCAATGGTTACAAGTAGGAGGCTGACAAGAAGATCATGGGCATCGAGGCAAAACTATAGAGCGGAACTACTAGCAATAGGCAAAGATAGTAATGTTATCGGGGTTCGGTCATCTTGCCTGAAGAGAAGTCGTTCGGATCGTAAGAAGGGTCCTCGTGCTCAACCTCGTTGGAAACCTCGTGCTCGTACTCGAACTCTGCTTCCGGCTCTAAACAAAAAAATCACACCAAGCACAATCAACAAGATGCAAGGCGCACTCGAAAATGATGGATGCATGATGGATGCACTAAGGATGCACACGGAGCACGTAAAATAGCACTCAAGCAAAACACCTCAAAACATGATAACAATCTGATATTATTAATCTACACAGAAAATCAACCAAGTTTCATATAAGATTCGCTGAAATCGGAGGTACGGGCTAAAAGTTATGCCCGAAACCAGAAATGAGCGAAAGCTGAAAATTACAGCAACATAGCAACTTCGGAGCACAAAATAATTAAGCTACAGCACTCAAACAACATGGCAAAGGACATGAACACAAACTAGACATATACTACAGCAACTAAGTCCAAAGGTGCACCCCCAAAGGAGTCACGGTTCAATAGCAATGAGCTCGGACATATTGAACTTGACAATAAAATTTTGGCAGCAGAATTTTATTGAAACTTTGGAGCAAAAGATAAATATGCTACAGCCACTTAAATAGACATGTGAGGACATGAATGGAAATACAACAATATATACTACAAGGAACAATCAAGATCCACTCCAAAACTATCATGGTTTGTCCTAGAACAGCAAGCAAACATGGCATCGGAACGTTACAGATTTCAGACTTAGTGAAAAACCACTAAGTCCTAAAACAACAATTTCATCATGGCATCTAAAAGAGCATGTTTAAGTCACCTTGAAACTAAACATGGCAAGTGGTAAGCACCTCATCAAAGTACACATGAAGGTGATTCCAAAACACACAAGCATGCTTCATGGAGATAAACACAACGATAGCAACGAGCTCAACAAGATGGCATTTCATAACAAGTGAAACAACATCACAGCCACATGGCACTTTGCAACGATGATAAGCATGGCAAGAATAAATCTATCATGCTACCTAGCACATACAACATGTAGATCATGGCAAGACGAACACGTGGACATGTCATTTGCATCATTCGGACAAACGAGCTAAAAGTTATCACATGGCAAAGATGGCATAAAAACATCACATAGCAGCAGTTTATATCACGATGCACTCTTGCAACAGCAAAACAAGCACCTAAACGATCTCTAACATGCATGACACCAAAAGATAAAACGTAGTGCTATTCACCACGAACGTCTGGACATGCTATTTGCGCGAAACGGACAAGCACATAAAAAGTTAGAGCAGTTTGAACATTGCATCACAGAACAAATAACAGGGACTTAGCAGTTTGAAACAACCTCAAGATCTGGATCTGAGAAGGCAACGGGCCCGGGGCGGATCGGCCCAGCGGTGGAGGTAGAGGGACGGGCCGGACTGGCGTCGGCGGCCCGCGGTGGCTGCGGAGACGGGGCGCTGGCCCGGTAGCTTCGGCGGCCTGGCGGAGGAGCGGCGGCGGGATCCGGCGGGTGGGCTGGCGCGGAGGGAGCGGCCTGGCCCGCGGTGGCGCGCGCGGCCCAGCGAGGAGGCGACGGCCTGGCTCTCCTGTGGTGGAGCGGCCCAGGCGTGGAAGGCCCGACTGAGGAGGGCGGACGGCGAAGTGGTCCTTGGGCTAGAACGCCCAGGCGCTTGAGGGGAGGCCGGCCTGGAGATCGATCGCGGCTCGGGTGCGAGAGGCCGAAGGGAGTGGCCTGTCAGCTCGACGGGGAAGTGGGGACCTGGCCTCGGTCGGCTTGCGCGGCTGGAACGAGTCCTCGAGGCCTGGAGCGGCTGGAGAGGATCGATGGATGCGTTGACTCTGCGGGAACGAAGGGATCCGGTCGGGGAGCTCGAAGGAGAGGCTCCAAGTGGCAGTTTTGATCTGATGGAGCACAAAAATTGAGGGGAGGAAGGGAAAAGAAGGGGCTAGGGTTAGGGATGGTCTAAAATGGACATGGGGGTGCTATAAATAGCAGATTTTTGGGTTAGGGGGATTTGGAGGTGTTAGGAGCCCTCCGATCACGATCCGACGGATCCGATCGCGGGGGTTGTTTAGAAAGGCCTAGGAGAAGGTAGAAGACTGCACTAGGGGTGTTTCTGGGACACGAAGTGAAGGCACTTTGGACCCACACGAATAACTGCTGGGATAGCCAACGGAGTCCAAACGCGACGAGATTTGAGAGGCGGGTAGCACACAACAAAACAACAACACACACAACAACCTCGCGGCACACCGGTAACGTTACACGCCCAAACAACAAAGTAGGCCTACGGGACGTCACGGACACGTGTTGGAGCTCCGGAACACGAAACGGACAACGGGAAGGAACACGTGGATCCGGATGCAACCGACAACACAAATGCAATGCGATGCACATGTCTACATGATATGAATGAATGCCACACACTCACACAACAACACGACGAAAACCCGAAAGACGAAGAACCCGGAATGGAAATAGATGAAGCCGGAGATATATTATATACCCAAAAGGGAAAGTATTACATCCGGGGCATTACAAACTCTCCTCTACTACAAAAAGATCTCGTCCCGAGATCTAGGACTGGAAAAAGGAAGGGTACTCGGAACGAAGATGATCTTCTTGTTCCCAGGTAGCTTCTCGGTCGGTGTGATGTGACCACTTGACTTTCAGAAATTTGATGGACTTGTTGCGGGTCTTGCGTTCGGTTTCTTCGAGAATGGCAACTGGGTGCTCTCGGTAGGACAGGTCTTGTTGTAGATCAATCTCTTCAAACGGAATCATGCGCTCAGGTGCCTTGAAGCATTTGCGAAGTTGAGACACATGGAACACATCATGAACATTGGCGAAGTTGGGAGGGAGCTCAAGTTGATAGGCAAGATCGCCTCTTTTGCCAAGAATCTTGAAAGGCCCGACGTATCTAGGAGCAAGCTTTCCTTTGATATCGAATCTTTGGGTGCCTTTCATCGGAGACACACGGAGATAAACATGATCATCAATGTTGAATGCCAAATCACGATGCTTGCCGTCATAGTAGCTCTTCTGACGCGACTGAGCGGCCTTGAGATTCTCACGTATGACTTTGCACATTTCTTCGGCTTCTGAGATCAAGTCATTGCCAAGAAGTTGACGTTCGCCTGTTTCAGACCAGTTGAGAGGGGTACGGCACTTTCTGCCATAGAGGTTTTCAAACGGTGCTTTGCCTGCACTTGCTTGAAAGCTGTTGTTGTAAGAGAACTCGGCAAATGGAAGGCAGTCTTCCCATTTCATGCCGAAAGATATGACACAGGCTCTGAGCATGTCTTCTAGAATCTGATTCACTCGCTCGACTTGACCACTAGTCTGAGGGTGAAAAGCAGTGCTGAACCTGATCTTAGTGCCCATGGCGGACTGAAAGGAGTCCCAGAACCTTGAAGTGAACAAACTTCCACGGTCTGAGGATATAACTTGAGGAATGCCATGTAGGGACACAATTCTGGAAGTGTACAGCTCTGCCAATTGAGCTGCATTGATTGATTCTTTGACTGGAAGAAAGTGAGCGACTTTGGTAAGCTTGTCAATCACCACAAAGATAGCATCATTTCCTCGCTTGGATTTAGGAAAGCCAGTGATGAAGTCCATTTCAATGTGGTCGAACTTCCACTCGGGGATAGGAAGAGGTTGGAGAAGACCGGCTGGACGTTGATGTTCTGCTTTCACTCTTCTGCACACATCACATTCATTCACGAATTGGGCAATCTCCCTTTTCATGCGTGTCCACCAGTAAGACTGCTTGAGGTCTTGGTACATCTTGGAACTGCCAGGATGAATGGAAAGGAGAGAATCATGAGCTTCTTCCATTATGAGCTTCCTGAGATCACCTTTGGGAACAACGAGTCTGTCCTCGAAGAACAAGGTATCTCTCTCATCAACACGGAAGCACTTGTATTTTGGAGTGCCCTTTGCAATACCATGTTTCACCTTCTTCACCATGGTATCATTGAGTTGGGCCTCACGGACTTGATCTTCCAAGGTAGGAGCAATTTGAAGATTAGCAAGAAAACCTTGCGGAACAACTTGGAGGTTGAGCTTCCTGAAAGCTTCACAAAGCTCAGGCTGGTATGGCTTGATAAGAAGGCTGTTGCAATATGCCTTTCTGCTCAAAGCATCTGCAATCACATTCGCCTTGCCAGGAGTGTATTCAATGCTGGGATTATACTCTTGGATCATTTCAACCCAACGAGTCTGGCGGAGGTTCAGATGCGGCTGTGTGAAGATGTACTTCAAGCTCTTGTGATCAGTGAAGATGTCGACCTTTCTGCCCAACAACAGATGTCTCCACGTAATCAGAGCATGTACCACAGCTGCTAGCTCGAGATCATGTGTGGGATAGTTCTTCTCACTTGGCTTGAGCTGACGAGAAGTGTATGCCACAATTCTCTTATCTTGCATAAGCACACCACCAAGACCTTGAAGAGAAGCATCACAGAATACTTCATAGGGCTTGGATTCATCTGGAGGAGTCAGAACTGGAGCAGAGACTAGCTTTTCTTTGAGAGTTTTGAATGCCACTTCACACTCTGGAGACCAAAAGTATTTGACATTCTTCTGAAGCAGGTTGGAAAGAGGCTTGGCAATCTTGGAGAAGTTCTCAACGAACCTTCTGCAATAGCTGGCAAGACCCAGAAAACTGCGGAGCTGCTTGACGTTCTGAGGAGCTTCCCAGTTGACAATTGCTTCAACTTTCTTGGGATTAACCGCAATACCGTCAGCTGAGATGATGTGGCCCAGGTATAAAACCTTATCGAGCCAAAACTCGCACTTGGAGAACTTGGCATAGAATTTATGCTCTCGGAGTCGATCAAGAACCAGACGTAAGTGCTTTTCGTGATCTTCTTCATTCTTGGAAAACACCAGAATATCATCCAGATACACAAGCACAAACTCGCCAGTATAGGGGTTGAAGATGTAATGCATCATCCTCGAGAAGGTAGGGGGAGCATTGGCGAGACCGAAGGACATGACAGTACACTCGTATGAGCCGTAGCTCGTTCTGAAGGCCGTCTTGGGAATGTCTTCCTCGCGAATGCGAATTTGATGATAGCCCATTCGGAGGTCAAGCTTAGAGAACACTTTAGCTCCTTTGAGCTGCTCGAAGAGTTCGCTGTTGTTGGGGAGCGGATATTTGTTCTTAATCGTCTTCTTGTTCAATGGCCGGTAGTCAACACAGAGACGCTCCGTGCCATCTTTCTTCTTGACAAATAAGACACCACAGCCCCAAGGAGACGTACTAGGCCTGATGAGACCCATACTCTCCTGTTTATCAAGCTGCTTCTTCAATTCCTTCAATTCATCCGGAGTGAGCTTGTACGGACGCCGGCATGCTGGCTCAGTACCCGGCTCGAGTTCAATAACAAATTCCACCTGGCGGTGTGGAGGCATGCCTGGAAGTTCTTCAGGAAAGACGTCTTGATATTCGTTCACCACCGGAATTTGAGATATGGCATTAATTTCGCCCTTATCATTGAGAGAGAAAAGCCTGATAGTGCCATCCCTGGAGGCGAAGATAATCACATCTTCATCAGAATGAGTCATCTTGACTTCCTTCTGTGCACAATCAATATGAGCATCGTGCTGAGAAAGCCAATCCATACCGAGGATGAGGTCGATGTCAGAATTACCAAGAACCACCGGATTAGCCAGAAAGCGATAGTCACCCATGCGAATAGACACACTCGTAGCATATATACTGGAATGCATTTGCTTTCCCGGAGAAGAAACTGCCAACTGCCTCGGTAAAGCTGATGTGGTCACACTATGCTTGGATGCAAATGGGTATGACATGAAAGAATGTGAAGCACCCGAATCAAACAAAACTTTAGCTGGAAAAGAGTTAACTGGAAGGTTACCCAAAATGACATCAGAAGAATTCTCCGCTTGTGCTGCATTCATCAGATTGACCCTTGCTGCCTTTGGATCATGCTTGACCATAGCGGTACCGACAGGAGGAGGAGGCGGAAGGCGCCTTGGGTTGTTGCACTTGTTGAAATAATGACCCTTCTGGCCACACTTGTAGCAAGTAACCTCAGAAAGTGGACGAGTAGGAGGAGCACTTAGTCTTGGAGCTTGGAACTGTTGCTTGGACTGCTTGTTGGAGTTGGGTGGGTGGGAGAAACCACGTGCACTAGAGTTCTTGTTGTTGGAGTTGTTGGAGTTGTTGTATGGAGCTCGAATCACTTGAGGAGGAGGAAGCCAGAATTTCTGATGCTTCGCGACCATCTGAGACGATGAGGAAGAGTGAACAACATCTCGAATTCTCTTCTTAGAAGCCTCCATCTTAAGCTGAGCTGCTTCTTGTTTCAAAGCCATGTTATAGAACTTGTCGAATTCATCGGGCTCAAACAAAGTGAGAGCAAGCTGAGTTCATCTTTGAGACCTCCACGGAACTGGTAGATTTTACTCTTGGCATCAGGAATGTCTTGCTTAGCATAGCGGGCGAGGTTTTGGAACTTGACATTATACTGATAGACTGTCATGGAGCCCTGCTTCAGGTTGCGGAATTGCTCACGCATACCCTCGATGACACTTGTAGGAATGTGGTGCGAGCGAAAATCCTTGCAGAAATTCTCCCAAGAGATCACTTGACCTGGCCTGGAGTCTTTGTACTGCTGCCACCAGTCAGCTGCTTGATCTTTCAGTTGGAAGGCTGCAAACTTCACATAATCATCTTCCTTCACGTTACTGCACTCAAAATGCTTCTTTATGTCGGTTAACCAATCTTCAGCATCAAGAGGGTCGACACAGTAACTGAAAGCTTTAGGATTGTTGGCCAAGAACTGGTTGAGAGTAGCATGATGCTGCTGGTTGAAGAAGTTGCCTTGGTTCCCTGGAACACCCTGATTAGCTTGATTAGCTTGCATCTGTTGCATCATCTGCATCAACAACTGGGTGTTCTGAGCTGTAGTCTGCATAATTGCTCTCCAAGCCTCAGGCGGAGGAGGAGGGGAAGGAGGACGATCTGGGACCTCTTCCACCTCTGGGTTAGCGTTGGGAACTTTTTTCGGATCCATCCTGTAAGAGATGACCACGAATCAGCAATTGATATACAAAAGGTATAAGCTGAATCAATGGAATGAATTGCAACAAGTCTTCACAATAATCATTCGAACAATAAGAACGAATGAAATCATTCGAACAAGAGGAACGAATAAAATTCTCAGTTAAATGATAACATCAATCTTCACGAGAAGCCACATAGGGGACAAAAGGAAAATAAGAAAACAACAAGGTACAGACGAGAACAAACACAAGAGAGGAGTTTCGTTCTAACATCTTTGTGCTGAAAGCATATGAACGCGTTACGAAAAAGGTTTTGCAATCCCCGGATCAGCATAGCCAAGGACCCTTTAAGATGCAACTCCTGATAGTAACATCGGTCATAAACCACTTCACTCAATGTATAACCCCGAACTCACTAACCTGCATTCGTTGGAAGAATGCCTACGATCTACTGGATAAACCCACCTATAGATTTCCGAAAGATTCCAGTTATGCAATCAGGTGTTGGGGATACACGGGAAGCACCGCGCAATCAACTCTAAACCTACATCCAGGTGTATCCATCCTTCAACACATAACCAGTCTTTCTCGGAAACTGTGTACCTCGGACCTTCGAAAAGCATCTACTATAACAAGCTATGGCAATACTCCCGAACTACCTCCCCAGTATTGGGTGATGTCGGGGTTATCTTGCCACCGGCCGTATAGGAGAGATTTTCGATGTCGGCCGTCTTAAGTATTTAGTACTGCCGCGATATGCTTGTGACGACAATACCCCGAAGCTCAACTCCCCAGGACACTGCCACAACCCCTAATGTCAGGAGGCATCGAGAACAATATCCTCGTCACAAGAACATCGAAACAATCCCAGAATACTCGCGGGATTCCTAAAAAAAAATTTGGTGCAATTTTTGAAGATAGGAGAGACAAGAGTAGTCGTCACCTCACCAGAGAGAAAGGGGATGAGAAGCAAAGAAATCCTACTCTCCGATATAATATAGGACTCAAAATATTTTCAGTGTGTGCCTAGACTCGACCGTCAACGATTCGATCAAACAGTGGGGGCTCCTAGGTCGGAGAAGGCTCTGAATACCAACTTATAATGCCCAGGATGGAGTTATACCTCCTACGTGTCGAGGCACGACTTAAAGGCATAAATCCATCCTAGAATGATCTCAAGTTTGGTAATCTTTGCACATCTCATGTAAAAGAGGGGAAAGTAAACATAAATAGTTGGCTTACACTCGCCACGTCACACAATTACAATACATGTATCAATCATCATACATTAAGAATATCACAACCCTCTAAGGGCAAAACCAAATGTCAAGATACAAAACTTAGATAAATAAACCACATGCGAATCGAATCCTAGTAGAAGTCTCCACTACTGATCATCCGGATAACGAACATAGTATCGACTACGCTCCTCGTCGTACTCCCAATCCAGCTCGGTGCCATCACCTGGATAGCTCACAACTGGACCTGCATCTGGTGTGGTGAAGTAACTGTGAGCCACAGAGGACTCAGCAATCCCGTTCCCGGGTAACAAGACTATTCAAGCCTTAGGTGAGGATAAGGCTGAAGAAAAGAATAAGTGTCTGCAGCAGCAACTAGCAACTAGCTTACGTGAGTGTGAGCGAGAAGAGAAAGCCTCGAACGAGAAGTGATCACGAAGTGATCCTAACTACAAGCTCAACAAGCATAACCCCTCCGTGTTCAACTCCCGAATCCCTATTCGGAAATTGACGGTCACGGAACGCACGCTGGTAGTGTATTAGAAACATTGTGTGAAGTTATCTACAACCGGATATTAACAAGCTCCCATCTGCCACATAACCGCGGGCACGGCTTTCGAAAGTTCATAACCCTGCAGGGGTGTTCCAACTTGACCCATTACAAGCCCACGATCCGCGGAGTCGCAACTCCAAAGTGGGAAGACCCGAGTATTCTCGGAATCCTGTGCTCAAGATATACCGAGCTAAGGTAAGGCTAATCCAGCAAATCCTCCCGGCGTGTCGACACCCTGATAGTAGCCGCGCGTATCTAAGTCTCAGGACACGACCGGATGGGCGATTCTACAGGTTTATATCAATCCTCGAGTTCCCTCGTGGTGACCCCGCAGAACCCCCAGTTTGGACCAACACTCATGAGGAGCACTGGCCCGGGGTTGTTGATTAAGAACTCGGGTTAATTACTCCCTATGCAAGTTATTTAGTTATTAGGCAAATAGTACCAATGTTGGGACTTGCTGGAAAAGACTTAGCACTTAGCGGTTTATCGAGGGGGTCCCATACACCCCAACCGTGTTAGGAACGCATAATCAAGGAACATAACACCGGTTTATACGGTTCTTAACGGCATGAGTGGAACAAATCACCAAGCAAAAGGCTTAGCCTTCCACCCTTGCCAATATATAGATGATTTCATTTTAAGCATTTATATAGTGTGATAAAACCCAACCAAACTTCAACATGTAGCAAGCATCTTAGATCTTCACCTGCAACTAGCAATGCTATAAGAAGGGCTGAGCGAAGCGTACTTTAGCCAAGCAACGGTTTGCATAGGTAGGTTGGTTAAACAGGGCAATGGTTACAAGTAGGAGGCTGACAAGAAGATCATGGGCATCGAGGCAAAACTATAGAGCGGAACTACTAGCAATAGGCAAAGATAGTAATGTTATCGGGGTTCGGTCATCTTGCCTAAAGAGAAGTCGTTCGGATCGTAAGAAGGGTCCTCGTGCTCAACCTCGTTGGAAACCTCGTGCTCGTACTCGAACTCGGACTCTGCTTCCGGCTCTAAACAAAACAATCACACCAAGCACAATCAACAAGATGCAAGGCACAATCGAAAATGATGGATGCATGATGGATGCACTAAGGATGCACACGGAGCACGTAAAATAGCACTCAAGCAAAACACCTCAAAACATGATAACAATCTGATATTATTAATCTACACAGAAAATCAACCAAGTTTCATATAAGATTCGCTGAAATCGGAGGTACGGGTTAAAAGTTATACCCGAAACAAGAAATGAGCGAAAGCTGAAAATTACAGCAACATAGCAACTTCGGAGCACAAAATAATTAAGCTACAGCACTCAAACAACATGGCAAAGGACATGAACACAAACTAGACATATACTACAACAACTAAGTCCAAAGGTGCACCTCCAAAGGAGTCACGGTTCAATAGCAATGAGCTCGGACATATTGAACTTGACAATAAAATTCTGGCAGCAGAGTTGTATTGAAACTTTGGAGCAAAAGATAAACATGCTACGGCCACTTAAATAGACATGTGAGGACATGAATGGAAAGACAAAAATATATACTACAAGGAACAATCAAATCCACTCCAAAACTATCATGGTTTGTCCTAGAACAGCAAGCAAACATGGCATCGGAACGTTACAGATTTCAGACTTAGGGAAAAACCACTAAGTCCTAAAACAGCAATTTCATCATTGCATCTAAAAGAGCATGTTTAAGTCACCTCGAAACTAAACATGGCAAGTGGTAAGCACCTTATCAAAGTACACATGAAGGTGATTCCAAAACACACAAGCATGCTTCATGGAGATAAACACAACGATAGCAACGAGCTCAACAAGATGGCATTTCATACCAAGTGAAACAACATCACAGCCACATGGCACTTTGCAACGATGATAAGCATGGCAAGAATAAATCTATCATGCTACCTAGCACATACAACATGTAGATCATGGCAAGACGAACACGTGGACATGTCATTTGCATCATTCGGACAAACGAGCTAAAAGTTATCACATGGCAAAGATGGCATAAAAACAACACATAGCAGCAGTTTATATCACGATGCACTCTTGCAACAGCAAAACAAGCACCTAGACGATCTTTAACATGCATGACACCAAAAGATAAAACATAGTGCTATTCACCACGAACGTCTGGACATGCTATTTGCGCGAAACGGACAAGCACATAAAAAGTTAGAGCAGTTTGAACATTGCATCACAGAACAAATAACAGGGACTTAGCAGTTTGAAACAACCTCAAGATCTGGATCTGAGAAGGCAACGGGCTCGGGGCGGATCGGCCCAGCGGTGGAGGTAGAGGGACGGGCCGGCCTGGCGTCGGCGGCCCGCGGTGGCTGCGGAGACGGGGCGCTGGCCCGGTAGCTTCGGCGGCCTGGCGGAGGAGCGGCGGCGGGATCCGGCGGGTGGGCCGGCGCGGAGGGAGCGGCCTGGCCCGCGGTGGCGCGCGCGGCCCAGCGAGGAGGCGGCGGCCTGGCTCTCCTGCGGTGGAGCGGCCCAGGCGTGGAAGGCCCGGCTGAGGAGGGCGGACGGCGAAGTGGTCCCTGGGCCAGAACGCCCAGGCGCTCGAGGGGAGGCCGGCCTGGAGATCGATCGCGGCTCGGGTGCGAGAGGCCGAAGGGAGCGGCCTGTCTGCTCGACGGGGAAGTGGGGACCGGGCCTCGGTCGGCTTACGCGGCTGGAACGAGTCCTCGAGGCCTGGCGCGGCTGGAGAGGATCGATGGATGCGTTGACTCTGCGGGAACGAAGGGATCCGGTCGGGGAGCTCGAAGGAGAGGCTCCAAGTGGCAGTTTTGATCTGATGGAGCACAAAAATTGAGGGGAGGAAGGGAAAAGAAGGGGCTAGGGTTAGGGATGGTCTAAAATGGACATGGGGGTGCTATAAATAGCAGATTTTTGGGTTAGGGGGATTTGGAGGTGTTAGGAGCCCTCCGATCGTGATCCGACGGATCCGATCGCGGGGGTAGTTTAGAAAGGCCTAGGAGAAGGTAGAAGACTGCAGTAGGGGTGTTTCTGGGATACGAAGTGAAGGCACTTTGGACCCCCACGAATAACTGCTGGGATAGCCAACGAAGTCCAAACGCGACGAGATTTGAGAGGCGGGTAGCACACAACAAAACAACAACACACACAACAACCTCGCGGCACACCGGTAACGTTACACGCCCAAACAACAAAGTAGGCCTACGGGACGTCACAGACACATGAGGGAGCTCTGGAACGCGAAACGGACAACGGGAAGGAACACGTGGAACCGGATGCAACCGACAACACAAATGCAATGCGATGCACATGTCTACATGATATGAATGAATGCCACACACTCACACAACAACACGACGAAAACCCGAAAGACGAAGAACCCGGAATGGAAATAGATGAAGCCGGAGATATATTATATACCCAAAAGGGAAAGTATTACATCCGGGGCATTACAAGGACATATCTATGGATTTGTTGTAGGATTACCCTGAACAAAGAAGGAGAGGGATAGCATATTTGTTTTCGTGGATTGATTCTCGAAAATGGCACACTTCATACCATGTCATAAAAGCGATGATGCTGCTAGTGTTGCTGATCTGTTCTTTCACGAAATTATTCGCTTGCATGGTGTGCCAACTACTATTGTTTCAGATCGTGATACTAAATTTCTTAGCCACTTTTGCAGTTTTTTATGGGCTAAGTTGGGGACTAAACTGCTTTTTAGTACTACTTGTTACCCCCAAACTGATGGACAAACTGTAGTAGTCAACAGAACATTGTCGACTATGCTTAGGGCTGTTTTGAAGAATAACAAGAAAATGTGGGAAGACTGATTGCCTCATATTGAATTTTCTTATAACCGTTCACTTCATTCTACTACTAAGATATGCCCTTTTGAAATTTTGTATGGTTTCCTAGCTCGTGGACCTATTGATTTGTTACGTCTTCCATATTCGGAGAAGGTTAATTTTGATGCTAAAGAGCGTGTTGAATTGATCTTAAAAATGCATGAGTTAACTAAGGAAGACATTGAGCGTATGCATGCTAAATATAAACTTGCTGGAGATAAAGGTAGAAAACATGTGGTTTTTGCACCTGGAGATCTTTTTTGGTTACATTTGCGTAACGATAGATTTCCTAATTTGTGCAAATCAAAGCTAATGCCTTGATAAAGGCAAAGGTGTCCCGTCTTCTGATGAGATGATGATTATCATTTTTGAAGGAGTAGACTTTGATGATCCGACTACGAACGTGTGAAGATGTCGCACCTTAGCAATCGCTAAACCAACTCCGAGAGGTTATTGACCACGTTGGAGCATGATCAACCTAACCACGAGGGTCTATTTTTGCAAGCAAATGAAGAACATGCAAGAAACTGAGGTTGAAATATGATATGTCAAATATAAGAGGAAAGCTTTATTGATCATGGTGGGGTTCTGTCACGCCTTTGTCTGGTCGTTGAAGACAAACGAAGTACTCGAATTTCCAGCAATAGCAAACTTTAATCTAAACAAAACCCAAAGTCTAAACAAGGCCCTAACGGTTGTATATATGGAGAAGAAGGGGGGGGGGTCGTGACCCCTTGGAGGAGGGGTCCGAAACCTACCGTAACTCTTGTTTCTCAACACATACTGACTCTAAAAACAGCCTATACTCAGGTATTTCAAAATTACATGGCCTTGCCACGAAAAAAGGTGGCGCAACACCTATCATAAACTATGAACGAAATTTATGAAAGGGCATCTTGTATATTTTGTCCATGTCCTTGTATGTCATCATGGAGGCTTCAAAGTACTCAAATATGCACTAGAAACACCGTTCTGGATCCCTTCGCGTGCACCTTTGATAACCCACAAGTATAGGGGATCATTTGTAGCCTTTTTTGATAAGTAAGGGTGTCGAACCCAATGAGGAGCTAAAGGTAGAACAAATATTCCCTCAAGTGCTATCGACCACCGATACAACTCTACGCACACTTGACGTTTGCTTTACCGAAAACAAGTATGAAACTATTTTGTAGGTGTGATGCTAGAACTACTTTGCAAGAATAAAACTAGAAGTACTTTGCAAGATAATAAAAGTGGATAGCTTTTGTCAACAAGGAAGTTATTTTTCCCTAGGTAATCGATAAAAAGTACCGGTAATCATTCTTGCAATTTTATATGAGGAAGAGGCATGAGCTAACATACTTTCTCTACTTGGATCATATGCACTTATGATTGGACCCCTAGCAAGCATCCACAAATACTAAAGATCGTTAAGGTCGTGAAACCCAACCATAGCATTAAGTATCAAGTCCTCTTTACTCACATACCTCATACCCCACTTACTCGGGTTTAAGTTTCTGTCACTCTCGCAACCCACCATAAGCGAACCATGAAAATATTTCAACACCCTAGAGCGGGGACCCTCATGTTTGCACGAGAACAGAGGGCACCGTAGGAAAGCACCATAAATAAAATATACAATCATACCAACCAAGATCACGATTAACCCACAGGACAAAACAGATCTACTCAAACATCATAGGATAACCATAGATCATTGGGAAATAATATATGGAGTTGAGAACCATGTTTAAGTAGATATTACAGCAGGGGGAAAGAGGTGTTACACCGATGCAATGAGGGGGAGAGAGTTGGTGTTTACGATAGCAAGATTGTTCATGGAGATCGCCGTCCCGATCGTTGCCCCGGTGGCACTCCGGCGCCACCGGAAGCGAGGGGGAGAAAGAGCCCCTCCTTATTCTTCTTCCTTGGCCTCCTCCCTAGGTGGGAGAAGGGTTTCCCCTCTGGTCCTCGGCTTCCATGTCATGGTAGGGGCGAGAGCCCCTCCGAGATTGGATATGTCTCTCTGTCTCTCTCTGTTTCGCGTTCCCCAGATCTGGCCCTTCACCGTTTCTTCAATTCCCGGAGATCCGTAATTTCGATTGCGCTGAGATTTTAACACGATTTTTATGCATAAATTAGTTTTCTTGCGCCAGAAGAAGGGCCCCAACCGACGTTCGAGGAGGGAACAAGACACCAGGGCTCGCCTGGGCCCTGTGGCTCGCCCTGGTGGGTTGTGGGCACTATGGGCCCCCATTTACGTTGATTCCACCTCCTAAAAATCACATATATTCCAAAATAATTCTCCATAAATTTTTATCGTGTTTGGACTTGTTTGATATGGATTTTCTGTGATACAAAAACATGCAAAAAAAAAACTGGATCTAGCGCTGGGCACTGGATCAGTACGTTAGTCCAAATAACTCATATAAATTGTTGCCAAAAGTATGTAAAAGTTGAATAATATTGGCATGAAGCAATCAAAAATTTTAGATACGACGGCGATGTATCAGCATACCCAAGCTTAATTCCTGCTCGTCCTCGAGTAGGTAAATGATAAAAAAGATAATTTTCGATGTGGAATGCTACCTAGCATAAACTTGATCATATATCTAGTCATGGAATGAATATTAAGACATGAGTGATTCAAAGCAATAGTCTATAATTTGACATAAAGACATCAATACTCGGGCATGCCAACAAACAATCATGTCTTTCAGAATATCAAATGCTAAAGAATGTTAGCCCTACAAAATCATATAGTCTTGTCATGCTCTGTCTTCCCGGCTCAAAGTATAAATCATGTACTACCCCGGTGTGAGCCAAGCAATTGGTTCATACTTTTTAACGTGCTTCAGCATTTTCAACTCTCATGCAATACATGAGGACAAGCCATGGATATAGAAATATAGGTGGAAAGGAATGCGATGGTAGTAGACAAAATAAGGGAAGAAAGTCTCACATCAACTAGGCAAACTAATGGACTATAGTGATGTCCATCGATCGATATCAATGTGAGGAGTAGGGATTGCCATGCAACGGATGCACTAAGAGCTATAAGTGTATGAAAGCTCAACATGAAAACTAAGTGGGTGTGCATCAGACTCTACTATGGAAAATTCCCACTAGTATATGAAAGTGAAAACATAGGAGACTCTCTATATGAAAAACATGGTGCTACTTTGAAGCACAAGTGTGGAACTAGCATGCCCCTTCTCTTTTCTTCTTCTTCTTCTTTCTTTTTTTCTTTTTTTCTTTTTTTTATTTATATATATTTTTTCTCTCATTGTCCGGAGTCTCATCCCGACATGTGGGGAATCATAGTTTCCATCATCCTTTCCTCACTGGGACATGCTCTAATAATGGATAATGATGATCATCACACTTCTTTTACTTATAACTCAAAAGAAATAAAAATTACAACTCGATACCTATGAAATAGTATGACTCTAAATGAATGCCTCTGGCAGTGTACGAGGATGTGCAATGATCTAGCATAGCGAAGATATCAAAAAACGGATAAGCCATGAAAATATCGTGCTAGTTGTCTTACGATCATGCAAAGCAATATGAAAATGAATACTCAAGTCAACTATATGATGGAAGTGCATGGCAATATATCTCAGAATGGCTATGGAAATGCCATAATAGGTAGGTATGATGGCTGTTTTGAGGAAGGTATAACAAAGTTTATGCACCGGCGAAAGTTGCGGGCCACAAGAGAGGCTAGCAATTATGAAAGGGTGAGAGTGCGTATAATCCATGGACTCACATTAGTCATAAAGAACTCACATACTTATTGCAAAAGTTTATCAGCCCTAGAAGAAAAGTAATACTCCCTCCATTCCTAAATATAAGTCTTTATAGAGATTCCAACAAGTGACTACATACCGAGAAAAATGAGTGAATCTACACTCTAAAACATGTCTATATACATCTGAATGTTGTAGTCCATTTGAAATGTCTAAAAAGACTTATATTTAGGAACGGAGGAAGTACTATGCATGCTCCTAGGGGGAGGTTCGTAGGAGTTAACCATCGCATGCCCCCGACCTTCACACAAAGATAGGACAATCAAGGATAAATTGTGCTCCAACTTCCCGGCATAACGAGAGACTATATGTGCATGGTTCGGGAATCACAAACCTTAACACCAATATCTTACTAAACACGATCATCCACTAGTACCTCCCACATATTATCATCTCTATATCACAAAACTATTGCAAGGAATCAAAGATATCATATTAAGTGATCCATAAGTTTTATGTAGGATTTTACGACTAACCATGCATTTGACCAATTCCGATTGACTATCTAAATAGATATAAGTGAAGCATAAGAGTTTAATTTTTTTCTACAAAAGATCATGCTCTAACAAATATAATTGAAGCAAAAGAGCATTCTATGAACATCGGTTTTCTATGTGAAGTGAAACAGACAATCCAAACTTCAAATGATATAAGTGAAGCACATGAAGCATTCTATAAAGCCATACTCAAAAGATTTAAGTGAAGTGCAAAGAGCATTCTACAAATTGGCCAAGGACGATCTCATACTAGCATGGTGCATTATTAAAACAAAAAATAAAAGGCACATGACGCTCCATAATTTACGCATATCATGTGAACGAAACAAATCTGAAAACATACCGGTACTTGTTGAAGAAAGATGGGATGCCTTCCGGGGCATCCCCAAGCTTAGACGGTTGAGTATCCTTGAATATTTACTTGCGGTGCCTTGGGCATCCCCAAGCTTGAGCTCTTGCCTCTCCTCCTTATCCTCACATCAAGACATCCTCGATCTTCGAACACTTCATCCACACAAAACTTAGCCGAACCTTTAGTGGGGGGTTTAGTGCATATGATCAATGAAATCTCATCATGTGATGCTCTAACATTATTGTATAATTATAAACAAACATTACCCACTATATGCTATCACAATTCTATGCCCCCAAGTGAAGGAGGCTTCAACAAGAATTCAAACATATGCAAATAATGAAGATATAACACCAATCTTAGAAAACAGGACAGTCTGTAAAGATTTGAACATCCACCATACTTCTGTAACTCTAAAAATTCTGAAAAAATGAGGAAAAATAAACATTTTGTATAGAAAGACTGTGCAAAAAGTTTCAGAACCTCTCGACGTTCCAGTAAAAAAAATTAAAATCGCACACTATAGCACAATTTTTCTGTTTTTGCACCGCGCAAACCAACAAGCAATTTAATCATCCTAAAGGAAACTCTTGGCACATTCTTTTTATAATACAATGGATTTGTACAAGGGGATAATTATTTTTATTGAAAAGTTTCTGTAATTGAGATTCATAATGTTTCCATGGGCATGAACAAAGTTCAAGGAGCTCCCCCACTTTAACAATGCTCGTCTTTCCTACTTTCACTTTTCTTTTTGAAAAAGTTTTAGGTTCCCCCACTTTATATTTTTTGTTTTAAAACTTTATAAAAGCACTCAACAGAAATAAATGACTCTTTTTTTTAAACTTCCGGGTTGTCTCCCTGGCAGCGATTTCTTTAAAGCCATTAAGCTAGGCATAAAGGCTCAAGTAATGGATCCACCCAGGTCCCAAGGTATATCAAAGCCAATTTGAACTAGCAATGATTTGTCATTTAGTAGTGAGCACAAAGCAACATAAATCAAGCAATGACAAAGTCTAACTCTCTTCCTATGCATCGGCATGTCATACGAGAACAATTCATGCACATCAAGTAAATACCAATGCATAGTATAAGAAGTTTCTTGCAATTCTATCGTGTTGGAAACATATAGAGGCGGAGATGTAGTTCATTTCTCATAATAATTGCAAGTAGGAGCAAAAAGCACATGCATATTACATTCATCAAAATTATCATGTGCAACGGTAAAAGGGAACCCATCAATATAATCCTTAATAAGTGCAAACTTCTCCGATATAGTGTAGTCGGGAGAATTCAAAAAGATAATAGGACTATCATGAGTGTGTGCAGTAGCAACAATATCATTCTTGACATAAGTAACAATAGCAAGGTCATCTCCATAAGCATAATTCATATTGGCATCTTGGCCACAAGCATAGCAAGCATAATCAAAAAGGGATATTTCAAAAGAATCAACAGGATCATAGCAAATATCATAGGTAAACATGAAGGGAAATTAAACAATGTAAGGGATAAAGAGTTACTCTCATTAGAAGGTGGGAATAGGTGATCAATCCGCTCTTCATCCTTTTGTTCTTCGCTCTCCTCCTCATCTTTTTCATCCAACGAGCTCACAATGTCATTAATTTCTTCTTCCATAGACTCATGCAAAATATTAGTCTCTTCTTGGACAGCGGAGACCTTCTCAATAAACGCATCAATATGGGCATTGTATTTATAATTCAAATATCAATATTTAAGTATAGCAAGATTTTCATATCTGTAAACAACATCATCATAATTTTCATACTCTTCAAACAAACATTTAATTTCACAAGCACCCTTAAAAGCAACAAATTCTTCTATTTGTTCCACATCATAATAATCATATATACCATTAGCATAAGAAGCCAAGGTTTTATTATCATTGAATTCACATGAAAAGGGTAGGTGTGGAGCATTCATCCTAGAGCAACAAGTATAATCATATCTCAAGCATAAATTATAAGCATACCAATGCAACATATGAATTTGATCCCATAACAATTTCCCTTTATGAGTCAAGCGGTAATCCCTAAAGTATTCACGTTGATCCAACGTTACTCCCATTATATAGTTGAATGGGGTTTTCTCAGGATTATCAAAGTAGTGCATAATATCTTTCACATAACCAACATCGAGGGTTTTAGGAGGTTCCCCATCTCCATGAGCAGCAAGTACCACTATTTGTTTTTGGTGTTTCGTGTTCCATATTCATGACTAAAGATAGAGAACAACTTAGAACAGAAAACAAAAACTACTTAGTGATAAAGCAAACAAGCACACACAAGAATATTCACCCCACACTATAACTCCTCGGCAAGGGCGCCAAAAAAAGGTATTGATAACCCACAAGTATAGGGGATTGTTTGTAGCCTTTTTCGATAAGTAAGAGTGTCGAACACAATGAGGAGCTAAAGGTAGAACAAATATTCCCTCAAGTCCTATCGACCACCGATACAACTCTACGCACACTCGACCTTTGCTTTACCGAAAACAAGTATGAAACTATTTTGTAGGTGTGATGCTAGAACTACTTTGCATGAATAAAACTAGAAGTACTTTGCAAGATAATAAAAGTGGATAGCTTTTGTCAACAAGAAAGTTATTTTTCCCTAGGTAACCGATAACAAGTACTGGTAATTATTCTTGCAATTTTATATGAGGGAGAGGCATGAGCTAACATACTTTCTTTACTTGGATCATATGAGCTTATGATTGGACCCCTAGAAAGCATCCACAACTACTAAAGATCATTAAGGTCATGAAACCCACCATAGCATTAAGTATCAAGTCCTCTTTACTCCCATACGTCATACCCCACTTACTCGGGTTTAAGTTTCTGTCACTCTCGCAACCCACCATAAGCGAACCATGGAAATATTGCAACACCCTATAGCGGGGGCCCCTCACATTTGCGTGAGAATGAAGTGCACCGTAGGACAGAACCATAAATAAAAATATACAATCATACCAACCAAGATCACGATTAACCCACATGACAAAATGGATCTACTCAAACATCATAGGATAACCATAGATCATTAGGAAATAATATATGGAGTTGAGAACCATGTTTAAGTAGATATTACAGCAGGGGGAAAGAGGTGTTACACCGCTGCAATGAGGGGGAGAGAGTTGGTGTTGATGGTAGCAAGATTGTTGATGTAGATCGCCATCCCGATCGTTGCCCCGGTGGCACTCCGGCGCCATCGGAAGCGAGGGGGAGAGAGCCCCCTCCTTCTTCTTCCTTGGCCTCCTCCCTAGGTGGGAGAAGGGTTTCCCCTATGGTCCTTGGTTTCCATGGCATGTGAGGGGCAAGAGCCCCTCCGAGATTGGATCTATCTCTCTGTCTCTCTCTGTTCCGCGTTCCCCAGATCTGTCCCTTCATCGTTTCTTAAATTTCTGGAGATCCGTAACTCCGATTACGCTGAGATTTTAACATGATGTTTATCCATAAATTAGCTTTCTTGCGTCAGAAGAAGGGCCCCAATCGATGTTCGAGGAGGGCACAAGACACCAGGGCGCGCCTGGGCCCTGTGGCGCGCCCTGGTGGGTTGTGGGCACTACGGACCCCCATTTGCATTGATTCCACCTCCTAAAAATCACATATATTCCAAAATAATTTTCCATAAATTTTTATCGCGTTTGGACTTTGTTTGATATGGATTTTCTGTGATACAAAAACATGCAAAAAAGAGGAGCTGACACTGGGCACTGGATCAGTAAGTTAGTCCAAATAAATATTGGCATGGAACAATAAAAAAATTGTACTTACGACGGAGACGTATAATCCTTCATCTCCATGCTTGTTTCTTCCATAGTGTTCATCCCTCTTGTCCATGCTAGGCCCTTCATTAGTAGTCAACACAAATGTATCCAAATTAGGCACCATCATATTCTCATGAACATTAGAATTGTTACCAAGAAACTAAAGTACCTAGTAATTCAATTGGCGTTCGCGAGCTCTAGTGATTGGTCTAGTATGTATAGCAGCAGAGGCTATGGGTGTAACAATGGTATTGATATCCTCATCAAAGACTATACCTTCATTCACCGTAAAGTGGCACTTCTCCTAATTCAAGAAAATATTAGTTTGCTCACATCTCAGCAAAACTCGACAAGGTTGCTTAAGCGATCATCAAAAGAAGTTTCTTAAACGAAAAAAATCATCCATGAAAACCTCGACAAGCTTTTCAAAAAAGAAGAGAATATAGCGGTCATACATCTTTGAAAGGTAGCAGGTGCATTGCATAAACCAAAAGGCATACGTCTATAAGCATAAGTTCCAAAAGGGCAAGTAAACATGGTTTTCTCTTGATCAGGTTTATGATACATGTATTTGATAGAAATCGGAATATCCATCAAGAAAGCAAAAGTGTGTGTGCTTTGAAAATCTTTCTAGCATTTGATCAATAAAAGGCAAAGGATAATGATATTTTCTGGAAGCTTTATTTAACTTTCTAAAGTCAATTACCATTCTATAGCCAGTCACAATCCTTTGTGGGATGAGTTCTTTTTTATCATTAGGAACCACAGTAATACCTCCTTTATTAGGAACACAATGAACGGGGGCTTACCCATCTACTATCAACTATAGGTTAAATTATACCTGCTTCCAGAAGTTTCAATATTTCATTTCTTACCACTTCTTCCATTTTGGGATTTAATCGTCGCTAATGATCAACAATAGGTTTAGCATCTGGTTCCATATTAATCTTGTGCTGTCAGAGAGTGGGGCTAATGTCATTAATGTCATCAACAGTATACTCAATAGCAGCACGATGCTTCCTCAGAGTTTTTAACAATCTCGTGTCTTCATGCTCTGTAAGGTTAGCATTGATAATAACAGGATATATCTTCTTCTCATCAAGATAAGCATATTTCAATGTATCGGGTAATTGTTTTAAGTCAAACACAGGATCATCCTTAGGTGGCGGAGGACCTCCTAGAGTTTCAACACGCAAGTTGTGTTTAAGAATAGGTTGTTATTCGAATAACATCCTAGCTAATTTCACTTCTTTCATGCAAGTGCATATCATTTTCATGGTCTAGCAAATATTGTTCTAATGGATCAGTAGGGGGAATGGCAATAGAAGCAAGACCAATTATTTCATATTTACTAACAATTCTTTATTATGAGGTTGTCTATGAAACTTGGAGAAATTAAACTCATGAGACACATCACCAAAATTAACACTGACAATTTCTTTTTGGCAATCCATCTTAGCATTGACAATGTTTAAGAAGGGTCTACCAAATATTACGGGACAAAAACTCTTGTGGAGAACCAAGAACTAGAAAATCTGTAGGGTACTTTATTTTCCCACATAATACTTCAACATCTCTAACAATACCAAGTGGTGTGATGGTGTCTCTGTTTGCAAGTTTAATAGTAACATCAATATCTTCTATTTCAGCGGGTGAAATCTCATGCATAATTTCTTGATATAAGGTAAAAGGGATAGAACTCACACTAGCACCTATATCACATAAACCATGATAACAACGATCTCCTATTTTGACTGAGACAACAGGCATGCCATCAACGGGCTTATTCTTATCTTTGGTATCGGGTTTGGCAATTCTAGCAACTTCGTCACATAAATAAATAACATGCCCATCATTATTATAAGCCAAGAGATATTTAACCATAGCAATACTAGGTTCTACTTTAATTTGTTTAGAGGGTCTACATGCTCTAATATTACTTCTGTTAACCAAGGTTGAGACTTTAGCATGTTCATTTATCCTAACAGTGAAAGGTGGTTTTTCAAAATAAGCAGTAGGCACAATTGGGTCAACATTATAAATGATAGTTTCATCTTTAACTATAACTAGCTCCTCAACTTTTTCTTTAATAAGTGGATGATATTAAACCACTTCTCCTTATGGAGATCAACATGAGTAGCAAATGATTCACAAAATGAGGCTACTATCTCAGGGTCAAGTCCATATTTAGTGCTAAAATCATGGAAAGAATATGTGTCCATTATAGTTTTAACACAATCAAACTCAAGTTTTATACCTGACTCCTTACCTTTGCCAAGTTCCCAATCTTTAGAACTATGTTTAATTCTTTCCAAGAGATCCCATATGAATTCAATATTCTTCATAATGGAACCATTACAAGAAGTATCGAGCATGGATTGATCATTACGAGAAAGCCGAGCATAATTTTTTTGTATAATAATTTCTATCAAGAGCTCATGATTGGGGCATGAATACAACATTGACTTAAGCCTCCACCAAGCTTGAGCGCAGATTTCTCCTTCACGAGACCAAAAAATATAGATATAATTCCAATCACGATGAACTAGATTCATATGATAAAACTTTTGGTGAAATTCCAATTCCAATTCCAATCGATTCTGGTTCCAAGCTCCAATATCATTGCATAGCCTATACCATGTCAAGGATACCCCCCCCCCAAAGATAAAGGGAAAACCTTCTTCTTAACTTCATATCTGGGTAAACCTGCAAGCTTAAATAATCCACAAACTTCATCGACATAGATTAGGTGCATATCAGGATGTAGTTTTCCATCTCCTGCATAAGGGTTAGCTAGCGGTTTCTCTATCATACCCGAAGGAATCCCATAACCAATATTTTAAGTACATGCATTAGGTTGAGGAGCAACTCTTTGTTCTTCCGTTCGAGTTAAATATACCCCGAACAAACCCCTCAAAGGATTGTTTTCCATAGTGACAAGTAATAGTAAATATTAGCACGTCATATAATTTTTCCCTTACCAAAGGCACTTCACTCCCCGGTAATGGCGCCAGAAAAGAGTCTTGATGACCCAGAAGTATATGAGATCAATTGTAGTCCTTTCGATAAGTAAAAGTGTCGACCCCAACGAGGAGCAGAAGGAAATGAAAAGTGGTTTCCAGCAAGGTAATTTCTACAAGCACTGAAATTGTGGTAGCAAGTTGTTTGATAGCAAGATAATTTTCTAACAAGTGACAGGTAGCAATAGTAACAATAGGTGTAGCAAGATGATAACCCACAAGTGTAGGGGATTGCAACAGTTTTCGAGGGTAAAGTATTCAACCTAAATTTATTGATTCGACACAAGGGGAGCCAAAGAATACTCTTAAGTATTAGGAGCTGAGTTGTTAATTCAACCACACCTGGAAACTTAATATCTGCAGCAAGGTAGTTTAGTAGCAAAGTAATATGATAGTGGCGGTAGCAGCAATAAACGTAACGGTAGTGTTTTTGTAGTTTTTGTAATAGTAGCAACGGAAAAGTAGATAAGCAACAAGCAATATATGAAAAGCTTGTAGGCATTGGATCGGTGATGGGAAATTATGTCGGATGCAATTCATCATGTAGAAGTTATAACCTAGGGTGACACAGAACTAGCTCTAGTTCATCAATGCAATGTAGGCATGTATTCCGAATAGTCATACGTGCTTGTGGAAAAGAACTTGCATGACATCTTTTGTCCTACCCTCCCGTGGCAGCGGGGTCCTATTGGAAATTAAGGAATATTAAGGCCTCCTTTTAATAGAGTACCGTACCAAAACATTAACACATAGTGAATACATGAACTCCTCAAAGTACGGTCATCATCGAGAGTGGTCCCGATTATTGTCACTTCGGGGTTGCCGGATCATAACACATAGTAGGTGACTATAGACTTGAAAGATAGGATCAAGAACAAACACATATATTCATGAAGACATAATAGGTTCAGATCTGAAATCATGGCACTCGGGCCCTAGTGACAAGCATTAATCATAGCAAAGTCATAGCAACATCAATCTCAGAACATAGTAGATACTAGGGATCAAACCCTAACAAAACTAACTCGGTTACATGATAGATCCCATCCAACCCATCACCGTCCAGCAAGCCTACGATGGAATTACTCACGCACGGCGGTGAGCATCATGGAATTGGTGATGGAGGAAGGTTGATGATGACGATGGCGACGATCTCCACTCTCCGGAGCCACGAACGGACTCTAGATCAGCCCTTTCGAGAGAGATTAGGGCTTGGCGGCAGCTCCATCTCGTAAAACGCGATAATTCTTCCTCTCCGATTTTTTCTCCCCGAAAGTGAATATATAGGATCTGGGGATATGTCGGTGGAGCACCAGGGGGCCCACGAGGCAGGGATGCGCGCCCTAGGGGGGGGGGCGCCCCCACCACCGTGGACAAGGTGTGGGCCCCCTGGGCTGGATCTTCTTGCAGGTATTTTTTATATTTTCCAAAATAATTCTCCATGGATTTTTAGGTCATTCCGAGAACTTTTTATTTCAGCACAGAAACAACACCATGGCAATTTTGCTAAAAACAACGTCAGTCCGGGTTAGTTCCATTCAAAACATGCAAGTTAGAGTCCAAAACAAGGGCAAAAGGGTTTGAAAAAGTACATACGTTGGAGACGTATCAACTCCCCCAAGCTTAAACCTTTGCTTGTCCTCAAGCAATTCAGTTGATAAACTGAAAGTGCTAAAGAAAAACTTTGACAAACTCCGTTTGCTCTTGTTGTTGTAAATACGTAAGCCAGCATTCAGGTTTTCAGCAATAATCATGAACTAACCACATTCACAATAACTTTCAGGTCTCAAGACTACTCACATCAATGGCATAATCAACTAGCGAGCAATAATAATAAACCTCAGATGACAACACTTTCTCAAAACAATAATGGTATGATATAACAAGATGGTATCTCGCTAGCCCTTTCTGAGACCGCAAAACATAAATGCAGAGCACCTTTAAAGATCAAGGACTGACTAGACATTGTAATTCATGGTAAAAGAGATCCAGTCATGATCATACTCAATACAAATTAATGGTAATACATGCAAATGATAGAGGTGCTCTCCTACAGGTGCTCTTTTATAAGAGGATGATGACTCTTCATAAATTAAATAGATAGGCCCATCGCAGAGGGAAGCAAGGATTTGTAGAGGTGCCAAAGCTCGATTTTTAAATAGAGATGAATAATATTTTGAGCGGTATACTTTCATTGTCAACATAACAACCAATAATCTCGATATCTTCCATGCTACGCACATTATAGGCGGTTCCCAAACAGAATAGTAAAGTTTATACTCCTCCAACCACCAACAAGCACACTTCACGGCCATCCGAATCCACGGGGTACCGTCCAAACAAGCAACAGCCCTGGGGGAGTCTTGTTTAATTATTATGATTTTGAGCGTGGGACTGGGCATCCCGGTTAGCAGCCATTTTCTCATGAATGATGAGCGGAGTCCACTCATCGTGAGAATAACCCACCTAACTTGAAAGATATAGACAGCCCTAGTTGATACATGAGCTGTTCGAGCATACAAAACAAAATTTCATTTGAAGGTTTAGAGTTTTGCACATACAAATTTACTTGGAACGAAAGGTAAATACCGCATATAGGAAGGTATCGTGGACTCATGTGGAATAACTTTGGGGTTTATGGAAGTGGATGCACAAGCAGTATTCCCGCTTAGTACAGGTGAAGGCTAGAAAGAGACTGGGAAGCGACCAGCTAGAGAGCAACAACGGTCATGAACATGCATTAAAATTAATCAACAATGAATGCAGGCATGAGTAGGATATAAATCACCATGAACATAAATATCGTGGAGGCTATGTTGATTTGTTTCAACTACATGCGTGAACATGTGCCAAGTCAGACCGTTTGAATCGTTCAAAGGAGGATACCACCCCATCATACCTCATCACAACCATTTTAATATCATGTTGGCACGCAAGATAGACCATTATAAACTCTCAGCTAATTAAGCATGTCATAAGCAGCTATGATCTCTAATTGTCATTGCAAGAATGTTTCATTCATAACAAGCTCAATCAGGAATGAGGAACTATCATATTTTCAAAAGCAAGAGAGGTCGAGTTCATACCAGCTTTTCTCATCTCAATTAGTTCATCATATATCATCCTTATTGCCTTTCACTCGCACGACCGAACGGTGTGGATAATGATAATAGTGCACGTGCATTGGACTAAGCTGGAATCTGCGATCATTTAGTACAAGAGAGAAGACAAGGTAATATGGCTCAAGGTTAAATCAACAATAAAGCATATGAGAGCCACTAAGCAATTTCATTCATGGTCTTCTACTCTTAACCCCCAAAGAAAAGAAAAGAAACTATTTACACGGGAAAGCTCCCAACAATCAAAAGAAGAATGAGAAATCTTTTTGGGTTTTCTTTTAGTTACTACTATAAGGAAAGTAAACTAGCTAGAAACTACGGCTAATATTTTTTTGTTTTTCTTAAGGCTTTTTTCTAGCACACAAGAAAAAGACAAAAAAAAAAGAAATTGAAACTAAACATGGATGGTACACTGAAAGAGTGTGAGCACCGACAACTAGAATAAGTGTGAACATGAATGTAAAGTCAGTGAGAAACACGTACTCCCCCAAGCTTAGGCTTTTGGCCTAAGTTGGTCAATGGCCAGTACTGGCCTGACGGATATCCAAAGTCGTAGTTGGGGTTGTACTGAGATGCAGCAGCTACTTCATGCTGAGCTGCAGCTCGAAGGCGGGCTGCTTTTGTCATATTATAATACGCATTTGCCTCCTCCATAGTTATAGTGTATCTCCCTTTTGCCTGAAAGTCAAACGAAGTAGGGGCAGGAAGAACAATAGGGATGGCATGCTGCCTGTTAAAGATTAATCAATATTTGAGGGATTGATCATCCCTCTCTATAAACCGATGACTAGTCATAGCATGGCAATCCAAATGAGCACGAGGTAAAGGTTCATCATTCTCGTGCACAGGCACACCAAGACGGCGGGCTACGCGAGTGGCATAAACCCCACCAAATAAATATCCATTCATACCATTATGGTGTAGCCTACGTGCAATAATGGCTCCCAAGTCATATTGTCTATCACCTAGTACAGCACTCCTGAGAACACTAAGATATGGGACACACATATGACAAGCCTCATCTTTACCATTTATGCATCTACCAATAAAGAGAGCAAAGTAATGAATAGCAGGAAAATGGATGCTCCCTATGGTAGCCTATGTGATTTCCCTAGATTCCCCCACTGTGATACTAGCAAGGAAATCTCTAAATTCAGATTTGCGAGGATCACCCATACCGCCCCACTGAGGGAGCTTACAAGCATCATTAAAATCCTCTAAGTCCATAGTGTAAGATTTATCATACAGGTCAAACAAGACAGTGTGAGAATTACGTGAAGATGAAAATTTAAACCTTCTCACAAAGCTATCAGTTAAGCCACGGTATTGAGGGCACTTATCTTGTATGAAGCCCTCGAGGTCAGCGTTGCGCACATATGCATAAAATTCATCCTTGATGCAACCTGATCCATAAAGTCATCCAACGGCCATTCACAAGGCCGCACGTCAGCATCCCTCGGTAGTTCATCGTCCGGCTCAGGAAACGCGAGCCTCGCTTCTTGCTTCCTTGAAGAACCACCTTGGAAGTTTCTCCTATGCATTTTTGTAAAATTTTCTGAAATTTTTAGTAACTCAAAATAAAAGTTAACCAAACTCAACAAGATTGATAGCAACAACTCCTACTAGTGCCTGGAGACTATATCATGCATTAAAACTACTTGGGACCAATAAAATTTGACATGCAAGCTCAAGAACAAGGTCACCACAACAACATAAATTTGCAATAAATAAAGCACTAGAACAAAAACTAATTGGACCAATGGAGGAGTCACATACCAAGGAACAATCCCCCCAAATAGTTTGGTGAATGGTGCTTTGAGCAAGGTGATCGAAAATGGCAGCAAGATGAGCTAGAACTCGGGTTTGAGCTGCTTGGTATTTTTTTTGGGAGGAAGAAAAAGAGTGTGGGTGCAAGAATAAGTGGAGGGGGGCCACGTGGGGCCCACGAGGCAGGGGGCGCGCCCTGGACCCTCGTGGCCAGGTGCTGGCTCCCCTCGCTGTGTGTTCTGTGCCGTATATTCTCAAATATTCTAGAAAAAATCATATTTCATTTTCAGGGCATTTGGAGAACTTCTATTTTTGGGGTATTTTTTTATTGCACGGATAAGTCTGGAAACAAACATGAAATACTATTTTTGCTTTATTTATCCTAATTAACAGAAAATAAAAGGGGGATACAGAAGGTTGTGCTATCTAGATTCACACATCTCATGCTCATCAAAAGGAATCCATTAACAAGGTTGATGAGGTCTTGTTAATAAACTCTTTTCGAATAACATGAAACCGGAGAATTTTCGAATAACACTAGGTTAACTCAATGGGGATATGTATGTACCCAACAATAAGAATGTCATATGTCTTCTTGAAAGTAGGAAGAGGAAATTCAAAACCTCCAATAGTGATAGTTGAAAATTTTCCAATATAATTGATACTGTGGACCTGAGATTGTTTCCTCGGAAAGTGTACCATATGGTCATTACCATTGACATGAAAAGTGACATTGCATTTGTTGCAATCAATAACAGCCCCTGCAGTATTCAAAAAGGGTCTTCCAAGGATAATAGACATACTATCGTCCTCGGGAATATCAAGTATAACAAAGTCCGTTAGAATAGTAACAATTGCAACTACAACACGCACATCCTCACAAATACCGACAGGTATAGCAGTTGATTTATCAGCCATTTGCAAGGATATTTCAGTAGGTGTCAACTTACTCAAGTCAAGTCTACGATATAAAGAGAGAGGCATAACACTAACACCGGCTCCAAGATCACACAAAGCAGTTTAGTTTCCTTTAATGGAGCAAGGTATAGTAGGTACTCCTGGATCTCCTAAATTCTTAGGTATTACACCCTTGAAAGTGTAATTGGCAAGCATGGTGGAAATTTCTACTCCGGGTATCTTTCTTTTGTTGGTAATAATATCCTTCATATACTTAGCATAAGGATTTGTTTTAAGCACATGAGTCAAACGCATACGCAAAAAGATAGGTCTAATCATTTCAGCAAAGCGCTCAAAATCCTCATCATCCTTTTTCTTGGATGGCTTCGGAGGAAAAGGCATGGGTTTCTGAACCCATGGTTCTCTTTCCCTACCGTGCTTCCTAGCAACAAAGTCTCTCTTATCATAACGTCGATTCTTTGATTATGGGTTATCAAGATCAACGACAGGTTCAATCTCTACATCATTATCATTGCTAGGTTGAGCATCATCATGAACATCATTATTAATATTATCACTAGGCTCATGTTCATTAACAGATTGCGTCTCAGCATCAGAAACAGATATATCATTGGGATTCTCAGGTGTGTCAGCTATAGGTTCACTAGAAGCATGCAAAGTCCTATCATTTTCCTTTTCTTCTTCTTAGAATAACTAGGTGCATCTAAATTAGCTCTCTGAGAATCTTGCTCAATCCTCTTAGGGTGGCCTTCAGGATACAAAGGTTCCTGAGTCATCTTACCACCTCTAGTAGCAACTCTAATAGCATAGTCATTATTCTTACTATTTAATTCATTGAGCAAATCATCCTGAGCCTTAAGTACTTGTTCTACTTGAGTGGTAACCATGGAAGCATGTTTACTAATGAGTTTCAGTTCACCTTTAGCTCTAGACAGATAATCACTCAAGCGTTCAATCATATAAGCATTGTGTTGCAATTGTCTACCAACATAAGCATTGAAGTTTTCTTGTTTCACAATAAAATTGTCAAACTAATCTAAGCATTGGCTAGCAGACTTATAACAAGGAATATCACCTTCATCAAACCAATAACGAGAATTTACCTTTACTACCTATGTCAGGTTATCAAGACCATGTATTTCTTCAATAGGTGGTAAATTCTTAACATCTTCAGCTTTAATACCTTTTTCTTTCATAGATTTCTTTGCCTCTTGCATATCTTCAGGACTGAGGATTAGAACACCTCTTTTCTTCGGAGTTGGCTTAGGGGCTGGTTCAGGAAGTGTCCAATTATTTTCATTGGCTAGCATATTATTCAATAGTAATTCAGCTTGATCAACTGTTCTTTCCCTGAAAACACAACCAGCACAACTATCGAGGTGGTCTCTGGAAGCATCGGTTAGTCCATTATAAAAAACATCAAGTATATCATGAATCTCAAGAGGATGATCAGGCAAAGCATTAAGTAATTGGAGAAGCCTCCCCCAAGCTTGTGGGAGACTCTCTTCTTCAATTTGCACAAAGTTATATATTTCCCGTAAGGCAGCTTGTTTCTTATGAGCAGGAAAATATTTAGCAAAGAAGTAATACATCATATCCTCGGGACTACGCACACAACCAGGATCAAGAGAATTAAACCAAGTCTTAGCACCACCCTTTAACGAGAAAGGAAACATCTTAAGGATATAGTAATAACGAATCTTTTCATCATTGGTGAACAGGGTGGCTATATCATTCAACTTAGTAAGATGTGCCACAACAGTTTCAGACTCATAGCCATGGAAAGGATCAGATTCAACCAAAGTAATTAACTCAGGATCAACCGAGAATTCATAATCCTTATCAGTAACACATATAGGTGAAGTAGCAAAAGCAGGGTCATGTTTCATTCTAGCATTCAAGGACTTTTCTTTCAGCTTAGCTAATAATTTCTTAAGATCATATCTATCGTTGCAAGCAAGAAAGTCTCTAGCAGTTTCTTCATCCATAACATAACCATCAGGAACAATAGGTGATTCATATCTATTGGGAGAAGCTTCATCATCACTTCCATAAATATTATCAGTTTCAATATTTGCATTCTCCCTAACCATAGCAATTTGTTCATCTAGAAATTCACCTAGTGGCACCGTATCTGGCATAGAAGTAGTTTCATCATACATAGCAGAAGTGGCATCATCAAGAACATATGACATATTAGATTCAATAGCATGAGTAGGTGTCGCAAATTTACCCATAACAGAAGGAGAATCAAGTGCAGAGCTAGATGGCAGTTCCTTACCTCCCCTCGTAGTTGAGGGTAAGATCTTGGTTTTTGAGTCCTTCCGATTCTTCATTATGATCAACAGATATAAATCCCAAGTGACTTAAAGAATAGAGCTATGCTTCCCGGCAATGGCACCAGAAAATAGTCTTGATAACCCACAAGTGTAGGGGATCGCAACAGTTTTCGAGGGTAAAGTATGTTGGGGAACGTAGCATAAATCAAAATTTTCTACGTCTTCACCAAGATCCAAGTATGGAGACATCTAGCAACGAGCAACCAAGAGTGCATCTACATACCGTTATGAAGATTGCGTGCGGAAGCTTTCAACGAAGCAAGGATGAAGTAGTCGTACTCTTCACGTTCTTCGTCACCGATGATCTAGCGCCGAACGGACAACACCTCCGCGTTCAACACACGTACGGTGCAGCAACGTCACCTCCTTCTTGATCCAGCAAGGGGGGAGGAGAAGTCGTCAGAGATCCGGCAGCACGACGGCGTGATGACGGATGCAGTGGAGATCGCAGCAGGGCTTCGCCGGGCTGCCCTGCAATGGAGTTGGGAGGTGTGACGGGAGGGGGAGAGGCGCCAGGGCTGAGGTGCGGCTGCCCTCTCCCCCCCACATATATATAGGGGGCCAGGGGGGGCGCCAGCCCCTTGCAGATCCAATCTGCAAGGGGGGGCGGCGGCCAGGGAGGAGTCCCCCTCCCCCAAGGCAAGTGGTGGCCCCCCTCCCCTTAGGGTTTTATCCCTATGCGCATGGGGAGGTGGGGCCCCCTTGTGGTGCGCCAGCCCAGGGGGCTGCACACATCCCCTTGCGGCCTGGGGGCCCCACCGGGAGGGGTGGCCCCACCCGGTGGACCCCCGGGGCCCCTCCGGTGGTCCCGGGACGCTCCCGGTGACCCCCGGAGATCACCCGTTGGCCGAAACTGGACTTCCCATATATCAATCTTTACCTCCGGACCATTCCGGAACTCCTCGTGACGTCCGAGATCTCATCCGGGACTCCGAACAACTTTCGGGTTTCCACGTGCATTAATCTCTACGACCCTAGCGTTACCGAACCTTAAGTGTGTAGACCCTACGGGTTCGGGAGACACGTAGACATGACCGAGACCACTCTCCGGTCAATAACCAACAGCGGGATCTGGATACCCATGTTGGTTCCCACGTGTTCCTCGATGATCTTCATCGGATGAACCACTGTGTCAAGGATTCACTCAATCCTGTATGTTATTCCCTTTGTCCATCGGTACGGTACTTGCCCGAGATTCGATCGTCGGTATCCCCGATACCTTGTTCAATCTCGTTATGGCAAGTCTCTTTACTCGATCCGTAATCCATCATCCCGTGACTAACTACTTAGTCACATTGAGCTCATTATGATGATGTCTTATCGAGTGGGCCCAGAGATACCTCTCCGTCATACGGAGTAACAACATCCCAGTCTCGGTTCGTACCAACTCAACAGACACTTTCGGAGATACCCGATGCGTACCTTTATAGCCACCCAGTTACGTTGTGACGGTTGGCACACCCAAAGTACTCCTACGGTATCCGGGAGTTGTACAACCTCATGGTCTAAGGAATAAATACTTGACACCGAAAAGCTTATGCATTACGAACTATACGATCTCGTGTTATGCTCAAGTTTGGGTCTTGTCCATCACATCATTCTCCTAATGATGTGATCCCGTTATCACTGACATCTCATGTCCATGGTCAGGAAACCGTGACCATCTGTTGATCAACGAGCTGGTTACTAGAGGCCTACCAGGGACTCATTGTGGTCTATGTATTCACACATGTATCGCTGTTTCCGTACAATACAATTCAAGCATGAATAACAGACGATTATCATGAACAAGGAGATATAATAATAATACTTTTATGATTGCCTCTAGGGCATATCTCCAACAGTCTCCCACTTGCACTAGAGTCAATAATCTAGTTACATTGTGATGAATCGAACACCCATAGAGTTCTGGTGTTGATCATGTTTTGCTCGTGAAAGAGGTTTAGTTAACGGGTCTGCGACATTCAGATCCGTATGCACTTTACAAATATCTATGTCTCCATCCTGAACATAATTCCGGATGGAGTTGAAACGGCGCTTGATGTGCTTGGTCTTCTTGTGAAACCTGGGCTCCTTGGTAATAGCAATAGCACCAGTGTTGTCACAGAAGAGAGTCATCGGGCTTGACGCGCTTGGAATGACTCCTAGGTCGGTGATGAACTCCTTCATCCAGACTCCTTTCTGCGCTGCTTCAGAAGCAGCTATGTACTCCGCTTCACATGTAGATGCTGCCACCACGCTTTGCTTGCAACTGCACCAGCTGACAGCCCCTCCATTCAAAATATACACGTATCCGGTTTGTGACTTAGAGTCATCCAGATCTGTGTCGAAGCTAGCATCAACGTAACCCTTTACGACGAGCTCTTCGTCACCTCCATAAACGAGAAACATATCCTTAGTCCTTTTCAGGTACTTCAGGATGTTTTTGACCGCTGTCCAGTGTTCCGTACCGGGATCACTTTGGTACCTCCCTACCAAACTTATGGCAAGGTTCACATCAGGTCTGGTACACAACATGGCATACATGATAGAACCTATTGCCGAGGCATAGGGAATGATACTCATCTTTTCTCTATCTTCTGCCGTGGTCGGCGACTGAGTCTTACTCAATCTCATACCTTGCAAAACAGGCAAGAATCCTTTCTTTGACTGATCCATATTGAACTTCTTCAATATTTTGTCAAGGTATGCACTTTGTGAAAGACCAATGAGGCGTCTTGATCTATCTCTATAGATTTTGATGCCTAATATGTAAGCAGCTTCTCCAAGGTCCTTCATTGAAAAACTTTTATTCAAGTAGGCCTTTACATTTTTCCAAGAATTCTATATCATTTCCCATCAGCAATATGTCATCCACATATAATATGAGAAATGCTACAGAGCTCCCACTCACTTTCTTGTAAATACAGGCTTCTCCATAAGTCTGTATAAAGCCAAACGCTTTGATCACCTCATCAAAGCGAATATTCCAACTCCGAGATGCTTGCACCAGCCCGTAAATCGAGCGCTGGAGCTTGCATACCTTGTTAGCGTTCTCTGGATCGACAAAACCTTCCGGTTGCATCATATACAACTCTTCCTTGAGGAAGCCATTAAGGAATGCTGTTTTGACGTCCATTTGCCATATCTCATAATCATAGAATGCGGCAATAGCTAACATGATTCTGACTGACTTCAGCATCGCTACGGGAGAGAAAGTCTCGTCGTAGTCAATCCCTTGAACTTGTCGATAACCTTTAGCGACAAGCCGAGCTTTATAGATGGTCACATTACCATCCGCGTTTGTCTTCTTCTTAAATATCCATTTGTTTTCTATGGCGTGCCTGTCATCAGGCAAGTCCACCAAAGTCCATACTTTGTTTTCATACATGGATTCTATCTCGGATTTCATGGCTCCAAGCCATTTATTGGAATCTGGGCCCGCCATCGCTTCTTCATAGTTTGAAGGTTCACCGTTGTCCAACAACATGATTTCTAGGACAGGGTTGCCGTACCACTCTGGTGCGGAACGTGCCCTTGTGGACCTTCGAAGTTCAGTAGTAACTTGATCTGTTTCTTCATGATCATTATCATTATCTTCCTCCCTTGTCGGTGCAGGCACCTCAGGAACAGTTTCCTGCGTTGCGCTACTTTCCGGTACAGGAGTGGTGACTATCACCTCATCAAGTTCTACTTTCCTCCCACTCACTTCTTTCGAGAGAAACTCTTTCTCCAGAAAGTATCCATTCTTGGCAACAAAGACTTTGCCTTCGGATCTGTGGTAGAAGGTGTACCCAATAGTTTCCTTTGGTTATCCTATGAAGACACATTTCTCCAATTTGGGTTCGAGCTTTTCAGGTTGAAGTTTCTTGACATAAGCATCGCAACCCCAAACTTTCAGAAACGACAGCTTCGGTTTCTTGCCAAACCAAAGTTCATACGGAGTCGTCTCAACGGATTTTGACGGAGCCCTATTTAAAGTGAATGCGGTAGTCTCTAAAGCATAACCCCAAAAAGATAGCGGTAAATCGGTGAGGGACATCATAGATCGCACCATGTCTAACAGAGTACGATTTCGACGTTCGGACACACCGTTACGTTGAGGTGTTCCGGGCGGTGTCAATTGTGAAACAATTCCACAGCTTCTAAGGTGTGTGCCAAATTCATGACTTAAATATTCACCCCCACGATCCGATCGCAAGAACTTTATTTTTCTGTCACGTTGATTCTCAACCTCATTCTGAAATTCCTTGAACTTTTCAAAGGTCTCAGACTTGTGTTTCATTAAATAGATATACCCATATCTACTCAAGTCATCTGTGAGGGTGAGAACATAACGGTAGCCTCCGCGAGCCTCAACACTCATTGGACCGCACACATCGGTATGTATGATTTCCAGCAAGTTGGTTGCTCGCTCCATTGTTCCGGAGAACGGAGTCTTGGTCATCTTGCCCAAGAGGCATGGTTCGCACGTGTCAAATGATTCATAATCAAGAGACTCCAAGAGTCCATCTGCATGGAGCTTCTTCATACGTTTGACACCAATATGACCAAGGCGGCAATGCCACAAGTATGTGGGACTATCGTTATCAACTTTACATCTTTTGGCATCTACACTATGAATATGTGTATTACATTTTTTGCCTCTCGTTTTCCTCTCCCCCACTTCACCCTTGCCGTTTTATTTGCCCGTCTTTTTGCCATGTGTTTACCATTCGCGTGCCTCTTGTTTGCTTGTGTTGATATGTGCCCTCAATTAGCTTGCATCTTCGCTTGCTAAAGTATGGATCCTCATCCACTTGCTAATCTCTTTAAGAGATCCAATTATGTTGAACCTATTGCTAGTGAGCTGCGTGCACTAGATTATCTTTATGAGGTTTTGCTTGAAATTCATGAATCTGAAAATTGTGAGGAATTGTTGAAAGAAAAAGTGATTAATATTAGCTCCTTAAATAAAAAGCATGATTGCAATGATGTTATTATAAATTTTCTCAATTGTGTTAATGATATGCAAAACCCTAAGCTTGGTGATGCTAGTATTGATATGCCCACTACTTGTTGCAATGATCATGATTGTGGTGATTCTTCTTATGATCTTAGAAATTTATTTAAGCCCCATGATGAATATGAGATTGATAATTAAGTTTGCAATAATATTTAAAGTGGGTTTGGAAGAGTGTCAACTTTAGATCCCACATATTTGGAGAATGTTCAATCTTATGATTTTTTTTAAAAGTGGGTTTGGAGAGATCATGACTTTATTTAATGTTAATCCCACTATTTTGGAATAGTGTCAACTTTGCATGCATGTGGATCATGTTGAGAATATGTTATGTGATATCTATTTTGTTGAATTTTCTTATGATACTACTTGCAATTTTTATGAGAGAGGAAAATATGGTTGTAGAAATCTTCCTGTTGCTAAATTACCTCTCTTCATGTTGAGATTGATCTTGTTTCTTTTTTCTTCCTTGCATATGTTAGATCTTGCTTGTCTTGCTGATTCCCCCCCTATAAAATGCCTATGCATAGGAAGTATGTTAGACTTAGATGTGTTTGTCACATGCTATATGATGCTCTCTTTGTGCTTCAATTCTTATCTTTCATGTGAGCATCATTGAATTATCATGCCTAGATAGGGGCGTAAAACGATAGCGCTTGTTAGGAGGCAACCCAATTTTATATTTTTTTGTTTTTGCTTCTGTTTAGGAATAAATATTTCATCTAGCTTCTGTTTATATGTGATTTTGTGTTTTAATTAGTGTTTGTGCCAAGTAGAACCTTTGGGAAGACTTGTGTGAAGTTTATATGATCTTGCTGTGAAAAATAGAATCGTTAGCGCTCGCTAGAATGGTCACCAGATTTTACTGGAGTGTGCTATTTAGTTGATTCTTTTTGCAGATGATTAATAGACAAATTCCTCACGTTTAACTATTTAGTTTAATGTTTTTGGAGTTACAGAAGTATGCGAAAACTGCAGATTACTACAGACTGTTATGTTTTTGACAGATTCTGTTTTTCGTGTGTTGTTTGCTTATTTCAATGCATCTACGAGTAGTATTGGGAAGTATGAATCATAGAGAAGTTGGAATACAGTAGGTTTAACACCAATATAAACAAAGAATGAATTCATTGCAGTACATTTGAGTAGTGGTTTGCTTTCTTATACTAACGGAGCTCACGAGATTTTTGTCTAAGTTTTGTGTTGTGAAGTTTTCAAGTTTTGAGTATTGCTTTGATGGACTATGGAACAAAGAGTGGCAACAGCCTAAGCTTGGGGATTCCCAAGGCACCCCAAGGTAAAATTCAAGGACAACCAAAAGCCTAAGCTAGGGGATGCCCCGGGAAGGCATCCCCTCTTTCGTCTTCATCCATCGGTAACTATACTCGGAGCTATATTTTTATTCACCACATGATATGTGTTTTACTTGGAGCGTCTTGTATAATTTGAGTCTTTGCCTGTTAGTTTGCCACAATTAACCTTGCTGGACACACCTATTTGAGAGAGTTAAATATGGCCTAGGAATTGATAGAACACTCTATGTGCTTCACTTATATCTTTTGAGTTGGATAGTTTTTGCTCTAGTGCTTCACTTATATCTTTTAGAGCACGGTGGTGATAACATTTTGTAGAAATTGTTGATCTCTCATGCTTCACTTATATCTACTTGAGAGACTATTAAAACAGCATGGTAATGTGCTTAGGCTATAAAACTAGTCTTCACATGATAGACATCCAATATCAATGTAGTAAAAACTTTCACACTAAGTGCATTGAATATGATGAGAAGTTGGATGCTTGATAATTGTTTTGAGATATGAGGATAGTGATATTAGAGTCATGCTAGTGGAGTTATTATGAAATTGAGAAATTCTTGTGTTAAGGTTAGTGATTCCCGTAGCATGCACTTATGGTGAACCGCTATGTGACGAAGTTAGAGCATGAGGTATTTGTAAAGTGTCAACCTTTGTGTGGAGGTCGGGGGCGCGCGATGGTTAACTCCTACCAACCTCCCCCCTAGGAGCATGCGTTGATTGCTTTGTTTTGATCACTCATAGATTTTTGCAATAAGTATATGAGTTCTTATGACTAATGTTGAGTCCATGGATTATACGTACTCTCACCCTTCCACCATTGCTAGCCTCTCTTGTATCGCGCAACTTTCGCCGGTACCATACACCCACTATATATCCTTCCTCAAAACAGCCACCATATATATTCCTCAAAACAGCCACCATACCTACCTATCATGGCATTTCCATAGCCATTCCGAGATATATTGCCATGCAACTTTCCACCGTTCCGTTCATATGACACGCTTCATATTGTCATATTTTCATGCATGATCATGTAGTTGACATCGTATTTGTGGCAAAGCCACCATGCATAATTTTTCATACATGTCACTCTTGATTCATTGCACATCCCGGTACACCATCGGAGGCATTCATATAGAGTCATACTTTGTTCTAGTATCGAGTTGTAATATCGAGTTGTAATTCAATGAAAGTGTGATGATCATCATTATTAGAGCATTGTCCCATGCGAGGAAAGGCTAAATCAAGAAAGCCCCTCCAAAAAAAAAAGAGAAAAGAAAGAAAGGCCAAAGGAAAAAAAGGCCCCCCAAAAAAGGGACAATTGCTACTATCTTTTTCCACACTTGTGCTTCAAAGTAGCACCATGTTCTTCATGATAGAGAGTCTCATGTTTAGTCACTTTCATATACTAGTGGGAATTTTCATTATAGAACTTGGCTTGTATATTCCAACGATGGGCTTCCTTAAATGCCCTAGGTCTTTGTGAGCAAGCAAGTTGGATGCACACCCACTTAGTTTCTTTTGTTGAGCTTTCATACATTTTTAGCTCTAGTCCATCCATTGCATGGCAATCCCTACTCACTCACATTGATATCTATTGATGGGCATCTCCATAGCCCGTTGATACGCCTAGTTGATGTGAGGCTATCTCCCTCCTTTTTGTCTTCTCCACAACCACCTCTCTATTCCACCCATAGTGCTATGTCCATGGCTCAACCTCATGTATTGCGTGAAAGTTGAAAGGTTTGAAAGAATAGAGTATGAAAACAAGTGCTTGGCTGAAATCGGGGTTGTGCACGATATAAATATTTTGTGTGATGAAGAGGGTGCATAGCCAGACTATATGATTTTGTAGGGATAACTTTCTTTAGCCATAGTATTTTGAGAAGACATGATTGCTTTTTTAGTATGCTTGAAGTATTATTATTTCTTACGTCAATATAGACTTTTTTCTTGAATCTTTCAGATCTGAACATTCATACCACAATTAAGAGAATTACATTGAAAAACTATGTTGGTTAGCATTCCACATCAAAAATTCTGTTTTTATCATTTACCTACTCGAGGACGAGCAGGAATTAGGCTTGGGGATGCTCGATACGTCTCCAACGTATCTATAATTTTTGATTGTTCCACACTATTATTTATGATGTTTTGGATGTTTAATGGGATTTGTTATACACTTTCATATTATTTTTGGGACTAACCTACTAACCCAAAGGCCGAGTCCAGATTGCTGTTTTTTTTGCCTATTTTAGGGTTTTATAGAAAAGGAATATCTAATGGAGTCCAACCGGAATGAAACCTTCCGGAGATATATTTTTGGAGCAAAATACGCACGGGAGACTTGAGAACCATGGAGTAGGGCTGACGTGGCGTCCACGAGGGTGGGGGGTGCGCCCCCCATTAGGGCGTGCCCCCTGCCTCGTGGGCACCATGTCTGGCCCCCGGTGCCCTCCTTCCTCCTATATATACCTACGTACCCCGAAACTATCAAAATAACAGAGAAAACCATAGTTCCATCCCCGCAACCTTCTGTTCCCGTGAGATCCCATCTTGGGGCCTGTTCCGGAGCTCCGCCGGAGGGGCGATCTTCCACGGAGTGCTTCTACATCATCATCATCGCCTCACCAGTGAGTAGTTTACCACAGACCTTCGGGTCCATAGCTAGTATCTAGATGGCTTCTTCTCTCTCTTTGGATCTCAATACCAAGTTCTCCTCGGTCTTCGAGGAGATCTATTCCATATAATCTCGTTTTGCGGTGTGTTTGTCGAGATCCGATGAATTGTGGGTTTATGATCAAGATTATCTATGAGAAATATTTGGTTCTTTTCTGAACTCTTTATATATGATTATAATATCCTTGCAATTCTCTTCGAATTATTGGTTTGGTTTGGCTTACTAGATCTATAGTTCTTGCAATGGGAGAAGTGCTTGGCTTTGGGTTCAATCTTGCGGTGTCCTTTCCCAGTGACAGTAGGGGCAGCAAGGCAAGTATTGTATTGTTGCCATCGAGGATAAAAAGATGGGGTTTATATCACTATGTTTGCGTTTATCCCTCTACATCATGTCATCTTGGTTAAGGCGTTACTCTGTTCTTATGAACTTAATACTCTAGATGCATGCTGGATAGCGGTCGATGTGTGGAGTAATAGTAGTAGATGCAGAATCATATCGGTCTACTTGTCTCGGACGTGGTGCCTATATATAATGATCATGCCTAGATAGTCTCATAATTTTTCGCTTTTCTATGAATTGCTCGACAGTAATTTGTTTACCCGCCGTAGAATATCGCTATCATGAGAGAAGCCACTAGAGAAAACTATGGCCCCCGGGTCTATTTTCAACATATCAATCTACAATCTACTTTACTTCTCCGCTTTTACTTTCTATTCTTATAACCAAAAATACCAAAAATATCAAACTATCATCTCTATCAGATCTCACTTTCGTAAGTGACCGTAAAGGGATTGACAACCCCTTATCACGTTGGCTGCGAAGTTCTTATTTGTTTGTGCAGGTGCGAGGGACTCGCGCGTGGTCTCCTACTAGATTGATACCTTGGTTCTTAAAAACTGAGGGAAATACTTACGCTACTTTGCTGCATCTCCCTTTCCTCTTCGAGGGAATACAACGCAAGATCAAGAAGTAGCATCTATCATCCCTAATAAGCCAGGCTATCACATACACCCCCCACTCAGAGGAACCGACGTCCTTGTCGGGCCAGAGGAACGTTCTCTCTTGGCACAAACATCTGTGCATCCATTCCGATACATGTGCCATGCCATGTGGCTTGACAAGTCACAAACGTCATAAATAACATGACCGAGCACCTGTCCGCAAACATCTGTGTAACCGCGAGGGTCGGCTATGATACCAATGATAACCCACAAGTGTAGGGGATTGCAACAGTTTTCGAGGGTAAAGTATTCAACCCAAATTTATTGATTCGACATAAGGGGAGCCAAAGAATACTCTTAAGTATTAGCAGCTGAGTTGTCAGTTCAACCACACCTGGAAACTTAGTATCTGCAGCAAGGTAATTTAGTAGCAAAGTAATATGGAAATAGTGGTAACAGCAATAAAAGTAACGGTAGTGTTTTTGTAGTTTTTATAACAGTAGCAACAGAAAAGTAAATAAGCAACAAGCAATATGTGAAAATATCGTAGGCATTGGATCGGTGATGGCGAATTATGTGGGATGCGATTCCTCATGTAATAACTATAACCTAGGGTAACACAGAACTAGATCCAGTTCATCAATGTAATGTAGGCATGTATTTCGAATATAGTCATACATGCTTATGGAAAAGAACTTGCATGACATCTTTTGTCCTACCCTCCCGTGGCAGCGAAATCCTAGTGGAAACTAAGGGATATTAAGACCTCCTTTTAATAGAGTACTGGACCAAAGCATTAACACATAGTGAATACATGAACTCCTCAAACTACGCTCATCACCGGGAGTGGTCCCGACTATTGTCACTTCGGGGTTGCCGGATCATAACACATAGTTGGTGATTATTGACTTGCAATATAGGATCAAGAACACACATATATTCATGACAACATAATAGGTTCAGATCTGAAATCATGGCACTCGGGCCCTAGTGACAAGCATTAAGCATGGCAAAGTCGTAGCAACATCAATCCTAGAACATAGTGCATACTAGGGATCAAACCCTAACAAAAATAACTCGATTACATGGTAAATCTCATCCAACCCATCACCGTCTAGCAAGCCTACGATGGGATTACTCACGCACGGCGGTGAGCATCATGGAATTGGTGATGGAGGAAGGTTGATGATGACGATGTCGATGATCTCCACTCTCCGAAGCCCCGAACGGACTCCAGATCAGCCCTCCCAGGAGAGATTAGGGCTTGGCGGCGGCTCCGTATTGTAAAACACGATAATTCTTCCTCTCTGATTTTTTTCCTCCTCGAAAGTGAATATATGGAGTCGGGGTAGACGTTGGTGGAGCAACAGGGGGCCCACGAGGTAGGGGACGCGCCCAGGGGGAGGGGGCGCGCCCCCACCCTCGTGGACAGGGCTTGGGCCCCCTGGCTTGGTTCTTTCCGCAGATATTTTTTATATATTCCAAAATAATTCTCCCCTGAATTTCAGGTCATTCCAAGAACTTTTGTTTCTGCACAAAAATAACAGCATGGCAATTCTGCTGAAAACAGCGCCAGTCCGGGTTAGTTCCATTCAAATCATGCAAGTTAGAGTCCAAAACAAGGGCAAAAGTGTTTGGAAAAGTAGATACGTTGGAGACGTATTAACTCCCCCAAGCTTAAACCTTTGCTTGTCCTCAAGAAATTCAGTTGATAAACTGAAAGTGATAAAGAAAAACGTTGACAAACTCTGTTTTCTCTTGTTGTTGTAAATATGTAAAGCCAGCATTCAAGTTTTCAGCAAAGATCATGAACTAACCACATTCACAATAACTTTCAAGTCTCATGTCTACTCATATCAATGGCATAATGAACTAGCGAGCAATAATAATAAACCTCGGATGACAACACTTTCTCAAAACAATCATAATATGATATAACAAGATGGTATCTCGCTAGCCTTTTCTGAGACCACAAAACGTAAATGCAGAGCACCTTTAAAGATCAAGGACTGACTAGACATTGTAATTCATGGTAAAAGAGATCCGGTCACAATCATACTCAATGCAAATTAATGGCAATACATGCAAATGACATAGGTGCTCTCCAACTGGTGCTCTTTAATAAGAGGATGGTGACTCAACATAAAAGTAAATAGATAGACCCTTCGCAGAGGGAAGAAGGGATTTGCAGAGGTGCGAGAGCTCGATTTTTAAATAGAGATGAATAATATTTTGAGCGGTATACTCTCATTGTCAACATAACAACCAAGAATGTCGATACCTTCCATGCTACACACATTATAGGTGGTTCCCAAACAAAATGGTAAAGTTTATACTCCCCCAACCACCAACAAGCACATTCCACGGCTAGCCCGAAACAACGGGTACCGTCCAAACCAGCAACAACCCTGAGGGAGTTTTGTTTAATTATTGTGATTTGAGCATGGGACTGGGCATCCCGGTTACCAGCCATTTTCTCATGAATGATGAGCGGAGTCCACTCATCGTGAGAATAACCTACCTAACATGGAAGATATAGACAACCCTAGTTGATACATGAGTTGTTCGAGCATACAAAACAGAATTTCATTTGAAGGTTTAGAGCTTGGCACATACAAATTTACTTGGAATGACAGGTAGATACCGCATATAGGAAGGTATGGTGGACTCATATGGAATAACTTTGGGGTTTATGGAAGTGGATGCACAAGCAGTATTCCCGCTTAGTACAGGTGAAGGCTAGAAAGAGACTAGGAAGCGACCAGCTAGAGAGCGACAACAGTCATGAACATGCATTAAAATTAATCAACAATAAATGCAAGCATGAGTAGGATATAAATCACCATGAACATAAATATCATGGAGGCTATGTTGATTTTGTTTCAACTACATGCGTGAACATGTGCCAAGTCAAATCACTTGAATCGTTCAAAGGACGATACCACCCTATCATACCACATCACAACCATTTTAATATCATGTTGGCACACAAGATAGACCATTATAAACTCTTAGCTAATTAAGCATGGCATGAGTAGCTATGATCTGTAATTGTCATTCCAAGCATGTTTCATTCATAATAGGCAGAATCAGGAACGATGAACTATCATATTTACAAAAACAAGAGAGGTCGAGTTCATACCAGCTTTTCTCATCTCAATTAGTTCATCATATGTCATCATTATTGGCTTTCACTCGCACGACCGAACGGTGTAGATAATAATAATAGTGCACGTGCATTGTACTAAGCTGGAATTTGCGAGCATTTAATATAAGAGAGAAGACAAAGTAATATGGCTCAAGGTTAAATCATCAATAAAGATATGAGAGCCACTAAACATTTTCATCATGGTCCTCTCTTGACCCCCAAAAGAAAGAAAAGAAACTATTTACACGGGAAAGCTCCCAACAAGCAAAAGAAGAACGAGAAATCTTTTTGGGTTTTCTTTTAATTACTACTACTACAGGCATGGAAAGCAAACTAGCTAAAAACTACAACTATTTTTTTTTTGTTTTTTCTTAAGGTTTTTCTTAACACACAAGAAAAAAATACTAAGTAAAGAATTGAAACTAGCATGGATAGTACAATGAAAGAGTGTGAGCACCGACTACCGGAATAAGTGTGTGAACATGAATGTAATGTCGGTGAGAAACACGTACTCCCCCAAGCTTAGGCTTTTGGCCTAAGTTGGTCTATGGCCAGTACTGGCCTGACAGATATCCGAAGTTGTAGTTGGGGTTGTACTGAGATGCAACAGCTACTACCTGGCGAGCTGCATCCTGGAGACGAGCTGCTCTCATTGAAACCTTATACTCATTTGCTTCCTCCCTGGTTATAATATATCTCCCTTTTTCCTGAAAGTCAAAGAAGGTTGGAGCAGGGAGAGCAATATGGACAGTGTGACGCCTGTCAAAGATTAGTCAATACTAGAGGGATTGTTCATCCCTCTCCACAAACCGATGGCTAACCATAGCATAATAATCTAAATAAGCAGGCGGTTATAGTTCATCATTTTCAAGTATAGGCACACCAAGACGACGGGCTATGCGAGTGGCATAAATCCCACCAAATAAATCTCCATCTAAACCATTATGATGTAGCCTACGTGCAACAATGGCTCCCAAGTTATATTGTCTATCACCTAATACACCACTCTTGATGACACGAAGATCTGGGACACACATGTGGCAAGGCTCATCTTTACCGTTAATGCATCTACCAATAAAGAGGGCAAAGTAATGAATAGCAGGAAAATGAATGCTTCCTATGGTAGCTTGTGTGATCTCTCTAGATTCCCCCACAGTGATACTATCAAGGAAGTCTTTATATTCAGATTTGCGAGGATCACTAATATTGCCCCACTGCGGGAGCTTACAAGCATCATTAAAATCTTCTAGGTCCATAGTGTAAGATTTATCATAAAGGTCAAACAGGATAGTGTGAGAATTATGTGAAGAGGAATTTTTTTAACCTTCTCACAAAGGAATCAATTAAGTAACGGTACTGAGGGCACTTATCTTGCATGAAGCCCTCGAGGTCAGCATTACGCACATATGCATCAAATTCCTCCTTAATGCCTGCCAAGACCAAAAGCTCTTCGTGCGGCCATTCACAAGGCCGCACTTGAGCTTCCCTCGACAATTCATCGTCCGGCTCGCGCATCGCGAGCCTTGGTTCTTGCTTCCTTGAGGAACCACCTTGGAAGATTTTCCTATGCATTTTTCTGAAATTTTTAGTAATTCAAATAAAAGTGAACCAAACTCAACAAGATTGATAGCAACAACTCCTACAACTGTCTAGAGACTATATCATGCATTAGAACTACTTGGGACCAAATAAATTTGACATGCAAGGTCAAGAACAAGGTCACCACAGCAGCAAAAATTTGCAATAAATAAAGCACTAGAACAAAAGCTAATTGGACCAATGGAGGAGTCACATACCAAGGAACAATCTCCCTAAACAGTTTTGTGAATGGAGCGTTGAGCAAGGAGATCGAAAATGGCAGCAAGATGAGCTAGAACTCATGCTTGAGCTGGGTAGTGATTTTTTGGGAGGAAGAAGGAATGTGTGGGTGCAGGAATAAGTGGAGGGGGGGGGCACATGGGGCCCACGAGGCAGGGGGCACGCCCAGTGAGGGTAGGCGCGCCCTGGACCCTCGTGGCCAGGTGCTGGCTCTCCTTGCTGTGTTCTCTGTGCCAAATATTCTCAAATATTCTAGAAAAAATCATATTTCATTTTCAGGGTATTTGGAGAACTTTTATTTTCAGTGTACTTTTTATTGCACGGATAAGTCTGGAAACAGACAAAAAAAAACTATTTTTACTTTATTTGATCTAATTAACAGAAAGTAAAAGGAGGGTACAGAAGGTTGTGCTATCTAGATTTACCCACTTCATGCTCATCAAAAGGATTCCATTAACAAGGTTGATCAAGTCTTGTTAATAAAATATTTCCGAATAACATGAAACCGGAGAATTTTCGAATAACACTACGTTACCTCAATGGGGATATGTATGTCCCCAACAATGAGAATATATATGTCTTCTTGACAGTAGGAAGAGGAAATTCAAAACCTCCAATAGTAATAGTTGAAAATTTTCCAATAGAATTGATATTGTGGACCTGAGGTTGTTTCCTCGGAAAGTGTACTGTATGCTCATTACCATTGACATGAAAAGTGACATTGCCTTTGTTGCAATCAATAACAGCCCCTACAGTATTCAAAAAGGGTCTACCAAGGATAATAGACATACTATCGTCCTCGGGAATATCAAGGATAACAATGTCCGTTAGAATAGTCACATTTGCAACTACAACAGGCACATCCTCACAAATACCAACGGGTATAGCAATTGATTTATCAGCCATTTGCAAAGATATTTCAGTAGGTGTCAACTTACTCAAGTCAAGTCTATGATATAAAGAAAGAGGCATAACACTAACACCGGCACCAAGATCACATAAAGCAGTTTTAACATAGTTTCCTTTAATGGAGCAAGGTATAGTGGATACTCCTGGATCTCCTAGTTTCTTAGGTATTCCACCCTTAAAAGTGTAATTGGCAAGAATGGTGGAAATTTCTACTTCAGGTATCTTTCTTTTGTTGGTAATAATATCTTTCATATATTTAGCATAAGGATTTGTTTTAAGCACATTAGTCAAACGCATACGCAAAAAGATAGGTCTAATCATTTCAGCAAAGCGCTCCAAATCCTCATCATCCTTTTTCTTGGATGGCTTAGGAGGAAAAGGCATGGGTTTGTGAACACATGGTTCTCTTTCCTTACCGTGCTTCCTAGCAACAAAGTCTCTCTTATCATAACGTTGATTCTTTGATTGTAGGTTATCAAGATCAACAACAAGATCAATCTCTACATCATTATCATTGCTAGGTTGAGCATCATCATGAACATCACCATTAACATTATCACTAGGTTCATGTTCAGTACCAGATTGCATCTCAGCATCAGAAATAGAAATATCATTGGGATTCTCACGTGTGTCAGCTACAAGTTCACTAGAAGCATGCAAAGTCCTATCATTTTTCTTTTTCTTCTTCTTAGAAGAACTAGGTGCATCTAAATTGGCTCTCTGAGAATCTTGCTCAATTCTCTTAGGGTGTCCCTCAGGATACAAAGGTTCCTGAGTCACTTTACCACCTCTAGTTGCAACTCTAATAGCAAAGTCATTATTCTTACTATTTAATTCATTGAGCAAATCATTCTGAGCCTTAAGTACTTGTTCTACTTGAGTGGTTACCATAGAAGCAAGTTTACTAATGAGTTTCAATTCACCATTAACTCTAGACATATAATCACTCAAGCGTTCAATCATATAAGCATTACGTTGCAATTCTCTACCAACATAAGCATTGAAGTTTTCTTGTTTCACAATAAAATTATCAAACTCATCTAAGTATTGGCTAGCAGACTTATAACGAGGAATATCACCTTCATCAAATATATAAAGAGAATTTACCTTTACTACCTATGTCGGGTTATCAAGACGATGTATTTCTTCAATAGGTGGTAAATTCTTAACATCTTCAGCTTTAATACCTTTTTCTTTCATAGATTTCTTTGCCTCTTGCATATCTTCAGGACTGAGAAATAGAACACCCCTTTTCTTCGGAGTTGGCTTAGGGGCTGGTTCAGGAAGTGTCCAATTATTTTCATTGGTCAACATATTATTCAATAGTAATTCAGCTTGATCAACTGTTCTTTCCCTGAAAACACAACCAGCACAACTATCCAGGTGGTCTCTGGAAGCATCGGTTAGTCCATTATACAAGACATAAAGTATTTCATTCCTCTGAACAGGATGGTCAGGCAAAGCATTAAGTAATTGGAGAAGCCTCCCCCAAGCTTGTGGGAGACTCTCTTCTTCAATTTGCACAAAGTTATATATTTCTCGTAAGGCATCTTGTTTCTTATGAGCGGGAAAATATTTAGCAGAGAAGTAATAAATCATATCCTGGGGACTACACACACAACCAGGATGAAGAGGATTAAACCATGTCTTAGCATTACCCTTTAACGAGAACGGAATAGCTTAAGGATATAGTAATAACAAATCTTTTCATCGTTGGTAAATAGGGTGGCTATATCATTCAACTTAGTAAGATGTGCCACAACAGTTTCAGATTCATAGCCATGGAAAGGATCAGATTCAACGAAAGTAATTAACTCAGGATCAACAGAGAAATCATAATCCTTATCAGTAACAAAGATAGGTGAAGTAGCAAAAGCAGGGTCATATTTCATTCTAGCATTCAAAGACTTTTCTTTAAGCTTAGCTAATAATTTCTTAAGATCATATATTTCGTTGCAAGTAAGGAAGTCTCTAGCAGTTTCTTCATCCATAACATAAGCCTCCGGAATAACAAGCAATTCATATCTAGGGGAAGAATCCTCATCATCACTTTCATAAATATTATCAGTTTCAATATTTGCATTCTCCCTAACCTTAGCAAATTGTTCATCTAGAAATTCACCTAGTGGCCTAGTATTATCAAGCATAGAGGTAGTTTCATCATACATAGCAGAAGTGGCATTATCAAGAACATACGACATATCAGATTCAATAGCAGGAGTAGGTGTCGCCAATTTACTCATAACAGAGGGTGAATCAAGTGCAGAGCTAGATGGCAGTTCCTTACTGTCGGATTCAGGGCTCTGTAAAACCCGTTAAGTTCGAACACAGGGGCGTGAATGAAGATCTCTCCCACTCACGTCTACCTAGCGCCTCGCTCCCGTCTCGGTGGAAGGATTCAAGCAAACAACGAACAAACACACATGAGTTTATCCAGGTTCGGGCCACCGTGTGGTGTAAGACCCTACTTCCTGCTTTAGTGGATTGGCTCCGGGCGAGCTAGAATATGAATTGGTACAAGGGTTCCTGAGCTCAGGAGGCGAGCTCAGGATGGTCAGGAGGCTAGTGTTCTTGCTCTTTGTGCGGTGGTCAAGTGTGTGTGTGTGTCTCCCCTTGGTGGAGGTTCTAGCTACATTTATAGGCGGCCACGGTCCTCTTCCCCCGAAATGTTTAGGCGGGAAGGGATTCCACAACGGCCATTTTTGAGCGGGAACACGAGGACATTCCTACCCTGAGAAAAGCAGTCTTCGCCTGCAAAAGGATCAGGCGGTGACACGATGGTGGGCTCGACGGTGACATCCTCCTTATCATCCTTGTGGTCTTCGGTCTTGTTGCACCAAAGAGGAAACCTTTGCCCCGCTCCTTGGGAACCGACGGCTGCGTTGTCTCCTTTGCACCGAAATGGCAACTGTGCCGCTAGCGGACACTGGCACTCGCTGGCGCGGTGCGTCACTGCTGACATCACTACCTCCTCCTGAGGCAGGCTTGGCCTTGGATTCTCCGCCCCTCCGGAACGCCTTGCCGAGGCCGCTCCCGAGGGGGTCTTGGCGTCCTTCTCCTTGCGAGGCCTGGCCCCTCGCGAGGGTCTTGAGCAGCTGGTCGATCAACTGGGCCGTACCAGGCCACTTGTAGGAGCGCGTCGCGGCCCGCAGATAGGCAAGTCTGGGTACCCTGGTTCCCAGGACGCTGAAACTTACCTCCCCTTGTAGTTGAGGGAAATATCATGGTTTTTGAGTCCTTCAAATTCTTCATAGTGATCAACAGATATAAATCTCAAGTGACTTAAAGAATATAGCTATGCTCCCCGGCAACGACGCCAGAAATAGTCTTGATAACCCACAAGTGTAGGGGATCGCAACAGTTTTCGAGGGTAAAGTATTCAACCCAAATTTATTGATTCGACACAAGGGGAGCAAAAGAATACTCTTAAGAATTAGCAGGTAAGTTGTCAGTTCAACCACACCTAGAAACTTAGTATCTACAGCAAGGTAATTTAGTAGCAAAGTAATATGGAAATAGTGGTAACAACAATGAAAGTAACGGTAGTGTTTTTGTAGTTTTTATAACAGTAGCAGCGGAAAAGTAAATAAGCAACACACAATAAGTGAAAAGCTCGTAGGCATTGGATCGGTGATGGAGAATCATGTCAGATGCGATTCCTCATGTAATAGTTATAACCGAGGGTCACACAGCACGAGCTCCAGTTCATCAATGTAATGTAGGCATGTATTCCGAATATAGTCATACGTGCTTATGGAAAAGAACTTGCATGACATCTTTTGTCCTACCCTCCCATGGCAGCGGGGTCCTAGTGGAAACTAAGGGATATTAAGGCCTCCTTTTAATAGAGTACCAGACCAAAGCATTAACACATAGTGAATACATGAACTCCTCAAACTACGATCATCACCGGGAGTGGTCCTGATTATTGTCACTTCGGGGTTGCCGGATCATAACACATAGTAGGTGACTATTGACTTGCAAGATAGGATCAAGAACACACATATATTCATGAAAACATAATAGGTTCAGATCTGAAATCATGGCACTCGGGCCCTAGTGACAAGAATTAAGCATGGCAAAGTCATAGCAAAATGAATCCTAGAACATGGTGGATACTACGGATCAAACCCTAACAAAACTAACTCGATTACATGGTAAATCTCATCCAACCCATCACCGTCCAGCAAGCCTACGATGGGATTACTCACGCACGGCGGTGAGCATCATGGAATTGGTTATGGAGGAAGGTTGATGATGACGATGGCGACGATCTCCACTCTCCGGTGCCTGAACGGACTCCAGATCAGCCCTCCCGAGAGAGATTAGGGCTTGGCGGTGGCTCCATATCGTAAAACGCGATTATTCTTCCTCTCTGATTTTCTCTCCCCGAAAGTGAATATATGGAGTCGTGGTAGACGTCAGTGGAGCAACAGGGGGCCCACGAGGCAGGGGGCGCGACCAGGGGGAGGGGGCGCGCCCCCCGCCCTCGTGGATAGGGTGTGGGCCCCCTGTCTTGGTTCTTTATGTAGATATTTTTTATATATTCCAAAATAATTCTCCGTTGAATTTCAGGTCATTCAAACAACTTTAGTTTCTGCACAAAAAGAACACCATGACAATTCTGCTGAAAACGACGTCAGTTCGGGTTAGTTCCATTCAAATCATGCAAGTTAGAGTACAAAACGAGGGCAAAAGTGTTTGGAAAAGTAGATACGTTGGAGACGTATCAACCAACTTTTAACGCCCTGGACACACCCGTCGGTGTCGTTACTCTTGGTGGGATCTAGACTGGCCTCACATATCAATACTAGTATTTTCTGCGCACTTTGTCCTCGCTCGTGCGCACCCGAGAGCAACTTCCCGGTCGGTCACCCATCCTGAAACTACTCCAAGCTGAGGACGCTTAACTTTGGAGTTCTTTCCGAATGGGCTCCTGGAAAAGAAGGAATTCCTTATTGATATGAGTAGTCTATCATCCCTAATAAGCCAGGCTATCATAGTTACCCCGTGTTAAACGAAGGGTTCTTGTCATAAGAACCGAGGTGTTTGGATAGGTGCACTTCGGCTAGCCCGACCACCACAACACTAGGGGTAGGTCAACTACCCCACATTCTAAGCTCCTATGACTAAGTGAAAGTTCTAAAGCCCAAATAGTCCGATTTCCTAGTTCCTCTAAATACGCAAACACCTATGGGCACCGAGACGTCGGCTAAGGGTTCACGCGTATTTAGGAATGTGTGGTATCTACAAGGGGGCGGAAGCCGACGACTGGCCACTTTCAGAATTTGAGACGGTCGCAAAGGAGTCAAAATAAAATATATCGGATATATTAACATGATTGATAGCACATATAGTAATTGTCTTATATAAATTCCTCATCGGCATATCGTTGGACCTTTAGAAGCGCAGTTCGGACTTCCCCCATTGTGCTTGAGTCACCCGAGCACCATCCTGGACCTCGGTCTAAAACTGTCCGGGTGTCCGATTCTTCCCTACTGGAGGCCTGACAACAATCTCAAGCGGCTTGATCTACGGATAATGCGCCAGCACTGACGCATATGCCCACTCGATGCCTTCTAGGCAGGTTGAGCGCTTGTAGTTCTTAACTTGAGGGCTGGCTCCCTGCAGCCTATGCACCAAGCCAAAGAAGCTAGTTCGCATCGTCTCTTGCGACCAGAGGTTGGTGCAGATATATTTCATCAATGGCCGTGCCGCGCAGAACACCTCTATCAGCTACTTCATTTGATTGTTCAGAAGCGGCGACTGCTTGGGCGCCTAGAATTGCGCCCAGAAGTCCTTTTCCCTGGAGTCACCAAGAGTGGTAGTGTAGTAGATGTTGGCGTCCGAAGAACTCCGCAACACGTCCCTAAAGGCCTTTGAAGATGGGCAAACATGATGTCACCAAATATGCAGCAATGCAGGTATGGCTTACCAGCAGAGATTTTCTTCACTTGCTGAAACTCTCCGCGATCCGCCCGAGCTTTGCATCGCAGCCTCCTTGCAAGCTGAGCTCGTTGTTTTGAGCTTGGGGGTTAGTTGTTATTTCTCTTCCTGAGGGGTGTCACGCTGACCGTACAACCCCTTCAGGTCTTCTTCGACATTCGTGACCCGGGCCGCGTGCTTTTCGATGGACTCTTTTGCCCTGGTCAGCTCTTCACTGGCCCGCTTTGCTGCAGCTTTCTGCTGCTCGGCTTCCTGCTGAGCTTTTTTTAGCTCAGATCGGAGCACTTCAAGCTCCGAGGTGGAAGATGCATAAAAATCCATACTTGATTTAAAACTAAGTTTCCACATCACTATTTTAAATACGGTTTTAAGGCACTTAAAGTCTCAGTCTTTACCTTAAGCTTGCCCCATCTGCTTCTTGAGCAGATTCCTTCTCGGACGGATCGAGCTTATGATTCAGCTCTTCCAACTCTCTCGAGTTGGATGCTGAAACCGAGGCAGAGGTCTACAAAAGACATTATGAGCTACCTCACATGATATCGATCCCCTGGTCGGTTTTGTCAATCTGATCAGGGTCTCGGGGGCTACTGTGTAGTCGCTCTTACATATTTCATCTCTCACTAAGACCCCCAGAGTAAGATTTTCGAATCTAACTCAGGGCTTAAGGGCTACGTTATTATACATTTGTGATATGTGCCTGCAGTGGTCTAAGTCTTCTAACAAATTACTTTTTACTTTTCCGCTAAGGGCTACTAGGTACATCTAGTGCTAAAAGCTCTAAGCATCGACTTAATCTTAAAAGGTGATCGAAACTTACCTCAAAACCTTCATAGAGGCCCTTGAAGGCCTCCCTTATTCCTGTATCTGCGGATCGGAAATTTCGTAGCACCCTGCCTAGAAGCATGAGGTGCTCATCAATGATGGAGGATCCTGTCAAGGACAAATCCATCTCTTTGGGCCAATCGACGGATGCCTGCCCATTGGCAGGTAGGGCTGGTCGGTAACCTTTTCCCTCTCCATTGTAGGAGGAATCGTCATCGTTGTCGGCTACTGGAGTGGTGTCGGTTTGACGGGGGCCGAGGTTGTCGGTTGCTCGAGCTTTGCCTCCGCCTGTATGAGGGGCTCCTTCCTCGGTGGGTCTTTGATGACCAAGTCTCCACCTAGACCATAGGAACGCCAGTGCTGTCCCACGTGGTAAGCACGGGCGGAGCTTGCTGAGAGTTTGTCAACCCGAAGCCGCGTGGGCAAGGAGGGAGACGCTCCTCCGATGCGCTGGCCGGAGGGAGCCCATGCGATGAATCTTTGCCACTGATGCGGGAGCATTGTGGGCTGTAAAACACATATGATCAATTGGATTTTTTAGAGAGAGGAGCGGGCACACAAAAAACGTGTTTGGAAAGAAAATGTGCAAATCGCATACCTCCTTGGTGGTGGTCTCTCCCTGCATGGGCTGGTAAGATCGTCCTCCGATTCAGAGATGACATCCTTGGCCGTGGCAGGGGCCTTTCAGGGCAGGCCTTTGGCGGCCTTCATGAGGCGTCTTCGAGTCCGAGGGGCATTGCCCCCTTGATGGAAATATGCCCTAGAGGCAATAATAAAGTTGTTATTACTATATTTCCTTCTTCATGATAAAGGTTTATTATTCATGCTAAAAATGTATTGACCGAAAACTTAAATACATGTGTGGATACATAAAAAAATACTATGTCCCCAATGAGCCTCTACAAGACTATCCCGTTGACCAAAGATGGTGAAGGTTTCCTAACTATAGACATGAGTTGTCATTTGATAACGGGATCAAATCATTAGGAGAATGATGGATGGACAAGAGCCCATCCGTTAGCATAGCATATGATCGTTCAGTTTATTGCCACTTCTTTCTTAATGTCAAATAGATGTTTCTTTGACCATGAGATCATGCAACTCTCGAATACCGGAGGAATACCTTGTGTGCTATAAAACATCACAACATAACTGGGTGATCATAAAGACTAGTAGAACTCTGATACGTCTCCAACGTATCTATAATTTTTGATTATTCCATGCTATTATATTATCAGTTTTGGATGTTTAATGGGCTCTAATATGCTCTTTTATATTATTTTTGGGACTAACCTATTAACCTAGAGCCCAGTGCCAGTTTCAGTTTTTTCCTTGTTTTTGGGTTTTATAGAAAAGAAATACCAAACGGAGACCAATTGACGGGCGAATTTTTCATGATTTTTTATGGACCAAAAGAAGCCCCCAGAGTAAAAGAGTTGGGCCAGAAGAGTCCCGAGCCGTCCACAAGGGTGGAGGGCGCGCCTCCCTATCTCTTGGACGACTCGAAGACCCCCCTGATTTGTTCCTGATGCCAAAAATTCCTATAAATACAGAAACCCCCGAAAAGAAACCTAGATCGGGAGTTCCTCCGCCGCAAGCCTATGTAGCCACCAAAAACCAACTGGGACCCTGTTCTGGCACCCTGCCGGAGGGGGGATCCATCACCGGTGGCCATCTTCATCATCCCGGCGCTCTCCATGATGAGGAGGGAGTAGTTCACCCTCGGAGCTAAGGGTATGTACCAGTAGCTATGTGTTTGATCTCTCTCTCTCTCTCTCTCTCTCTCTCTCTCGTGTCCTTGATATTGCACGATCTTGATGTACCGCGAGCTTTGCTATTATAGTTGTATCTTATGATGCTTCTCCCCCTCTATCTTCTTGTAATGGATTGAGTTTTCCCTTTGAAGTTATCTTATCGGATTGAGTTTTTAAGGATTTGAGAACACTTGATGTATGTCTTGCATATGCTTATCTGTGGTGACAATGGGATATTCACGTGATCTACTTGATGTATGTTTTGGTGATCAACTTGCGGGTTCAGTGACCTTGTGAACTTATGCATAGGCGTTGGCACACGTTTTCGTCTTGACTATCTGGTAGAAACTTTGGGGCACTCTTTGAAGTTCTTTGTGTTGGTTGAATAGATGAATCTGAGATTGTGTGATGCATATCGTATAATCAAGCCCACAGATTCTTGAGGTGAAAATGGAGTATCTAGGTGACATTAGGGTTTTGGTGATGTGTGTCTTAAGGTGTTATTCTAGTATGAACTCTAGGATAGATCAAACGGAAAGAATAGCTTCGTGTTATTTCACTACGGACTCTTGAATAGATCGATCAGAACGAATAACTTTGAGGTGGTTTCGTACCCTACAATAATCTCTTCGTTTGTTCTCCGCTATTAGTGACTTTGGAGTGACTCTTTGTTGCATGTTGAGGGATTGTTATATGATCTAATTATGTTATCATTGTTGGGAGAGCTTCCACTAGTGAAAGTATGAACCCTAGGCCTTGTTTGGAAGCATTGCAATACCGTTTGTGCTCACTTTTATCATTAGTTACCTTGCTGTTTTTATATTTTCAGATTACAAAAACCTATATCTGCCATCCATATTGCACTTGTATCACCATCTCTTCGACGAACTAGTGCACCTATACAATATTCCATTGTATTGGGTGTGTTGGGGACACAAGAGACTCTTTATTATTTGGTTGCAGGGTTGTTTGAGAGATACCATCTTCATCCTATGCCTCCCGCGGATTGATAAACCTTAGGTCATCCACTTGAGAGAAATTTGCTACTATCCGACAAACCTCTTCACTTGTAGGCCCAACAACGTCTACAAGCAGGTTGCGTAGTAGACATCAAACGCCCATGCGTTGCTACAGGCTTCAATACATATAAATGAACCAAAAAAATAATTAAGATAATCTTTAATATTGAACCTCATTTCTCCCTCATACGTGTGGGTGTGTTTGAACATCAAACGGGCACCCAGCAAGCTCCCCAAAATCCTACCTTCGTCCGGACTATCCACCATGTTAGCTCCAACACGCGGTCCCGGCACAAAAATTCCACTCCAGGATGCACTCTTTCACATTTCTTGCCGGAGCCTCCCCCCCCTTGGTTTCCCGTCATAGCAGGGCATTCCTCACTGGAGCTCTCTCCTTCAAAACCGGATGACACCCACCTCACCTCCACCACGGCGCCCTCTCTCCTTCATGCCGTACTTTCCCATGGTTCGCAAAGGAGGAGTCCTTTGTCAATCGACCCGCTCTTCGACCTAATCTCCCTATTCATTTCGATCCGCCACCTCCATCAAGGGGGGCGAGGCGTGCGCCGCCTGTGACACACCCGAGTCAAGATGCCACTTCCGATGTCTCATAAGCCATTGCCACGGTGTAACATACAATTGAATGTCGCGCATTACCACAAAATAAAAATATGATGTCTGTTGTTGGACATGCAACTGATACGTCATCATGTCTGTTATTGAACCTTGAAGCAACTAACCAATGCATTTACCCTTCTATCCTAATCAAAAAATTGTATGACTTGATGAAAAAAATATGAACAACTCGCTCATGATATTTTCTACAAAGCCATCTCTAGTGAAATGCATTTTGCCATATTTTCTGAAGTAGGGAAATTATTCCGCCCAGACAACCATAAAGCCAACTCCAATGCACAATCCTAAACGGCCGTCTTTCCGGATTCTGTTCATTGGATCAGCCAAAGGGGCGGCGGCCAGCCACGTCTTACCAAATCTGGCCGGTGCGCCCAACCGACCGACCCATTTTGTCCAGACGTAGTATTGTCTTGCAAGAAAATTGAAATCTAAAATTAAGCCAAGGCAATAGACATGCCAACGGCCATAGTTCTTGCCAGCCAGAGTGCCAGCGGCTGACACACTTGCCAACATACAAAAAACAGCCATGCATGGCGACCCTAGTTCATGTTGGCACACAAGTCGGCATACAAAAAATGATGGCGCTCTCGACCATAGCTCAATCATCTATCTCCTTCACCATGAAAGCGAGCGCCACCTATTTGACTTTGTCTTTGCATTGGTCGCTTCAAATCTCGAGCTTCATGGTTTGGGCATTCCCTCAATCTCGAGCTTCTTCTATTCTCGATGTAGGCCTTCACTTATGATTCTTTCTCTTGGCGCTTCCTCTTCTCCCTTGCCTCCATTTGGGTCGTCATGCCTTGAAAAGTTTTTTGCAAGGGAAATGTCGCCGTATCATGCTTCTCGTCCACCTTGGAGTTGGTCTTGCCCCTCAGTCGCTTCTCCCGTTCTTCATGCTGAACCACGGCCGCCGCCCCACCATTCTTATTTTGGGTGGCATATTGCTTCTTGAACTTGGGGAATTGCAAATGATCATCTATAGAATGGGTGAGGGTGTACGACTGGTTACCATGTTGGGCTTTGAAGGCTTCCAAAGTTTGGAATGCCTACAAATAAAAATGATGGCTACAATGTTATAGTGAAGGACACAAATGCAATAAACATGAAAGGGCAGAAAAAAATATAAGAAATTGTATACCATGACGCTCACGCCTAGGCCGCTCATGGGACGACCTTCAATGCTAACAAAAAAAGGGACATCGGTTCGCTTGCGTTAGGACACGTTTGATGTCCTTTTCGACCGAACAAAATAAACCAACCCCTATCCCACCCCGCTCACTCTCTACCCTCGCTCTTATTCCGCTTTGACAGTCGTTACTACTACAAAAACTAAAATGTTCAAATGCATTTTTTCAGTCAATGCAATATGCCGTTCCTCACCTTCATTTCATCATTAGAAGAGTCAAAATTAGGATTTAATATAGCTTTCAACAAGAATACAACCTGCCTGCTAGATGGTTAAATACATGAGTGCATGTCTATTATTGTACCATATAATACACTGGCTATTTATCTGGAGTAGTTACTCGCAAAATCTTACTCATGCTGAAGAATAGAGATCATTGAATCCTTATCATTTTCACTTATTGTTTAAAATGCAAACATGCATGCATAATTCAGATAAGAGATAGTGTCTCCGTCGTACAAATTTATGACAAAAAATGTGTTATGAACATGATATATTTCTGTTAAGTTAGAGAAGAAGAATATGTTTTTACAGTGCTATAAGGTTTCAGTTTAGTTAAATACAAGTACTCTGTTAGACAGATTTTAAGAAACCGGCAAACTCGAAAAACTTTAATGCCAACATACATTCCTAATTAATCTGAGAGTTATTAGATACTCCTTCCGTTCCATATGTAGTCCATATTGAAATCTTTAAAAGACTTATATTTAGGAACAAAGGGAGTATATACTACGGATATTATTAGAGAGAATTATTAATTATTAATCTATTGTTTATTTATTGGGAAGAAACAATATACAACATCTAAATCTTCCTCGTGTCATCAACTAACTCCGTCGGCAAACAGGGGTCATCAACTAATATAGCTAGGATCCGAAGAGTTTCTATATAAAAAATCCTATTCGATATTTGTAGTCTACAGATGTAATAGAAGTATAAAATGTGCATAGACACACTTAAGTGAAGCTGAAACCTCCCATGAGCGATTCTCGCACACAAGATAGCTGAAACCTCCCATGAGCGATTCTGGTAGAAGTAATATATATTTTGTAGGGAAGCTAAAGTCTTTGTTGCCATGAGCATCGGTCACCAATTATCTTTGCATTGGGTAGGCCTGTAAAAACACCTTTAGGGTAATTATAGCGGGTAGGGCTTGATATTGCTCTTCTTTTGAAGCTGGTTTGTGAAGTAGTAATCTAATGCCACTTGGTTTGGTTGACTTTATATATGTACTTGTCTTCCACCAAAGACAAACCATTCCATATCTTTTGCAGTTTGTTCCTGTATGAAACAACTATTAGGACATCCGGCAGAGCACATTAATAACTTATGATGTCTTTGCACTATTCACACAGACACCCGTACAAGCTACAAAAACTGGTAATAATTACTGAGACATTATACGAAGCAAAACAACAACAAAGAAGCAAAATTTATTTGATTTCCCTACCCCAAGCATTTGAGTTCATTTTTATAGTGCATCCTATCTCGGCAAAACAATAGTACACAGCTACTGATGGAACCTAAGCCATAAAAATCAGGATAAAAAATTCTAACCTTTATAAGATCACAAGTTATAAAATTTGTCAATAAAAAGAATAAAATCCCGAAATTTGTTAATCCATACATGTCCCCAAGTTTTGCTTGAATTAGAAACATGTTTTAAGATTGGTACTACTCCTAAGGTAAACAACATAGCTATAGGTCCATGTATAAAATAATCATAAAGAGTTAAGTTATATCAACGGTATATAAAAGAAATCAAAAACTCACTTGTCCTTGCACATGATCTCTTGAACTACCTCCCCTTCATAAACCCCCAGCAAATCAAACAAGATAGGTATGATCGGCTCTTTAGCAAGCAGGAGCCTGTACTGTTCTCTCGCTTGTCTGAATAATGAGGAGAAGCACTGTCGGTGTAATGAGAACCAGGGTCCCACTAACCTCTGAAGATGGGCCATGACAGTGCTCAGCAGCGCCCGACAATCATTTCGCCGGCAAGCATTACTACCATGCGGGGAGTGTCTCTCCCGCGGCACGGATAAACGCTCAAGCAAACCAACCAGAAGGTTCCCTAGAAAGGCCTCCCCTGTCGGGTACGCGAGTCTGGCGCGGTCGGGACCACGCAAGGGATCAAGTCCAAGCTACATCAGCAGGGTCTCTAGGGATGCCAAGCCAGACCCCGGCAAGCCTCGGATCAGCAACCAAGTTCCTTGCCGCCCGCCAAGCCAGACCCCAGCAATCCTCAGATCGGCAAGCAAGTTCCTTGCCGCCCGACAAGTATTGAACCGGCAAGCTTCGGACCGGCAAGCAAAGTTCCTTGCCGACGCTCTATATCAATGGTAGGAATGTCATTAGATAAATGAGGACAGCCTGGCCACGTATTCATCCATCGTATAGAACTACCTCTATTGGAGTCTTCCCAAGCACATGTCAAGATGGCATGGCTAGATGCTCAAGCGGTGGTGACTAGGGAGGCTACATTCCTGGTGTCTGAGTAGAATCCATGCACCCAAGTGGCGCATTTAATTCACTATCAATGATAAGGATGATCACATTGTAGGTACTTTCCACCTCGTGTGTGCCACTGTGGCGACCCCTTTGCCATATAAAAGGAGGCCCGAGGCGTACTATGGAGAGATTCAGACTTTTTGGACAGGGCACGCATAGTTGCCAATTCAAGAACTAAAGAACACAAGATAAACACATACAAGTAGGATTAGGGTTTTACACATCATTCGCGGCCCGAACCTGGGTAAAAATCCCCATGCGTTGATCGCTAGACCTGCTCTTTGCACAGTTCTACGCCCCCGCCAACCGTAGTAGGGGTCCCCGGGATCCCATAGGTGTCGTTTTCCCCGACATCTTTGGCGCGCCAGGTATGGGAGTAAGAGTTCTGCAAATCTTTTTTAGCGGTTGGCGTGTCAGTTTCTTCAAGATCATCATCATCACCTTCCATGGCGCCCAAGAAAAAGGGCTCCATGGCGCCCAAGAAAAAGGGCTCCATGGCGATAAACCTTCCACATCCAAGCTTCCGTCGCCTACGCCTGCGGGTGGCGTGGGCGGCGCTAACGCCACGGATGGCACGACTGCTACGGTAGGCACGACCGACGCAGGCGGCATGGTCGCCGTGCCCGCTGCGGCAAGAGCGGGCGGTGGAGATGCTGGAGGCGGTCATCTTTCACGACCCCCCCCCCCCGGCCAAATTTCTTCACCAACAATGGCGTCTTCTTCGCCATCATCGCAATTCAGAGGAAGCTAAGTTCCAAAACTTTAATTACACCCTGTTGCATAGTCTTATCCTTAATGACATTTTTGCACATAACCTGTGCGCAAGGAATCACTTTTGGAATATTCTACGCTCTAGGTTGTTCAGGTCCGCCTAGCAACGCCTATGCAGTTGTGTTTATTTTTGAAGTGTTAAGCCTCTGGGAATGCAGCGTTCACCTTCTGCTGCTAACTAGGACCCGATCCTAAGCGCCATTGACTAGAACGTGCGTAACCAGGCGGTATTCCGGCAAGAGTAGGTAATAGGTGTGCACAAATTTATTAATTTAAGGAAAAAGGCTTAACAAGTTTTTATTTATTTGATATTTCCGCATAAACCCATATGCTAAGGAACCTTCTCGGGGATAGTTGCGCTCCAAGTTGCCTCGAGTCCGCTCGACAACTTGTGCAAATGCGCTAGAACCAGGAAGGCAAACCTTTCTGGGAGGCGGCGTTCCCGAGTAGCTGCTAAGGGCCCGTTTCCTCAAGCGTTGTTGACTGGATTGTGTGCACCGGAAAGCATTCTAGCAGGCATAGGGAATATTTAGCAGAAGTCACAATTTACAAGTTAGTTAAGTGCAACTCAGATGCTAATAAACTTTTCATATTCAAATGCAGTAATGGCCCGGGAGATGGCAACGCCCTTAGGACCAATCTTCTTGGTGCCAAGAACGGCAAAGTTCTTCGCCATAAGCCTTCCCGACAACGATCTTACCGGGAGCCGGTGTCAAGGACAACGAAGTTCTTCGCCATGAGCCTTCCCGGCTGTGTCGAGAACTCCAAAGTTATCCACTGAAATCAGGCATCGAGAACGTCAAAGTTCTCTACTGAGGATAAAAGCCTCCTGGCGACAAGCTTGCTGGAAGCCGGCACCGAGAACGTCAAAAGTCTCCGCTGAAAACATAAGACTTCCCGGCAACGGCCTTGCCGGGAGCAAGAAAGGAAACAAAACCACACTCTAGCATTGAGATCTGCAGAGTGTTCCCTGCAAGAAAAATTCCATGGAAGCAGACTTGGGGGCTGGCCAACGCCTTTGGAAGCAACTTTTTTAGGCTTGGGGGCTGGCCAACGTGCTTAAACACTATCATGACCCATGCCAAATTTGGCCCCAACTCCGGCCTCGAGCTCTTAGAGATCTCCGCTGAAGCTGGGCCCGGGGGCTGTGTCGGTGTAATGAGAACCAGGGTCCCACTAACCTTTGAAGATGGGCCATGACAGTGCTCAGCAACGCCCGACAATCATTTCGCCGGCAAGCACTACTACCGCGCGGGGTGCGTCTATCCCGCGGCTTGGATCAATGCTCAAGCAAACCAACTAGAAGGTTCCCCGGAAAGGCCTCCCTTGCCGGGTAGGCGAGTCTGGCGGGGTCGGGACCACGCCCGGAATTGAGTCCAAGCTATTTCAGCAGGGTCTCTGGGGACTCCAAGCCAGACCCCGACAAGCCTCGGATCGGTAAGCAAGTTCCTTGCCGCCCGGTAAGCTTCGGACCGGCAAGCAAAGTTCCTTGCCGGCGCTCTATATCAATGGTAGGCACGTCATTAGATAGATGAGGATAGCCTGGCCACGTATTCATACATCGCTCTAGAACTACCTCTATTGGAGTCTTCCCAAGCACATGTCAAGATGGCCTGGCTAGATGCTCAAGCGGTGGTGACTAGGCAGGCTACTTTCCTGGTGGCCGAGTAGAAGCCATGTACCCAAGAGGCGCATTTAATTCACTGTCAGTGGTAAGGATAATCACACTGTAGATACTTTCCACCTCCTGTGTGCCACTGTGGCGACCCCTTTGCCATATAAAAGGAGGCCCGAGGCGTACTGTGGAGAGATTCAGACTTTTTGGATAGGGCATGCATAGTAGCCAGTTCAAGAACTGAAGAACACAAGATAAACACAGACAAGTAGGACTAGGGTTTTATGCATCATTTGCGGCCTGAACCTGGGTAAAAATCCCCACACGTTGATCGTTAGACCTGCTCTTTGCACAGCTCTACGCCCCCACCAACCGTAGTAGGGGTCCCCGAGATCCAATAGGTGTCCTTTTCCCCGACAAGCACCAAATAGGATGTCGAGGAAATGCAAGGTAGCTACATGATATGAGTCTAAAGTCCAAACCAAGTGAGCTAATTAATGGTCTTTAAAAGACTAACAGTCTTCAACAAACCAAGCTAGAAAATAATTACACGGTTGGCACGGATCAGTAGAAGTTAAGTTACAAGCAGCAACACCACTGGAATTACAAATCACCAGAAGCAAGTCATGCACAAACAAACACGAAAGCCCATAGTTTTGAACAAAAAATAAAGTTAATGCCAACCAAGATCTATACGGAAAGGAGAGTCCAAAAGTCAAGTGATATTTCCACATTAAAAGTTTGGCCTCGCTATTTGAAGTATCTACATAGAACAAAGCCTTTAACAAAAAATCATATATGGATTTATGATGGTGGGAGGATTCTGGATAGTTGGCCTCACCAGGAATAGAGGCGTTCGGTTGTGCTCAATACGAATACAATGGTAAGATAGCGAATAAATCAACATTTTATTCCAGGTATCAATTATTAGGAATTTGATGCCACATTAGAATTAACATATTTGCATCTATATTTGTAACGTTTAATTGCAGATTGGTCATCAAGTGGCTCATGTTGTAGGGTGTTGGCACATACGTACAAAGATCATGACAATGAGTAAACATATATACACTATGTATTTATTCAAAAAGCTATGCATGTGGACATAACAAAATGGGTATGGTGGAAAGCATACCTGAATTTTCACAGTTTTCTCAAGCCATCCGGACACCACCGTCGGACCTCGCAAGTCATAGCATCACATCGACTTACGAAGGATCTTATAAAGATTCTTCTTTGACTATAAATGCAATCTAGAAGATGGAGCAATGAAACATAGTACAGTACCTATAAAGAGTCTTATTTGACTACATCAAGATAAATACAACTTTACTTGATGGACTACTTCGTTAGAAACTGAACCTTTGTGGCAGAAAGTATCTCTAATCTTGTCGGCAACCAGCAATGCTTTGCCAAAGGAACCTGCAAAGGACCTTGAAAGAAACAGGAAAAAAGAATATAGATCAGTATGCTGATTCTATGCAAGATATAAATGGATGGGTGAACACGTCTTGTAAAAGAAGTAAGGAATAAGCGTACACCATAAAACTTGGTATGTTAAAAAAGCATACCAGAGCAGCTCTAGCGATGGTGTGTTGGCACTTTACAAATTCCTGAACCTTGAGCGTGCGGCTTTAGATTGTTGGGATGAACCTGGGTACAGTGACCATTAAAAGACTGTCGGACGAAACTTGTGTTAACTATAACTTTCCATTCGTTGGTAAGAATTGCGCAAATAAGATACTGTTAGAAAGCTACCGACACCCTCTACAACTTTGATTTTATGGTCATATCAAAACTCGCGATAGTCTAAGCCTGGTTGTCAAAGTTAGTCTTCTGTTTTCCAGTACCTAATTAACAATTGAATCAACCAGGCATCAATTATTCTAATCCATCCATCAAACCATATTCTAAGGACTAACAGAAAATTACCTTTTGAGGCTAAAGCTTCAACTCAAAGATGACGATTTATGGCCTGAAGCTTGCTAACTCATCTCCTTTCTTTTATCCCCCATAGTCTTCTCTCTCCCTAGATATTTCTCATAGATGTGTAATAGCATAGGAGTAGCAGCAACACCTCACCTCTCAAGGCCCCTCTCTCTGCTGCATCGCATCTGTGATGCCCTTCTATAAATGCGGGCAGGCAACATCGCCTAATTTTGCATAATCTAAACTAAGACAACGCATCAAAGAACCATGTTAGAATCAAAGGAGGGAAGTAAAGGAAATATGCCCTAGAGGCAATAATAAAGTTGTTATTTTATATTTCCTTATATCATGATAAATGTTTATTATTCATGCTAGAATTGTATTAACCGGAAACTTAGTACATGTGTGAATACATAGACAAAACATAGTGTCCCTAGTATGCCTCTACTAGACTAGCTCATTGATCAAAGACGGTTATGTTTCCTAACCATAGACATGAATTGTCATTTGATCAGTGGGATCACATCATTAGGAGAATGATGTGATGGACAAGACCCATCCGTTAGCTTAGCACTATGATCGTTTAGTTTTACTGCTATTGCTTTCTTCATGACTTATACATGTTCCTATGACTATGAGATTATGCAACTCCCGAATGCCGGAGGAACACCTTGCGTGCTATCAAACATCACAACGTAACTGGGTGATTATAAAGATGCTCTACAGGTGTCTCCGAAGGTGTTCGTGGTGTTGGCATAGATCAAGAATAGGATTTGTCACTCCGAGTGTCGGAGAGGTATCTCTAGGCCCTCTCGGTAATGCACATCATAATAAGCCTTGCAAGCAAATGACCAATGAGTTAGTCACAAGATGATGTATTAAGGAACGAGTAAAGAGACTTGCCGGTAACGAGATTGAACTAGGTATTGATATACCGACGATCGAATCTCGGGCAAGTAACATACCGATGACAAAGGGAACAACGTATATTGTTATGCGGTTCGACCGATAAAGATCTTCGTAGAATATGTAGGAGCCAATATGGGCATCCAGGTTCCGCTATTGGTTATTGACCAGAGAAGTGTCTCGGTCATGTCTACATAGTTCTCGAACCCGTAGGGTCCGCACGCTTAACGTTTCGTTGACGATATAGTATTGAATGAGTTATGTATGTTGGTGACCGAATGTTGTTCGAAGTCCCGGATGAGATCACGGACATGACGAGGAGCTCCGGAATGGTCCGGAGATAAAGATTAATATATGGGATAATAGTGTTTGACCTCCGGAAGGGGTTCCAGATGTTTCCCGAAGTGTTTGGGTACGAGAACACTTTATTTGGGCCAAAAGGGAAAGCACACAAGGTTTTCGGAAGGCGTAAAAGGAAGTTTTGTGGAGTCCAGGGGCCAGACGCCAGGGTCCCTGGCGTATGGGTCCAGACGCCGGGAACCCTGGCGTCTGGCCCTGGAATCCGAGAAGGACTCTTGCCTTTCGGGTGAAACCGACTTTGTGAAGGCTTTTACTCCAAGTTTCAACCCCAAGGCTCAACATATAAATAGAGGGGTAGGGCTAGCACCCAAGACACATCAAGATACACCAAGCCGTGTGCCGGCAACCCCGACCCTCTAGTTTATCCTCCGTCTAGTTTCTGCAGTGCTTGGCGAAGCCCTGCAGAGATTGTTCTTCATCAACAACCGTCACCACGCCGTCGTGCTGCCGGAACTCATCTACTACTTCGCCCGTCTTGCTGGATCAAGAAGGCGAGGACATCATCGAGCTGAACGTGTGCTGAACGCGGAGGTGCCGTAAGTTCGGTACTAGATCGGGACGGATCATGAAGGTGCACGACTACATCAACCGCGTTGATAAACGCTTCCGCTTTCGGTGTACGAGGGTACGTAGACACACTCTCCCCTCTCGTTACTATGCATCTAGTAGATAGATCTTGCGTGTTCGTAGGAGAATTTTTGAAATACTACATTCTCCAACAGGAAAATAGCTCTCCACCATGCGAACGAAAGTGCGAATCTAGACACGATCAAATCTTGATGAGATTGTGGGGCTGCTGGCCTAAAGAGCTTGTGAGGACCCAAAGAGGATCTCATAGGAATTTGAGGAGAAAGGGGGCGAATAGGAAGAGATTGCAGAGAAAGGGGAGAGAAACAGAGCACAAGGGGAGAGATAGATTCAGACGTTTCTATTCTTCATAGTTGTCTGGTTCCTTACACAGTAGTGGTATATAAACCCACACACGTAACGCCATATTTCCATAATTCCGAACAAACATTCGATAGTAACCTGTCAATCCAAGGAATCCTCATAGTTCAGTAGCATTGGTAGGCTGGTGCCATTGTTCCATAGCCCGAGTCTTTTCTGGATCTGTAGCCACACCTTCTGAGGAAATCACATGGCCCAAGTATTGAATTTCCGTCTGAGCAAAAGAGCATTTGGAAAGCTTCACAAACAACTGATGCTCACGCAAGGTTTGTAGTACCCAGCAGAGATGCTCCAAATGTTCCTCCCAAGTGGTACTGAAAACTAGAATGTCTTCGAGAAACATGATGACATACTTGCGATTAGCTGGAGCTAAAATGTTGTTTATTAAGCACTGGAACATTGGTGGTCCATTGGTCACCCCAAACGGCATAACACGAAATTGGTAGTGTCCTGAATGTGTCTTGAATGCAGTCTTCTCCTCATCAGGTTCATGCATACAGATTTGGTGATAACCTGCCCTGAGGTCCAGCTTGGAGAAAAACTTTGATCCTGCCAGTTCATCAAGTAATTCGTCGACAATAGGAAGAGGGAATTTTTTCTTCACATTGATGGCGTTGAGTTTGCGGCAATCCATGCAGAAACGCCAACTACCATCTTTTTTCTTAACCAGAAGTACTGGAGAGGCGTATGGACTCATGCTAGGTTTCACAATCCCTGCCTTGAGCATATCTGCCACTTGTCGTTCAATCTCATCTTTTTGTTGTGGCTTGTATCGATAAGGCCGAGAGTTAGGAGGATTATGACCCACTTCCAAGGTAATTGCATGATCATACACTCTGTGTGGAGGCAGGCCAGTTAGAGTTTTGAATACATCTTGGAATTCTGTCAAAACTGCGACAAGATCTGCTGGATGCGAGCCCGACTCAGAAATTGCATCACCGGAAGAAGGATCAACCACTGCCATAGCCCAAACATCATTGCCATGCAGAGCTTTGTCCAGTTTCTCTATTGACATCGGTTGCAATTGCATTGGGGAAACAGGCGGTACACCTTGAAGGGAAACCATAGCATCACCATGTGCAAACTGTAACGATTTTCCCTCCCAATCACAAGTCATCGGACGGTGACACTTCAGCCAATCCATCCCCAGGACATCATCATATGCTTCCAGCTGGAGTACTCGCATTGGTGTTTCAAAAGTGTGACCCTGTGCCCACCAAGTAAGATTCGGGGCCTGAAACTTGGATTCCATAGCTTCACCATTTGCAACACTAACTTTCACTGATGGAACGACGACCAAGTCCAACGAAGCGCGCTTGGCAAAGTTTTCATCCACAAAGCTATGACTACTGCCCGAATCCATGAGTGCTAACATGACCTGGTTGCCCACCAAAGCTCGGATGCGAATCGTTTTAGCATTATCAGCCCCAGAAACTGCATGAGCAGAGATCTGACAGCATTCCAAAGTGTCGGGTTCACTCAAGAGCTCCAATGCTTGGACAACATCTTTCGTCAAAATTTCACCGTCTTCTCCCAGCTGGATTGTAAGGAGTTGCATAGGCTTTTTACATTGATGTTCCTTACTATATTTTTCTCCGCAACGAAAACACAGCCCGTTCGACGAAAATCTCTTAACTCACGTTCTCTTCCAAAATCATCTGTGTTTTTCTTCGGCACTGTAGTAACAGGGGAAACTGTAGGAAGATCGGGCTGGTGATGTACAAAACGCTGAAACCTGGGTTTGGTTTTTTGTAATTCCAACTCTTCCTCCTGTATCTTGGCTAAAGCAACTGCTCGAGTCACACTAGTGGGAGCTTGTAAACGAACTGCAGTGCGAACCTCATCCTTCAGACCAAACACAAAGTGAGAGATGAAAAATTTTGTGTTCAAGGAGGGATCTAGAGCAATCAGGTGATACATTGCGGCCTCAAATGTAGAACGATATTCAGAAACTGAACCTATCTGACGGAGTTACAGCAAACTGTGCATTTGAGTTTCAAATTCCTCCTCACCAAATTCCTGTACCACTTCTCCACTGAATTCTTCCCAAAGCAAAATCAGACGGCGGCGCTTGTATGCTTGCCACCACAACGCTGCATGCCTTCCAAGTACAAGGTAGCAGTTGACACCCACTGATGAGGTGAGACGTTGTACATCTCAAAGTATGTCAGTTCCATGTCTAGCCACATACATGGATTTTCTCCATTGAATCTCGGGAAGTTATGCTTGGGTGGTTTGGCATGGTACTCACGGTCATTCTCCCGTACTCGTTCTTGTCCAGAATCCCGACGAGGTGCAGCAACGTGCAGCTGTTCTGGGTCGAGCACACGGCGACACTCCTGAACCTGCTCCTGCTCGTGCACCCGGGTCACTGCCGCTGGTTCCACTGGTGAAGCGGGTGCAGTGATGTAACCCATACCTGGTGGCTGCCATCCGGCTCCTTCAGGAGCGGCGGTAAGTCGTTGGTGAGACGCGGAGCCGGACGCGGTGCGGAATATGTCCCTGTGTCCATGGCGCCCGCCGTCACTGTAAATCCTCCTCCCGCAGCATGGATCTCGGCCTGTCGGTGACGAATTTCACTGACGTTCTCTTGCGTCGACTCGACCTGTTTGCCCAAATTCGTGAGACAGAGATCCATGGCGTCAAACTTGGTAAGCAAGGCAGTCAGTGTCGCCTGGATGGTCCCCGAGTTTTCCCACATGGCGGTGAGGACGAGCTTGGTCTGCGCCGACGGCAGCGGTGGCTTCGACGGCGCCGTTGCGGCTCGCTCCAAATCAGGCTAACCACACTTGGGATTTTGGGCGAAAATTTGTGAAACAAATATCTGCACCCTTCGCGGGGGAATTTTACAGACCGACCGAGAGATTATGAGCGCACGCAGTCGCGATTTAGGCTCTGAATACCATTTGTGAGGACCCAAAGAGGATCTCACAGGAATTTGAGGAGAAAGGGGACGAACAGGAAGAGATTGCAGAGAAAGGGGAGAGAAACATAGCACAAGGGGAGCGATAGATTCAGACGTTTCTATTCTTCATAGTTGTCTGGTTCCTTACACAGTAGTGGTATATAAACCCACGCACGTCACGCCCTACACACAGTACAGCTAGACACACTACCAGTCACACATTCTTGTCATCCACCGGTCCAGTGGACCCAGGGTCCACTTGTCGGTTGTCCGGCGACGTCATCAGGGATGGAGCCGTGACAGAGCTTGACCATCTGGGGGCATTCGTACAGATTGGCTCCACTACCAGATCCATGTCGTGGCGATAGGAACCATGGGGTGGCGACGTCGTCGGGGACCAGTGTCGCGGGAGGAGGCCGGGTCAGCGACCTCGTGCGCGGGCAGGAGCACAGGGGGCGGCGACGGATGAGAACCCTAGGTTACTGGGAATGATTTGTTAGCGAGAGTTAATTTGGTTTTTTTGTGGCAGGGGAAAAATCACTGGAAGGGGTGGCAATGGGTGGGACGGAAAAAACAGTTGAAAAAACCCCGGACGAAAGAGGTGGGACAAAAAAACCTGGACACAATCCTACCAATTGCTCCATTAGGAGTAGAGATGCTCTATAGGTATCTCCAAAGGTGTATGTTGGGTTGGCATGGTCGAGACTGGGATTTGTCACTCCGTGTAACGGAGACGTATCTCTCGGCCCTCTCGGTAATATAGCATCACAAGAAGCTTACAAGCAAAGTGACTAAGGAGTTAGTTGCAAGATGATGTATTTCGGAACAAGTAAAGAGACTTGCCGGTGACGAGATTGAACTAGGTATGGAGATACCGATGATCGAATCTCGGGCAAGTAACATACTGACGGACAAAGGGAACTACATATGTTGTCATAAAGGTTCGATTGATAAAGATCTTCGTGGAATATGTAGGAACCAATATGGGCATTTAGGTCCCGCTATTGGTTATTGACCGGAGAAGCGTCTCGGTCATGCCTACATCATTCTCGAACCTATAGGTTCCGCACGCTTAATGTCCATTGACGATATAATATTATATGAGTTATGTATGATGGTGAGCAAATGTTGTTCAGAGTCCTAGATGAGATCACGGGCACAACGAGGAGCTCCGTAATTGTCCATAGGTAAAGATTGATATTTGGATAATAATGTTTGGTCTCCGGAAGGGGTTTTGGATGTTTCCCTGAATGTTTGGGTACAAGAACACTTTATTTGGGCCAAGGGGTAAATGCCCACAAGGCTTTAGGAAGGTGCAAACGGAGTTTTGTGGAGGCCAGGGGGCTAGACGCCAGGAACCCTAGCGTCTAGGTCCTGGAGTCCGAGAGGGACTCTTGCCTTGCAGGCCAAACTGACTTTGAGGAGGCTTTTCCTCCAAGATATGACCCCAGGGCTCAACATATAAATATAGGGGCATGGCTAGCACCCGAAACACATCAAGATTCACCAACCCATGTGCCGGCAACCCCATCCTCTCTAGTTTATCCTCCGTATAGTTTCCGTTGTGCTTAGCCAAGCCCTGCGGAGATTGTTCTTCACCACCACTATCACCACGCCGTCGTGCTATCAGAACTCATCTACTACTTCACCCCTCTTGTTGGATAAAGAAGGCGAGGACGTCATCGAGCTGAATGTGTGCTGAACGCAGAGGTGTCGTACATTTGGTACTTGATCGGGGCGGATCGTGAAGGTGTACGACTACATCAATGCGCGTTGATAAACTCTTCCGCTTAGCGATCTTCAAGGTATGAAGATGCTCTCCCCCTCTCGTAGCTATGCATATCCGTGGATAGATCTTGCGTCTGCGTAGTTTCTTTTCCATGCAAGGTTCCCCAATAGTGACATCATGAGCCAGGTCTATGCGTTGATGATATGCACAAGTAGAACACAAAGGAGTTATGTGTGGTGATGTTCATACTGCTTACCGCAAACGTCTCATTTTGATTCGGCGGTATTGTGGGATGAAGCGGCTCGGACCAACCTTACATGTCCACGTACATGAGACCGGTTCCACCGACGGACATGCAACTTGTTTTGCATAAAGGTGAGTGGCGGGTATCTGTTTCTCCTACTTTAGTTGAATAGAATTTGACTACTGTCAGTCCTTGAAGAAGGTTAAAATAGCAAACTTGATAAATCACCATTGTGGTTTTGCGTAGGTAAGAACGGTTCTTACTAGTTGCCCGTATCAGCCACATAAAACTTGTAACAACAAAGTAGAGGACATCTAACTTGTTTTTGCGGGGTATGTTGTGATGTGATATGGTCAAGACGTGAGGTGGTATACATTGTTGTATGAGATGATCATGTTCTGTAACATCGACAACCGACAATATCCTTAGGGTTGTCTCTTAATTATTGTATGAAATGCAAGTGCCACATAATTGCTTTACTTTATCGCTATGAGTTAGCAGTAGTTGTAGAAGCAATAGTTGGTGAGACGACCCCGACGCAACGATGGAGATCATGACGTTGCTTTGGAGATGGAGATCAAAGGACAAGATGATGATGGCCATATCATGTCACATATTTTGATTGCATGTGATGTTTATCCTTTATGCATCTTATTTTGCTTAGATCGACAGTAGCATTATAAGATGATCCCTTCACTTAATTTCAAGATAAAAGTGTTCTCCCTAAGTATGCACCATTGCTATAGTTCATCGTTTCGAGACACCTCGTGATGATCGGCTGTGATAGATTATATGTTAACATACAATAGGTGTAAGCCAGTTTTATACACGCGGAATACTTGGGTTAAACTTGACGAGCCTAGCATGTACAGGCATGGCCTCAGAACACTAGAGACCGAAAGGTCGAACATGAGTCATATAGTAGAGATGATCAACATGTAGATGTTCACCATTAAAGACTACTCCATCTCAAGTGATGAACAAACATGGTTTAGTTGATTTGGATCATGTATCACTTAGACAACTTGAGGGATGTTGATTTAAGTGGGAGCTCTTTAGTAATTTGATTAATTGAACTAATATTTATCATGAACATAGTCAAAATGTCTTTCCATATTATGTTGTGGATCAAAAGCTCGCGATGTAGCTCCCCTGTATTTGATATGTTCCTAGAGAAAACTAAGTTGAAATATGATGGTAGAAATAATGCGGACTGGGTCCGTGATATGAGGATTATCCTCATTGCTGCACAGAAGAATTGTGTCATTGATGCACCGCTAGGTGACAGACCTGTTGCAGGAGCTAATGCAGACGTTATGAACATTTGTCAAGCTCGATCTGATGACTACTAGATAGTTTAGTGCGTCATGCTTTATGGCTTAGAATCGGGGCCCCAAAGATGTTTTGAACGCCATGGAACATATGAGATGTTCCAAGAGCTGAAATTGGTATTTTAGGCTCATGCCCATGTTCAGAGGTATGAGACCTCTCAAAAGTACTTTGCCTACAAGATGGAGGAGAATAGCTCCGCCAGTGAGCATGTGCTCAGAATGTCTAGGTACTACAATCGCTTGAATCAAGTGGGAGTTAATCTTCCAGATTCGATAGCGATTGACAGATTTCTCCAGTCATTATCACCAAGCTACTCGAGCTTCGTGATGGACTATAAATATGCAAGGGATGGCAAAAACGATTCCCGAACTCTTCGCGATGCTGAAATTGGCAGATGTAGAAATCAAGAAGGAGCATCAAGTGTTGATGGTTAACAAGACCACTAGTTTCAAGAAAAAGAGCAAGGGGAAGAAAGGGAACTTCAAGAAGAATGGCAAGCAAGTTGCTGCTCTCGTGAAGAAGCCCAAAGCTAGACCCAAGCCTAAAACTGAGTGCTCCTATTGCAAAGGAAAGGGTCACTGGAAGTGGAACTGCTCCAAATACCACCGTGACCTTGCCGCCCTCGCCATAGAAGATTTCCCCATCGAACACTAGATCCCACAACACATCCTCCACTCCACTGGCCCCTATGCCAACCCTTTTGAAATAAACCCAATATGCTTGGCCGTCATTGACTACTCTGCGGTGCTCGTCACGGTCATGGCCAGGGGTGTCAATGACGTCCCCCATGCCCTGGCCATGCATGGCTTCAACGGCATATGCACGATCGCCACGGTCTCCATCATCTCCTCCACCAACCTACCCACCGCCGGCTTCGACTTCTCCTCTGCACCACCCTCTAATGGCAATGCTGATGATGACTTCCCCATCAGCATGGACGAGCATCTCGTACCCCCTCCGCCGCCCCTAACCTCAAACGATGACGGTGGGCGGATCGTGGAGCTCCCCGGCGGACGCACGATGTGGGCCTCCCCGGTGCCTGTTGTCAAGGCCAAGCCTCTTCTCGAGAAGCCAACCAAAATCCTCATCTACATGCGCCCAGGTTTCTTAGAGATAGTCGTGATCAACTCCTCCGGTGGTGGCGGCTTTTACCGCATCCCCATGCAGACTCTCGGTGCGGCGGTCGGCATGCTTGTCGCCAGCTTCGCCATTGCCTCCATTGGCCATCTCTCCAAGATCGCCACGGTCGGTCCTTCCAAATCGCTGATCACCTCCGTTGACGTCGTCTACCGTGACTCCCAGGCGCTGCCCACTCCACCGTCCGACGCCCCTCAAGCTGGCCTTGCGGGCATTGACCTCACCTGGCGAGCAACATCGCTGGTGCAGGAGAATGCTGAGGAACTAGCTTCTGAAGCCATGTTGCATGTCACTCTGCCGCCCCCAGCCCACCGCCGGAGTGCATGCCTCGCCGGCATCGAGCCTCTGACCTACGTCTCCATCCTTCAAAAGGCCTCTCAGTCGGTTTGCACACTCAAGGAAGGAAAGCTCTCAGATGGTGGGAAGGCTCTGATCCCCCCGAAGCTCATCGATATGGCAAGTGAAGTGACCTCGCCACTCCCTCGCCATGATGACCTTGAGCTCGCTGCCACCTGTGATGTTCCCGTCTCTGCCCTCCCTGAAGGAGAACCATCTGCTTAATGTTGTGCATCTTCATCTATGATGTTTGTTCCTTCGTTGTCCCCCATCGTCGGCTTGTGGCGGGTTGTATCGTTCCTAGTCTTGCTTCAGCCTTGGGGTTAGGCTCTTCTGAGCTAGGCCGTAGCGGTGATCTGCTTTTCGTTTCGTCGCACCTGAGCACTCGTGCTAGCTATCTTTCGGCCTTAAGCCTTCTTTGCGGTTTGTTCAGATGTATCGCGTTGGCCCAGTCCAGCCTTGTATCCTTTCTAGTGTGGTGTCCCTCTAGTTTTTATGAATCTTAAAACCCGGATTATCTCCTGGAATGTTTGTGGTCTAGGGAGAAACAAAAAATGCACTAACATTAAATCTGCTCTTTCCGTTCTCGATGCCTCCTTCATTTGTCTCGAAGAAACCAAACTTGATGACATTTCCTTTTTAAGGCTAGCTCCTTTCTTCCCCCTAGCCTGCGATCCTTTCATTTTCTTCCCTCAATTGGATCTGCCGGTGGGATCCTTAACGCTTGGAACGATCAAGACTTCTCGCTTTCTTTTGTAACTTCTCTCATGTTCCCCTTAACGTTACACTTTGCGGCCAACGCTACTAACGCTACTTTCTCAATCTTGAATATCTATGGTCCTTGTACTACCTCGGATAAGCAAGCCTTTGCCAATGAATTACTTCAGCTGGGCCAATCTATCTCCGGCCCATGGGCGCTTATTGGCGACTTGAACTTCACACTCAGGCCATGTGATCGTGCCAATGATAACTTTGACCACTCTGAGGCTACTTTCTTCTCCTCTGTGCATAATCAGATTAAGCTTCAGGAGCCCCCCTTGATTGACAGACTGTATACCTGGTCCAACCAGAAGACCCCTCCTATCCTCGTTCGTTTAGATAGGGCTTTCGTTAACACCAACTGGAGCTTTCTCCTACCAGACTCCTACCTCACATCCTCCTGCCGAACGACGTCCGACCACGTTTTGTTAGTTCTTCCAGCATCCTCCAAAATTCCTAAACCATCCATTTTCTGATTCAACAATGGTCTTCTGCATTTTCAGCCCTTCAAAAATATTATCAAGCAAAATTGGTACAGTGTTCCCCCCTCTCAGAACTTGGCCTCTCTATGCCTAAAACTAAAGCGGGTGTGGGCCGCAATGAAGACTTGGGCTAAGAAGGCAAGGTCTCCTCTGGTGATCACCAAAATCTATAAAAGTGTCATCACCTTCCTAGACAAGATAGAAAAATCCCGTTCTCTGTCCACCCTTGAACGCTCCTTGTGCACCCAAGTGGCTCTCTCGTTGCATCGACACAATGCTCTCTCCACGCTCTACTGGCGCCAATGTGCCAAAATTAAAGACTGTGCCCTCGGAGATGAGAACTCAGATAACTTCCACCTTTGTGCCACCATTCGTATGCGTAAAAACCATATCAGAGCCATCTCCGTCAATGGCGTCAATGTTTCCTCACACTCAGGCAAACATCATGCTCTGCGCGATTACTGTAGAAAATCCTAGGCTCTCGAATCGCCCGTGACATGCCCCCCAACCTTGATGAGTTGGTTTCAACGTCTCGTCTTAGTTTGTCTCAGTCGAACACTCTGTGTGTGCCTTTCACCCTAGATGAGATTGAGAAGGCCTTGCTCTCTATGAACGACAACGCAAGTCCAGGCCCAGATGGCTTTGGGCCGGCTTTTTACAAAGCAAACTGGGACCTCGTTAAAAACAATCTGATGCACCTTTTATCTACTTTTCACCCATGCACCACAGACCTTACACGCATTAACAAGTCCTTTATCGTTCTAATACCTAAATAACTAGGAACATCTGAGCCAAATCACCTTAGGTCGATCTCTCTGCATAACTGCTCTGTCAAACTTTGCTCTAAATGCCTAACAAATAGAGTTCAACCGGTTATTTCGGACCTCGTCCACTCTAACCAACCTGGGTTCATTAAAGGATGTAACATTGCATAAAATTTCATCCTTGCTGCGGATATTGTTCAAGATTCCCACAAACGGAAATGTCTAGCTCTAGTTCTAAAATTAGACTTTAAGAAAGCTTTGGACTCAATCTCCTTGGACTATCTGTGCAAGATCCCCAAGGCGAAATGTTTCTCAGATTCTTGGATTCGTTCGATTATGATGTTAAATAACTCCAGTCAATCAGCCATCCTGCTCGACAGTGTCCCCCGGGAATGGGATCCAACGCAAAAATGGCCTTAGGCAAGGCGATCCTATCTCCCCATTCCTATTTATAATTGTTACCGACATCCCACAACGCATGATTTTACACGCCTCTAGCCAAGGTCTTCTCCAACATCCAATTGTCCCAAACTCCCCATGGCATGTGCTACAGTATGCCGGTGACACTCTCATTATCATCAAGGCTAACTCTGACCATCCAGCCCACCTTAAACTTATTTTGCATAACTTCTCAAGGACTACTAGGCTTACGATCAACTTTGAGAAAAGCACGTTTGCCCCGATCCATGGCTACTAGGTTGCAGAGTTGATTCTTTCCCTCAAAATTACCTCGTCCTCCCTTTATCTACGCATAAACTACGACTGCTAGATTTCCACCCTATGATTGCCAAGGTTGACAGGCGGTTGGCCGATTGGCGAGGCCACCTTCTCTCTGCAGCCGGTAGGGCGGTTCTCGTCAAGTCTGTTATTCGTGCCTTCCCCACCTACGCCATGAGTGCCATGCTTCTTCATGTTGGCACCATTCTAGAGATCGACAAATGTTGCCGCGCTTTCTTTTGGGCAGGTGACGACACTGTCAATGGGGCACAATGTAAGGTTGCTTGGGACGAGGTTTGTGCCCCAATTAGCAAAGGTGGTCTCGGTTTTTGTTGCCTAAACACCCACAATATTTGCCTCCTCCTCAAATCACCAAGTAAAATTTGTTGCCCAAGCAACACTTCCTAGGCGGCGTGGCTTGCTAACACCTACGGCTGGGCCGGTGGGCACTATATTGGGGACTCCCATAGGTTACACATGAACGTATGGAAAGATCTACTTTTGGCCATTCCTTTTTTCGCTCAATCACTCATGTCAAAATTGGCAACGGCGTCTCTACTGCCTTCTAGCTGGATCTCTGGATCGGCTATGTACCTCTAGCTTCTCACTTTCCAAGTCTCTTCTCACATGCCAACAAACTGAATGTCTCAGTTGCGTTCATGCTAGCCGAAGAGGACCTACGACTTTCTCTACAGCCACGTTTGTCCAATGCTGCTAACTCCGAACTTCAATCCTTGCGATCCCTATTAGCCAATGTTATCTTAATGCCGTAGGTGCCAGATTCACATATATCCAGGATTAACAACAAACCCCTCACTGTTGCCTATGCTTATGAATCGGCTTTTGCCTCTCGGCCAGAGGATCTGTTGGCAGACTTCATCTGGGGGAAGAATTACGCGACTAACCGATGCAGGTTGTCTATAAGACTCTAACTCCTGTCCATTCTGCTCGGAAACTGAATCAACTTCTCACATGCTATTACACTGCCCAACGACCTCTGAGGTCTAGACGATCGTCGACTCCCTACACATTGCTCCTGCTGATTGTGCGACTATACATGACCTGCGAAATCCACAGCTTACATGCATGACCCGCAACACTGTAATCATGGCTATCCTCTAGAGTATCTGGAAAAGAAGGAACACCAAAATTTTCAAAAACGAGGTGGAATCTTTGGGAACTATTCTCCGTCATGCAGCTCAAGAAATCTTCTTTTTGCCAAGAAGATGTGCTAATGAGGCCCGAAAACAAACTCTGATTGATTGGGGGATTATGTTGTCCCGACTGGATGTAGCTTAGTCCCTAGCATTTTTATTTCTCCCTCTCCCCCTCTCTCCTTCTCTGTAAATACTATGTAAAACAAAATCAATAAAATGAGTTCAGGCTGGCCTTGCCCGCCGTAGTTCTCTAAAAAACAAAGGTATATTTGATATACATGTTATTGATGTCTACCTCACTGGTGCTCGTAGTAGCCCATGGGTATTTGATACCAGTTCAGTTGCTAAGATTAGTAACTCGAAATAGGAGTTGCAAAATAAACAAAGACTAGTTAAGCGCGAGGTGATGATGTGTGTTGGAAGTGTTTCCAAGATTGATATGATCACCATCACACACTCCCTCTACTTTCAAGATTAGTATTGAGCCTAAATAAATGTTATTTGGTGTTTGTGTTGAGGATGAACAAGATTAGATCGTGTTTATTGCAATACATTTATTCATTTAAGTCAGAGAATAATTGTTGTTCTGTTAACATGAATAAAACCTTCTATATATGGTTATACACCCAATGCGAAGGGTTTATTGAATCTCGATTGTAGTGATACATATATTCATAATATTGATGCCAAAAGATGCAAAGTTGATAATGATAATGCAACATACTTGTGGCACTGCCGTTTAGGTCATATTGGTGTAAAGCGCATGAAGAAACTCCATTCGGATGGACTTTTTGAATCACCTGATTATGAATCATTTGATACTTGTGAACCATGCCTCATGGGCAAGATGACTAAAACTTTGTTCTCCGGAACAATCACTAGTACGCGTCGGTGCTATACAAACGGTTTTTAACCCCTTTCCGTAACGGCATTTGGAACCGTCGCCTAGTGAGTGACGGCGATAGGGGTGTCCTTCCCACACGACCCAAAAACCGTCGGGGATAGGGAGCCTTGATGCATACAGTTGTCCCTATATAACCGTTTATGATATCTCGAATGTCCCAAACGCTTCATCCTTGCTAGTCGTTTGTGGTCGCATTGCCATCGCAGTCGGAGTTTTGTGGTTTTACCTAAATCGAGGCAGATTCTAGGCACGAGAGTTTTCCAGGCAGATTCCATGCATGGGAGTTTTACGATGCCTGGCACATCACAAGCAGTTTATGATTATAAACTGTGTACGATAGGTAGACAGTGACACACATTTAGTTTTCCTGCACCGTATGCGATAATGTCTGCCATCACACACGCTTTGCAAACGGCAACTGTGTGCATTGTTGCACACATTTCTCTTGGTGAACCGTGTCGAATTATGATGTACATCGCACACGCTGTGCTTTATTAACCATGTGCGCCGTAATGGCCTGCACACCCTTATTTCGCCCTAATTTAATTGCTGCTATTTAAAATTGTACCTAATTTAAACTTGAAAGTAGGCTTTAGCTTTATTCATATCCATCAGGTTCAACCAACCAATGCATTATTTGATTCACAGGTATATATGTTTAAGAATTACATAAGCACCAAATAAAGAATGATTAACCAGGTTTCTATACTTGTAGTATGACAAATGGTAAAGAAAGAGGCGACAAACATTCCGGTTGCTGAACAAGGTGAAGCAGAATGGCCCTATTACGCTCTCGTGGATGCAGAAGGCATGCAGGACTCTAGTCCAACCCCTTGTGATGGCCGGCCGCCAATCATGTAGTTTGAGAGGTAATCTTTAGTAAACTGCTTCATGATCCACTATAGAGGAAAAAAGATTCAGACATTATCATCTAACACAACTCATTACGGGCAGTAAAAAGAAGGCTACAGGGTTCTTACTTACCATCCTGCAGTTCACTGTTGTCTTTCATAAAGTGTAAACAAATTGTTCGATTGACGTCTTTGGACCCATGTTAATAACAATCTTTATTAGTTTCCTCACTTGATGCTGGTTCATGAATATCTCATTGCCCCAGAAAAGGTTGAAGTGTGGAACTTTGGCAATGATATATGTACCTAAAAGCACCAAGTTAATATTAGAAGCTAAATAACAATTGAAAAATGATGTAGTACAACACTCCCTCCATCCCATTATATACTATTTTATTACATGTATATCTAGACATCATCAGAACATTAAGGTAACACTCTTCCTTGTTTCTATGTAATCTGGGATTGCATATTTAGTAATTCAGCACGATGTATGTTGCTATGTAGCCTCATGTATATTAAATATGTCCCTAGTTAACCTATTGATAAATGGGTTAGAGATATATTCGGTGAAATGTCCGATTCGACGATTAATCCCTTATCAGCCCCAGGCTATATGGCACCGGCTACCGATATCCTGAACAGTGAGTACACATAAGCAATGCGATGAAAATAACCTCGATGGAAAACAACATTGTTCTCAATATTGTACTGCATGAGTACATATAAATGCATGTTAAGCACAACAGGCTAAACATCAACCAAATATATCCATGGTAGACAACATAACCTACAAGTGATAGCTTCAGTGTGCAGGCTTAAGCACGCTAGTTAGGCAAAACAAGAAGTGGAAATGTGTGTAACATTTAAAAACAAGCAAATAGTCATTCAAACTAGTATTGTGCAGGTCAAAAGTACACTAGTTATTGTTAAAAAAACGAAAAGGCATGTTAACTACAATATCCTTAACAACAACCAAATATCGAAATTCATAGTGGTATTGTTGCAACTGTTATTGATGAAATTGAACTACTGGGCACATAGTTGCACATATAGAGTATCACATTGTGAAGAACTTAAATAAACAAGTCATAAAGCCATCTCTAGCCGATCGTTTAAAAGTTAAAGGACTAAAACCCTTAGTGGATATATAGACACACACACACACACACACACACACTCCAGCAATTTTTGGCCTTTTCTAGTTGATCCCCTAAACTTAAATTGTAAGCTTCAATTTGATCAAGTTCAAAGCAGGTTCAACCGAAAGTAGCATGCATTCAAACATAAACATAGATAGTTTAGCATAACCGAACATAAAACATAAATTTAAACTAAGTTAAACTACTTTCGGTCAAGGTAGAGCTCGAGCCAATCCTTCCTCGTCATGTACGGTGTGCTACGAGCCGGTTCGGGCCGGTGCCGTCATCGGGGTCATTGGGGAAGGCACTCCTCCACTCATCGATGTCGATCTCCTCATCCTCGGGGCTCACCTTGGCGGCCTCCACGCCGCCGACACCACCGCCTTCAACCTCGTCATCGGAGGAGAGAGCGATAACCTTGCTGCCCACCACCGTCCTCGCCGCCTTTGACCTCTTCATCGGAGAGAGCGCGATAAGCTCACCGCCCTCTACGCCGGCAAAGATCGCCTGCTCCGCCTCCACGAGCTCTGGATGCTACCGGTGGAGCTCTTGCATGTAGGCCTCGTCGGCGGCCTCGGCCTCGAGGCGCTCCCATGCCTCGCGGTCCTCCCGTGCCATATCTGAGGACACCACCCCTGGCTCTGGTGGAATGAGTTCGACCGAACGTGTGCCGAAGGGGAAATTGAGCCTAGCCGCCGCACCGTGGTAGCGGACCTGCCAACGGTCGAACTCCATGGCTACGAGCTCGGCCATGTGGAAGCTACCGAGCCACCGGCGGGTGTGGGTCTCCCGATCTGTAATCTCAGCGACCCAGGTCCCCCACTGCCGCTGTCGGACCCCGAGGTAGGACCTCGTCTGCTGCAGGGTCTGAGAGAAGACGAGGAAGTCCTCGAACCAGCATAGGGGCGTGGCGGCGAGCGGATCGAGCGACCGGCGATGGCGGATCAAACCCGCGGAGGACGACGGGGACACCTCGGCGGCCACCTTGCCAGCGTCAAGCGAAAAGGCCGCGATAAACCTCTTTTTGTCCATTGGCTCCTCGAGCACCCCGGCACACAGGTAGAGGTTGATGATGGAGGCACCGGCGATGGCGGCGACCTACCAATGGTTTCGAGGGTTGTGTGTGTCTGTGTGAGCGGAGGTTTTGGGGAGTGTGTGGTGTGCCTGGAGGGGGGGGGGCAAGGTGGTGTTTGAGGAAATAGTGCGACAACTGAATTTTTTACTAGGTGGGAGTAAAAAGGTGGGGCTATTGAAAATTTGGATCAAAGGCAAGCATATATTTTTGAGATTGCGAGGGATGCATAGGCGGGAGTAAAATGTGGAGCTACTGAAAATTTGAATCAAGGGACTGAAGCAGAGTGGGAGTAACATACATCGCACACGGTCCGCACATACTAATCGTGTCCTATCAAACATTAAAACCTTCCAGGCGGTAGATATTTTCGAGATTACGAGGCATAATATTTTCGAGATTGCGAGGGATGTAGAGGCGGGAGTATTTGGGGCGCGTGCTAGTGTGCTTGACACGCCGGCTGTGGACTGTAGCCGACGCACCTTCTCGCGTAATCCATAGGCATACTATACATCGATGGTGCTCCAGGATATTTTGTACCACATCTCACACCATTGGTGATAATAAGCTGTGTGGGATCTACTTGATTTTTCATCTTGATTTGAATTACATAATGGGGTCACAGCGGCATTGGACGTTGTTTGAATTGCTAGACCTTTTATCTCTAGTAACATGCAACTATATGTGTGTCGTAAAAGAATTGGAATTATTCAGGGTTCGTTTGAACATTTTATACATTAAATTGGTTTTCGAGCCATTTCAGGTGCACAATTCAAAATTAAACTACACACACATGCTCTGGTGCACCAACATGGGTTGTAAAATCATATATGTGTCCATGGGTTTATGCTTATGTCCCAGGCAAGAAATCGGGATGAAATTCGAACACCACGGCACCGTGGCTCTCCGGCAAACGTCAATGTACTTGCTTTTGTAATTCTAGTAAATCCAAAATACGTCCGAAATTCATGAAACTTGGCATGCTATCATGGAGCGGCATCAACATGCCGTGGTAATTTTTTGTCCCATTTGGGACATGTTTGGGTATAAGCTTCTCATAAACTAGAGCTTCTCACAACAAGCGTGATGGTTTCGGTAGGGAACGTTTCACCTTTCTAGACAAAACGATATCTGTTGCCTCTTCTCGATTTCAATTTTTTTCCTAGTGTCAACATAGAACAACAGGAGTGTTGTGTCAATTTTTGGGATTCTTGGGGGTCGTTTGGACATTTTTATGCATTAATTGAGTTTTCAATGCATTTATGTGCATAATTCAAATTTGAACTACATGCACATGCTCTAATGCATATAAATTGGTTGAAAATTCAAATATGTGTCCTTGGTTGCCTGCTTAGGTCCCATGCAAGAAATGTGAATGAATGTCAAGCACCCTGCTACCGTCACTTGGCCGCAAACATTGAGATACCTGGTTTTTAAATGCAAGTAAATTCAAATCTCGTTTGAAATTCATGAAACTTGGCATGCTATCATGGAGCGGCATCAACATGCTGTGGTAATTTTTTTGTCCCATTTGGGGCAGGTGTGGGGATATACTTCTCACAAACCAGAGCTTCTCACAACAAGCCTGATGGTTTCGGTAGGGAATGTTTCACCTTTCTGGACGAAACGATATCCATTGCTTCTTCTCGATTTCAAATTTTTTCCTAGTGTCAACATAGAACAATAGGAGTGTTGTGTTAATTTTTGGGATTTTTCGGGGTTCATTTGGACATTTTTATGCATTAATTGAGTTTTCAAGGCATTTATGTGCATAATTCAAATTTGAACTACATGCACATGCTCTAATGCATATAAATTGGTTGAAAATTCAAATATGTGTTCTTGGTTGCATGCTTAGGTCCCATGCAAGAAATGGGAATTAATGTCAAGCACCCTGCCACCGTCACTCGACCGCAAACATTGAGATACTTTATTTTTAAATTCTCGTGTGAAATTCAAGAAACTTGGCATGCTATCATGGAGCAGCATCAACATGCCATGGTAGATTTTTTGTCCCATTTGGAGCAGGTTTGGGTATATGCTTCTCACAAACCAGAGCTTGTCACAACAAGCATGATGGTTTCGGTAGGGAACATTCCACCTTTGGGGACGAAAAGATATCCATTCCCTCTTATGTGCATAATTCAAAAAAAATCTCGTGTCAACATAGAACAACAGGAGTGTTGTGTCAATTTGTTTTTGATTTTTCGGGGTTCGTTTGGACATTTTTATGCATTAACTGAGTTTTCAATGCATTTATGTGCATAATTCAAATTTGAGCTACATGCACATGCTCCAGTGCATATAAATTGGTTGAAAAGTCAAATATGTGTCCTTTGGTGTATGCTTATGTCCCATGCAAGAAATGGGAATGAATTTCAAACACCAGGACACTGTTGATTGCCCGCGAAACATTGAGATACTTTATTTTTAAATTCTTGTAAATCCAAAACTCGTCTGAAATTCATGAAACTTGTCATGCTATCATGGAGCGGCATCAACATGCCGTGGTAAAAAATTTGTCCCATTTGCGGCAGGTTTGGGTATATGCTTCTCACAAACCAGAGCTTCTCACAACAAGCATGATGGTTTCGGTAGCGAACGTTCCACCTTTGGAGATGAAATGATATCGATTGCCTCTTTTTGCTTTCAAAAAATTTCTCGTGTCAACATAGAACAACAGGAGTGTTGTGTCAATTTTTGTGATTTTTCGGGGTTCGTTTGGACAATTTTATGCATTAAGTGAGTTTTCAGAGCATTTATGTGCATAATTCAAATTTGAACCACATGCACATGCTCCAGTGCATATAAATTGGTTGAAAAAATCAAATATGTGTCCTTGGGTGCATGCTTAGGTCCCATGCAAGAAATGGGAATGAATTTCAAACACCAGGGCACCGTTGATTGCCAGCAAAATGTTGAGATACATTATTTTTAAATTCTAGTAAATCCAAAACTCATCTAAAATTCATGAAACTTGGCATGCTATCACAGAGCGGCATCGACATGTCGTGGTAATTTTTTGTCCCATTTGTGGCAGGTTTGGGTATATGCTTCTCACAAACCAGAGCTTCTCACAACAAGCATGATGGTTTCGTTAGGGAACGTGCCACCTTTGGGGACGAAACGATATCCACTGCCTCTTATTGCTTTCAAAAAATTTCTCGTGTCAACATAGAACTACAGGAGTGTTGTGTCAATTTTTGTGACTTTTCGGGGTTCGTTTCGATATTTTTATGCATTAACTAAGTTTTCAACGCATTTATGTGCATTATTCAAATTTGAACTACATGCACATGCTCTCGTGCATATAAATTGATTGAAAAATCAAATATGTGTCCGTGGGTGCATGCTTAGGTCCCATGCAAGAAATGGGAATGAATTTCAAACACCAGGGCACCGTTGATTGCCGGCATAACGTTGAGATACTTTATTTTTAAATTCCACTAAATCCAAAACTCGTCGTAAATAGTTTTTTCTTGGGTTTAATACTATATCTCGATCATATGAATACAAATTCGCAGTATGACTGAATGAAAGATATTGTTTGAGAAAACTTGCATTTTCTCTCTCTTAATGTACAGACTTATCAAAGTATTTTCTTTTGATAAAAGTCAATGGTTTTTAAATATAAAACACTCATCGCAAACGTTTTAGTTAGAACACCCGTATATAAACCGGGAGCTTCCCTAGGAAGCCAAGGGAAAATGTGCCGAGCAAGATTTTTCGGCTCTTGATCGCAAATGTTTTAGATAGAACACCGTATGCAAAGTGAGAGCAGGATTTGTGCATCTCTTCAACGCAAACGGTTCTTTTAGATGACCCGTCTGCAACCACTTACAAACAATTTGGTAAGATTTGCATCTGTCATATTGGGTATGTTGCCATTTGTCAAACTGGAATGATAGACATTTGTTGATCTAGTAACATTACCATTTGTCAACCTTGTGACACTGTGATTTGTCAAAATATGAAGCTAAAAATCACTAGTAGTATCTTATTTTTGCAACAAAAATTTAGTAATTAAGCATAGATGGAGGCGAGGAAGCGTGTTCAGTTGAGCGTGTAGCGGGCGGCGCAGTTCCCGATATGGCTTTCATGCAGACGAGGGAGAGGGTAGCGGTTCCTGAAATGTTGAACGGCCAATGATGCATCCTCCTTCAATTAGCATCGAGAATGCATGAGGGAAGTAATGGGAGGAAGACCAGGAAAAGAGGTAGCACAATGTGAATGCAACGCAGTTTGCACTTATGTAAAGGCGCCCCTCCATTCCAATGCATCTACCACATCGTACGCACCTAAGCATTTGCCTAAGCACCTACACTAAGCGCGAAAGTGCTCACTCTAGACCCATGGCGCCGATGCGCGCAACCGGCCAGCGGCTGTGCTAGATGGTCCATGACGCTGGCCTGCGGCATGGCACCGAGGGTCGTCTCCAAACGGTGTTGGCGATCGAATGATGGATGATCGTCGTCGATGCCAGCTACGACTCTCAGTTGGACCAGATTATCGTTGCCACCACCAACAAGTTCACCGTCGTCAACAAGCTCGCGGACGACATCGCCGTACTCCTCCAGCCCGCGCGTCCGGGCTCCTCATTGCCTGCCATCCTAATCGGCCTCCATGCTCGGAACCTCTTTCAAGCACTGGTGGCCCTGCGACTTCCCCTCGACGCCACGAAGAATGTCTACCTGGAGGTCGCACTTTCCGCGAGGTGCCTCGCCCTGCAAGAATTCGTCGACCTACACATCCACATGTATGGGAAAATAGTGTACATAGGTATCTACAAGGCCAGTGAGGACGCTACGACATTGGCCTTCTTCAACTGGCTGGAAGCCTTGGATGCCTTTGTTGTGAAGCACCTTGACCTCGCCATAGAAGTCGTTGCTCCTTAGCCGTCGGTCGGTGGCCCGACGCATTGAGTTGCAGAGGAGGAGGTCGTACATTGAAGAATGCATCTTTCTTCATGCCTCCTGTAACCACCACTGCGGTCGCATCATCGTGGCCTTAATTCATATTGTGCTATTGCATTCTCGTTCCAGTCAATACAGACATGTGCGATCCCTTTGCTTAATTATATGCATCACTATAACTAGAGCTCCATCCAAACTATGGAGCAGTTCCTTGCCGATTACAAGTACCAAGGGATCGGCTTCAACCTCGAGTACACCATCGGTCGTGCCGGGCACATTTGCGGGGGACGTGGCATTGACCATTGGGCGGTAACAGTCGGTCGTCCGGGCGCCCAATAAAGGATGCAAAGAGGGATCCTACAACAGCTCATTAGACTGAACTATATGCCGTATAGCACACACACCTTGATCTGGCTGACCATTTCTATTGCTTTCCCTAATAGCAAACATTTCATCGGAGTGAACTGTATGTCCTATATCGCACACACATGGATATGGCTGCCCGTTTCTGTTGTTCTGTCTAATCGCAAATAGTTCGTCTGGATCAACAGTATGCCCTGCATCGTACACGCAACTAAACTCGGAACTGTGTTTGATGCATATGTAGTCGCAAACGTTTTGCACCTTTTTGACAGTTTTTTACACCACCGTTTGCGATTATTGCATCGCACACAATTTCGTCAAAGGGTATCTGATCGCAGTGTCGCGTTAGCAACATCCTGCAGTAGTGAATGGAGTGGTCTAATGACTTATTGGAAATAATACATACTGATGTATGCGGTTCAATGAGTGTTGAACCACACAACGGGTATTGTTATTTTCTAACCTTCATAGATGACTTAAGTAGGTATGGATATATCTACCTGATAAAACACAAGTCTGAAACATTTAGAAAAGTTCAAAGAAATTCAGAGTGAAGTGGAGAATCATCGTAACAAGAAAATAAATTTTTTAGGATCTGATTGTGGAGGTGAATATTTGAGTTACGAGTTTGTCCTTCATTTAATAACAATGTGGAATTGTTTCACAACTCATGACACTTGGAACACAACAGCGTAATGGTGTGTCTGAACGTCGTAACCGTACTTTGTTAGATATGGCGTGTTATATGATGCATCTTACCATTTTGCCACTATCGTTTTGGGGTTATGCATTAGAGACAGCTGCATTCACATTCAATAGGGCACCATCTAAATCCATTGAGACGACACTGTATGAACTGTGGTTTGGCGATAAACCTAAGCTGTCATTTCTTAATGTTTGGGGAGGCGACGCTTATGTTAAAAGGCTTCAGCCCGATAAGCTCGAACCCAAAGCGGAGAAGTGTGTCTTCATAGGATACCCAAAAGAAACTATTGGTATACCTTCTACCACAGATCCGAAGGCAAGATCTTTGTTGCTAAGAATGGGTCATTTATAGAGAAGGAGTTTCTCTTGAAAGAAGTGAGTGGGAGGAAAGTAGAACTTGATGAGGTAGTTGTACCTTCTCTTGAATTGGAAAGTAGCAAATCAAAGAAAACCGTTCCCGCGATGCCTACATCAACTAGAGAAGAAGCTAATGATGATGATCATGAAACTTCAGATCAAGTTACTACTGAACCTCGAAGGTCGACTAGAATACGTACCGCACCAGAGTGGTACGGTAATCCTGTCCTCGAAGTCATGTTGTTAGACAACTGCGAACCTTCAAACTATGAAGAAGATGTGATGAGCCCAAATTCCGATAAATGGCTTGAGGCCATGAAATCTGAGATATGATCCATGTATGAGAACAAAGTGTGGACTTTGGTGAACTTGCGTGATGATCGACAAGCCATTTACAATAAATCGATCTTCAAGAGGAAGACAGACGCTAATGGTAATATGACTGTCTACAAAGCTCGACTTGTTGTGATAGGTTTTCGACAAGTTCAAGGGGTTGACTACGATGAGACTTTCTCACCCATGGCGATGCTTAAGTCTGTCTGAATCATGTTAGCAATTGCCGCATTTAATAATTATGAAATCTGGCAAATGGACGTCAAAACTGCATTCCTTAACGAGTTTCCTTAAAAAGAGTTGTATATGATGCAACCAGAAGGTTTTGTCGATTCTAAAGGTGCTAACAAAGTGTGCAAACTCCAGCGATCCATCTATGGACTGGTGCAAGAATCTCAGAGTTGGAATATATGCTTTGATGAGGTGATCAAAGCATATGGTTTTATACAGACTTACGATGAAGCATGTATTTCAGGAAAGTCAGTGGGATACTACAAAAAACACGTCCGTAATAATACGTGTTTGTCACAGTTGGTCACTTTTTTTGTCATGAATGTACATCCATTACGATTTTATGACAAAATTAAGATAGTCATGCATGTGCTGTCATAGAAGTGTTCCATGACAATACCAAAATTATCATCACGGAAGTGTCCACTTCTATGACAATAAGTGGCGCATCATGGAAGTGTTTTCGCCATGGGTAACCGACACGTGGCATCCACTGTAAAGGGTCGCCGTTAACCTATCGGGTTCCGGTTTGGATCCGATAACCCGCTAATAGCCCAGACCTATGGGGATTTTCCACGTGTAAAATTCTCATTGGCCGTAGGAACCACATGTCAGCTTGTTAGTGGGTCAGAGAGGTGCGTATGATATGTCAACATGTGGGATGGCCCAACATTGACCCATTTAGCTTACAAAGACCAGCCCGTTTGACTTGGTCAAAAGCTTGTAGGCCGGCCCATGGAAAGCCTTTTAACGGTTTGTTCGCATATAGCCCATTTTACGACCCGGCAACTCACGGCCCATTATGGCGTTCCCGAATTCGGCCAACACCGTCATGTGGGTCATCTAGTATAATACCAGCCCGTTTCATTTTTGGGCCATGTATGGCCCACGACGTCTTTCGACCCATATTAGGCTTTTTGTATCTTTGGGCCCTTTAGTGGCCCGCGGTGACTGTGGCCATAATGAACAGTAAAACAATTATACGCATTAATGAGTCATGATTCACATGGGCCGTTTCCAGCCCATGTTAGCTTTCGGCCTAATGACGGCCCATACATTCTTGGGCTCCTTTCCGGTCATCGATTACTCCCGGCCTGTTACTGGCCTATACCCCTAATGAGCCGAATTTAGCCCGTGGTTAGAATCAGACCGTTTGTGGCATGTTAACCCATTGCGCTGTTTCAAGCCCGTCATGTATTCTGGCCAATTAACGACCCGTTATGCATGTGGCAAAATTAAGCCTTTGCTGTCTTCAGGCTTGTGAATGGCCCGTTACCGTGCTGGCCCGATACCAATTACGCCCGTTTACGACCCATGTCGTCCCATTTATCGAACGGCTGTAGGAGGCCCACTGAATCTATGACCCGTTGGAGACCCATTTATCCGAAGGCCTGTAGGAGGCCCATGGATCCTATGACCCGTAGCAGGCCCATGGAGCCACGGCCGTATCTGGCCCATGGTTGTTGTGGCCACTAGCAAAGCAAGAAAAAAGAAGAGTAGGTAAATAAATAAGCCAGAAACTAATGGCAGGCGATTGCACAGATTACATCCACTAGGCATCAAAGTTCGCCACCAGTGCAAATATAGGGAACACCCTACACTATACAAAAATGGCTTGCTATTTTCTTCAGTTGGTCGCTGCACGTTAAGAACAAATTTTGCATCGCAACAAAACAAATTACAACCATAAAACAAAAGGAAGGTTGGCATAAAAGTTAACGGTCCGGTAGATAAATGCAACACCAAAAGTTCAGAAGCTCGGTTCATTTAACCTGACTGATACATTTTCATGTTGTACTGTCCGATGGAGCACCATAATCTTCACCTTCATTTCTCCTAGGCTCCTGAGCAACATAGCAAATGTCTGATAGTCTAGTTTTAAAACCATGCATATCTTGACGTCATCGAACAATGGATGTCCTTATTTCACAAAGGGTCTCTGTTAGGGATTGGACTTGTGTTTGGAGCACAGATATAACATTGTTTTGAGCTTGCATATCTTGATCATGAGCCAGTTTGGACGAGATTGCCTTAACAACCAACCCAGTATTACGCAGGAACGTGCTTTCGGGACTGTTAGTAGACAGGTACTGACCCAGTGCAGAAAGAGGTGACATTGTGGTTATAGTTGCCTCGTCACCTTCAGAAGGTGGTGGTTCCATCATTTGTTCCATAGCTTGCTGAAAACTCATAAGTTTTTACATTAGTAGTCACCGGTACGCGTCGGTCCTAAACAAATGGTTTTAAACCCCTTTCCGCGACGACATTCGGAACCGTCGCCAAGTGAGTGTGGGCGGTAGGGGGGTCCTTCCCACATGACCCAAAAACCGTCGGGGATATTCCGTCCTGGCACACACGCTCGGCAAAATGAGGTCGTGTGTGACCGGCGAGCACACAAATACAAAAATACGTACAGTAGTGCTAAAATAAATAAATGATAATACAGGCGAAATCATTTCCGGTCGTCCCACACAGTCAGTCACCGCTAAACATTTCCGTTCGTATATACATCCCACACAGACACTCCAAGGAAAACGTTTGCGCAAGGTGGCGTAACGCAAACAGTTTTCAAGAGAATGTCGTGTGTGATTGTTCATTGATCCAACACGGTTTATTCATAGAAACTGTGTGCGTTGCCTGAGGTCATCGCCCACGGTGTTTTCTCATTAATCGTTTGCAATAGGAAAACCCAATTAGCAAGCTAATTGGACAATTAGCGGGCTAATCGCCCTATTATTATTAATCCATTTATTACTAATCTATTTGACATTCATATTAAGCACATAATATATTCCATTTCCTTATTAAGGAAGCAGGATTTCATAATTGAAATAAAATCGTAGTACAACATGATATAGCTTCAGCACTCAGCCACCCCATTACACAACTGCACCAGCAGCAAGTTTCACATGAAACATCTAGAACCTTTTGAAATTAGCATCATAGACGGTACATAGAGAGATGCATCTCATCAGGAAAACTGCTGAAGCGGAAGGCGAATATTGAGCCTTCATTCATGTTGAAGGTCTTTGCAACTTTAGGCCAGTGCCTGTGGATGATTGACCGTCCATCCTTCGACCTCTTCATGAACACTTCAATATTGAACCGTGGGTGTTGTATGAATACCTTCCTAGCCTCCTAACCACATAGGTGGTTTGACAGGTAATCATCGGTGAAGCCTGAAAACAAGGATGTGCATAAATATCTTCTCTATATTAGAAATGGGGCAAAGGAATACAAAAAAGGCAAGGTATAATAGTTAGTACCATCTTGTAAACCTCAGTGCTTCCCATTGTTTCCCTGCAACATAGATAAGGTAGTTAGTCATCAGGTTAAGTAAGGGTTCGCATGCTATCAGTAAAATATGTTGATGAAAAATAAGCACATTGCAGATTCATAAGATTAATTCAAGCTAGATGGAAAACCCATTTATCCAAACCAAGCATGATTAAGAACTAGGAAATATAACACTTGTATATGTTTCTCATGTATTAAGTGCAGCCAAATTCGATTTATTCCTCACACGGTATACAATAAGAGAATGCAGCCACAACAATTGAACATCGCCTTGCAGAATTGAACCAAGCAGTTAACTAAACACCACAACAAATGAACCAAATGTTAACTGAGCACCACATTGCACAATATAACATACTCCAGATAGAAGATCAGACAATTAACCAAACCAAGCATGCTTAACAACTTGGAAACGTAGGAATCGTGTTTGTTTCTCATGTATTTAGTACAGCCAAGTTCGATTTATTCCTCACATGGTATACAATAATAGAATGCAGCCACAACAATTGAACATTGCATTGCAGAATTGAACCAAGCAGTTAATTAAACACCACAACAAGTGAACCAAGCCACAACAAATGAACCAAGCAGTTAACTAAACACCAATTGAACAATATATCATACTCCTAGTAGAAGATCAGACAGTTAACCAAATCAAGCATGCTTAACAACTTGGAAATATTGCACCCTAAAGAATTGAACATCACATTTGCAAAATTGAACCAAGTAGTTAATTGAACACCACATTGCACGACATATAGAACATATACACTATAGTAGAAGATTGCATGGTAAAAGTAGATAGCACAATTCACTAGAATTTGTTGAGGAAAGGCAGTACCTAGCAAACTGAACATGGGTCCTTATAGTGAGCTTATAAGACAAGCTACTCCTCATTGTCAGAGATATCGATGAATATTAGCTCCTTGTACATTGAAGTTGGCGAGGCCTCCGCATTGTGGGTGCCCTCATTGTAGTGGTGAGTTGCCTGAGCCGCTCCAGGCACGGACCTGCTGGCTCTCGAGATGAGGTAAGAACGTGCACATTGGGAAAACACCTCACAGTCTTGGCCAAAGGCACCGACGGTGGCCTCGAGAAAACGCCACGAACTGTCGTTTAAAGCAACCAATCGCGTTGTGGCGTCGGCGCGGAAGATGTCAACAGTGGCCTCGGCGGCTAGGTGCTCCTCCAAGATCTGGGGGTCGGCACGAATGGCAGCCATCGCGACCTCATCCACGCGTGCGGCTGCGATTTTCTTCTCCGCTGCCAAATGCTCCTTGAGGTCCTGGCTATACTGCGTGCACCATGGCTTAGGCCGGCGCTTATTTGGTGGAGGGGTCGGTGATTTGGGTGGAAGGTGTTGCGCTCGCGTCAGCGGTTGGGGCATGTGGGATGAGGAAGGAGGAGGAGGATGGGGGTCGGGTGTGGATTACGGGCCTTGATAGGCGAGGCCGAGCAGCGCGAAGGATGGTCACCGGCGAGGAGGCGGCAGCGCTGCAAGCAAGGAGTGAAGGTTTCAACTTGGAAAGGAAGGCAGAAAGAGGGGAAATGTGGCTTTTGGTAAGGGGGGGAGGTAGATATTTCCGCGGAAGCCAAAAATTTGGAATCGCTTCAGCCAAAAAACTAGCGCGCAAAGTGTCATCAAACATGGTCCCTTATTCAGAGCAGGTTGTGGAGTGTAGCCACGCACCTTCTCGCGTAAGCCGTATGCGTACTATACTTCGATGGTGCTCCAAGATATTTTGTGCTGCATCTCACACAGTTGGTTATAATAAATTGTGGGGGATCTACTTGATTTTTTGTCTTGATTTGAATTACATAATGGGGTCACAGTGGCCATGGACGGTGTTTGAATTGCTGGACCTTTTATCTCCAGTGATCATAAAAGAACTGGAATTATTCAGGGTTCGTTTGGACATTTTTATGCATTCAGTGAGTTTTCAATGCATTTATGTGCATAATTCAAATTTGAACTACATGCACATGCTCCCGTGCATATAAATTGGTTGTAAATTAAATCTTTATCCTTGGGTGCATGCTTAGGTCCCATGCAAGAAATGGGAATGAATGTCAAACACCCTGCCACCGTCACTCGGCCGCAAACATTGAGATAGCTGGTTTTTAAATTCTAGTAAATCCAAAACTCGTCCGAAATTCATGAAGCTTGGCATGCTATCATGGAGCGCCATCAACATGCCGTTGTAATTTTTTTGTCCAATTCGGGGCAGGTTTGGGTTTATGCTTCTCACAAACCAGAGCTTCTCACAACAAGCATGGTTTCGATAGGGACCACCCCAACTTTGGGGGCAAAATGATACCTATTGCCTCTTATTGCTTTCAAATTTTTTTCTCGTGTCAACATTGAACAACAGGAGTGTTGTGTTATTTTTTGTGATTTTTCGGGGTTCCTTTGGACATTTTTATGCATTAAGTGAGTTTTCAATGCATTTATGTGCATAATTCAAATTTGAACTACATGCACATGCTCCCGTGCATGTAAATTGGTTGAAAAATCAAATCTTTGTCCTTGGGTGCATGCTTAAGTCACATGCAAGAAATGGGAATGAATGTCAAACACCCTGCCACCGTAACTCGGCCGCAAACATTGATATACCTGGTGTTTAAATTCTAGTAAATCCAAAACACGTCTGAAATTCATGAAACTTGGCATGCTATCATATAGCGGCATCAAGATGCCGTGGTATTTTTTTTGCCCCATTTGGGGCAGGTTTGGGTATATGCTTCTCACAAACTAGAGCTTCTCACAACAAGCATGATGGTTTCTGTAGGGACCGCCCCAACTTTGGGGGCGAAACGATATCCATTGCCTATTTTTGCTTTCGATTTTTTTCTCGTGTCAACATAGAACAACATGAGTGTTGTGTTATTTTTGTGATTTTTCGAGGTTCGTTTGGACATTTTTATGCATTTAGTGAGTTTTCAATGCATTTATGTGCATAATTCAAATTTGAATTACATGCGCATGCTCCCATGCATATAAATTGGTTGAAAACTCAAATTTTTGTCCATGGGTGCATGATTAGGTCCCATGCAAGAAATGGGAATGAATGTCAAACACCCTGCCACCGTCACTCGGCCGCAAACATTGAGATGCCTGGTTTTTAAATTCTAGTAAATCCTAAACTCATTTGAAATTCATGAAACTTGGCATGCTATCAAGGAGCGGCATCAACATGACGTGGTAAATATTTTATCCCATTTGGGGCAGGTTTGGGTATATGCTTCTCATAGACCAGAGCTTCTCACAACAAGCATGATGGTTTCGGTAGGGACCGCCCCGACTTTTGGGGCGAAACGATATCCATTGCCTCTTATTGCGTTCAAAATTTTTCTCGTGTCAACATAGAACTCGAGTAGTGTTGTGTTATTTTTTGTGATTTTCCGGGGTTCGTTTGGACATTTTTATGCATTAATTGAGTTTTCAATGCATTTATGTGCATAATTCAAATTTGAACTACATGCACATGCTCCCGTGCATATAAATTGGTTGAAAATCAAATCTTTGTCCTTGGGTGCATGCAAACATTGAGATACCTGGTGTTTAAATTATAGTAAATCCAAAACTCGTCTGAAATTCATGAAACATGGCATGCTATCATGGAGCGACATCAACATGACGTGGTAATTTTTTTATCCCATTTGGGGAAGGTTCAGGTATATGCTTCTCACAGACCAGAGCTTCTCGCAACAAGCATGATGGTTTCGATAGGGACCGCCCCAACTTTGGGGGAAAACGATATCCATTGCCTTTTATTGCTTTCAAATTTTTTCTTGTGTCAACATAGAACAATAGGAGTGTTGTGTTATTTTTTGTGATTTTTCGGGGTTCGTTTGGACTTTTTTATGCATTTAGTGAGTTTTCAATGCATTTATGTGCATAATTCAAAATTGAACTACATGCAAACATTTTAGATAGAACACCCGTATGCAAAGTGGGAGCAGGATTTGTGCATCTCTTGAACACAAATGGTTCTTTTTGATGACCCGTGTGAACCACTTACAAACAATTTGGTAAGATTTACATCTGTCATATTGGGTATGTTGCCATTTGTCAAACTAGCAAGATTGACATTAGTTGATCTAGTAACATTGCCATCTGCCAACCTTGTAACACTGCAATTTGTCAAAATATGAAGCTAAAAATCACTAGCCGTATCTAATTTTTGCAACTAAAATTCAGTAATTAAGCATAGATAGAGGCGCAGAAGGCGTGTTCAGCCAGGCGTGCAGCGGGCAACGCAGTACTATTCGATTTGACAGCGGGTGGCACAGTTCCCGACGGAGAGTGTAGCGGTTCCCGAAATGTTGTACAACCAATGATGCATCCTCCTTCAATTAGCATTGTGTCAATGCATGAGGGAAGTAATGGGAGGACAGGGAAATGAAGCAGCACGATGTGAATGCAACGCAATTTGCACTCGTATAAAGGCTCCCCTCCAATCCAATGCATATACCACATCGTACGCACCTAAGCATTTGCCTAAGCACCTACACTAATAAGCACAACAGTGCCCACTCCAGAAACATGGTGGCGATGCGCACGAGCAGCCAGCGGCTGTGCCACATGGTCCACGATGCCGGCCTGCGGCATGGCATCATGGATTGTCTCCATACGGTGTTGGTGATCGGCTGGTGGATGGCCGCCGTTGACGCCAGCTACGACTCTCAGTTGGCGCAGATGATCGTTCGCACCACCAACAGGTTGACCGTCGTCAAGAAGCTCGCGGACGACATCGCCGTACTCGCACGCGCGCCTAGGCTCCTCATTGCCTGCCACCCTAACCGGCCTCCATGGTCGGAACCTCTTTCCAGCACTGGTGGCCCTGCGACTGCCCGCTGACGCCACGAAGAATGTCCACCTGGAGGTCACGCTCGCCACGAGGCACCTCGCCCTGCAAGAAACCGTCAACCTACACATCCATGTGTATGAGCAAATCGTGTACATAGGTATCTACAAGGCCAGTGAGGACGCTATGGCATTGGCCTTCTTGAGCCGGCTGGAAGGCTTGGATGCCTTTGTTGAGAAGCACCTTGACCTCGCCACAAAAGCCGCCGCTCCTTAGCCGCCGGTCGGTGGCCCGGCCGGTGCACTGAGTTGAGGAGGAGGAGGTCGTACGTTGATGCATGCATCTTTCTTCTTGCCTCCTATAACCAGCACTACGATCGCATCATCGTGGCCTTAATTCTTATTTTGCTATTGCATTCTCGTTCCAGTCAATATAGACATGTCCAATCCCTTTAATTTGCTCAATACAGACATGTCTGTTGCAGTCTTATTTTGATTGGCTTGAATGAAGGTCTATCCTGCCGTTAGGCGCCGCAGCGTGATGTGCTCGCCGTTAGGCGCCGCGGCGCGCTCTGCTTGCGTCCGTTGGCGCGCTCTGCTCGCGTCCCTCCGCGCACGCTCTGCCAACGGTTGGGCGTGCGCACGATGATGTTGGGGGCCCCGTATGCATGCGGTTGCACCGCGCGCGTTGCCATGCGATGCAATTACATGCGGCACGATGGAGTTACGTGCTGCAAATTAGAACTGCCATCGAGGGCCTGCCGATATTCCTGGCCGTCCGGCTTCCCCTTTAATTCCCGCGGCCATTATAACCTTAGTCTCTTCAACCTTTCGATCGCACCCCACAACACAACAAGCACACCCACGACGACACATAGAGAGGGGATGTCCAGTGGCGCTCCAATGGAGTTCGGTGAGCATAGAGTGGAGACCCATGCAAGGGAGACATATCTCTCGGTGGTGTACACCATTGACCCGGCCGTGGTGGACGACTACATCAACACCGTTGAGCAGTTGCTTGCTGGAGACAAGTACAAGGTGGTCGACATCGACCTCCAGTACACAGCCGGTCATCCCGACATAGATCAGAAGGTTGCCGTCGCCCAGTTGTACATGCCCCATCATGTCCTCATCTACCACTACTGCATGGCCACAAAGCTTTGCGACCATTGCAACAGGTTTGTCAATAGCATTGACTACAAGTTCACCATGGTGGAAACCACCGACGATGGAAAAGTGCTCAGGGTTACGGGCTTGGCCTGCCAGAACCTTGTCAAAATCCGTGAGCACTATAGGGTCTGGCGCAGTATGAAGAAGGACTCCCTGGTTGAACTCGCCTCGGCCATCATTGACCCCTACTACGAAAAGATGAAGCAGGATGCCAAGAGAACAAGTCCCATATCCTAGCATAGGGCCTGGATGCGGCAACTGGGTGATCCTCACCTCAGGTTCGTGGCCAAGAGCATGTACACATGCTAGGAGATGCACATGTGGATCGTTGACATGAGGAAGTGCCTTGTTACCCAAATCGACGAGCTTGAATCGAGCCACAAGCAGAGCAAGCGTCCCAAGAAGTAGATGATGATCAGATGACCGTTTATCCTAGTTGATCATGCATGTAATATATAGTTTACTTTATTGGTGTGTGGAAATGTCATGTGTGTAGTAGCCACCTATGTAATTATGCATGTAATAGTTTACTTTGGTGTGTGCAAATGCCATGGTTGTATAGTAGCCACCTATGTAAGTGGATGTTTAATTTGGTTGTGCAACTGTGATTGCCTGGCTTATTAGGGATGATAGACTACTCTTATCAATAAGGAATTCCTTCTTTTCCGGGAGCCCATTCAGAAAGAACTCCAAAGTTAAGCATGCTCAGCTTGGAGTAGTTTCAGGATGGGTGACCGACTGGGAAGTTGCTCCCGGGTGCGCACGAGTGAGGTCGAAGTGCGCAGAAAAGACTAGTATTGATATGCGAGGCCATCCTAGATCCCGCCAGGAGTAACGACCACCGGCGGGTGTGTCCGGGCCGTTACAAGTTGGTATCAGAGCCGACCCTCGCAGTTACATGGATGTTTGCGGACAGGTGTGCGGTCATGTTATTCATGATGTTTGTGACCCGTCGTGGCACACGGCATGTCACATGTACCGGACTGGATGCACATACATTTGTGCCAAGAGGGAACGTTCATGTGGCCCGACGAGGACGTCGGTTCCTCTGAGTCGGGGTGTATGTGATTGCCCGGCTTATTAGGGATGATAGACTACTCATATCAATAAGGAATTCCTTCTTTTCCGGGAGCCCATTCGGAAAGAACTCCAAAGTTAAGCATGCTCAGCTTGGAGTAGTTTTAGGATGGGTGACCGATCGTGATGTTGCTCCCGGGTGCGCACGAGTGAGGACAAAGTGCGCAGAAAAGACTAGTAATTATATGTGAGGCCAGTCTAGATTCCGCCAGGAGTAACGACCACCGGCGGATGTGTCCGGGGCGTTACGGCAACCATGTCCTTATAAGTGTGTCTATATATCTATGTTGTTCTATATGCATGCAATCCCATCGCACAACACACACGTCTTATTAGCAGCAACCGTTTGTGTTATTATCGGTCTTAGCACACATTTTTGATTACAGACCTGTTTGCCACGTATCACACACATCTTCTTACATTGAACCGTTTTTGTTCTCTTGTCTCAACACAAACAGTTCATCTGAGTGAACCGCATGCCGTATATCGCACACACCTTGATCTACCTGACCATTTCTTTTGTGTTGCATAATCACAAACAGTTCATCTGACTGAACGTATGCTCTACATGACACACGCCTTCATCTGGCAACCTGTTTCTTTTGTTCCTCCTCATCGCAAACAGTCAATTGAATTGAACCGTATGCCCACCATCGCACACGCAACCAAAATCTAAACCGTGTTTGACGCAACCTCCATCGCAAACGTTTTGCGCCTTTTTTAACGGGTTTTTACACCCTCGTTTGCGATTATGGCAAAGCACACAGTTTCGTTGAAGGGTCTCTGATCGTAGTGTCGCGTTAACAGCAACCTGTAGTAGTGAGTACCAGAATAGAAGATATTAAGGAGGCGGCAAAACCAAACAAAATAGCTTTGGTCTATATACAGAACTTATTCTGGTGAACCTGTGTAAAATATTAGTTATATTTTACTACAAAGTACATAATGAAACCAGGTTCCAAACATATGACCATGTACCTTGGCTAATGTACTGTTTATTTCTTCACATTGTATTGGCAGCTAAGGATCAAGAGACAAAGTTTATAATACGGTAAGCACAGTATGATGTCATTCATATCACAAAACAACTAAGAACAGACAAACAGGCAATTGTAACATTGTGTCGACAAGTCCAACACGGAACTAGATCATAGATCAAGATCAACGGAACATCACTCCTCTCTTTTAAACCTTGTAAGGTGCAATGATACGCTAAGACAATTGTGTATAAAATTGAAAAGAGTAATAGACATTAGCTACAAACCGTGCAATTCAATGCACAAGTCAGAGTAAGTAGTAGTTAAAAGGCATGAGGATTAAGCACTTACGACAGCGGCTTTAACTGGCGTAGTCATGCCCTTTGTCTTACGAGTGTGACAGTCCTTGAAGATTGCCCCAACATTTGGTTCGGGTACTTTTTGGTCCATGCGGGCTTTCTTTTGCATTTGGAACAACTCAATATAGATTAGATAACATGGCACAACGAAAAGAGTGAAACAACAGCTAGTTAGAAGAGCCTCGCAGTGTGTAATATAGCTACGAGATCTTGTCGTCTATTGGAATTTCACTTTCGTACGGTTGGCCTTGTTCTTTGAATAGTTCACCTACAAGACGATAGATTTGTGAGGCACATGCGTAAATAGGAGTTCAACATGTGATCTGATCACATATATATAACGTACTTGATACTTTGGATCAGACCAGTGTTTAACAAGGCCTCTCCAGTCTTCATCCGATATATTTTCCACTGGAGATGTTTGGGCAAGTTCATTGTTAGCCTTGCCTTCAAAGTGAGGTTTCCTCAAGTTATACCGATACTATCACAGAGCAGACTTGAAAACATGGGTTCATGCTTGTATGGTTACATCATCTTGGCTATCCAACTTGAACCTCATCCATTAAAAATTATGGGAGTCTCATTACTGGCAACCTAGAAAGTATGGGACAAAGCAAGACGATATTACTAATTTACATACACCACCTTACTTACAGATAAATGGTCGAGGAAGGTGTTAAATTGGGTTTCATCTTTGTCATTCCTATACTGAATCCATGTTGGGATAATACGTGCATGCCACCTAACGGCAATGGCTGCCTCTGATACTAACTTGGCTGACTCTGTAGCATCATGTGGCCTTTCTAAACCTGCCTCAAAACGGATCTCCATTCTTCCTCGTCTAGATTTAGTTAACCTGTCGAGCATTATCCCTGATGTATATTTCCTCTTGCGCCTAGGTGCTAGTTCAACATCGAACATGGGAAGTGTTAGTGTACATCAAACTGTGAGACTGCATATAAAGAAGCATGCAACTGTAACTTGACTCGAGCAACTACCTTATTGTTGTTGAAGCTAACAAGGTTCATCTGATCTTGCCAATTCTCCTTGTGTCAAGAATGCTTTGGAAGTAGTGTTGGGTGGCAAGGGCGCTTGGGAACTTATTGCTAGCAGACTTTGCGAACGAGTAACTCATACAGATGTTGGTACTGTAGAAGAAGGTGTTGCAACAACTAGGGCTGTCATTGCTTGTTTGGTGGCAGTTATTCGTTTCTTTCTGGATTGTTTTGCATCTAGTGTAGCAGGGGATACCATGTTTGTACAATTTTCCGGTGGACTTTGACCTTCTCTTGCACCATAAATACCAGCAGAATGTGCATAATTCTTCCGCTTCCGTTTCCATGCGTCCTGAGTACTAACACCATCCCCTGCCATTTTGTGTTCCTTCCTATTTCTCTTTGCCATCTCAAGTCAAGCCGACAAGAAAAAGGTATAAAAATTTAGTTCTTCAGAACAAATTGATGCGTGATACAGACGAACTAAACTTTGGTGTTAGACAACCGCATGATAGGAGGATGTAATATGTACGAAAAACAGGACGACGTGGCATAATTAGAACAATGATGTGTAAACTAAGCTGAAGGCATTTCAATAAATTAGAAGCAATGCAATGGAAGGTAGACACCATATTAAAGATGCTACAAATATCACTCTGCCAAGTTAACAGTGTCTCTTCATAACTTGCATTTATAAATGTGAAGCAGTACAAGAAATAAATCACATGCAAGATACAAACAACATCACACTACCAAGTTAAAGGTCTCTCGTCATTAGTGCCATTACATATTCATAGCATTGGATATTCACACCTATGATGTGTAAACTAAGCAGAAGGCATTTCAACAAATTAGAAGCAATGAAAGCTAGACGCCATATGTAAGACGCAACGAATATGACTCTACCAAGTTAAAATGGTCTCTTCATTAGTGCCATTTCAAAAAATTAGTAGTAAAAGCTAAAAAATAATGCGAGATGTAAACTATATCAGACTGCCAAGTTAAACGTGTCTTATGATAAGTGATTGTTGCAGGTTGCACAACAGTAGTACTTTGATGTAAGAACATGGTGTGATAGACATATATTGTATGTTCTAGAAATAGGAACACGTGTCTTATTCACAAGTATAATGTGTAAAGTAAGCAGATGGAATTCAACAAAATTAGAAGCAATACAAGCTAGACATCATACATAACATGCAACCACATATAATAGTGCCATGTTAGAGGGAGCACCTGTGATGGTGGACTACGGGAGACGTACTCGTCATCAACACATCTACGTTGAGTGTGTGTGCATGTGTTGTCTTCCAAATCTTGTTGGGGGGATGGCGGAGTAGAATATGTAGAGGCCCTCCATTTCAGTTTGTTGGAAGGAGCACCTTTATCCACCGCCTTGCTAATTTCCTTCTGCTTTATAGTTTTTGCAATGTCAAGTAAAACCGACAAGAAAAATCAATAAAATTCATTCTTCAGAACTCATTCATGCATGATACTGACAATCACTACTTCGATGTAAGGCAAACACATGATACAAGGATGGAATATGTACGAAAAATAGGAGGCATGGCATATTCACCACTATTTGTGTAAACTAAGCAGAAGTAATTTAATCAAATTACAAGCAATAGAAGCTAGACACCGTATGCAACATGCAAGACAATATCACACTTCCAAGCTAGAGAAAGCACTTGGGATGCCGGTTTCGTCGGAAGACTACCATTAGTCCCTGCCTTAATTGTTTCCTTCCTCTTACTTAATTTTATTGCCTTGTCAAGTTAAAACCACAAGAAAAATGAATAAAAATTGCTTTTCAGAACTCTTTGATGCAGGATGCTGACGAGCACTACTTTAATGTAAGGAGACTGCATGATAGGCTGATTGAGCGTAAGAAAAAAGGAAAACATTGCATATTCACAGTAATGATATGTAAACTAAGCAGAAGGCATTTCAACTAATTAGAAGCAATGAAAGCTAGACACCATATGAAATATGCAATGAATATCACTCTACCAAGTTAAAACCATCTCGTCATAAGTGCCATTTCAACAAATTAGAAGTAGTACAAGCTAGAAAATAATGTGAGATGTAACCTATATCACACTCCCAAGTTAAACATATCTTATAATAAGTGATTGTTGTAGGTTACACAACAATAGTACTTTGATGTAAGAACATGGTGTGATAGACAGATATTGTATGTTCTAGAAACAGGAACACGTGTCTTATTCACAATTATAATGTGTAAAGTAAGCAGATGGAATTCAACAAAATTAGAAGCAATACAAGCTAGACATCATACATAACATGCAACCACATATAACAGTGCCAAGTTAGAGGGAGCACCTGTGTGGTGGATTAGGGGAGACGTGCTCATCATCAACACAGCTACGTTGAGTGTCCATGCATGTGTTGTCTTGCAAATCTTCTTAGGGGAGGCGGAGTAGAATCTTTAGATGCCCTCTCTTTCAGTTGGTCGAAAAGAGCACCTTTATCCATTGCCTTGCTAATTTCCTTCTGCTTTATTGATTTTGCATTGTCAAGTAAAACTGACAAGAAAAAGCAATAAATTGCACTCTTCAGAACTCATTCATGCATGATACTGACAATCACTACTTTGATGTAAGGTAAACACATGATACGCGGATGGAATATGTACGAAAAACTGGACGACATGGTATATTCACAACTATTTGTGTAAACTAAGCAGAATCCATTTCAAAAATTAGAAGCAATGCAAGCTAGACACCACATGAAAGATGCAACCAATATGACTCTGCCTAGTTAAAAGCGTCCCATCATAGATGGCATTTCAACAAATTAGAAGCAGTGCATGTTATAAATCATATGAAATATGCAACCAACATCACACTTCATATACTAAAGGTGTCTTGTCATAATTGATTGATGCGGGATACAAAAAATGGTAGTTTTATGTAAGGACATGCTAAATAAACAGATGTACTGTGTACCAAAAACAGGAAGGCATGTCATATGAACAGGTATAATGTATAACTAAGAAGAATAGCACATGCAATTTAACCATATTGGAAGAATTACAATCTAGAAACCATATGCAACATGCAACCACATATCACGCTGCCAAGTTAGAGCAAGCACCTGTGATGGTGGTGTAGGGGAAATGCGGTGATCAACTATACACTACAAGAAATATGTCAACTTGTGACCACCACTATTGGTCACTGAATGGTCACAAATTTCCATTTGTGACCTTTTTGTGACCGAAAACATAAGGTCAAAAGCTGGCCGTCATAAACTGACTATAGCGACCTTTTTTGTGATATGAAAAAGGTCGTTGGTTCTACGACCAAATTTTTGGTCACTGGCAACCTCCTCTGGCCACGTAGGATCCAGCGTGGCAAGCTGACGTGGATAAGATTCAGCCCAATCCGATTAGGTGTCTATATGGGCCGAGCCCATTAATTCAGCCCATTTATATATTTTTTCCTATGAATTCTGTTCGGTACATGGGTCAAGCCCAACAATTCGGCCTTTTTATTGTTGGGTCATGGCCTTCTTGGCTCAAGAGTTTCAGTTTTTCCTTTTCGTGAAAGATGGGCCTCAATTGTCAGTTTCTATTAATGGGACCCAGTTGTCAGGGTCAAGTTCTTCAGATTTCATTTCACTGTATACGTAACCAATATCTAAATCAGCACTGGCAAAAAACACTGCTTGGAATAGTAGCCAGAATGGCAATCACAGTATTACAACATGGATACATTTTTTTGTGGGTAAAGACGGACATCATACAACACAAATACAATGGCAATCACAGACCTACTTCAGTCAATTACAAGCTCTACTGCTGCTGTCAATCTTCTTCAACCTGGACCTCTTTCAGTCCTTCTATAGCAGTCACAAACTATCCTGCTCCTTTCAACCTTCTTTTGCATGGAGCTACTGTGAGAGGAAATCTACAGTTAAGAACAAAATACAGAACAAGTATACAAGCAGTTGGGTACAGATCACTTTGGAAAGCACAAAATATCATTTGGCTGGACATGAATATCACTTGTGCATGGGACTGTATCTATACAATTGTACGGTTTGAAAGGAATTACAACTAGGAATTGCAACTAAACAACAATTATCAGTATAACAAAAGGCAGAGACTGTGTTGTGCTCTATACAACTTTATGAGTAAAAAGTGAATTTATCGAACAAAATTTAACATTATAAATAGGCAGAGACTGTGCAAGTTTATCAGTACAAACTGGATTTATAATAAACAACATTTAACTAAAACGACAATCTATTTAAAGTACTTCAGGTTTGACCCATTTTCAATGTTGTCATTTACCTTAAAGGGGCAGTGAAAAACATACAGATAGTATAATAGTATAGGCTACCAGTGCCAGGCAAGGTAGCTGTTACATGAACCAGGCAAGGCTACCAGTGCAAGACATTTTAGAACACTGGTAACTTTCGGATTACAGAGTTGGATTGATTTCAGTACCTGCTAGCATTTGTATAAAACTAAGTTAATGTGATCATGCGTTGGGCAAGAGAAACTATTGATAGCGACCTCATAGCACAAAATTCAGCAGACCAACAATGTGTAAGGCAAGACCATGGCAGGGATCTAGTTCTCACCCAGCAGAGTCCCTTTGGGGCCGATCAGCTCCCCACGCAAGCAGCTTCCGGATGCAATCCAAGTCCCCGCTGCGAGCCGCCAAATGCACGGGGTGAGGGGGCGCCATGTCCCTGATGATCAGCCAGAGGTTATTTCTCACCACACGAGTACCTGCACGTATCACTTGTTGGAGTTAGTTCTTTTCAATTAATAAATTCTTCTAGTTGAACAAGACATGCTCATCCATGGTGCAGTCCAAGAATACATGTATAAATCATTGCCTGAACCATACATGTACGTATCTTTCTCTCTTTCTCTCTGAAATTGAATTGCCCTCTTACTTTTTTCCATGATTATATATATATATATATATATATATATATATATATATAATGACCAAAGTAAACTCTAACGAAGTAGGCACTGAGTAACAACAACTCCATTAAACTTAAGCTGTTGCTACCTGCATATACTAAATGGAACCAGAAGTATCTCGACTGCTAGACAACCATGAATGATGCCTAGGAAAAAAGAATGTAGAAACACAAACGATAGAGCCACTAATTAACCACAAGTGAGTTATCTCAGAGGTCTTACTCAAGTAGTTGGAACCAGCCACTAAGCAAAGCTTAGGCGGAACATTCTTTAGGACCAGCTAATTCAATAATAAGCATATCATGGACTGAAACAATCTATACCACTCTAGATGTTGTTTTCCACTATATATCTCCAACAATAACACTAGTATCGAACTTAAAAAGAAATGCTTGACTAGATAGCTAGTTTCTGAAAAGATAAGGCATTAAGAGGTATCATCATTCTTTTAATAACTTGCATTGCAACATTCATGATGAATAGCTATGCACAAATGCAAGAAAATCTACACAAAGTGCCCAACTCTCTTAAATATTTTCTTCAAGTGGTTTCTTTACAGCTGGGTATATGTTGCATTTGACAAAAGAAGATGTATTTGCAGTTGCCTGCCACTCTGGAATGTTGAGGTGCTGCCTGACCTTCTCAATGTCAGCCACCAAGTCCCAGGTGGTGTTCTCCTCTAGACAAGCGTAAATATAAGGTCACTGCTGGAGACTACATGCCAAATATAAATACACCGCGCAGCAGAGCACACACTGGTCCAGGAGCCGACCTTCCAAGGGAGTAGCATGATGTGTCGTCGCGCTGCCTTCATCTAGAGTTGCAGGCCGGAGTTGTGAGCTGCTTCTTTGCTTCCCCACATAGCACGCCAAGGTTCTCCTAACATACCAACCCGAAGACTAAAACATGATTAGGGAGCTTGTACATCAGAAAAGGAATCGATGCACGAATGACATATGCAACTAAAAAAATAAAATTAGTATTTCACATGTTATTCGAATTGCATATTAGATGTCTGCAAGATAAGTGTTGCTTCATATAAGATGTTTAGTGATTTAACAATCAGTATGCTGCAGGAAATTTTGTTTGCCATGTCACCCAATGTTTACTATCAAAAACAGAAATTATTCACTGTTAATGCATTTGAGCTATAAGATAACCAACTAATGTTTTGTCCCATTGAGATGATTTTAGCCCTTCACATGATGGTTCATTGTTATCCATGTTGCTATAGTTGGTTACTTTACTTGAGAGATTACATGTTCTGACTTATGAGCACGAGAGGAATACATAGAAACTTACTAGAATCTGCTAATGCTTAAACTAGAATGAGAACAAAAGAAAACCGAACCTATCTATGCATCAGAGAGAGATGGCAGGGGAGGAGGACCTATGGACCAACTTGTCCTTCAAAAGATCGTACAAGGGGAGCACAACAGCAATGGTAGATTGGCCTTGCTTGTTCCCCTTCACACAACTAGATCAGAGCAACCTGCAAAAATTTGCATGGATCAGATGCAGAGATGGAGAAGAAGATGAGAATAGAAGGGGAGGAGCAATTGACAAACCTGAGGTGGTGCTTCTCCTCCTAGGCAGAGAGTTAGCCATTTTTGGCAGGCTGTACATGAAACAAGAAAATGTAAGATGATGGTTCTGAAAAAATAGTAAACTTGCAACCAGATTTAAAAAAAACAAGGTCATGCCATGACTAAATCCTAACCATAATGCATTTAATAAAATGGATTGCTTCTGGCTGTTGTAGTAGTATATACATACACAGCTCAAACAACGCAATGTATGTTGGGCAGCAGATCCGACAGTCAGAAACACCTCAATTACTAAAACGGACGGCCAAAAATGAAGGAGGAGTGAGAGGGCTGGGATTAGGCTTAGTTTTACTGTCCTAAAATGGCATCCATTGGTAACACAATCCTAGTTATAGACACTGACACAGCCCTCAGAATGCACTTTGGGTATATTATCAGATACAGGTATTTAGGGGTAGAACGATTCAACTTAAGTGTGTTAAAACTACACAAATGCGTCTTGACATATACACCCGCCCGCGTGAATAAATGTGGATCTAGTGAACAAATGTTGTGAATAAATGTGTCATGAAGTAAATTATATATACACTTATCGTCCTATTACATAGCATTGTTAGATGGTGTGAAATCCACAGACCAGTTATAAGCTAGGATCAAAATAGTACTGAATCTTACTTTTGTTGTCAGGCTAAATGCTGGGTTAAATGGAACCATAAGCTTAACTGGTTGGTGGAATCAGACTAGCAGTCACTCTCACCATTGATTAGCCATTGATTGGTGCCACTACCCGATTGGATCAAACAGTTGGTAGCAAATTAAGCGCTGGGAGAGAACCCCTGTTCAGCTGTATTTGCAACAAAAAAATGGACGGCGGACGGCGAGACTTACGGAGAGGGGAACCAGTAGGGCGGCGAGCCTCGCTTGGCGCGGTCCCAGCTGGCGTAGACGGAGTAGTAGACCAGCTGGTGGAGCGCGTGCGGGTGGTCCGGCCGCAGCACCCCCGCCGCCACGACCGCCGCCCACACGGCGGCCGCGTCGCCGCCGTATTTCCCGGTCGCCGAGCGGAGCACGGCGAGGAAGGTCACCGCGTCGGCCGCGGCGAGCCCGGCCGCCTCCACGTCGGCCTCCCGGATCTCCCCCACGATGCCCCTCGCGGTCGCCGCCATGGCCCGGCTGCTCGCTCGCTCTCCGCCTGCCTCTCGGTCGCAGCCTTCGCCGAGCCCCGTGGGTCGAGGCCCGCGCACCCGCCCGCGTCGTCGGGGAGATTGGGAGGAGGGAGGAGGGAGGAGGGGTGCGATGTGGGGATCGAGGGTTTGGGCTGTGAGATGAGGGAAGGGAAGGAGGGGAAGGGTGGCCGGCGCGCGGAGATGAGGGAAGGGAAGGAGGGGAAGGGCGGCCGGCGCGCGGAGGAGGTGGGGCGCTGGTGGGTCGCCGCTGTGGGTGTGGTGGACGGCGAGGTTGGTTGGGAGGCTGCGGGGAGGAGATGGGGGAAGGAGGGGTGCGATGGGGGCTAGGGTTTGGGTTGCGGTGGGGGTATGTCTTTTTCATTTTTTCTTTATTTTTTTCTGTAGATAGATGGATGGATGGATGTGGGATGGTGAGATGGATGGATGGATGGATGGGCGCCATGTCATCGATCCGTGGGAAGAGTCCTGATTGGTTCGGAAAATCAGTAATTTTAAAAAGTATCTCTAAGTACTAAAAATAGATGGATTTTGTGAAGTAGCTATCAAAAATATTTTGCAAAAGGGAACCACACAAATTTTCACTAGAGTTAGACAACATTTTATGGATAAATACCAATTTGTATGCATTTCTGATCTTTCTAGCTATTTTTAATCATTTTCCGAGTGCCCAAAATGATATTTTTTGTGAAGGACCTACCAAATATTTGTTACAAAATTGGACCAAATCATTTTTATAAAATACTAGGTCATATTTAATGCACAATTGACCAAATGATTGGGTGTAAAAAGTTTTGATCCACCTCTCGTGAAAAAGACAAATTTCTGCCGATTCAGCTGGAAGCGGGTCAAATTTGAACTGTAGCTACCTCGTAGTTTGCTTTTTATTTTTTCCAAAAATCATTTGTAGGTACATAAGTATCTATTTTATCAGATAAACACCAAAAAAATTCCAAGATTCAACCACTAGCTAGGAACGGTCATTCCCGCCGTTTTGACCGCATTTTGAAACGGGCATAAAAAATTCAAAAAAAATCAAAAAATTGGAACACCTTCGCATTGTGTCATTATATATGACCAAGTTACCAGGAAAAATAATAAACTTGTAATACAACAATTCTATTAAAAAAGTGTTCTCAGAAATGAGCTATCATGCGTGAAGATTCATGGCTTTCAAGCCAAATGATCAATCCTATGGCCACATTCATGGCATAGTTTGTTCAAATGATCTCATATTGTGCACAAGGGTGAATCTTGGAATGGCAAACAATATTGCTTAAGGAAGTTTTCATTTTCTTTGGACGAAAAATTCATTTTCCATTTTTCGAGTGCCCAAAAGGAGGTTTTTTTGTGAAGGACCTCCCAAATAATTGTTGCAAAATTTGACCAAATCAATTTTCTAAAATACTAGGCCATATTTAATGCACAATTGACAAAATGGTTGGGTGTAAAAAGTTTTGATCCACCTCTCATGAAAAAGACAAATTTCGGCCGATTCAGCTGGAAGCGGGTCAAATTTGAACTGTAGCTACCTCGTAGTTTGTTATTTATTTCTTCCAAAAATCATTTCTAGGTACATAAGTATCTATTTTATCAGAGAAACACCAAAAAAATTCCAAGATTCAACCACTAGCTAGGAACGGTCATTCCCGCCGTTTTGACCGCATTTTGAAACGGGCATAAAAAATTCAAAAAAAATCAAAAAATTGGAACACCTTCGCATTGTGTCATTATATATGACCAAGTTACCAGGAAAAATAATAAACTTGTAATACAACAATTCTATTAAAAAAGTGTTCTCAGAAATGAGCTATCATGCGTGAAGATTCATGGCTTTCAAGCCAAATGATCAATCCTATGGCCACATTCATGGCATAGTTTGTTCAAATGATCTCATATTGTGCCCAAGGGTGCATCTTGGAATGGCAAACAATGTTGCATAAGGAAGTTTTCATTTTCTTTGGACGAAAAATTCATTTTCCATTTTTCGAGTGTCCCAAAGGAGGTTTTTTTGTGAAGGACCTCCCAAATAATTGTTGCAAAATTTGACCAAATCAATTTTCTAAAATACTAGGACATATTTAATGCACAATTGACAAAATGGTTGGGTGTAAAAAGTTTTGATCCACCTCTCGTGAAAAAGACAAATTTCCGCCGATTCAGTTGGAAGCGGGTCAAATTTGAACTGCGGCTGCCTCATAGTTTGCTATTTATTTTTTCCAAAAATCATTTCTAGGTACATAAGTACCTATTTAATCATAAATACATGGTTTGGTGGCGATACGTCGAGGTTTGGGCGGTGGTCGAGGGCCCCAACTCTAGAGCGCGTAAACTCGCATGCCCGCTGCGTGGTCACCGCGTGACTGTGGCGTTGTCATGTGTTCTGGGCGGCCTAGGCATGTCTAGTGGGTTGTCCACTCCCCAGGTAGGTGCTAGGAAGAAAATTACAACATAAGATTCTCACGAGGAGACCGATCGATGCTCAAACATGAATTAGCAGCCAAGTGTTTGATTAGCGGTACGGAAAATGCACATGGCTAATGGGCGTGAATTTTGGTTGAGGATGATCAGTTACTAAGAAGACCGTCTTCACAAATTTTCAGCTCAAAAGGAGGAGTCTAGGTGGTACTTCCTTTGCAAAGTACCACACTGGACATAAATACGAATGTTGAAGATGGGCTCAAAATAATGAATGGATTGAGCTGGCATTTGGTGGAGGATAGTTATTTGGGCATAGGAAAGCACTCTAGAAAATGGATACCATTTGGACATGCCAAAGTGGTACTTCCTTCACAAAATGTTTTTTGAACAGAATAGGAAAATGAATATTTTTGAATTATTTTTAAACTAGGCAAGGAAGGTTTTTTACATATTTGACGAAGATATGACCCAAATAATTTATGAGATTTTTTGGGGAATTTTGGGAATGACAGAAATATAGGTTGCTTCACAACCTAGGGCAAAAACTGCCACATGGACATGACACATAGGCAAAACTGATGAGGTGGCGTCTAGTCGTAGCAACCCACCACAATTTTCAAGGTTATGACCATCTATATTGGTCATGAACAGCTAGAAATAAGGCAGCGAACCAGTGCTATCTGCTTTGTGACCATTTCGTGTAAGGAAATTATAACCTTTCTGACCAAAATGGTCGTTATAGTTTAGGGTTTGGAGCCCCCCGAACAGCTTTTGACCAATTGGTCTGAAATGGTCATAGATCTATGACCAATTCTTCCAGGGTCACTAACAAAAGGTCATAAGTTGACATATTTCTTGTAGTGATAGAGCTAAGTTGACTATCTTTATCTAGCCTTGCTGTTTCTTGAGAATCATGTGGAGAGGGACACTGCATTCTTTAAAAGAGGGTCTTTTCCCACAGTAATCCACGGGCCTAACTGTCTCATCATAAGTGCTTGATGAGGGATACACAAGAACATTAGTTTGATTTAAGAACATTGTTAATAGACAGATGTAGTAGTATGTACCAAAAACAGGAAGGCCTGTCATATTCAAAGGTACAATGTGTAAGCTAAGCAGATGCAATTTAACCAAACTGGAAGCAATACAATCTAGACACCTGGCTGGAGTGGTGAGCATGATCATCGAGGACCTAAGAGCCAGGTGGGAGGCGGGCTGCTTCGCCATCACCGTGGCTTTTTAGTTGGCTTGCAGGTGATGCCTATCTGTGATGGGCTCGTCACTGGCTCGGCCAGTGCCTGACTAGCTATTTGGCTTCTAGTGCTCCCGGGATGGTGGTTCATGTAAAAAAAATTCCTTATCTCTACTCCTATAAAATACTCAGTTAGTGATGATGGTGTGTCTGCCATCCATCATTTCTGACCATTAGATCTGCATCTAACGACTGTGAGGTAAGTTGTGGCTTTTTTGCAACAATAGCCCACTTCTCTGCACCAATTTGCAGAAAACCCCATATTATCTTGAAGGCAACCACATCCTCCCTCACCTCATCAAAACAGCCTGAGAAATATATTTGAGTGAAATGTAATATATTTTTAGTGGTATATGTATATCAAAACAAGAGTGTTTTCTTTCAAGTTTGTGAACAAGTACTATTCTACTTTGGATCTGTCGCAACGCACATGCACATTGCTAGTCTTAATAAAGACCGACCGACTTTGGCCTTTCGAATACAAGCTAGATTCCATATGCAACACGCAACCACATATGACACTGCATAGTTAAAGCAAGCACCTGAGATGGTGGTTCATGGCGAGCGAGATCGTCAACTCCAGAGCTACGTTTACCGTCTCCATCTGCTGACACTACACCTTGTAAAGCACCGAAACGTGTCTTGCCTAAGCACGAAGAAAGTTGGAGTGACTTCTCTCTTTTCCTCTGTGCTTCTATCAGCCGTTTGGCAGAGGCTGAAATGCCCATTCATAAAGAAACAATAGTGAGAGTATGGATGAAGTGTCTGTAGAACTAGTGCACTGTAAAAGTAGCAGATAGCAGTTGGCTGAAAAACAAATGAAGGAGACATATGATAGCTCGACAACATTGCATGGAAAACAAAATTAGATTCTACTCAGTATGATTTAGTAATATATGAGCACAGGGATGGCTGGGAAATGCAGGTACTCCTCCAGCACACCACCACATGTGGTCCTATCAAAATTATAGTCGACTAAAAATAAATAGGCCAGTCGGTTTTTTTTTATCCGTCCGACCTACAAGGAACGGGTAGATGGCCTTCGTGTATCTCCCGCCAGTCATTGTTGATGATCTTTCTCAAACTGCCAGCGACCACCGGTGCAGACCCTTGCATCCGTCGCCCCGCCCTCCCCTTGACCTCACACCACCGCCATGCTTGGCAGCGCCCCCCGGCCATCCCTTTAAGCCCAGCCGACCTCCAGATCGGGCGCCAACAGCTCCTAGGCGCCACACACCCCTAAGATAAACACTGATGCACTACTTCCCCGGCATAACAGGCGGACTAGCACCTGTTACGCCGGGTAATGCTTACTTTAATTGGAAATCAACTGACCAGGAATTGAAATCAAGGGGGCGACTGGCCTCTAGCTAGGGTGAAATAGCATATGAGGAGAAACCTTGTGCCTCGTGAGTTACTAGGAACATCTAGTATCAGGAAGAAGATGTAGGAAGAAGCGGTCAACTAGTGTCTTCTGTGGGATGAATACCATGCAAGTAGACACGTAGGATTTGCACGAATAAGGGAAGAGGAGTACCAGTTACAGTTGCCAGTGATGTGTCCTCCTGATTTCGTGGCAATTTTCTCATTTTTACTGGGGGGAACCGATGTTGTGGACGAGCGTGGAACCTTGGAAGAACCCATGACCAACTTGTTGATTGTGTTGCGGTGGCTGTCTGTTGGCGGAGGGGAAGCAGATCCGAGGCTGCGAAGGACGGCGTAGCGGGAACAACTTAGGTGCGGTGGACGGTGGCGACGTTGGAGCGGCAGCAGTGAGGCGCAGGACGGCGTGGTTGAACTGGCTCGGGTACGGCTCATGTCGGCGTCCTGGAGGCAGCTCGGCGTCAACTTTAACTACTAGCCATGGAGGGCGTTGCGGTTGTGGTGTATGACGATGTCGGGGTATCGGCTCCAACGTGATGGAGGAGGGTGGCGGTTGATGGGTGGGATGGGGTGGCGGATGGAGCACGCCGGGGTTTCGTGGTTGGTGGAGAGGTAGTTTTGGCGCCCACAGAGTACGAATGAGGAATCAGACGGGGGCAGGGGAGCTAAGGGGGAACCATGTTTCGGTCTAGGACGCGCTTGTTTGAAATTTGGGGAAAATACAAACTTTGCCCCCCTCTTAAATTTGGGACCTACTGCAGGTGGGGGGTAGGACGGTAATCCCAGGTGTCCCAAATAGTGGGCGGGAGCGATTTTGGACGAGTACATGTGTGTTTAGGCGGCCACGGTGTATGAATGTTTTCGGAGGCGGTTGTGTGGCGTCTAGATGAAGATACAAACCTACCCTGGTTTAGACCTTTGGACGTCGGGCCAGTAGGTTTCACGGGACGGAGTTAGAAAAGTAATTTCCTTCTACCAAACATTGGTCTCACGCGGTTTCCAGCGAGTAGAGGCTCTTTTGGTGTTTCGTTCGAAATTTTGAGACAGAAGCATTCACATTTAGAGTATTCTTGAACTTTTAGGATTGAGCTAATAGACAACGTTAAATTTGACCTTGTATGTTTGAAAACTTCATTAAATTATGCGCTTCTTTTTGAAATTTTGACACTTGAAAGTCCTATAACTATGATTATTTTGTAATGGAGGAGGTAAATTTGAATATATTTTGTACACAACTATATATGCTATTACTTTCAAAAGCAGAGCAAAGATTGATGCCCCCATAATTTAGGTATGATTTACAAATGCCATGATCTCGAATTGAAATAATTGAATGGACTTGATGTTGAATTCAAAATTTTTGAACCACCTTAAGTTGAATTCAAATGTATGCTAGTTCCTAGCTAGCTATTTAGAATGTTCATTGTGTAACTTTTGTATGTATAATGTGCTTTACACACACAACATGAACTATACTCACGTTTATATTTGATTTGCTAAAGCGATGATGTCTGGAGTTCAGAATACTGACTCTATGGATCAATTATGTCAAATAATAACATAGACATGTTCAAATTTGATAGAATATACATGTCTGATGGATCAATGACCGTTCCTTATGCGAATTGCAAATATCATGATCCCATCCTAATATTTGGATACAAAATATATTTTTAATCTATGTGTACATCGGTCTTTTACATGTAGTTTCACTCTCCATAGGCCCCTCCTCACACACGCGCTAACTTTCTCTCACACATACGCACACACACGGTGTATATTCATCGGGGGTCTCTCACACATGCTCACACACTATCTCCCGAGGTGTCTTTCTCGCACACATGCTCTCGATATCACCCTCCCTCCCTCTCGCAACCATGTACGACTGTTTTAACTAACCTTTATCACAAGCACACTTCCTCTCACACGCATACCCATGCACGATATCCCCATCAACCCTTTCTCTATACATAGGCCTGCCTACGTGTCTCCCACAAGCACATTATATATCTTTAGGCCTATCTCGCACGCATTGTCTCCACCACTCTTCCTAATTGATGAATATGATTCTAGCAGAGCATTCTGTAGGATGCCCTTTGAAGTTAGGTTGGATGAATGGTAATATAAGAGACAAGGGGTTACCTTAGTCCGGGGAAATCCTAGCTGGCTTTGTCAGTGGATGCAGAGTCCTTCACGGCTCTGGTATCTTTGTCTTGTACGACTAGTCCTTCATGGGTATCCTTGAATGAATGGGTCACGATCTGACCAATGGGGTGCAGGACGGAACCAACCCAAGGATCTAACCTCGGCCCACCGGACCTCATGCGGTGACACACCCTTTGCCCCTAGGTCTCATTATCTTCTCACACCCACACATACCAACACACACAATGCACAAACTATTTCTCCTCATGCCTCTATCCCCTTCCCCTTGCATGTACACACTCAAGGGCATCTCTCACCATGACATCCTATTTGTCTCTCTCTCTAGACCTATCTCATTTCTCGTGATATCTCTCCCACGTTGCCCCCCCCCCCGTCGGCCCCTGAATCGATGAATCTCTCGAATACGTACACATAACCTCTCTAGACCCTACCAAATATGTCAATTACACATTGACACATGTTACATCTTATCACGTACCCCATTGATCCAAAAAGCCATCTCTTCACGTTTACTTCGCATACAACATTCCTTTTGAATAAAACCACACAAAGTGTGGCCAAAAAATCATTTTAGAATTTCTACATATAAACAACATTACAAAGTTATATGGAGTATGAAAGTTAATTTGCATTGCATGGTGCACCCAATGATATTTATTCTGCACTGTGAATTTCTATATGTTTACACTATATATAAAATTAGTCATAATAAAGAGAAACAAAGAGCATATCTCTCTCCATCGCACACACACCCCCTCTACGCCCCTTTCACGTACACACACAAACTATCTCTAGGTCCTCTAAAAGTACGCCCTAGTACATGCACGCATGTTTCATCTGTATGTCGTGATATATAGAGCGACGATTACTGTATTTGAAGCGAAATCACGATATGTACATTGGACTTCAGAATCCACTCATTACGGTCACCATTTATGTTTTGTGGTTATTATACAATCACGGGCTCACTGTACAACTATGTATTTGTTCAAGACATGACTAGTTGACCAGTTAAACGCTCCATGTGGCACCTCTAGTGTTGCATCACATTATCTCACTACCATTGGGCCCACCTGTCGGCATGTATAAGGATGAAAAAAATGAAAAATAAATATTGGACAATGGTTCGAAGTCATGACCGCGGGCACAAAAGACAAGGTGGCCTTGTATTGGTATGCTGAGCCATCTGTTTTAACATACATGAGCTGGTGTGGTGATTATACACACACGCACGCATGCAAACGAATTGCATGCACCCAACACTCTCACATAGAGACGCAGCCACAAACGCACGCAGCACTCACATGCACGCACGCATGCATGCACACACCACACGACCAACACACACGCTCACGCTCAAGTGCTCAATCTACACGTGCATGTGCATACATCGGGCCCTGGCAGACACATACACAACCAGGTGGTTCCCGCGCATGGGTTCGAGTCTTGTCTCTCCTGCGTAAATTTGTGTTTATCTTACTTTTTCCTATGTGAACTGACAGTGGGACCCACAAGTAACGTGGTTAATTTAACCAGTCAACATAGAGCTATGCAGACTATTTGGCCGGTCTACAGAGTGCAATCCGATACTGAATGGTGAGCAAGTGACCGTATAATCACCGCAAAACGTATATAATGCTTGTAGTGAGCGTATTCTGAAGTTCGGTGACCGTATTATGCTTTTTGCTTCAAATATACTGACCTCCAGTGTATTTATCTCTTCTCTCGCTCTCTCTATGGAGCCAAGTAGGCCAACGTGACTATGCCTAAATTGGCGCACGCCACCCCATTATTGTTGTACTGGTTTCGTAAGAGTGAACAAGCATTCACGTCTACCGTACAAACTATAGATATGGGTTACAAATGCCATGAAGATGAATACAAATACTTGTATCCACTTTATGCCCAATTTCTCTATGTAGGCCCTCCAAAAGTACATCTCTACATGTTCTCACATGTTACATCTAACAACTATGCAATACAGCACAACTACTACACTATGACACAATAAATCATATGTGTTTTTAGTTTTACTAGATCTCATATTGTTACTTAATTATTCAGTTTGCATACACTAAAATTGCCTTTGAAATATATGGCTAGTATCATCTACTGCGCGGGAAAAAAATCTCACACTTGCATGTATAATTGGGGTTTGTATCGATGCATCGTGCAAAACAGCAAAACTATAGTAGTACTACTGTCAAGTAACAATTCACTGGGCCACCGTGTCGTGTACTCCTCCATCGTAAGAGTGGAGCTCTCGCTTTCATAATTTCTCTAGTCCCTTCCGTTGACATGTGGGACATCAAGTAACCAGGTCCACGTTCTTACCGAAATAATAGTGCAGAGCAGCAGGGGACGCACCCCGTTCTTGGCGTCGCGTAGTAATGAGCAATGAGGAGTCAAATCACAAATCTGTAGGACCGTATGCTAGCAAACCGCCAGGCCAACCACCTCTAAATATAAGAAACCTCCCCCTCCTTCCGCGCGAAAAAATCACCTCCTCTTTACTAATCTTGATATATTTTTGCAGATCAATATAATCGAGATTTTTATAGATAGCACCAAGGAGCAAAACCAAGTGGTACGCTTAAGTGCATCCACAATGTGTAGCCAAATGTGAAAATAGCTTTTGGCATCGATGGGAACCATTGTGGAGGGTGCTGTCAAATCAAAAATAGGGAACTGGAGCTCCCTAATTGATTGATTGATTGAAGGAATAGAAAAATGCAACCTCTCTCCTCTTTCTTCCGTGCTTGGATGCATGTATAGAGCACAGAGTCTACTCCCATGTCCCTTCTATTACAAATCACAAAGCAAAGAGGCATCAAATAGCGTGCATGTGGAAGTGAGAAGGTTGTTTTGCATGGCGCTGCATGAATCAAGCAATGAGGAGTGAGATGGTTAGCTCTTTGGGCGTCGGAGAAAAAAATAAGCATTAGTTGACACGTCAAACGAGGATTTGTATCGATCAATCTCGTGAAGTTCAACACAAGTACATTCTTGTATCATGTTTGGGTCTAGGCCTTGTATTGCCATACTTAATCACACATTTTCTTGCCTAAATTTTTTCAAAAAGAAAAGGAGGTACACTTGCGCACGCCTGTCATGGTCGCACCGCACCCTCACACAGTCACTCCTGCACTCTGCAAACCCAACCAAGGGAACGCACCCTCACTGACACGTGCTATCGCATGTGATCAAACCAAACTCATCCATCCTACCGCTGACACATAACTTTTGTTCATACAGTATGTTTATCCAACCGCATGTTGGGGAAGATCCGTGGGGCCCGTGCGGTGGTCTGTTGAGGAAAAAGAAGAGGTGAGGAAGAAGATGGGTTAGGAGACGTAGGATATTCACCTAACCGTCTGAAATGGTCGACTGACCCAAATGATGAAAGTCAAGCGACTTGTGTAAATATATGTTTTTACACATCAAAAGATCCCTAAAAACAACAACATAAAGAAAAACTAGCACTGCTCGCGAAACTATCCGGCCTCGTTGTCTTTGGCTGCCGGTGCGAACCAGTCATAGATGCCGACGTGTGTCTCCGCACCGTGGTTGTCCTTGGCCTCCTGCTACTCATTCACGTGGAGCATGCAGGCGCTCTGCACGGACGCGAGCACCGCCCGATTCACGTACACGACGTTCAGTTCTGCCTACAGGAGGGCCTCGGTGGCAGCGGCATCCGCATGCTCCGTGTCGAGTTGAGCCTCCTTCGCTTGGTTCAAGTCCAGGACATTTGGTTCCGCCTGCAGGAGGGCCTGGATGGCAGCAACATCCGCACGCTCCGCGTCAAGTTGAGCCTCTGCCACCCGGTTCACGTCCATGACATCTGCTTCCACCTATAGGAGGGCCTCGATGGCAGCGGTATCCGCGCGATCCTCGTCGAGTTGAGCCTCCGCCTCCCGGCGCTCCTTTAGGATCACCAGGTTGAACCGCTGGTCCACCTGCACCATGGGGGACCCGGACGCAAGCACGAAGTTGACGTCCATCATCTCATACGCATCGGGGGCCTTCTGCGCCGCGACCTCCGCCATGAACATTGGATCAACTTCCTCCTCCTTGTAGCTTGGCTCCGAATAACTCGGGGATTGGCCCGCCGCAAAGCGAGCTTGTGAAGAAGGTGCGTGGATGATAACCCACAAGTATAGGGGATCAGTTATAGCCTCTTTTGATAAGTAAGAGTGTCGAACCCAACGAGGAGCTAAAGGTAGAACAAATATTCCCTCAAGTCATATCGACCGCCGATACAACTATACTCATGCTTTACCTATAACAAGTATGAAACTAGAATTACTTTGTACGTGTAACGGGATAGGTTTGCAAGATAATAAAGAGTACAAAAATATAAACTAGGGGATGTTTAGATAAAGACACAACTAAGTTAGTTTTAGTAGAGAAGTATGTCTCACAATAAAGTTATTTGTCCCTAGGCAATCGATAACTAGACCGGTAATCATTATTGCAATTTTGTATGACGGAGAGGCATAAGCTAACATACTTTCTCTTCTTGGATCATATGCACTTATGATTGGAACTCTAGCAAACATCCGCAACTACTAAAGATCATTAAGGTAAAACCCAACCATAGCATTATAAGGTATCAAGTCCTCTTTATTCCCATATGCAAACAACCTACTTACTTGGGTTTAAGCTTCTGTCACTCTAGCAACCCACCATAAACAAATCATGAACATATTGCAAACCCTACAATGGGGATCCCTCATGCTTGTGCAACGCGGTGAGCACCATAGGACAGCACCAATAATAAAACATGCAACTCAAAGCAATCACGATCATCAATCAACCCATAGGACAAAACGATCTACTCAAACATCATAGGATAGCCATAAATCATCGGGAAATAATATATATCATTGAGTGATACGTCTCCAACGTATCTATAATTTTTGATTGTTCCATGCTATTATTTATGATGTTTTAGATGTTTAATGGTCTTTGTTATACACTTTTATATTATTTTTGGGACTAACCTATTAACACAAAGGCCCAGTCCAGATTGCTATTTTTTGCCTATTTCAGGGTTTTACAGAAAAGGAATATCAAACGGAGTCCAAACGGAATGAAACTTCGGGAGAGATATTTTTGGAGCAAAATACGCACGGGAGACTTGAGAACCACGGAATAGGGCACACGTGGCGTCCACGAGGGTGGGGGGCGCGCCCCACCTACATGGCGTGCCTCCTGCCTCGGGGGCCCCATGTTTGGCCCCCGGTGCCCATCTTCCTCCTATATATATATATATCTACGTACCCCGAAACCATCAGAACAACAGATAAAACCCTAGTTCCTCCGCCGCAACCTTTTGTTCCCGCGAGATCCCATCTTGGGCCTGTTCTGGAGCTCCGCCGGAGGGGGGATCTTCCACGGAGTGCTTCTACATCATCATCATCGCCTCACCATGAGTTATGAGTAGTTTACCACAGACCTTCGGGTCCATAGCTAGTATCTAGATGGCTTCTTCTCTCTCTTTGGATCTCAATACAAGTTCTCCTCGGTCTTCGAGGAGATCTATTCGATGTAATCTCTTTTTGCGGTGTGTTTGTCGAGATCCGATGAATTGTGGGTTTATGATCAAGATTTTCTATGAGAAATATCTAGTTCTTTTCTGAACTCTTTATGTATGATTATAATATCCTTGTAAGTCTCTTCGAATTATTGGTTTGGTTTGGCCTACTAGATCTATAGTTCTTGCAATGGGAGAAGTGCTTGTCTTTGGGTTCAATCTTGTGGTGTCCATTCCTAGTGACAGTAGGGGAAGCAAGGCACGTATTGTATTGTTGCCTTTGAGGATAAAAATATGGGGTTTATACCACTATGTTTGAGTTTATCCCTCTCCATCATGTCATCTTGCTTAAGGCGTTACTCTGTTCTTATGAACTTAATACTCTAGATGCATGCTGGATAGCGGTCGATGTGTGGAGTAATAGTAGTAGATGCAGAATCGTTTTGGTCTACTTGTCTCGGACGTGATGCCTATATATAATGATCATGCCTAGATAGTCTCAGAAGTATTCACTTTTCTATCAATTGCTCGACAGTAATTTGTTTACCCGCCGTCGAATATTGCTATCATGAGAGAAGCCACTAGAGAAAACTATGGCCCCCGGGTCTATTCTCAACATATCAATCTACAATCTACTTTACTTTTCTGCTTTTACTTTCTGTTCTTATATCCAAAAATACCAAAAATATCAAACTAATATCTCTATCAGATCTCACTTTCGTAAGTGACCGTAAAGGTATTGACAACACCTTATCGCGTTGGCTGCGAAGTTCTTATTTGTTTGTGCAGGTACGAGGGACTCGTGTGTGGTCTCCTACTGGATTGATACCTTGGTTCTCAAAAACTGAGGGAAATATTACGCTATTGTGCTGCATCACCCTTTCCTCTTCAAGGGAATACAACGCAAGCTCGAGAAGTAGCATTGAGCACCATATTTAAGTATAGATTACAGCGGGTAGAAGAGGTGTTACACCGCTGCAGAGAGTGGGAGAGAGTTAATGATGACAGCGGCGAAGTTGTTGGTGTAGATCGCCATCACGATGATGGCCCCGGCACGTTCCGGCACCACCAGGAGAGAGGGGGAGAGAGCCCCCTCCTTCTTCTTCTTCCTTGACCTTCCCCCTAGATTGGAGTAGGGTTTCCCCTATGGTGCATGGCCCCCATGGCGGCGAAGGGGCGAGAGCCCCTCTGAGATTGGATATCTCTCTGTTTCCTTCTGTTTCTGCGCTCCCAGATTCTAGCCTTTCACCGTTTCTTAAATTCTCGGAGATCCGTAACTCCGATTGGGCTGAAATTTTAACACGATTTTATCCGAATATTAGCTTTCTTGTGGTCGAAGAAGGGCAGCAACCGCCTTACGGGGTGGCCACAAGGGTCAGGGGCGTGCCCCACCCACTGGGCGCGCCCTCCGTCCTTGTGGGCCCCTCGGGCATCGTCTCACATTGATTCTTTTTCCCAAAAATCACATATATTAAAAAAATCCATACGTTTTTACCCCGTTTTGACTCTGTTTGATATGGATTTTCTGCAAAATAAAGATGCAACAAACAAGAACTGACACCGGTCACTGGATCAATATGTTAGTCCCAAAAGATAGTATAAAAAGTTGCCAAAAGTATGTAGAAGTTGTAGAATATTGGCATGGAACAATCAAAAATTATAGATACGACGGAGACATATCAGCATCCCCAAGTTTAATTCATGCTCGTCCTCGAGTAGGTAAATGATAAAAAGATAATTTTTATGCGGAATGCTACCTAGCATAATCTTGATCATGTAATCTAATCATGGCATGAATATTAAGACACGAGTGATTCAAAGCAATGGTCTATCATTTGAGATAAAATAATTTAATACTCGGGCATCCCAAGACTTTCAAAATATCAATGCTAGAGAACGTTATCCCTACAAAATCATATAGTCTTTATGCTCCCTTTTCTTAACAAAAGATACACCTCATGCCCATCCTGATGTCAGCCAAGCAATTGCTTTCATATTCTACCTTTTAAAGCCTTTTTTCAATATTTCACGCAATATATGAGCGCGAGACATGGACATAGCACTATGGGTGGAATAAAAGGTGGTGATAGGCAAAGGATGGAGAAATTCTCACATCAACTAGGAAAATCAATGGACTATGGAGATGTCCATCAATCGATATCAATGTGAGTGAGTAGGGATTGCCATGTAATAGATGCACTAGAGCTATAAGTGTATGAAAGCTCAAAAACTAACTGAGTGGGTGTGCATCCAACTTGATTGCTCATGAAGACCTCGGGCATTTGAGGAAGGCCATCATCGGAATATACAAGCCAAGTTCTATAATGAAAAGTTCCCACTATCATATGAAAGTGACACCATAGGAGACTCTCTATCATGAAGAACATGGTGCTATTCTGAAGCACAAGTGTGGAAAAAGATAGTAACATTGTTCCTTCTCTCTTCTTATTTTTTTAGTTTTGGCTCTTTGGCCTCCTTTTCTGTGTGGGCTTCTTTGGCCTCTTTTATTTATTTGGGCTTCATTGGCCTCTTTTATTTATAATCCCACATGGGACAATGTTCTAATAATGATGATCATCACACTTTTATTTACTTACAATTTGATATTACAACTCAATACTAGAACAAAGTATGACTCTATTTGAATGCCTCCAGCGGTGTACCGGGATGTGCAATGATCTAGCATGGCAATGACATCAAAACGGACAAGCCATGAAAACATCATGCAAGCTATCTTACGATCATGCAAATCAATATGACAATGATGGTGTGTGTTATAATAAACAAAACGGTGGAGTTACATGGCAATATATCTCGGAATGGCTATGGAAATGCCATAATACTGGCCTGTTCGGAGCTCCTCCGCTCCGCGAGGCCGCTCCTAGAGTCGACGGAGTTCTACTTAAAAAGTGCGGAGCCAGCGAAATGGTACTCCAGAGATTCTTAATTTCCACAAAGCGGGTGGACTCCCAAACAGCGCCTAGGTAGGTATGGTGGCTGTTTTGAGGAAGGGTGTAAGGTGGTTTGATGCACCGACGAAAGTTGCGCGGCACTAGAGTGGCTAGCAAGGTGGAAGAGTGAGAGTGCGTATAATCCATGGACTAAACATTAGTCATAAAGAACTCACATACTTATTGCGAGAAATCTACTTAGCCTTCAAAGTAGAATACTATGACGCATGCTCCTTGGTGGAGGTTGGTAGGAGTTAACCATCGCGTGCCCCCGACCACCACGCAAAGATAAACAATCAAGATACAATGTGCGCCAATTTGGTTACATAGTTAGGAGACCATACGTGCATGCTACGGGAATCACAAACCTTAACACCAATATTCTTACTAAACTAGTACCTCCCACATATTAGCATCTCTATATCGCAAAACTACTGCAAGGAATAAAACATATCATATTCAGCGATCTACAAGTTTTATGTAGGATTTTATGACCAACATGTGAATGACCAATTCATGTGAACTCTCTAAATAGATATAAGTGAAGCAAGAGAGTTTTAATTCTTTCCACAAAAGATATGCCCACACTCTAATTAATATAAGTGAAGCAAAAGAGCATTCTACAAATGGTGGTTTTCTATGTGAAGAGAAATAGGCAACCCAAACTGCAAATGATATAAGTGAAGCACATGAAGCATTCTATAAAGCCATACTCAAAAGATATACGTGAAATGCAAAGAGTATTCTATAAATAAGCCAAGGACTATCTCATACCAGCATGGTGCATTATTAAAATAAAAATAAAAAGCACATGACGCTCTAAGATTTACGCATATCATGTGAACAAAACAAAAACCAAAACATACAGATAATTGTCGAATAAAGATGGGATACCTTCCGGGACATCCCCAAGCTTAGACGCTTGAGTCTCCTTGAATATTTATTTGGGGTGCCTTGGGCATCCCCAAGATTTAGCTCTTGCCTCTCCTCATTCTTCTCATATCAATACCTCCTCGATCTTCGAACACTTCATCCACACAAAACTTAACAAAACTTTTTATTAGAGGGGTTAGTACATATAACATCAAAACCCATCATGTACTGCTCTAACATTTTTGTATAATTACAATCAAACATTACCCACTTTATGCTATGACAACTCTATGGCCCCAAGTCAAAGGAGGCTCAACAAGATTTCAAACATAAGCGAATAATGAAACTATAACACAATCTGTGAAAACATGATAGTCTGTAGTAATCTGAACATTAACCATACTTTTGTACCTCTAAAATTCCAAAAAATTAGGAACAAAATAAACAATTTGTATAGAAGTATTGTCCAAAAAGTTTCAGAAGCGTTTGACTTTCCAGCCAAAAATGTAAAATCACGCACTACAGCCAAAGTTTCTGTTTATGCACCGCACAAACAAAACAAGCAATCTAATCATCCTAAAGGAAAATCGTGGCTCATTATTTTTATAATACAATGGATTTATACAAGGGGGTAATTATTTTTGTTGAAAATTTTCTGTAATCGAGATTCACAAAGTTTCCATGGGCATGAACAAAGTTCAAGGCTAGCTCACACTTTAAGAATGCTCGTCTTTTTCACTTTCTCTTCTCTTTTTGAAAAAGTTTTAGGTTCCCCTCTTTATTTTTTTGTTTTTAAAATATATAAAAGCACACAACAGAAATAAATGACTCTCTAAAACTTCCAGGTTGTCTCCCTGGCAGCGCTTTGTTTAAAGCCATTAAGCTAGGCATATAGTGCTCAAGTAATGGATCCACCCGGATCCCAAGGTATATGAAAGCCAATTTTAATTAACACTAATTTGTGATTTAGTAGTGAGCGCAAAGTAATATACATCATGCGACAATGAAGTTTAACTCTCTTCTTATGCATCGGCTTGTCATAAAAGAACAGTTGATGCACACATTGTAAAGGCCAATACATAGCATAAACAATTTCTTGCAATTTTATCATATTGGAAACATAGAGAGGCGGAGATGTAGTTCCACTCTCATAATAATTGCAAGTAGGAGCAGCAAGCACATGCATATTATATCTATATCATGTGTAGTAGTAAGACGCAACCCATCGGTATAATCCTTAATAAGAGCAAACTTCTCCGATATAGTGTAGTTGGGAGAATTCAAAAAGATAATAGGACTATCATGTGTGGGTGCAATTGCAACAATTTCATGTTTAACATAAGGAACTATAGCAAGTTCATCTCCTTAAGCATAATTCATATTGGCATCATGGCCACAAGCATAGCAAGCATCAAGTTCATCAAATAGGGATATTTCAAACAAATCAAAGGGATCATAGCAATTATCATAGCAATCATCCTTCGATAAGTACGAAGGGAAATTAAACAATGTATGAGTTGAAGAGTTACTCTCATTAGAAGGTGGGAACGGGTAGCTAATCTGCTCTTCCTCCTTTTGTTCTTTGCTCTCCTCCTCATATTTTTCATCCAATGAGCTCACAATGTCATCAATTTCTTCTTCCGTAGATTCCTGCAAAATATTAGTCTCTTCTTGGACAGCGGAGACTTTCTCAATAAACACATCAATATCGGAATTATATTCATAATTCTCGTAGCAATATCTAAGTATAGCATAATTTTCAGGCCTATAAACATCATCATCAAAAGCTTCATACTTTTCAAACAAATATTCAATTTCATAAGCACCCTTAAAAGCAACGAATTCTTCTATTCGTTCCGCATCATAGTAATAATATCTACCATTAGCATAAGAAGCTAAGGTTCCATTATCATTAAATTTACATGAAAAGAGAAGGTGTGGGGCCTTCATCCTAGAACAACAAGTATAATCATATCTCAAGCATAGTTGCCGAGGATACCAATGCAACATATAAATTTGATCCTATAATAGTTTCCCTTTTTGTGTCAAGCGATAATCCCTACAGTATTCACGTTGATTCAACGTGTCTCCCATCATATAATTGAATGGGCTTTTCTCACGATTATTAAAGTAGTACATAATATCTTTCACATAATGAGCATCGAGGGTTTTAGGAGGTTCCTCATCTCCATGAGTAGCAAGTACCCTATTTTTTTGGTATTTCGTGTTCCATATCCATAAATAAAAATAGGGAACAACTTAGAACATAAAATAAAAACTACTTAGTGATAAAGCAAACAAGGACACACGAGAATATTCACCCCACGCTATTGCTCCCCGGCAACGGCGCCAGAAAAGAGGTCTTGATAACCCACAAGTATAGGGGACCAGTTGTAGCCTCTTTCAATAAGTAAGAGTGTCAAACCCAACGAGGAGCTAAAGGTAGAACAAATATTACCTCAAGTTCTACCGACCACCGATACAACTATACGCACGCTTAACATTTGCTTTACCTATAACAAGTATGAAACTAGAATTACTTTGTATGTGTAACGGGATAGGTTTGCAAGATAATAAAGAGTACATAAATATAAACTAGGGGATGTTTAGATAAAGACACAACTAAGTTAGTTTTAGTAGAGAAGTTTTGTCTCACAAGAAAATTATTTGTCCCTAGGCAATCGATAACTAGACCGGTAATCATTATTGCAATTTTATATGAGGGAGAGGCATAAGCTAACATACTTTCTCTTCTTGGATCATATACACTTATGATTGGAACTCTAGCAAACATCCGTAACTACTAAAGATCATTAAGGTAAACCCAAACATAGCATTATAAGTTATCAAGTCCTCTTTATTCCCATACGCGAACAACCTACCTACACGGGTTTAAGCTTATGTCACTCTAGCAACCCACCATAAGCAAATCATGAACATATTGCAAACACTACAGCGGGGATCCCTCATGCTTGCGCGACACGGAGAGCACCACAGGACAACACCAATAATAAAACATGCAACTCAAACCAATCACAATCATCAATCAACCCATAGGACAAAACGGATCTACTCAAACATCATAGGATAGCCATACATCATTGGGAAATAATATATAGCGTTGAGCACCATGTTTAAGTAGATATTATAGCGGGTAGAAGAGGTGTTACACCGCTGCATAGAGGGGGAGAGAGTTGGTGATGACGACGGCGAAGTTGTTGGTGTAGATCGTCGTCACGATGATGGCCCCGGCGGCATTCCGGCGCCACCGCGAGAGAGGGGGAGAGAGCCCCCCTCCTTCTTATTCTTCATTGACCATCCCCCCTTGATGGGAGAATGTTTCCCCTCTGGTCCATGGCCTCCATGGTGGTGGAGGGGCGAGATCCCCTCTGAGATTGAATCTCTCTCTCTCTCTCTCTCTCTCTCT
>LR738710.1:548553921-548642319 GCA_902687465.1 Secale cereale
CTCTCTTTGTTTCCTTCTGTTTCTGCGCTCCAAGATTATGGCCTATCACCATTTCTTAAATTCCTAGAGATCCGTAACTCCGATTGGGCTGAAATTTTATCACGATTTTATCCGGATATTAGTTTTTTTGTGGCCGAAGAAGTGCACCAACCGCCTTACGGGGTGGCCACAAGGGTCAGGGGCGCGCCCCACCCCCTGGGCACGCCCTCTGTCCTTCTAGGTCCCTCGGGCATCATCTTGCGTTGATTCTTTTTCCCAAAAATCACATATATTCCAAAAAAACTCCTTAAGTTTTTATGCTGTCTGGACTCCGTTTGATATGGATTTTCTGCAAAAACAAAAAACATGTAACAAACAGGAACGGGCACTGGGCACTGGATCAATATGTCAGTCCCAAAAAATAGAATAAAAAGTTCCCAAAAGTATGTAAAAGTTGTAGAATATTGGCATGGAACAATCTAAAAATATTGGTACGACGGAGATGTATCAATGGTGCCGACCGCTGCCGTGATTTCTGCGCGGCGCTCCGGCGTCAGCATCTTGTAGTACGTGATGTTGCGGTGCACCACGACTTTTCAGCGAACTAGGGGGCGGCTGATGCGGGCTAGGGGATCAGAAGGTGGGGGAATGGGATGGAGAGGAGGTGTGGTTTTGGGGCAGTGGTGACTGGCCGTCAAGTAGCTGGCGTAGGCCAAGCAGCAAAGGTTCTGGTGTGAATAGCGGTTCCGGTGATGACCGGTCAATCGGTTTTGACTGTGCGGAGTTTGCAAAGCAGGACGGATGGAGCCTGGAGAGTTGTGGCATGGGATGGGACCAAAGTTTCGGAGCTGCACATGTTAGACGTCCGGACCTCCCCACTATTCATGTCGATGACGAGGCGGTGACTTCGTAAATCTCAAGATGACTAGCAAGATGCTCGTGCATTGCACGGAACATGAGGATGCATTTTTTTACAAAACACCAGTTTTGATTGACCCATGCATGAGTAATCCCATGTGTAAAAACTAATGATATCTCGAGAATTTCATCGAAAAATGATATGTCGAGAAAGATGAGAGATAAGGTGCTGAGGAGTGGGGCGCAGTGGTGATTGGTGGTCAGACTTAACGGAGGCATGGGGATGGATGATGCTGGCAACGGCCACCATGCCAGATTGTTCCGGAGGCTTCGTTTTTTAATTACTCAACAATGAAGTTGTGGGAGATAAGGATGAATGAGAGAGGTGTGCGGGTATCCTTTTGTAAAATTGCCATTGTTTGCTTTCTATCTGTTAGTTATAGATCGGGCGGTCTATATTGCAAGATGGCAGGCACACCATCATCATCGAGAGTAGAGATAAGAGTAGAGTGAGAGATATATGACGGCTCAATCTCTCGAAGGTGCTCATAGGGGTAGGGTGTGTGTGTGTGTGTGCGTGCGTTCATAGGGGTGAGTGTATGCGTGCATGTATGAGCGCTTGCTTCTGTATTGAGTTCAAAAAAGGAGTACTCGAAGTGCAAGTTCGTAAGGAACGGACGATGTACATCACTCCTGTCGCGTAAGCGTTGCACCCCGGCACAGTGGACCCTTCACGTTGCTCATCGGATCGAACACGCTTCATCTTGCATTTTCGCTCGCTTGTGGGACCACAGTTGAGAGCAAATCGACGTCCCTCCCCCTCCCCGCCCACGTCATTTACTACTAGAAGAGAGAGAGAGGTCAAACGAGTGTTACTAGTAGTAGTATACTACTATTACTAAGTATACTACTAGTACTAGGAGCACTGCATAGTCTACTGCAGATGTTGTCAGTACTCCACTAGTACTACTACTTCTACCACTATTGGATGGGGAGCTTAAAAAGTTACTATTGGACTGGCTATACATGGCGAAATCGTAGTAGGAAGAGCATGCACGAGAACAAGCATTCGAGTCTTTGAATACAAATTGGAAACCATTTATGTTTGAATACAAATCTAGGAGTACGTACGAATCTAAGAATATTGATTGGGCATTGTTGAATGTTGATACATTTTTCTCTAAGTTTGATCAATGTAGAGATACTTTGACTACACACAAAACTTATATGTAAACTGAAAAGGATCGGATGGAGTATATTGTACGTTCAAAAGAGAAACGAACATTGAATACCCTTTATATATGATTTGATGATGCTATGACCACCGGTTCAAAATTTTAAATCCGCCTTAGGTAGCACACATGCACCCACTCACTCTCTCTTGGTTTCTTCTCGGGGTCTCTCTCTCCCTCCCTCTCTCTATCACGCACACACACACATACCACCTCTCTTCCTCTTCGTGCACATCAAACCTAATTTATCTCCCGAGGTATCGGGATTGTATCTCGCTCGTCGTCAAGTCGCTTTTCGACACACGCCTAGGTAACTCTACCATGCATTAATTGCAGCCAAGCCTTTCATCTATCTTTTTTAAGTAGACATTCATCTTTCTCTCCGCCCCTCTCTAGGTCGGTCGATCTCCGAACCCACCCTAGTACTCTTTCAATCAATCTAGCTAGATGGTACATGACCAACATGCACACAGAGTACCCCCCGCCCTTCTCTCCACCCACACAGTTATTTCTATCGAAGAAACACACCAAACCTTTATCTCCTTGCACAACACGCACTCGATCTCTCAACATCTATCAATCTCATCAAGATGTGTCGGGGCATGAACCGAATGGGATGTCAAAACTAAGATGGGAAGCGACATGTAGTGGAGGCAACACGAAACTTTAAACAAACCGTTTGTCTGTATGCATGTTGGACAAATTACAACATTGGAAATACAGGCATGGTCTAGGCCCACATGTGAATGACACTCGGTGGAATGTTAAAATGAGGCATGTGGGAGGATGGACTCGACTGGACGGCAGCATGATCAATGGAGAAGAGGGTTGGAGAGGAATGAGAAATAAGCAACGCCACATGATTATACTTGGACGACTCAGATAAGCATTAAGTTGTCTTGTTTTCCCTTCCGTCTTGGTCACGGAGTAAGATACACAGGGACTAGTATAGTTACTACTGCCAAAACATGGTAAGTTGGACCCCTAAATGCGGGCATGGACCGGGCACACCTCAATTATTTCCTCAGATAGTTGGACACCTAAATTAGCACACCATTTGGCTATTTAATCAAGTGTTATGCTTCACGAGTTGAAAAGGAAAAGGGTGGTACTGTACCAAAAACCACCACACTTGGGGCTAGGGTAACAACATGGTACTGTACCACATTTGAACTAGGGCACAAAAACCACCTCTTCTTTGCCTAATGCGTAACGCGGAGCATCAACGCTCAAATTTGGCCGGGAAAATAGGGAAACCGACATGTGGGGCACACCTGTCAGGATGACGTGGCGCAGGCTAGTCCAATGGAGGAGCTGGCCCATGACCTCCTCGCTACCGGCAACCGTTCATGTGGGTCATCGGGGCCAGCAACGTGGCGCAGCTCCCGCACCGCCTCTGGACACAGCGACCGCGGAGAGCGACATGCTCATTATCGTTGGACACGCTCGGCTTTAGGGTGCCGACGGTGGCGCTACAGCTGTGGCACGACTAGTAGATCAACACCCAGCTCGTCGAGGAAGCACGGGAAGCTGAAGTGCGTGCGCGCCGCGATGCGTCCATGGAGTGTTCTAGCGCGGCCAACTGCATCCCCAGGACCCGAGTCCATGTTAGGTCATCTTTCAATGACATGTGGGATCGCATGTCAGCAAAGGGCATCTCCAACGTTGCCACACCCACAGCTGACTACACTGGCACACAAAAAACCCTCGTCCCTCCCGCCGTCGCGCGCGTGCGCTCCCAGCCAGCGCCAGCTGCCCGCATTCATGTTGTTCATCCGTATGCTGTCATTAAGCAGGCTCACTGGCCGAGGAACCAATTCTGATGACTTATTGATGCACCCAGACGCTTGGCCTCACCGGAATGCGATACTTAAAGCGGCAACCCGCAACTAAACTCCACAACATAGTGCATCCACCTACCTAGCACCACATCCACCATAACCGCGAGCGGGAACGCTCTGTGGGAGAGCTTGTCTTCGAGGATGAAGATCGAGGTCGCCGCCCTCGCTCAAGTCACCACCCGCAATGCAATACCGGCGTAGCTGGACGCGGACGCGACCACACAAGCGGTGGCCATGCTGGTGTGTGATGATGGGAGCACCGCCAGCCACGCATTCTATTTGCCACCATACAACGTTCGGTTGTTGGTGCAACAAACCCTGGGTCTGTTGCCCAGACTGTGCACAGGCTCAAGAACAAGATTGAAGCACCAGCCCAAGTAAGGGTATAAGAAACCAAGAGATTTAGAGTACCGGCTGAGAGTAGAGAGACCAAAGCCAAGCTAGAGAAGCAAGACATTACCAAGAGAAGGGCCTCCCTTGCCGGGCAGGCGAGCCCAGCAAGGGGCGAGGCCACCCCCGAAGCAGGTAGCAGAAACACCCTGGCAGGGCCTGCCGGGGGCTCGCAGAGGCTAAACCGCCCCACCAAAAACTCAAGCACGACCCACGTTGTCAATCAATGCGCTGTCAAGCCGCAAGATGATTAAGTGGCAGCCATTAGCCGCATGGCAGCCAATTCCTACAAGAAGGACCCACAGATGACACCCATCCTGCGACATGTCGAGCAGGCAGACATGGAGCTGGCAGGATAGCCCGGCAAGGCTTGCCGGGAAACCAACGATGTGACGTTAAGCGCTGCATTTAATGTGCCCTATTTGCCTGCAGAGTTAGGTATGATAGCACTGTTCGCTATCTTATCAGTGCATAATGGCTACTTTGCCACTTGGTAACCCCTTAATCTATAAAAGGAGGCCCATGGCAACCGTAGACGGGATTGGAAAGTTGATGAACCCACACCACCATACGCGCGTAGTTGCTGCGGCCATGAGGCATACCCTGCCAGGCAAGTGTACCACACACCACCTCACTCATTCCACCATCAATCCACCAAAGCAGGAGTAGGGTCTTACGCCTATCGGCGGCTCGAACCTTGGTAAATTGCTTGTGTGCTCTCTATCGTGTTGTCGTACGCCGATCTGCTCTTTGTGCAATGCGACATCCCCCGCCGAACTAGCAAGGGCCCACCAGATCCCATAGGTGGCCGCGGATATCTCGCGACATCTTTGGCGCACCAGGTAGGGGGGTCGCTTGCGCGGACATGAAAGTGTGCGCAGTGTGTCATCTTCATCACCATCTTCATCTTTGACAGCGCCATCGACCTTTGTGCCCAAGAAGAAATCTGGTGCCTCGGCCCATCCTTCCACCTTGAAGGCTCCTCCGCTCGTGGCCTCTTACACCGCGGGGGATACGGGGATGCACGAGGACATGGACATTGGTGGGGACATGGTTCGAGCAGGTGGCGCCATCACCACCTCCCCCGCGGCCGACATGGGGGCCGAAGCTATCGGAAGAGAACAACATCAACAACGCCTCGACGGTCATGCCCTACAAAGTGCAGGCTAGGTGGTCACTCCGTCTGCGCCCCCTCCTCTCACCGACGGGCACAGCCACAACAACGGCGCTCGGTCCGGGATGAGTCGTCGCCCTCCGGTCGCCCCCGCTACGGGAGTGACCGTGGCGCATGTGCCTCCTCCTGGACGAGCCAACCAGATTGCAGCGCTCGACGAAGCCGCTGATCTTTGAGCACCATCGCCGTGCGACCCCGCTGCCCAGGTGGTCATCCCACAACAGCATGGATGTGGCGCCGCCGCTGCTGGCATCGTCAGGAGCCAAGCGACGGTGCGGTCAACGTCATCGACATCTATACCAAGCACAGCCACATACGCCATAGCACGAGCTCAGCTACTATCGAGGTTCCCACCAGCAGCCGAGCAGATGCATGAATGGTGTGCCACCATCCAAAGCCTACTCGGTTTCGCCAAAGCTGGGGGCTCACGACATGCTTGCCCACCGCAACCTCCCAAAGCGACAGCCATCGCCTGCATTGCTGGTCGTACGGAGGGTGCCGTCCCCACGATGTAGTCCCCACCACGGCAGCCGGCGAGGGCGCAGCAGAATCAGGACCGCGACGATGTCTCGATGGCCTATTCTGACCCTCGAGCACGTCCAGGCCAACATCGAACCCCGGAAGATAGGCGGAGGGGAGATGAGCGCGTCGTCGCCGAACGGCGCCGCAATGACTCCCACTAGGTCGATGGGTGCGACGGCCTCAACGTCGATGAGCCTGCACTCGGTGTCGGCAGGTGCCTGCCTTTCGAGGTTGGTCACCCTGCCTTTACATGAGAGCTGCGGCAAGTCTGTTGGTCATCCGTTCAAAAGTTCAAGCCAGAGATACCTGAGAAATAGCACGGGAGGCTCAACCCGACAGAGTTCCTAAGCATCCACACCATTGTTGTTCAGGCTGCCGGGGGAAGAGATGAGAAGGTGTTCGCCAACTACTTCCCTTTGGCTCTCAAGTCCAATGTGAGGTCTTGGCTTTTGCACCTGCCAGAGAACTCCATTTCATCATGGGCGGACCTATGCCATGAGTTCATCGGTGCCTTCACCGGTGGCCCCCAAGAGCCCGGCAGGCCTAGCAACCTGCAGCTTCTCCAGCAGAAGGAAGGAGAAACCCTCCTTAAGTATTTGCAGAGATTCAGTAAAGTTCATAGAAACATTCCGAATATTTATCTAGCAGCTGTTATAGCAGCTTTCCAGTCCAATGTGCGCAACCGCCGCATTCGTTCCAAAATGAATGTGCGGTTGTGCAAGACTTTGAAAGAACTATATACACTGGTAGATAAATGTGATCGGGTGGAGGAAGGAAAGAAGTTACCCAGAGAAGAATATTACATTAATGTTGATTCAGAGGGTGAGGATGAATCAACTAGCCAAAGAAAGTGTAAGAAGTGCAATAAGAAGCCAAGGGATAAGGCAGTGATGATTGTGGAAGGATTGGGCACACCTAGTACCGGCAAGAAGGACAAGGCTGGGGCCCCCAGCAAGGAAGCTGCCGCATGCACTGCCTACTGGGAAGCCGCTGCTGCCGAAAAAGTTGGGAAAGGTGATGGGCCGTACTACAAGATCCATCGGACCAAAGGCCACTACCTTCAGGAGTGTTATCAGGTTGAGCAGCTCATCAATAAACAAAGGGCAGAGTATGATAAGCGTGATAATCAAAGATGTCAGAATGCTGCTGGTGGTAAGATGGGGTGGTGAAGCAAATCGTCCCGGTAGACCCTTTCGGAACCAAGGAAAACCCGCCAGGGGCCAAGAGGAGGAGATCCGTGATTATGCTAGTAATGTGGGGGGGTGAAGAGGAAACTAGTGAGGAGGAATTCTAGAAGGCCACTCACGCCCTATGCATTGATGGGGGTGCATCTTTGCACACCTCTCATCGCCAACTCAAGCAATGGGAACGAGAGGTCAATGATGTGGAACTAGCGCCAGAGGCCCGGAAACCGCTCAAATGGTCATGCAGGCCCATCATCTTTGACGAAAAGGATCACCCTAGTCACACCACCGCGATAGGGTGCTTGTTGTTGTTGGTCTCCCCGACAATTCGCAACCTCAAGGTCACAAAGATGCTAGTGGATGGCGGGGCCGAGTTGAATTTGAGTTTCCCAACAGTTATCAGCAAGCTTCAGATAGGAGAAGAAGAGCTAGAGGTCACCGGTACATTTCAAGGAGTTAATCTCCACAGGAGCCATCCTAACGGAAAGATTATGTTGTCGGTGACTTTTGGGGGAGAACTGAACTATCGGACTGAGAAGATTGTGTTTGATGTGGTTGATCTCCCCCTGCCATACAATGGGATTATTGGACGACCAGCCCTGGCCAAATTCATCGCAGCATCCCACTATGCTTACAACACCTTGAAGATGCCTGGGCCATTGGGAGTCCTCACTATCCCATCGGATGAGAAGGATGCAATTATTTGTGTGAACAAGATGTATCGGGATGCAGTTGCAGCAGAAACAGCGGAAATGGCAGCTACCGCCAAGGAAGGCAAAGGAAAGAAGAGGAATTGTAGGACCTCCAGCAAGGAGTCCGGGAAGCGTGGCCCCTCTGAGTGCACGACACCCGTTGATGACGTGCCGGAGTGTTCCAATAGCAAGAGATCCAAGGTTACTGCACCCCAAGTGAAGAAGGTCTCGGCAGGGCTGGCTGGCGATGATGGTACTTTCACTATCAGCGCTACCCTTGATGACAAATAGGAAAGTCGCTCCTTGCCTTCCTACGGGTGAATATCGATGTGTTTGCTTGGCAACCATCCGATATCCTCGGTGTTCCCAGGGAGGTAATCGAGCACCACCTTGCTGTCTTCCCACATGCCCGACCCGTCAAGCAGAGAGTATGGAAGCATGCGTGGGAGAGGCAGCAGTTCATTACCGAAGAGATCAAGAAGTTGGAGGCAGCTGGTTTAGTCAGAGGAGTACTGCACCTACGTGGTTGGCAAATCCAGTAGTGGTCCGAAAGGCTAATGGGAAGTGGAGGCTTTGCATTGATTTCACAGACCTCAACAAGGCGTGTCCAAAGGACCCATTTCCCTTGCTACGCATCGACCAGATTGTGGATTCCACCTCAGGATGTGATTTGCTCTCCTTTCTGGACGCATACTCTGGGTATCATCAGATCTTCATGTCCAAAGAAGATGAAGAGAAGACATCATTTATCACTCCATGTGGTACATACTGCTTTGTCTGCATGCCATTCGGACTAAAGAGTGTCGGGTTCACTTTTGCAAGGGCAATCGAGATCAGTTTTGAACCATAGTTGCATAGAAATATAGAAGCTTATATGGATGATACTGTGGTCAAAACCAAGGATAAGGCCACCCTTATCCAGGATTTGGAAGAGACATTTGATAATCTGTGCAAGATCAACCTGAAGCTCAATCCGTAGAAGTGTGTATTCAGTGTTCCCTCCGGCAAGCTACTTGGATTCCTTGTGTCCCATCGGGGGATCGAAGACAACCACGATAAGATCAAGGCCATTGAGCAGATCCAAGCGCCAATGACAGTTAAGGATGTGAGGCGCTTGACGGGATGCATTGCCACGCTGAGCAGATTCATCTCCAAGTCTGCTGAGCGTGCCCTACCGTTCCTCAAGGTTTTGAAGAAAGCAGGGCCTATGAAGTGGACCCCGGAAGCAGATGCAGCTCTGGAGAAGTTAAAAGTCTACCTATCGTCCATACCCACCTTGGTTGCGCCCAAACTCCAAGAACCATTGTTGCTATACTTGGCGGCAACCAACCAGGTGGTTAGTGCAGCCTTGGTAGCGCAGCGAGAGGTTGATGAGGCAGAGACTGAACAGAGAACAACAGAGTCACAAAAGGACTAGGACAGCAATGAGCACGGCAATGAAAACAACCCCAGGGACACGACAAGGAAGAAAATGGTGCAACGTCCAGTGTACTTCGTCAGCTCCTTGTTACAGGTGGCTAGATCAAGGTACTTTGGTGTGCAAAAGTTGATCTTTGGTCTCATTATGGCCTCAAGGAAACTGCGCCACTACTTCCAAGCCCGTGAGGTCATGGTTGCTACTCGTTTTCTGTTGCAAAGGATACTCTGAAACCCTAAGGCAACTGACAGAATAGTGGAATGGGCTTTGGAGCTGTCCAGCTTTGGTTTGAAGTTTGAGAGCACATCAACTATTCAAAGCAGGGCATTGGAAGAGTTTATTGCAGAAGGGACGCCAACCCTTGATGAGGAAAGGACAGAAACAGCCATCCCCGGCAAGGAATCGCCCCAAGAATGGATCATGTATTTTGATGGTACTTTTTCCCTACAAGGTGCAGGGGCTAGCATGCTTCTTGTTGCCCCCTCCGAGGAGCACTTGAAGTACGTCGTCCGGATGCCACTTTGCCTAGCAAGAAGCCGCCAACAATACAACTGAGCATGAAGGGATCTTTGCCGGGCTTAGGATTGCAGTAGAATTGGGAATTAAGAAGTTGATCATTCGAGGAGATTCACAACTTAAGACAAGTCAACAAGGATTATCAAATCCCATTGATGGAAGCATACGTCTAGGAAGTGAGGAGATTGGAGGAGCACTTTGATGGATTGCAAACAGAGCACGTACCCCGTGCAGAAAACAACATAGCTGATCACCTGTCAAAGTGTGTTGCGCAAAAGCTTCATGTGGAACCAGGAACTTTTGTTCTCCATCTCTCTCAACCCTCCGTATCACCAGCCACAATGGCCCGGAAAATGTGAAAGTTGGACTACGGTAAGCTTCCCCCGGTAAAGCTATCTGCTCCCGGCAGAGAGCCTGCTCGAAACAACTCCTCACAGCCTGCAGGGCCACCCCATCCAGCCGGGCCTATGGACCCCGCGAACGAGGCTGGTGCTCCCGCGGCAAAGGAGGTGCCGCTAGTCCTCGTTGCCGAGACCCAGGATCCAACTTGGGCAAGGCACATAGTCCACTTCCTCCAAACCGAAGAACTCCCTGGCAATCAAGATGAAGCTGAAAGAGTAGCCTGAAGGGCCAGTATGTATCAGTTTGTTGATGCCACTTTGTACAGAAGGAGGCCCAATGGTATGAAATTGAAGTGTGTTTGCTGGGAGGATTGCACGGAACTGCTGGCTGAGATTCACAAAGGAATGTGTGGCTCCCACATTGTATCAAGGGCATTAGTTGGAAAAGCATTTTGACAAGGGTTCTATTGGCCGCCAGCCCTCCAAGATGCGATTGAGTTAGTCACAAAATGTGAAGCCTGCGAGTTCCATTCCAAGAAAATACACCTGCATTCCCAAGCTTTTTAGACAACCCCTCTATCATGGCCATTTTCGGTCTGGGGGCTCGATATCCTCTGCCCCTTCCCCCGAGCAATCGGAGCTTTGAATTCTTGTTCCTTGCCATCGACAAGTTTACAAAGTGGCCAGAAGTGATTGTCGTGAGAAAGGTGACTTCTTTGTGAGCAATCAAGTTCTTGAAAGAATTCATGTGTCGTTTCGGAGTTCCGGCAAGGATCATCACTGACAACGGCACCCAGTTCACGAGCCACGCCTTCATGCAATATGTTCATACCCTCAGAGCAAAATCTCATTCACTTCAGTGGCACACCCCCGGAGCAATGGACAAGCTGAGAGGGCGAATGCGGAAGTGCTTCGTGGAGTCAAGACATGAACTTTTGATACGCTGCAGAAGCATGGCAGGCGGTGGATTGAGGAGTTGCCGGTAGTTCTCTGGTCCCTCAGAACGACACCTAACTGAGCTACTGGGCAGACTCCCTTCTCCCTAGTTTACCGAGCAAAAGTAGTTATCCCCATGGAACTCATTTACGGGTCCCCTCGAGTGCTTGCCTACGAGGAAGTAGCGCAAGATCAGCACTGGCGTGACGACACTGTGCTACTCGTGAAAAACCGTCTTCGGGATGCTACGCGTGTTGCATGCTACCAGCAAGCCCTGCGTCGCTATCATAGCCGTAGGGTTCATGCCCGGTGTTTTGAGGAAGGTGACCTTGTCCTTAGGCGCGTTCAGCCCGCCAAGGGTACAAACAAGCTGTCACCAAAGTAGGAAGGCCCTTACCGGGTGGTACGAGTCTCCAGACCTGGCACAGTCCGTTTGGAGACCGGGGATGGCACTCAGTTGCAAAACTCATGGAATATTGAGCATCTCCGTAAGTACTACCCGTAAGGTGCGAGGCTGTCGGGCACTGCCCGGCAGCCACCTTTTTGTACAGGCCTTGCCTCAGCTTCATGTAACCCCTTATACAAAGCCGGGGCAATGACCCCGTGTAAGAGAAAAATAAAGAACCGCTGAGAAGGGGGGGCCCCAACCAAGATCACTGCATAAGCATTTCATGAGCATTTGCATATGCATATAGATAGGATCGCATCCTGCATTCATTCTCATCTACATGGAGTTGCTAACGTGGACTAGGCTTCGACAAGGAGTTGAGAATATTGCCCGGCACTGCAGTCCCCGGCAAGCCAAACATATAAGTTTAACCTCCTGTCCTTTAGTGTTCTGTAAGCTATAACTTGTGCATACAAAAACCTTGCCACACTCTCTTGAGGCTTAGGTGCTCCCATCCCAGACTCAAACGTTCTTCGAGCGAAATGCTTGTAGTGGCCTTTGGTGAAAGGGCGTTGGCGGGGGGTTGGCTCCTCTATCTGTTCCCCGGCAGACATAGTTCTCCAGCAGACAAAGAGGATGCCGACATGGTAGCTTGCCGGGAAAACTCGTTTTATTACAGAGAAGAGGCATTCCACCTCTGCATGAACATACACATGCACGGGTTCCCGGCAAGGTCTATCTTTTTCATTCACATGCTGATACAAGTACAAGCATTACTGAACACAAAGATGGACTTGAAGGATTACATTATTTGAATTAAAATTTGGCGATTTCCTACAAGTTTAAGATTAAAAAAAGATAAGTGCCTCGTGATCCCCTCTTTTCGTTTTCCCTCCTCCAGGCACTTCGACGGAAGGAGGAAAAGACGAGAAAAGGAGCACCCAAGGACGAACCCACTCCTGGTCCTGTCAGGGCCCGTCGAGTGCAGCCTAGCAAGACCGTGAGTGGCGAGGCTGCGAAGGAGGAGTGTGGGAGACGGGGCAGCATCCTCTGGTCACCACCTCTAGAGCCAGCAAGAAGACCTGGCTTGAGCGCTGGTGGAGTCGTCCACCAAAGCTCAGCCGGAAGACTGCTAGAGGGGAAGCGAAGGCGCCAAGAGAACATCCCTCAGCGGCCACCACTCGAAGAGGCTGGTGACGATGGTGCCGGGGAGGGAGGGGAGGAGCAGAAAGATGAGCGGTAGGTCCCCAAAAGGGGACGAGCGCGTCGGGGTCACCATACTCCGACCCGACCCCACGCCATTTGCATTCTCTGTCCTCCCTCACTTTCTCTTCATCACCGCTCCTCCCGGGAAGCGCCAAGACTCCAGCCCGGCGCCCCCAGTAGAGAAACAGCAAGCGGCCAGAGCAGCCAGTGGGCTGGAGGCGTGCCACTCCCCACCTTGGCGGGCAGGAAGGTGCGCCCTTCGTCAACATCAGCCCCGAGGCTTCCGGGAAGGATGGTGCTGGGATTACCAACAGTCTCCAGCCTCGCCTCCCGACCGAGCTTTGAAGAAACCAAAAGGTTCACCGCGGCAAGGACCAGGCTCACTCCCCAAGCATCAACACCAACATGAGGCAACGATGGCCCCAAGCTGGAGCCTGGGGCTGGCCCCGGGCTCTCTTCTTCGACATAACCAGCAAAGGCAGAAGACAGGAGAGGAGGAATGCAAAGATGGATGGCCTTGCCTCTTCCACCCCTCCCTTGTATAGGCAGGGCAAGGAGGAGAGTTGCTCCATCAACGGGCGGCCATCGTCCTCCTCCGCCAAATCAAGATGACCGGGCCCTCGCCATGATTCTTTCCCGCGACACACGCCTCCGTCACCTACCCCGGGTGATGCATGCCGCATACGTGATAAGGATAAGGGCGTGGTGGGAAGAGTAAATTGGCAGTTTCCACCCCGTGCGTTAAAGTCATTCACGAGCCATTACTAGAGCGTCCCCACCACTGTTGGCTTTATGCAGCGTGCGGGGAAATTGGGAACTGGCCAGGATTCAAGACTCATGAAGAAGCAGAAAGAGTACCTCAAGAGAACGGCCTCTTCAGCAACCCTGCCTGTGCACTTATTAGGCCCTACCCCGACGATGCTCCGTGGCGCGATTGCGGCAGGCCCGGGGGCTTCTGTCGATGCAACAAACCCTGGGTCTGTTGACCATAATGTGCACATGCTCAAGAACAAGATTGAAGCACCAGCCCAAGTGAGGGTATAAGAAACCACGAGATTTAGAGCACCAGCTCAGAGCAAAGAGACCAAAGCCAAGCCAAGGAAGCAAGACATCACCAAGAGAAGGGCCTCCCTTGCCGGGCAGGCGAGCCCGAAAAGGGGCGAGGCCACCCCTGAAACATGTAGCAGAAACACCCCGGCAGGGCCTGCCGGGGGCTCGCAGAGGCCAAACAGACCCACCAAACACTCAAGCACAACCCATGTCGTCAATCAATGCGGTGTCAAGACGAAAATGATTAAGTGGCATCCATTAGCCACATGGCAGTCAATTCCTACAAGGAGGACCTGTAGATGACACTCGTCCTACAACGTGCCGAGCAGGCACACATGGAGCTGGCGAGATAGCCCGGCAAGGCTTGTCGGACAACCAACGATGTGACGTTAAGTGGTGCATTTAATGTGCCCTGTCAGCCTGCAGAGTTAGGTATGATAGCATTGTTTGCTATCTTATCAGTGCATAATGACTACTTTGCCACCGCGGTAACCCCTTATTCTATAAAAGGAGGCCCATGGAAACCGTAGAGGGGGTTGGAAAGTTGATGAACCCACACCACCATACGCGCGTAGTCGTTGTGGCCCTGAGGCAAACCCTGCCGGGCAAGTGTACCACAGACCACCTCACTCATTCCACCATCAATCCACCAAAGCAGGAGTAGGATCTTATGCCTCGCGGTGGCCCGAACCTGGTTAAATTGCTTGTGTGCTCTCTGCCGTGCTGCCGTACGCTGATCTGCTCTTTGTGTAATGCGACATCCCCCCGCTGAACCAGCAAGGGGCCACCCGATCCCATAGGTGGCTATGGATATCCTGCGACATCGGTGGAGCATGTGGCAAGTGAAGCGACGGTCGGTCCACGTCCATCATCATCGACCTCACGTCCACCGGCACCGCGGAGCTCGGGGACACCTCCGAGGATGAGTAGGGCATGGTGTGCCAACTGGCTGGTCTGTCTCCTGTGTTCTACTCTTCCTCGCCGGAGACTGCACGTTCACTTCACGGCAGATGGAGGACGTCGTCGCCGATGCAGAAGTACAAAGGAAAGTGGACGTCGGTCGCCACCGTATAATAAGTTTAGGGTCGGATTTCTTTTCTTTTTCTATCCTATAAAAGTTCAAAATTTAATGAAAATATGTGGTGTTTGCATGAATCTCGTCCGGTGCATATGAACTTTCACAATAATAGTAAGATATATTGTATGAATATATATTGAACGATGATTTGTTTTTGTGTCTATAAACTTGGTCTAAGTTTAGAAGGTTTGATCCAAGACAAAGCTAACATGCGAAGTAAATAAACACATAGGTCTACATACACAATTTATCTTAGGAAGCCCAATAGTACATCCACTACACTTTCATGCATTTCACGTCTTCCTCTCGCTCTTTCTGTCAAACCAACTAAGCCTTATGTTAAAAGATAAAGTCCTAAAAAAACTAAGCCAACCTCCTAGCATATTGTTGGGGAACGTTGCATGGGAAACAAAAAAATGCTTACACTGACAAAGATCCAATCAAGGAGATGACCATCTACAAGAGGAAGTATTTGCTCTACATACCCTTGTAGATTGCTAAGTGGATGCGTTAAGAAACGCGGTTGATATAGTCGAATGTATTCGTGGTCCAATCACGATATGTCACGCGAACTCCCGATCCTAGTGTCGAACGGACGGCACCTCCGCGTTCAAAACACGTATAGCTTGATGAGGCCTTCACCTCCTTGATCTAGTGAGCGATGGTGAAGTAGTAGCTCAAGCCCTCCAGTAGCACGACGGCATAGTGGCGGCGGTGGTGGAGAAATCTCAATAGAGCTTTGCTAAGCACTAAGGTGAAGAAGATGGCTAAGAGGGAGAGGAGGAGGAGCGTCATGGAACAAATAGATGTGTATGGGTGCGGCTGCCCTCTCTCCCCTCCTACATATATAGGGGGAAGGTTGGAGGGAGGGTTTCCCCTAGATCCCATCTAGGGTTGCTGCCACCAAGGGGGAAACCCTAGATGGGTTTGGCCGCATCCTCCTAGGTGCCTTGCCCTCCAAGGCAAGTGGAGGAAACCCTAGGGAGGTGCCCCACTTCCTCAAGCAGTGTTTGAAGGGGGCTTGGGGGCGGACGACCCCTTAGTGGGCTGGTGTGCTCCCTCCCCTTGGCCCATGAGCCCCCAACACTTGCTCGGGCCCCCCGAAACCCCTTTCGGTCATGCTAGTCATCACCCGGTACCCCCGAAACACTTCTGGACTCCAATACCCTTCGTCCAATATATCAATCATCACCTCCGGACCATTCCGGAGTTCCTCGTCACATCCGGGATCTCATCCGGGACTTCTAACAACCTTCGGTAACCACCATAATGACTCAACTATACTTATATCGTCACCAAACATTAAGTGTGTAGACCCTGCGGGTTCAAGAACTATGCAGACATGACCGAGACACCTCTACGGTGAATAACCAATAGCGGGACCTGGATGCCCATACCAGTTCCTACATATTCTAAGAATATCTTTATCGGTCGAACCTCGATGTCAAGGATTCAGCTAATCCCGTATGTAGTTCCCTTTGTCTGTCGGTATGTTAATTGCCCGAGAATTGATCGCCGGTATCTCCATACCTAGTTCCACCTCGTTACCGGCAAGTCTCTTTATTTGTTCCGCAATACAAGATCTCGTGGCTAACCCATTAGTCACACTGCTTGCAAGCTTCTTGTGATGTTGTATTAATGAGTGGGCCCTAAGATACCTCTCCGTCATATCGAGTGACAAATCCCAGTCTTGATCCATGCCAACTCAGCAGACACCCTCGGAGATACTTGTAGAGGACCTTTATAGTAACCAATTCACGTTGCAACGTTTGGTACACACAAGGTACTCCTCCGGTGTTAGTGAGTTGCATGATCTCATGGTCATAGGAACATATACTTGACATGCATAAAACGATAGCAATAAACTTGATACGATCATATGCTACATTTATAGTTTGGGTCATGTCCATCACATCATTCTCCTAATGATGTGACCTCGTTATCAAATGACAACTCATGTCCATGGCTAGCAAACCATAGCTATCTTTGATCAATGAGCTAGTCTGGTAGAGGCTGACTAGGGACATCTTGTTGTCTATGTATCCACGCATGTATTTGAGTTTCCGATCAATACAATTCTAGCAAGGATAAACGACTATCATGAACAAGGAAATATGATCATAACCAATTTATTATTGTCTCTAGGGTATACTTCCAACAGTCTCGCACTTGCACTCGAGTCAATAATTTAGTTCACATCGCCATGCGATTAACACTCATTGTTCACATCGCAATGTGACTAACACCCAAAGAGTTTACTAGAGTCAATAATCTAGTTCACATCACCATGTGATTAACACTCAATGAGTTCTAGGGTTTAATCATGTTATGCTTGTGAGAGAGGTTTTAGTCAACGGGTCTGCAACATCCAGATCTGTGTGTACTTTGCAAATCTTTATATCATATTGTAGATGCTACTACCACACTCCACTTGGAGCTATTCCAAATGGCTGCTTCACTATACATATCCGGTTGGCTACTCAGAGTCATTCAGATTGGTGATAGGACTTACATCGACGTAACGCTTTGTGATGAACTCTTTATCATCTCCATAACCGAGAAACATATCCTTATTCCTCTAAGGATAATTTTTGACCGATGTCCTTCCTTCAGTGGAGGGGCTAGTGCGCTGCTTTCATCTTCACCTTCCTTCTGGTAAGGTAAGAAGCAGGTTGTCATCTTGGCTGCCATCTCCAGAAGAAGCTCGCGGAGACGGGTTAGTGCCTTGAGTGCAGCAGCCTCGACAGCGAGTGGTAATGTTGCCATCTGGGGTCCCTCGAAGAACCAACTTGTGGGAGGATCGTTTGCCTTCACGATCACTTCCACATGGTACTCCACCTTAGTGTCGCTAACCCAATGCTCAAGGTAGGTGAGGATGGGCGCTCGGTGGAACTGACACTCCTGGAGGCTATCCTCGAGAAGCAAGGGAAACCCAGTGGTCAGGTGCTCTTCGGGTACAACAGCCATCTACAAAGGTGGAATAGGAGGGGTTAATAAGCTGATGAAATCTCAGGTTTAGAAAAGAAGAGAGGTTCAGAAGGTTTTTGAAAAGGGGTCTCATCTAACTAATGCCCATGCTAACTAAGGCTTCCTACAGTCAGGATGGCTCTGATACCAGCTCTGTGGGGACCCTGACTTAGAAGTCGAGATCACCGAATGCACGTGTACAGTGATCCCAGAGATCAATGCTCACTGAACACACAGAAGCTGAATAACAAGAGTATTACATCCATACATATCGTCTTACACAAATTATGGCCATTATGGCCAAGTCTTACATAGATAAAGCGTCACGGGCTGAATAGCAAATAACACAAATAGCGGAAGTCTTCGATGATAGGTAGAACCCATAACATCTGCCTTAACCCTACAGGCATTCTGACTGGGATAGCGTCCTAGTTCGCATGATCGTCTCCAAAGAACTCTTCCTCATATTCCTGTTCCTCCATGCCTGGCCAATTAAATAACCAGTGGCAAGCCAATGAGTACTTTGAATGTACTCGCAAGCAACCCATGATGTGGTTCAAAGTAACAATGCAATTGAACAATAATGAGCAATCTAGGAATGGGCTAGAATAAATATTCTACCATCAAGTGTATGCATCAATGAGTTCACGTAGCCTCGAAAACAGGTTACCGATATCAACATGAATATGACCCAACTCATCGAGTCAAGTCACCACCTTGACTCATCACACACATACTTTCATCGATGCGGTAAAATTTCTGGACATAGTTTAAGTAGCACCACCCAACTGTCCATGACCATGGACACGACTATTTGAATAGTTTTACACTCTGCAGAGGTTGCGCACTTTACCCACAAGATCCGGGAAGCTTTCGTGTCATCCATGATCCCACAGTACCTCAAGTACTCGGGGGAAGCACCCGGACATTATCTTTCCTTAGACGACACTAACATAGAGTCCACTCGTTGGTACACGGCCCTCGAGTACAAAGAGTAGATCATGGGACTTGCCCTAATTTCAATGTCACGCGTACCCGAAGGGACCAACGGTGTGTCCGGTGCCCTGTGAAAACATTCATGGTCGTCTATCCAAGCACGACCCCGTCCCGGGAAAGACCTCAAGTCTTCCCGTCACTAGTAATGCGGGCACCATGCTAGTATCGACCTAAGTACTCAATAAAGCCCCGTCCCATAAGGGGTAGAGTGGTTGCACATGTTTGGTTGGGACGGTAGTCACACATAAATCTAATCCATTATTTCACCCATGGACAAGATTTTACCAGAACATCACTTCTTCCTCAAGTGATGACCTAACTCAACATCACCCTCGGGCATTAGGGGCACCCGATGGGGTTTATGCAAAGATTTCAACCACCAAGGTTTCATGTCACACATGCATCACTAAGCATCACTACTAACCATTTTGCATGACATCTAGCACATAGCAAGATCATGAGTAAGCATGCATCATGTGGTGGTTTCAACTAGATCACCACCGTCATTCTTATCACTATGCATTCGGAAACAAACGGGTTCCGAAGAACACAAGTGTATCATGGTCAAAGGGCTGCTTGCCTGGATTGGCTTGGTCTTCAAAGTCTTCAAATCCTTCTCCTTATCCTTCTTCAGCAACTTCGTCAAATACGGGATCTAATCGTCGCAAAATAACAACGGGAAAATAAGACCACAATTGATACGTCCAAAACGTATCTATAATTTCTGCTTGCTCCATGCCTCTTTTGTGTGATATTGCTATGATATTTATGCACTTCCATACACTTTTGATCATATTTGGACTAACCTATTAACTCAGTGCACCACAGTGCCAGTTCCTGTTTTCTGCTGTTTTTCTATTTCAGGTTTTCCCCATATTAAAAGTGCCCTAAAAATTCCGGGAAAAATACAGGAAAAATCAGCGTATCGGGAGCTTCAAGAAAAACCAAAGCAGGGCCAGAGGGGAGCCTGGGGTGGCCCAGGCGGCCACCCGGCGCGGCCCGACCCCTAGCCGCGCCAGGGGGGCGCCTGGGGCCCCACCTCCGCCTCTGGTGATCCCCTTTTGCATATATATTGCTCGCGTCCCGAAACCCTCGAGGACGGAACCCTTTTTTACGATCTCGCCTCTGTTCCGCCGCCGCCGCGCTTCCAAGATCGGGAGCACCAGGAGAACTCTTCCCGGCACCCTGCCGGAGGGGAGAACCACCACTGGGAGCTTCTCCACCACCATGGATGCTTCCCGGATGAGTTGTGAGTAGTCCCCCTTGGACCATGGGTCCATGACCAGTAGCTATGTGATGTTCTCCTCCCCTCTTTGTTCTTCATGGTTTAGACCTCGTGAGCTGCCCTACATGATCGAGGCACATATGTAATCTTTATGCTGTTGCTCTACTGAGTTTGCTGGGATCCGATGGATTATGAGATTATGTTCAGATTGTGTGTGAGTAATATATTTGATTCACCTCTTTTATATTTATGTTCTTGAGTAATTCTTGCATGTTCTCCGTTGCTCTTTATTGCTTTGGCCGAGTAGTAGGTAGTAACTCCAAGAGGGAACGTTATGCTTGATTGTGGGTTCATGCCCCTCGATGACTAGTTTGAGTGATAGAAACATGAGTCTAGGGGATGTGTTGTTGCCACAAGGGGGAAAACAACGGTGCTTGTACTTGCGGGTGCAAGGATTGTTTACTTTACGCAAAGTTCTTTTAATGCAGTTGTCTGTTGTTTTGAGTCTACACTATGGGTGGGATTCGCAACTTAATACCAGCGAGATGTTCTGGATAGATATCTCAAGGTGGATGATTAGTAGTAGATGCAGATGGATTTCGGTCTACTTGCCTTGGCGTACCGCCCATGCTTTTGAGCCTCTACCTTACTTCGTCAAATACGGGATCTAATCGTCGCAAAATAACAACGGGAAAATAAGACCACAATGAAAATAGAAAAATCAAAGTGCTCAGAAAAATGTCAACTTATTTTTGTTAAATACTAGAGGGAAAACTAAGATGGAGAAAATTCTTAGTTGGAGTTTTGGAGTTACAGAATGGAATCTAGGGATTTTTGAACAGGAATTTTAATGCTCAAATTTGAATTTAATTTTGAACAGAACAGAAAAGTTTCATGGATATGTGTGAAAGTGACACCATTAAATAGGATGGAAAATTACAAGATTTTAGGAGTTGGAATTAATTTATTTGGACAAATATTTGGAAAAAGAAAAAGAAGAAAAGGCCCTGTGCAACTGGGCCAGGACAGCCACAGTGCACGGCCCAGGGCTAACAGCACAGCCGCACGGGCGCCAGCGCGCGCACGTCAGGTTTTCAAACCTGACGGGCGGTGCCCGGCGGTCAGCGGCTGCGAGGGGAGAGAGAGAGTGGTGAGGATGACAGGCGGGGCCCGCCTGTCATCTTCAACCTCTCGGCCACGGCGACGGCGAGCTCACCGGCGGCGAATCCGAGCACGGCGGAGCCAACGGAGGGCAGGGACGGGCTCAGCAACGAGTCGCGGAGGTAGTGGTAGTGGTGCGGCTCGCCGGGGAGGTCGGGTTCGTCGGCGGCGAGGTGGGACGGCGGAGGGTCGTCGGGAAGCTGCTGGCTAGCTCGTTTCAGGCAGCTGTAGAAGGGGAAAAGGGAGGGGAAAGTATCAGTGGGGTGTGGTGGTTCCAAATCGAGCGAAAGGAGGGGCGGAGGAGGCCTGTACTGCGAGATCGCCGGCTGCCCGACGCGGCGGAGCTCCGGTCGATCCCGAGCACTAGGGCTCCTTGGGGATGAGTGAGTGGTACTGGCGTGTTGCTGTGAGTGAGGCGAGGCTGCTGGTGCTGAGTAGAGGGCTCGGGGGGTCCTATTTATAGGGGAATGGCGAGGTCCCGTGGACCTGTGCGCCGGTGAGCTTCTGCTCGACGCCACAGCGCACGGGAGGCGACGGGAGTGTGTCTGTGGCGTTGCTGGATGAGCCCTACGCCTAGTAGAGGAGAGAGGAGGAGCGGGGGCAGCACCGGAGGGTTCGCGCGTGTCAGGCCGTCGAGTGGACGTTGTGGGCGGCCGGCGCGCGTGCGAAGGCGGCCACTGGAGGGAGAGAGAGAGGAGGGGGACAGCACCGGTGGAGGTTGCGAACGTCGAGGGGCGTTGGGAGGCGCGAGGGAAGAGCTCGAGGCTGTCGGCTACGCTGGATTGGGCGAAGCTACAGTGCGAGGGCGCACTGTAGCGCGCTCTGGAGCGGCCTTATCGCATTCCATGGTATGCCATTGGCCCTCTGGGCGCGTCCACCGTGTCTGGGGGGTCCAGGGTGATGCAAGCAGCTCGTCTGTGGCTTTGGATGCTGTGGAGAGTCAAGGGGAGAGAGAGGAAGCTGGTGACTTGGTAGAAAATGGCTGTCCAGCAAGGTGATCTATGGTTTTTACCCCTCAATCATGGAGCTGGAGACATGGGGGAGTTACTGGAGGTAGATAGTAACTAGATGAAGCTGTGGTAGAAAGTTGAGGCCAAGGTAAATAGTAAAAGTGGTCAAGATGGTAGTTTTGGTAAAATTGCAGAAGGTGTTTGATCAAGTTTTGATCAAGCAAATGATCTCCACTTGCCATGACACTTAACAGGATTGAATGTTATAAGAAAATAGGGTGTTTCACCAAATTTGGGCTTATTTGAAGAAACTAGCCAATGTAACTTTGGTGAACCCTAGAAATCAACAGAAATGGCTTCATCTTGTTTGAGTCAAGCTAATCATCTCCCCTTGATGCACTAGTTGGTGTAGTTTCATCATTTGGGGTATTGATCATGCCCACAAAGTTTGAAGCACCAGGTAAAAAGTTGGTAATGTAAAGTTGTTCAAATTTGCATTTGAACAGAAAGGGTTTTGGGGTATTCTGATCAAGTTGCTCTACTCCAAATCTTGTGCCATTTGGTCTAGATGCCTTATTAGGCCATTCTAGCATGTGCACCAAGTTTGAGAGCATTTGTACAAGTTTGGCAATGTAGAGTTGCTCAAACTTCAAATATGGACAGAATGGTTATGAAGGATTTTGGTGATGTTTTCTTGCTTCCCAAGGCATGGGACTTGGCAAGATCATCAAATATGTCATATATGACATGATAGAATTTCCCTGGAATTTTTGGAGAATATTTCCTTTGTAAATATTTCAAAAGCTTGAAATATCCAGAAAGGGTTTTGGAGGGATTAGCCCATTATTTTGAACATGACCAAGTGTTGAAACTCTTATATATGGACAATATATGTCCTATGAGTCTCCCTGAATTTTGGAAAATATTTTTGAAATACTTAAATAATTTTCCCCTATTAAAGACCATTTCTGGCCTTAAGAAAAAGCTTTTAAATAAAATAGGAAAATAACTTTTAAAATTATACTTTTGTGGTTTCTGGGAGTCCTATGACTACTAGGTCTCAAATATACTTTTTGAAATAATTTTCTCACCCTAAATCAAGCACTTGCAGTGCAAACCTTAATTCAGGGGTTTTAGGAATACTAAATTTATAAAATACATTTTGGCCAAATTAATTTTGTAAGAAAATACTATACTGTTATATAACACTTGGCATGATCATTGGGCAGAAGTTTTGGGTATGGAGATGAATTCTACCAGAGGTAATAGTTGACTTTAATGAGCACATAAAAAGCACATGAAGAAAAACTCAATTCCAAATAAAAGCCAAATGATGCCAAAAAAATTTGTTGGTCCAAATTTTTATGCAACATTGATGCAAATAACATGTTACAAAATGCAGGGTGTGACAGACCTACCCCCCTTACAACAATCTCGTCCCCGAGATTCCTAAACTAGGTCTTAAAAGAGATCGGGAAATTCGGATCTAAGATAGTCTTCACGTTCCCAGGTTGCTTCAGCTTCGGTGTGGTTGCTCCACTGGACCTTGAAGTACTTGATGGTGCGGCTTCGCGTCCGTCGTTCTGCTTCATCCAGAATGCGGATGGGCTTCTCGCGGTAGGTCAACTCAGGCTGCAGATCAATGGCTTGGTGATCAACATCCTTGTAGAGATTAGGCTTGTTCGGAACTTGGAGACATTTCCGGAGTTGTGACACGTGGAATACGTTGTGCACATCGGATAGGTCAGGTGGTAGTTCCAACTGGTAAGCCACTTCTCCTCGTCGTGCAATGATCTCAAAGGATCCAATGAACCTTGGTGCGAGCTTCCCCTTGACGTGGAAACACTTGGTTCCCTTTAGAGGAGTTACCCGCAGGTACACATGGTCCCCGACATGGAAACTCATGTCCCGACGGTGAGTGTCAGCATAGCTCTTCTGTCTTGACATGGCTGCCTTCAAACGTTCTCTGACTAGTTGGACTTGCTCTTCTGCTGCGCGGAGATTATCCGGTCCAAAGACTAGCCCTTCACTAGTCTCCGACCAGTTGAGGGGTGTGCGACATCTGCGTCCGTACAACACCTCAAATGGTGTCATCTGAAGGCTCGACTGATAACTGTTGTTATAGGAGAACTCGGCAAAAGGGAGACAATCTTCCCACTTGGCTCCATATGCCAAGACACAGGCTCGGAGCATGTCTTCGAGAATTTGATTTACTCGTTCTGTCTGACCTCCGGTCAGTGGGTGGAAAGCTGTGCTGAAAGATAACTTGGTTCCCAAGGCTTCTTGGAACTTCTTCCAGAACCTTGAGGTGAACTGGGTTCCTCGATCTGACACAATCTCCTTGGGAACGCCATGAAGGCTTACGATTCTGTCGATGTAGAGAGCTGCCAGCTGGTTGCCATCATAAGTGGTCTTGACAGGAATGAAATGGGCCACCTTGGTCAAATGATCGACTATGACCCAGATAGAGTCATGTCCTCTATTTGACCTTGGTAATCCAGTGATGAAGTCCATTCCGACTTTATCCCACTTCCACTCAGGAACCTTGAGTGGTTGAAGCAATCCAGCGGGTCGCTGATATTCAGCCTTGACCCTTTGGCACACATCACACTTTGCAACATAGGTTGCAATCTCTCTTTTCATCCCGTGCCACCAGAATCTTGCCTTCAAGTCTTGATACATCTTGGTTCCTCCGGGGTGGATGGAATACGGAGTGTCGTGGGCTTCTTGCAGGATCAGGTTCTTCATCTCCGTCTTGTTTGGTACGCAGATGCAGCCCTTGTACCAAACAGTCCCGTGCTCGTCTTCAGAGAATCCTGGGGCCTTGCCTAGCTTCATCTTCTTCTTGATGCCTTCAATGCTTGCGTGTCCATCTTGTGCCTTCTTGACTTCGTCCATCAGGGTTGGTCTGACTCCCAAATGATCCAGAAATCCAGGGGTGACCAATTCCAAACTGAATTGTTCGAGTTCCTTAAACAAGGTTGGCTGCCTTTCTTGAATAATGGCATTCAAAGAGCAAGCCTTCCTGCTTAAGGCATCGGCCACCACATTAGCCTTCCCGGGGTGATATTGAACACTGAGGTCATAGTCTTTGATGAGTTCCAACCATCTTCGCTGCCTCATGTTCAATTCCTTTTGGGTGAAAATGTACTTCAGACTGTGTATATCTCACACCGTTTCCCTAGGAGGTAATGCCGCCATGTCTTCAAGGCATGAACTACTGCCGCTAACTCAAGATCATGAGTAGCGTAGTTCTCCTCATGAGGTCGTAGCTGCCTGGAGAGGTAGGCTATGACTCGGCCTTCTTGCATCAGAACGCTTCCCAATCCGGTTCAAGAGGCATCGCAATATATCACGAACTCCTTGTGAATATCAGGTGTTGCCAGAACTGGGGCGGTGGTCAACCTCTTCTTGAGTTCTTGTAAGCTCTCTTCGCATTTTGGCGTCCACTCGAACTTCTTGTCCTTCTTAAGGAGCTGAGTCATTGGCCGTGCAATGCTAGAGAATCCTTCCACGAATTTGCGGTAATAGCCCGCAAATCCGAGGAAGCTTCTGACTTCCTTGACGGTCGTTGGAGATTGCCATTGGGTCACAGCTTCGATCTTCGCGGGATCAACTGATAATCCTTCTTCGGTGAAGACATGACCTAAGAATCTAACTTTATGTAGCCAGAACTGACACTTGCTGAATTTGGCATACAGTTGGTGCTCCCGAAGCTTGTCTAGGACCATCCTCAAATGTTGCTCGTGCTCTTCCTCCGTCTTCGAGAAGACAAGAATTTCATCGATGAAGACAACAACGAACTTGTCCAAATATTCCATGAAGAGTTTATTCATGAGATACATGAAGTAAGCTGGGGAATTGGTTAACCCAAAGGACATGACCGTGCACTCGTACAGGCCATATCTGGTTACAAATGTCGTCTTCGGAATATCTTGGGGTCTGATCTTCAGCTGGTAGTACCCAGATCTGAGGTCGATCTTGGAGAACACCCTGGCTCCGCTGAGCTGATCAAATAGGTCTTCAATCTTGGGAAGTGGGTATTTGTTCTTGATTGTAACTTCACTGAGGGAAAGGTAGTCAATGCATAAGCGGATGGTACCGTCTCTCTTTGCCACAAACAGAACAGGTGATCCCCAAGGGGAGGCACTTGGGCGGATAAATCCCTTCCTCAGCTGCTCTTCCAGCTACTTCTTCAACTCGGCTAATTCTTCCGTCCCCATTCTATAAGGCTTCTTATAGATGGGTCCTGCTCCGGGCACGAGCTCGATGATGAACTCAATGTCACGGTCAGGGGGCATTCCCGGTAGTTCATCCGGAAAGACATCAGGATACTCGCATACCACCGGTACTTGCTCTAGCCCGACTTCAGACAGACAGTTGACTTGAGCGGCCTGAGCGGAAGAGGAGTTGGAAGCAAACTTGACTTCGACTCCTTGGTCATTGGTCACAGTGACTGTCCGATTGGCACAGTCTAACAAGCCTTGGTGCTTACTGAGCCAATCCTTCCCTAAGATCACATCCAAGCCTTGCGATCTTAGGATGATAAGGTCTGCTAGGAAGTCTACACCGTTAATGGTAATACTGACTCCTTTGCAGCCTATCTTGGCTCTCATCTCTGCTCCGGGGGTTTGTACCACCATAGGGTTATTCAGGGTGTAGGGGTCATGCCACTTTTTAATGCAAATCTTTGAGTGACAAATGAATGCGTTGCTCCAGAATCAAACAAGACAGTTGCAGGTGCTGAGTTGACAAGGAACGTACCCAGCACGACGTCCGGGTCTTCCTGGGCTTCTTCAGCAGTGACGTGATTCACACGCCCCTTCCCATGGTTAGGCGGGTTGCGAGGAGCTGGGTTCCTTGGTGGCATCCCGCGGCCTTGTCCTTGGTTCTGCGCATTGGGGCGCGGGGCATCAGGTTTCTTGTTGGGGCACACCCTTGAGATGTGTCCTGACTAACCACATCCAAAGCAAGTGACTTGGTTTGGATTGTTGATCTTGTTGCCACCACTGGTATTGGGGTTGAAAGTTGGCCTTGGGTTGGCATACTGCTGAGGCTGAAAGTTGGTGCGAGGTGCAGGAGCTCTTGGTTGCTGATAGGTTGGCTTGGCCGGGGCTGACTGCCACGGACGAGGCTTCTGGTTGCTAGAACTTCCCTTGCTGACCATCTTGCGCTTGCGAGTGTCTTCCAAAGCACGCCGCTTCTCTTCAAGCATAAGTGCTTTGTTCACCAGGTCAGGGAAGGTCGGGCAGTCGCACACGACAAGCGAATACTGCAGAGTCTGATTGAGGCCTTCCATGAAGCGCTCCCTTTTTGCAGCATCAGTGCTGACATCTTCAGGGGCATACCTTGACAGAACACTAAACTTCTGCAAGTACTCCTTGACAGTGACACTTCCTTGCTTCAGGGCTCGGAACTCACGCTTTTTGATAGCCATGATTCCGGAAGGAATGTGGGCCTTGCGGAATTATGCCTTGAAGTTGACCCAAGTGATGTCTTGTTCAGCATGCATGACCTTGAATCCATCCCACCAAGCTCTAGCAGTCCCCCCGAGGCAGTGGGCTGCATAAGCCACCTTCTCGCGGTCTTCGGTGCATCCGACTAGTTCCAGTATGTCCTCAATGGTGCGGACCCAGTCGTCTGCATCCAGGGGTTCAGCAGTCTCGATGAAAGTTGGCGGTGCATGCTTCTTGAACTCTGCCAACGTGGAACGTCCATTGCCATTCCCCGCCGGCTGGCGGTTGTTGGTGACAGCTTGAGCAATCAACTGGAGGGCTGCGGTGTTGGCTTGGCGTTCCTCTCGGAAAGCTTGGAGAAGCTGAGCCATGTCCATGTTCGGAGGAGGTGGTGGTGGTGGACCTTGGTCGTTGGTTTGGTCGTGGCCTGCCTCCGATTGAGCGGATGCTTCGGCTTCAGGCTGCTGGGTAGAGGTACCAGTACGAGTTAAAACAGGCATCCTGTTGGAGCGGTAAAAGGTCTCATGACTCGGAAGAGGGAAAGCAAGATAGATGGGTGCCTAGTAAGGGGGTGGGTGTGACACTAATCAAATCATGCAAGGGCCGAAAGGCCAAAACACATTCATTAAAATCCAAATGAGTGATGCAGTCGTTTACACATTCCCGAAGGAAGAATACGACATACATCCAGACACAACAAAAGCAAACACTAGATGGTTTCATATGAACCATACAAGGACTCGACTTTGCATAGCGTTACACGACCTATCCTACCGTAGAGGTCACACCTGGCATATCCGAGTAGCGAATAATGCCTAAGCGGCGGAATGCTCGGTCGCGTATTCCGGCTCTTCTGGGTCTTCCTCCTTGTCTTCATCTGTCTGGGCCCCCTTGTCACTTGAGGGTGTGGGGGAGTGGAGGAGTTGGATACGACGGTGCTTCGTCGGTGGTGCAGGGAAAAGCTTGCGATATTCCCTTGCCGTCATCCGACGTCGCCGAGGTGGTTCTTCATTCTTGGAAGGTACATCTTCGGAGGGCCTTCCGCCTCGGTATGCGATAGCGGACTGTCCGGAAGGTGCTCCTTCCTTCTTGATCCTGTTTGTCTTCTCTTGAGCTCGGCGAAGAAGTGCCTTGGTCTTGTGAAGTTCTTCTCGAAGCTTCATTGATTCCGAGGCCAAGTCTTGTGCCAAGCTGTCGGCACATAGACTGAAGTAGGTCTGGAACCGAAGCGAGAGTCCTTCCTTCAGTGGAGGGGCTAGTGCGCTGCTTCCATCTTCACCTTCCTTCCGGTAAGGTAAGAAGCGGGTTGTCATCTTGGCTGCCATCTCCGGAAGAAGCTCGCGGAGACGGGTTAGTGCCTTGAGTGCAGTAGCCTCGACAGCGAGTGGTAATGTTGCCATCTGGGGTCCCTCGAAGAACCAACTTGTGGGAGGATCGTTTGCCTTAACGATCACTTCCACATGGTACTCCGCCTCAGTGTCGCTAACCCAATGCTCAAGGTAGGTGAGGATGGGCGCTCGGTGGAACTGACACTCCTGGAGGCTATCCTCGAGAAGCAAGGGAAACCCAGTGGTCAGGTGCTCTTCGGGTACAGCAGCCATCTACAAAGGTGGAATAGGAGGGGTTAAGAAGCTGATGAAATCCCAGGTTTAGAAAAGAAGAGAGGTTCAGAAGGTTTTTGAAAAGGGGTCTCATCTAACTAACGCCCATGCTAACTAAGGCTTCCTACAGTCAGGATGGCTCTGATACCAGCTCTGTGGGGACCCCGACTTAGAAGTCGAGATCACCGAATGCACGTGTAGAGTGATCCCAGAGATCAATGCTCACTGAACACACAGAAGCTGAATAACAAGAGTCTTACATCCATACATATCGTCTTACACAAATTATGGCCATTATGGCCAAGTCTTACATAGATAAAGCCTCACGGGCTGAATAGCAAATAACACAAATAGCGGAAGTATTCGATGATAGGTAGAACCCATGCCATCTGCCTTAACCCTACAGGCATTCTGACTGGGATAGCGTCCTAGTTCGCATGATCGTATCCAAAGAACTATTCCTCATATTCCTGTTCCTCCATGCCTGGCCAATTAAATAACCAGTGGCAAGCCAATGAGTACTTTGAATGTACTCGCAAGCAACCCATGATGTGGTTCAAAGTAACAATGCAATTGAACAATAATGAGCAATCTAGCAATGGGCTAGAAAAAATATTCTACCATCAAGTGTATGCATCAACGAGTTCACGTAACCTCGAAAACAGGTTACCGATATCAACATGAATATGACTCAACTCATCGAGTCAAGTCACCACCTTGACTCATCACACACATACTTTCATAGATGCGGTAAAATTTCTGGACATAGTTTAAGTAGCACAACCCAACTGTCCATGACCGTGGACACGGCTATTCGAATAGTTTTACACTCTACAGAGGTTGCGCACTTTACCCACAAGATCCGGGAAGCTTTCGTGTCATCCACGATCCCGCAGTACCTCAAGTACTCGGGGGAAGCACCCGGACATTATCTTTCCTTAGACGACACTAACATAGAGTCCACTCGTTGGTACACGGCCCTCGAGTACAAACAGTAGATCACGAGACTTGCCCTAATTTCAATGTCACGCGTACCCGAAGGGACCAACGGTGTGTCCGGTGCCCTGTGAAAACAGTCATGGTCGTCTATCCAAGCACGACCCCGTCCCGGGAAAGACCTCAAGTCTTCCCGTCACTAGTAATGCGGGCACCATGCTAGTATCGACCTAAGTACTCAATAAAGCCCCGTCCCATAAGGGTTAGAGTGGTTGCACATGTTTGGTTGGGATGGTAGTCACACATAAATCTAATCCATTATTTCACCCATGCACAAGATTTTACCGGCACATCACTTCTTCCTCATGTGATGACCTAACTCAACATCACCCTCGGGCATTAGGGGCACCTGATGGGGTTTATGCAAAGATTTCAACCACCAAGGTTTCATGTCACACAAGCATCACTAAGCATCACTACTAACCATTTTGCATGACATCTAGCACATAGCAAGATCATGAGTAAGCATGCATCATGTGGTGGTTTCAACTAGATCACCATCGTCATTCTTATCACTATGCATTCGGAAACAAACGGGTTCCGAAGAACACAAGTGTATCATGGTCAAAGGGCTGCTTGCCTGGATTGGCTTGGTCTTCAAAGTCTTCAAATCCTTCTCCTTCTCCTTCTTCAGCAACTTCGTCAAATACGGGATCTAATCATCGCAAAATAACAACGGGAAAATAAGACCACAATTGATACGTCCAAAACGTATCTATAATTTCTGCTTGCTCCATGCCTCTTTTGTGTGATATTGCTATGATATTTATGAACTTCCATACACTTTTGATCATATTTGGACTAACCTATTAACTCAGTGCACCATAGTGCCAGTTCCTGTTTTCTGCTGTTTTTCTATTTCAGGTTTCTCCCATATTAAAAGTGCCCTAAAAATTCCACGAAAAAAGCGCGTATCGGGAGCTTCAAGAAAAACCAAAGCAGGGCCACAGGGGAGCCTGGGGTGGCCCAGGCGGCCACCCGGCGTGGCCCCACCCCTGGCCGCGCCAGGGGGGCGCCTGGGGCCCCACCTCCGCCTCTGGTGACCCCCTTTTGCATATATATTGCTCGCGTCCCGAAACCCTCGAGGACGGAACCCTTTTTTACGATCTCGCCTCTGTTCCGCCGCCGCCGCGCTTCCAATATCGGGAGCACCAGGAGAACTCTTCCCGGCACCCTGCCAAGAGGGGAGAACCACCACCGGGAGCTTCTCCACCACCATGGACGCTTCCCGGATGAGTTGTGAGTAGTCCCCCTTGGACCATGGGTCCATGACCAGTAGCTATGTGATGTTCTCCTCCCCTCTTTGTTCTTCATGGATTAGACCTCGTGAGCTGCCCTACATGATCGAGGCACATATGTAATCTTTATGCTGTTGCTCTGCTGAGTTTGCTGGGATCCGATGGATTATGAGATTATGTTCAGATTGTGTGTGAGTAATATATTTGATTCACCTCTTTTATATTTATGTTCTTGAGTAATTCTTGCATGTTCGTTGCTATTTATTGATTTGGCCGAGTAGTAGGTAGTAACTCCAAGAGGGAACGTTATGCTTGATTGTGGGTTCATGCCCCTCGATGACTAGTTTGAGTGACAGAAACATGAGTCTATGGGATGTGCTGTTGCCACAAGGGGGGAAACAACGGTGCTTGTACTTGCGGGTGCAAGGATTGTTTACTTTACGCAAAGTTCTTTTAATGCAGTTGTCTGTTGTTTTGAGTCTACACTATGGGTGGGATTCGCAACTTAATACCAGCGAGATGTTCTGGATAGATATCTCAAGGTGGATGATTAGTAGTAGATGCAGATGGAGTTCGTTCTACTTGCCTTGGCGTACCGCCCATGCTTTTGAGCCTCTACCTTTCTTTACAGCATAGTTAGCATTGGTTTGCGCACATAATCCTGTCAATTGCCCAGCTGTAATTTGTTTACCTCGCTTAGCTGTTTTATCGTCTTTTGGGAGAGAGACATCACTAGTGAACATCATGGGACCCCGGTCCATATTACCATCACTGATCACACCCGCTATTTACTTCATGTTTCTTATTTCCTAGTTGCAGTCATACCTATCACTATTACCTCTTGCGTTTGATCCTTTGTAAACAGCAAGGCCGGAGGGATTGACAACCTCTCTGTACTCGTTGGGAGCAAAGTTATTTGTATCTGTGTGCAGGTCCTGTCAACCGCTAAGTTGGCGCCGTTAGCGTTGACACCTTCTTGTTGGCCCTCGGAGTCTCACGGGATTCGATCCTTGGTATCTTGCCAAGGGAAACTTTCCGTTACGCTACATCTCAAACCTTCCACTTGGGGTAACCAACGAGGGGCGAGAAGCCAACAAGCAAAGTTTCTGGCGCCGTTGCCGGGACTCCACTCTTCAAGATAGGGGAGTTGCACGCTATCTTTTATCTTTGCTTTTTAGTCTTGTTAGTTTACCTTTCAGTGTTTGCTTTAGTGTCCCTTACCAAAAATCACAAAAATAGTTATCTCGCTTTTAGTTGGCATTATGTCTGGTCCTTTTTCCTTTGGTGAGGCAGAAGTGCTCACCTTTAAACAAAGAGGTGGTGAAAGTCTAAAAGATGCTTGGTATAGAATTAATGATTCTCATAAAAGAGCCACCAAGAAGCAATCTACTACTATCCTGCTTAGAAATTTTTATGTTGGAATTACTTCTTGGAATAGGTTTATTCTAGATTCTGCTATCAATGGAAATTTCCTAGAAGCCCCAGTTTGGGAATCTCTTAGTATTATGGAAAATCTTGTTGGAAATCCCCCTGTCGTTAGCATTCAAGAGGACATTACCCTAGCTCACATTATGAAAAAACTTGAAAAGATAGAGCTAGAGATGCCAAGAATTAATAAGATAAATGAGTTGGACCATAAGATCCAAGGGAATTTGAATAGGCTTGATAGCTCCATGCATAAAATTCTCAAAACTTTGGAGACCATCAAATCCCATGACTTGGATTCTTCTAGGATAGACAAGATTGAGGAAATCTTTGACACTTTAGGAACTACCTTCTCCTCAATCAAAGCCAAAAAGGTAGAAACTCCGGCAAAGAAGGAACCTAAGTTCGTTTACGTTCCAAAGGCTCCTCGTTCCAAAAGTAATCCATCTATTGCCAAAGGGGTTGAAACTGTGAAGACTTTCCAAGAAATACCTCTCTTTGATAAATTTATAAATGAATCTCCCATTGACTTTCCACCTTTTGGTTTTCTCCCTAGAAGTATCTTTACTAGGCCTTTATTTGAAAGTCCTCTTAAGACTAGTTGTACTATTGAAGAGCTTTTTGATGATCTTGATGATGGTTCAATTGATACAACTTGATCTTTTTGCATCATGCCTAGCTTAAAGGCATAAAAGAAAGAGCTTTTGGGAGGCAGCCCACAACGAATAAAGTTTTATTTTGCTTTTGTTGTGTCTTGATGTTTGTTACTACAGTAGCATCATCATTGTATCTTTTCTTTTCAACTTTGTGCCAAGTTTAGCCTCCGATTGCAAGAAAGTTCAGAAGTTGTGACGTGCAGTCCACAAAGCAGATTCTGTCCTTGGACAGAAAATTTCGTATAAAATCACCAGATCATCTTTTTGATCTGAATTTTTTTGACAGCGTGCTCTATACAATTGGCTTTCGGGCATCTGTTCGGAGTTTTTTGATTTGAGTTGCATAAGTACCCCGAAAAAATTATTTACTACCTGCTGGTCTGTTTTTCACTGATTCTGTCCTGTTTTGCCTTTTCTTCGTTTTGCAAACCTTGAGCTTGCTTTTTCTTTGCAAAAACCTTTTGGCAATCTTGAGAAACAGTAGCTCTTCAAGATTATCTTTATTTCCAGCAAGGAAAAATTATTTTATTATGGGTACTAACCTCGCTAATCAGATTATGATGAGTTATGTATGAAGGGAGTTTTCAAGTGTGCGAGGGAAGATGATAAAAAGATTCAGGAGGGTCAAACGCTCAAGCTTGGGATGCCCCCGTGCACCCCCAAGAAATATTCAAGAAGACTCAAGCGTCTAAGCTTGGGGATGCCCTCGTGCATCCCTTTCTCCATCAACAATTATCAGTTCGTCTTTCGTTCCACTATATTTTAATCACTTCATGCGTTATGTGCTATGCTTGGAGCGTCTTGCTTTTAGTTTCCTTTTTAGTTTTCTTTAGCTTTGCTTGCTGTTCATAACGAGTTAGAACCCAGCTTTCTTTGTGTGGGAGAGAAACACGCTCCACTTCAACCTAGAACACAACATAGGATTTTCATGCTTATCTTTGCTGTGTGTGTTCTTTGTCTTTCCATAGCTACTGTCATGTTTAGCTCTTAGTTTTCATGCCTTTCTTTTTAAAGAACTTTTGTTTAGTTGGTTGTTGAACTCTCTTGAGTTTTCATGTTTATCTTGTTAAGAGAGTTTGTCTGTTGCACTGAGTTGTGTGTCTAAACTTAAAATAGGTAATTGAGGTTGCTATTTAATTTTAGTAGTAACTTGCAATAGTTTTGAGGTATTGCCATGAGTAATGTCTGAACTTTTGGTGTCAAGAGATTTAGCCTATTAGTGATAGATGTCGTATTTTGGGCAATCCGTGTTTATTTTCGAAAACCTACAAAATAGTTGAGAACTTTAGCTACTAAATGGATCACTAATCTTTGGAGGGATCGAATATTTGAGTACACTCACATACCATGAGCTGAGGATGCGCAAGGATAACCAAATCCCCATACACTCCTCCTCGGGGTACTTGTCTCTTTGAGAACCTCCTAATTAGATTGAGAGTTACCGATAATAAGTGCATGAGTTCTTCGGACTAATGTGAGTATTTGAAAGTTGACACTTCCACCTGGCCATATTTTTCTAGCCTCTTCGGTACCGTGCATTGCCCTTTCTCACCTCGAGAGTTGGCGCATACTTCGCTGGTGCATCCAAATCCTTGGCACGATACGCTCTGTCATCATAAGCCTCATTATATCCTTCCTCAAAACAGCCACCATACCTACCTATCAAGGCATTTCCATAGCCTTTCCGAGATACATTGACATGCAACATCCATCTTCTCACGACTTGATCTTCATGTCATACATGCTTTTTGCTTGATCGATGAGCCGCATGCTAGTTGGGCCTTGCCCTAATCATTGCCACATGACGCGCTAGTATCATTGCATATCCTGCTACACCGACAGAGGCATACATTTGCATATATCATGATAGTTTCATTTTCTTTATGTTGAGTACTTTTGAAAAGTGTGAAAGATCTTCTATACTTCTTGTAATACATAGAGTGTTGCCCCTAAAGTGAGGGAAAGATCCCAAAGAGGACAAAATCAAAAGATCCCAAAGAGGACAAATGAGAGATAAATAGAAAGAGCCATTGAGGCCACAAAAAAATAAAAAAATAGAAAAAAGAGAAAAAGAAATAAAAAGAGAGAAGGGGGCACACTACTATTTCTTTTGAGAGATCCACACTCGTACTCCATCTTATACCTTGTACTCCATAGAGATTATCATTCATGCATATAGCTATGTGGGGACCTTTACACTATAGAACTTGGCTTGTATATTCCAATGATGAGCCTCCTCAAAAGAGCTCTAGGTCTTCTTGAGCAAGCAAGTTGGATGCACCCCCACTAGTTCCATTGAAGAGCTTACCTTCGCTCATATGTGCATCCGTTGCATGGCAATCCCTACTCCTCACATCATATCTATCATTTGGCTTTCTCTCGCCGATGATTGTCCTCATTGATGTGAGCCTTTCACACCTTTTTTGTCTTCCCCCTCTATCATTTTTCTCTCTTTGCCATCCTAAGTGTCGACTCTCTTGCTTACGCTCATCCATTGCATGAGTGCTCAAAATATCGAAAGGGAGTGGATCATTTTGACTTGTACCTGGCTGACGGTCTGGGGATGAGTCAAGATAAGATTCCAAAGAAGACCAAGTGTGAAACTTTAGTAGATTAAGTTCTCAACAATACAAAAACTATGTTTTACTCTCTCATATATCCCTATCCCCTTTCTTGCACGCAAACACCATTTGGAGACATTCGGGTCACGGACAGCGAGAGCTCTTGCACTTTTATGTTCTTATGTTACTTGTTACAATGCTAATATAGACTCTTGCTTGTTATGACTTGAATTGGATTACGTGCCTTGATTGCTTTACTTAAAAGTTCTTATATGGCTGATAGCATGTCACCACAGAAATTATGCTTGTTATCATTTACCTACTCGAGGACGAGCAGGAATTAAGCTTGGGGATGTTGATACGTCCAAAACGTATCTATAATTTATGCTTGCTCCATGCCTCTTTTGTGTGATATTTCTATGATATTTATGCACTTCCATACACTTTTGATCATATTTGGACTAACCTATTAACTCAGTGCACCATAGTGCCAGTTCCTGTTTTCTGCTGTTTTTCTATTTCAAGTTTCCCCCATATTAAAAGTGCCCTAAAAATTCCAGGAAAAATACAGGAAAAATCAGCGTATTGGGAGCTTCAAGAAAAACCAAAGCAGGGCCAGAGGGGAGCCTGGGGTGGCCCAGGCGGCCACCCGGCGCGGCCCCACCCCTGGCCGCGCCAGGGGGGCGCCTGGGGCCCCACCTCCGCCTCTGGTGATCCCCTTTTGCATATATATTGCTCGCGTCCCGAAACCCTTGAGGACGGAACCCTTTTTTACGATCTCGCCTCTGTTCCGCCGCCGCCGCGCTTCCAAGATCGGGAGCACCAGGAGAACTCTTCCCGGCACCCTGCCGGAGGGGAGAACCACCACCGGGAGCTTCTCCACCACCATGGATGCTTCCCGGATGAGTTGTGAGTAGTCCCCCTTGGACCATGGGTCCATGACCAGTAGCTATGTGATGTTCTCCTCCCCTCTTTGTTCTTCATGGATTAGACCTCGTGAGCTGCCCTACATGATCGAGGCACATATGTAATCTTTATGTTGTTGCTCTACTGAGTTTGCTGGGATCCGATGGATTATGAGATTATGTTCAGATTGTGTGTGAGTAATATATTTGATTCACCTCTTTTATATTTATGTTCTTGAGTAATTCTTGCATGTTATCCGTTGCTATTTATTGCTTTGGCCGAGTAGTAGGTAGTAACTCCAAGAGGGAACGTTATGCTTGATTGTGGGTTCATGCCCCTCGATGACTAGTTTGAGTGACAGAAACATGAGTCTAGGGGATGTGTTGTTGCCACAAGGGGGAAAACAACGGTGCTTGTACTTGCGGGTGCAAGGATTGTTTACTTTACGCAAAGTTCTTTTAATGCAGTTGTCTGTTGTTTTGAGTCTACACTATGGGTGGGATTCGCAACTTAATACCAGCGAGATATTCTGGATAGATATCTCAAGGTGGATGATTAGTAGTAGATGCAGATGGATTTCGGTCTACTTGCCTTGGCGTACCGCCCATGCTTTTGAGCCTCTACCTTTCTTTACAGCATAGTTAGCATTGGTTTGCGCACATAATCCTGTCAATTGCCCAGCTGTAATTTGTTTACCTCGCTTAGTTGTTTTATCGTCTTTTGGGAGAGAGACATCACTAGTGAACATCATGGGACCCCGGTCCATATTACCATCACTGATCACACCCGCTATTTACTTCCTGTTTCTTATTTCCTAGTTGCAGTCATACCTATCACTATTACCTCTTGTGTTTGATCCTTTGTAAACAACAAGGCCGGAGGGATTGACAACCTCTCTGTACTCGTTGGGAGCAAAGTTATTTTTATCTGTGTGCAGGTCCTGTCAACCGCTAAGTTGGCGCCGTTAGTTTTGACACCTTCTTGTTGGCCCTCGTGGTCTCACGGGATTCGATCCTTGGTATCTTGCCAAGGGAAACTTGCCGTTACGCTACATCTCAAACCTTCCACTTGGGGTAACCAACGAGGGGCGATAAGCCATCAACAATGAAAACAGAAAAATCAAAGTGCTCAGAAAAATGTCAACTTATTTTTGTTAAATACTAGAGGGAAAACTAATATGGAGAAAATTCTTAGTTGGAGTTTTGGAGTTACAGAATGGAATCTAGGGATTTTTGAACAGGAGTTTTAATGCTCAAATTTGAATTTAAATTTGAGCAGAACAGAAAAGTTTCATGGATATGTGTGAAAGTGACACCATTAAATAGGTTGGAAAATTACAATATTTTAGGAGTTGGAATTAATTTATTTGGACAAATATTCATTTCTATAAAATTATTTGAAACTTTACAAAAAAAGAAAAAGAAGAAAAGGCCCTGTGCAACTGGGCCAGGACGGCCACAGTGCACGGCCCAGGGCTAACAGCCCAGCCGCACGGGCGCCAGCGCGCGCACGTCAGGTTTTCAAACCTGACGGGCGAGGCCCGGCGGTCAGCGACTGCGAGGGGAGAGAGAGAGTGGTGAGGATGACAGGCGGGGCCCACCTGTCATCTTCAACCTCTCGGCCACGGCGACGGCGAGCTCACCGGCGGCGAATCCGAGCACGGCGGAGCCAACGGAGGGCAGGGATGGGCTCAGCAACGAGTCGCGGAGGTAGTGGTAGTGGTGCGGCTCGCCGGGGAAGTCGGGTTCGTCGGCGGCGAGGTGGGACGGCGGAGGGTCGTCGGAAGCTGCTGGCTAGCTCGTTTCAGGCAGCTGTAGAAGGGGAAAATGGAGGGGAAAGTATCAGTGGGGTGCGGTGGTTCCAAATCGAGCGAAAGGAGGGGCGGAGGAGGCCTGTACTACGAGATCGCCGGCTGCCCGATGCGGCGGAGCTCCGGTCGATCCCGAGCACTGGGGCTCCTTGGGGATGAGTGAGTGGTACTGGCGTGTTGCTGTGAGTGAGGAGAAGCTGCTGGTGCTGAGTAGAGGGCTCGGGGGGGGGTCCTATTTATAGGAGAACGGCGAGGTCCCGTGGACCTGTGCGCCGGCGAGCTTCTGCTCGACGTCAAAGCGCACGGGAGGCGACGGGAGTGTGTCTGTGGCGTTGCTGGACGAGCCCTACGCCTAGTAGAGGAGAGAGGAGGAGCGGGGGAAGCGCCGGAGGGTTCGCGCGTGTGAGGCCATCGAGTGGACGTTGCGGGCGGCCGACGCGCGTGCGAAGGCGGCCACTGGAGGGAGAGAGAGGAGGGGGACAGCACCGGTGGAGGTTGCGGACGTCGAGGGGCGTTGGGAGGCGCGAGGGGAGAGCTCGAGGCTGTCGGCTACGCTAGATTGGGCGAAGCTACAGTGCGAGGGCGCACTGTAGCGCGCTCTGGAGCGGCCTTATCGCATGCCATGGCATGCCATTGGCCCTCTGGGCGCGTCCACCGTGTCTGGGGGGTCCAGGGTGATGCAAGCAGCTCGTGTGTGGCTTTGGATGCTTTGGAGAGTCAAGGGGAGAGAGAGGAAGCTGGTGACTTGGTAGAAAATGGCTGTCCAGCAAGGTGATCTAGGGTTTTTACCCCTCAATTATGGAGCTGGAGACATGGGGGAGTTACTGGAGGTAGATAGTAACTAGATGAAGCTGTGGTAGAAAGTTGAGGCCAAGGTAAATAGTAAAAGTGGTCAAGATGGTAGTTTTTGTAAAATTGCAGAAGGTGTTTGACCAAGTTTTTATCAAGCAAATGATCTCCACTTGCCATGGCACTTAACAGGATTGAATGTTATAAGAAAATAGGGTGTTTCACCAAATTTGGGCTTATTTGAAGAAACTAGCCAATGTAACTTTGGTGAACCCTAGAAATCAACAGAAATGGCTTCATCTTGTTTGAGTCAAGCTAATCATCTCCCCTTGATGCACCGCTTGGTGTAGTTTCATCATTTGGGGTATTGATCATGCCCACAAAGTTTGAAGCACCAGGTAAAAAGTTGGTAATGTAAAGTTGTTCAAATTTGCATTTGAACAGAAAGGGTTTTGGGGTATTCTGATCAAGTTGCTCTACTCCAAATCTTGTGCCATTTGGTCTAGATGCCTTATTAGGCCATTCTAGCATGTGCACCAAGTTTGAGAGCATTTGTACAAGTTTGGCAATGTAGAGTTGCTCAAACTTCAAATATGGACAGAATGGTTATGAAGGGTTTTGATGATGTTTTCTTGCTTCCCAAGGCATGGGACTTGGCAAGATCATCAAATATGCCATATATGACATGATAGAATTTCCCTAGAATTTTTGGAGAATATTTCCTTTGTAAATATTTCAAAAGCTTGAAATATCCAGAAAGGGTTTTGGAGGGATTAGCCCATTATTTTGAACATGACCAAGTGTTGAAACTCTTATATATGGACAATAAATGTCCTATGAGTCTCCCTGAATTTTGGCAAATATTTTTGAAATACTTAGATAATTTTCCCCTATTAAAGACCATTTCTGGCCTTAAGAAAAAGCTTTTAAATAAAATAGGAAAATAACTTTTAAAATTATACTTTTGTGGTTTCTGGGAGTCCTATGACTACTAGGTCTCAAATATACTTTTTGAAATAATTTTCTCACCCTAAATCAAGCACTTGCAGTGCAAACCTTAATTCAGGGGTTTTAGGAATACTAAATTTATAAAATACAGTTTGGCCAAATAATTTTTGTAAGAAAATACTATACTGTTATATAACACTTGGCATGATCATTGGGCAGAAGTTTTGGGTATGGAGATGAATTCTACCGGAGGTAATAGTTGACTTTAACGAGCACATAAAAAGCACATGAAGAAAAACTCAATTACAAATAAAAGCCAAATGATGCCAAAAAAAAATTGTTGGTACAAATTTTTATGCTACATTGATGCAAATAACATGTTACAAAATGCAGGGTGTGACAAAGTATGTGCTCTTTGAAAGTCTTATTAGGTGTCTTGATCTATCTCTATAGATCTTGATGCCCAATCTGTAAGCAGCTTTACCCAGGTCTTTCTTTGAAAAACTCCTATCAAACAACCCTTTATGCTTTCCGGAAATTCTACATCATTTCCGATCAACAATATGTCATCCACATATACTTATCATAAATGTTGTAGTGCTCCCACTCACTTTCTTGTAAATACAAGTTTCTTGCAAACTTTGTATCAACCCAAAAGCTTAGGTCACCTCATCAAAGCGTATATTCCAACTCTGAGACGCTTGCTCTAGTCTGCAGTAGGATCGGTGGAGCTTGCATACCTTTTAGCATCCTTAGGACCAACAAAACATTCTAGTTGTATCGCATACGACCTTTCCTCACGGAAACCGTTAAGGAAACTCTGTTTTGACATACATCTGCCAGATTTCGTAATCAAAAAATGCAGCAACTGCTATCATAATTCTGACGGACTCAAGCGTCGCTACGGGTGAGAAGTCTCATCGTAGTCAACTCCTTGAACTTGTGAAAACCCCTTTGCCACAAGTCGAGCTTTATAGACGGTGACATTACCGTCCGCGTCCGTCTTCTTCTTGAAGATCCATTTATTCTGAATGGCCTTTCGCCCTTCAGGTAATACTTCCAAAGTCCATACTTTGTATTCATACATGGATCCCATCTCGGATTTCATGGTCTCTAACCATTTGTCGGAATCCAGGCCCACCATCGCTTCTCCATAGCTCGTCGATTCATCGTAGTCCAACAACGTGACCTCTAAGATAGGGTTACTGCACCACTCAGGAGTAGTACGTATCATTGTCGACCTATGAGGTTTGATAGTAACTTGATCTGAAACTTCCTGATCACTATCATTAGCTTCCTCTTCAACTAACATAGGTGCCACAGAAACATCTTTTTGTGATACGCTACTCTCTGGTTGAAGTAAAGGTTCAACAACCTCATCAAGTTCTATCTTCCTCCTACTCAATTCTTTCGAGAGAAACTCTTTCTCGAGGAAGGACACATTCTTAGCGACAAACACTTTGACCTCGGATCTGAAATAGATGGTATACCCAATCGTCTCCTTTGGGTATCCTATGAAGACGCATTTGTCCGCTTTGGGTTCGAGCTTTTCTGGCTGAAGCCTTTTGACATAAGCATCATAGCCCCAAACCTTAAGAAACGATACCTTAGGTTTCTTTCCAAAACAAGGTTCATACAATGTCGTGTATACGGACTTAGATGATGCCCTATTTAAAGTGAATACAGTTGTCTCTAATACATAACATCAAAACGATAGTGGCAGATCGGCAAGAGACATCATAAAATGCACCATATCCAATAAGGTATGATTATGACGTTCGAACACACCATTACGTTGTGGTGTTCCAGGTGGCGTTAACTGTGAAACAATTCCACATTTTCTTAAGTGACTACCAAACTCATAACTCACATATTCTCCTCCTTGATCGGATCATAGGAATTTAATCTTCTTGTTATGATGATTCTCTGAAATTGCTTGAACTTTTCAAACATTTCATAGTTTTGCTTCATTAAGTAAATATACTCGTATCTACTCTCAAGTCATCGGTGAAAGTGAGGAAGTAACGATATCCATCGTGCGGGTCAACACTCATTGGACCGCACACATTAGCATCTATGATTTCCAACAAGTCACTTGCCCATTCCATTGTTTAGGAAAACGGGGTTTTGGTCATCTTGCCCATGAGGCATGGTTCACGTGTGTCAAGTGATTCAAAATAAAGTGACTCCGAAAGTCCATCAACATGGAGTTTCTTCATGCGCTTTACACCGATATGACCTAAACGGCAGTGCCAGAAGAAAGTGGTACTATCATTTTCAAGTCTATATCTTTTGGCATCAATATAATGAACATGTGTATCAATATGACCGAGATTCAATAAACCATTCGCATTGGGTGCATGACCATAGAAGGTATTATTCATGTAAACAGAATAACCATTATTCTCAGACTTAAATGAATAACTGTATTGCAATAAACACGATCTAATCATGTTCATGCTCAATGCAGACACCAAATAACATTTATCTAGGTTCAACACTAATCTTGAAGGTAGAGGGAGTGTGCGATGGTGATCACATCAACCTTGGAAACACTTCCAACACACATCGTCACCTCGCCCTTAGCTAGTCTTCGTTTGTCCCTCAACTTTTGTTTCAATTTACCAATATTTGCAACTGAACCGGTATCTCAAACGCACGTGCTACTAGGAGTACTAGTAAGGTACACGTCAATAACACGTATCTCAAATATACTTTTGTTGAAGTCGCTAGCCTTCTTTTCTACCAAGTATTTGGGTAGCTCCGCTACCAGTGACTATTCCCCTTACAATAGAAGCACTTAGTCTCGGGCTTGGGTTCAACCTTGGGTTTCTTCACTGGAGCGGCAACTTTCTTGCCATTCATGAAGTTTCCCTTGTTTCCCTTGCCCTTCTTGAAACAAGTGGTCTTGTTAACCATCAACACTTGATGCCCCTTCTTGATTTCTAAACCCCACTTATTACAAACTAAGTTCAAATTCAAATTCATGGTTAAAAGTTTGCTAAACCTCACTTATTTCAACCCTGATAGTTAAGCTACAGTAAACCCTTGTTAATGATGCCAGGTCATCATGGTTAAAAGTTTGCTAAACCTCACTTACTTCAAACTAAGTTCAAATAAAATTTCAAATAATAAGTGAAATTCAAAATTTCTCAAACTTGAAAACTAAAGTGTTCATCATGTGGCAAATAATACCTAACCAATTTTGGTGGTGGAACCAACCTTTTACAGAGTGTTTAAATGCCTTAGACTAATTTAAAACAATGGATAAAATAGTAATTTAATTGCATTTGAAATTATAAAAATATTAAACTAATTTATTTTGGGTCCAAACTAGGTTTGGAAGTGGCCTATACTGATGATACTAATTTAGGTGCTAACTTGGTATTTTGTAAAACTAAAATAAAGGAAACTATAAATGAAAGCAAAAAAATTAAGAAAAAGAAAAAGAAAGGAAAAAACAAAATTAAAAAAAGCAAGAGAAAGGCCCCAACACCTCACCTGGGCCTCGGTCCGTCCGACTAGGCCGGCCCCGCCGGCCTCTCCCCTGCGCCCCCACCAACATGGACCCACTCCCGCACCTAACCCTAATCCCACTCCACACTCCCCCGATCCCCTCCCCACGCCTGACCTGGATCGCCCGAGATCGCAGCCGCCCCGACGCAGCTCCACGCCGCCACCCGAGTCCCGCTGGCACCTCGCTCAGAGCCGTCTAAACGCCATCGCCGCTTCGACCCCGCCGCCCCGACGCCACCTCACCGGCGCCACCACGCTGGCACCTGACCCCGACTCCTCCCCGAGCACACCTCGCTCAACTATAGGGCTCGGTGAGCCCGGTCTCCTCTTTCCCTCTTGCTCACCGCATGCCCCGACCACCCTCACCGCGCAGGCCCCCGCACCGCGCACCTGGACGCCCACTGTGCCCGCCTGCGCCTCCTTAGATTGCCGCACCCGGCCGCCCCTTGCACACCCCGCGCCATCTCGTGCCGTCTCGTGCCGTTTCCCTCTCCTTTCTGCTCCGCGCCGCGTCACCCTAGCCGCACCTGTAGCCATCCGCCTCCCTCCGCATATCTGCCTCACCCAGCGCCCGCGCTAGCCATGGCCCAGTGTTCGCACACGAACACGTCACCGTGTACCTCCAACGCCGAGGGTGATGCACCGCAGCTCACGTCGAAGGAGACCCGTCCGGAAGCGCGGTACGCAAGCAATCCGGCGGGCGCTTTTGAAGACCCGAAACCCCACGCGTTCGGGAGGGACCCCGTCTGAACGCGCGGCGGCTATGGGCTGCCCTAGATCGACCTGATCGCCCCTAGGGCCTCGAGGTTCGCCGCCCTGCAACAAGAAGAACAGACGAAGAACGAGGAAGAAGAAGAACAAGGGTTTAGGAGAAAAGATAAAAGATAAAAAGTGGTAGATGATTTGATCGATTGTGTGTTGTTCATTCGGCCGTCACCCCTTAGGTATATAAGAGGCGGCTGGACTTCCCGTGCAAGGAAAAGGCTTGGACTCACGTCCAAAACCCTAGCCAAATTCGGATTGGTTTTGTCCGAACTTTCCAAAACTGTTCAGTTTAAACTGGCTGTACCTTGCGGGTAATATTTCAGGTGGTAAACGACCTCGGATGGAAAAGAGCCCAAAAGCAATCTTGACCGTTTCGACGAGACGAACAACTTTCGTGTTTAACGTTTTTCGATTTGAAGCCATCTTATAGGCCAAAACGGTCACGCGATGCAGGCTGTTATTCGCGCTACCCATCAGACACGTGGCTGGTGGGGCGCGCCACTTATGGCTCTATGACAGGGCTGTGTTCGGATGGCTGTAACTTTTGCATACAAACTCGGATTGGGACGATTTTTATATCATAAACGACCGTTTCGACGAGACGAAGAGAATTCGTGTAGAAAGTTTTTCCATGCGAGACAGTCTTGGTGGTCTAATCTGCCGAATACTGATCTAGATATAAAATCTCAGTGCTTTGAGCATAGTTTTGGCACTCGAGATGAGATCGGATGACAATGGCCCAAACATCAAAAATGTTCACCTCGACAATACGAAACTTTTTCACTTTGAGCACTTTTCCATTTAAAGCCATCTTATTTGCTTTTTATGCCGTGCCAAAATCTGGTGTCAACACATGCCCCCCTGTTTTCTGGCAGAGCTTGCGTGCCAGAAAATACTTCATCCAAGCACGATGTCAACACTACATCGGTTGTGCATGCTAAGAACGATAATTGTTATCGGTCATATTCTTAAGCGTGTTGCTTCTTGGGTAGAGCCTCTTGGATAATAGTCGTCTGAGAACAACAATTTGACGTCACAAAGGCCTCCACGTAAGTTTCTTATGTCAATTCGGACCTTGCTTTGTCCAGGCACTCCCTGGGAATATTAGAACCCTTTGACGGTAAGCCGGTTGCTGAACGATTATGACCATGCACCACAAAGGAATACTGTCAACTGTTCGGCGACTCAACTCATTATTGATCAAAGTAAACCATCAAGCCTCCGCCGAACAATGTCTCTCTCCTGACTTGGGTCCTGCAAATAACTAACACCAGGAGTCAGAGCTTTTTATGTACTAGACCCTTGATCAGTGGCCGACTCAATAATTAAGTTGGCCTTGCTAGTATTGGCGAACACTGAGCATCGGCTATAGGAGTAGGAGATCAACCATGGTGAACACCGTTAGCCAGATGCCGGCTTTGCCAACACAATGAATTCTGAGGGCGATATGCAAATATCGGCCATGCGTTCTCATCTCAAAGGTGCTCGGGAATCCGTCCACCAAAGTGTGAATAACCGAAATAAGTCAGATGTTTCGGCCGAGGATAAATTCCATAGTGTTGATTTTGATGATACGATTGAAGAATGTGCATGACACGCCTCCTGGAGTTTCCTATAGTGAGATGAAAATTGTCGTCCTCGCCTACGGGATTTACACTTGTAATCCCTTATTTCTGCCTGCTTCGCAACAGGAGATGTGATGCCGCACTTGTCTCGAAGATTTTCCTTAGGAACCCAGGCCATGTTCCTCTTCTCCAGCTCTTTGGCCCTAAGCTGCTTCAGCTTCTTCTGTTGCGAATATGGTAAGCCGAGAGGGCATTCCGGCTGGGATTTTGGTTTATGCACTGGCAAGTTCTTCCTGGCTTTGGGAATCTCCGGCTTGGCATGTCCAAAATCGGTGATCGGATCCCTGAGATTTACTTGCTTCAGTTTCTTGTCCTTAGCAGCCAACATAGACTCGACTGGCTTTTTGTCATTTGGAGTCGGATCTGAAATAGCACTCTTGCGGCCATCCTTTTCTTTCTTCACTTTTTTAACACTTGTTGCAATAGAAGGTCGGACATCATTTCTATTTTGACTGCTCCTCTTGGGAACCCATGCCATATTCTTCTTTCTCAACTCATGTGCACTAAGTTTTTGTAATTCCTTCTCTTGCCAATGCGCTAAGCCGAGTGGGCACCTCGGCTGTGATTCTGTTTCAACCAATGCCAACTCTTTTTTGGCCTTGTGCACTCTCAACTTCTTCCCTTCAGATTTGGCACTTGATTGACTTGCCTCGTTGCCTTTTGTAGCCAATGTCAATACTTTAATTGGCTCTTTGTTATTTGAGAACAAATCCGAAGTAGCACACTTACGACCATCTTTCTTGACCTAGTACACTTGCTTGACCACCTCTTTCTTGTTGCTTGAGCTCCGGACCGATTCCTTATGATTGAAACGGTCTTTGACGTGTGATTGTTCATCAAATGTTGATCTTTTTGAAGCTGCATAATGTTGGCGAGATGATCTAAAATAAGATGGATAATGTGCCCTTGTATCATACCTGCCCCATGATAGATATGGATTTACATGAGCGTAGGGAGGCATCCACGACATTGACATTGGCGGCCCAAAAGGAGGATATGAAGTCTGCTTGCTCAACATCTTCCTTTGCCAATTCCGGTCTTCAGATTTATGCCTTGGGGGTGACCTCGATGCTTTTGCTTCACTCGGCCGATAAGCACTCTTTCCCTCACTTATCTTTTGGTATTTTTCTAATAACTGCGCAAAAGTGACTTTCAGCTTTTTGCTTTTGTGCTTACCATGGCCTTTGCTTTCTTTGGTTGTGCGTGCAACGGTCTTTGAATTCTCTTGTTGCCCCCCAGTGCTAGATGTTACCATTTTAGCTTTGATGGAATTTCCGTCTTCAAGATTCTTCTTGATGCACTTTTTAACAATATCCTTGCTCGAAGACTTGACCCCATCATCATTTACGTGTACATATCCACTTTTAGATAAATCGGCTGGAGATAGCCGAGTCAACATTTGTTGGCCGTCAAAATGATCCGACTGTCCAAATGATCGTGCCTCAACAAACTCCAATCGTCCTATCTTGTCCGATTGCTTGACTTGATGGATCATGTTGCAATCTTTGACATTTTGCTTGAACGAATATTGCGTTGGCTCTTGTCTTGACGGCTCGACATCTTGATCAATTATAATAATAGGATTAGTCAGCGATGTACCGATGATGTGATCAACTATGCCTGCACTGGACGTACACTCCTGGTCTATTAACCGATATTGTGATACCGGCTTTGATACAAAACAACCAAGCGGTGTGAGTTTAACATCATCCGACTCGGCTATGAATTGATTTTCGTCCTCCTTTCCCGATGCTCTTGAATCGGCTATCCTGGAGAACTTTGAACCTGGCTTTATATTCCTACAACCAAAATAATTACGGAATATACGTCTCATCTGAGACCAAATATTAGCCAGGCATGAAACAAACAAAGTTGTCCATATGAATATAAAGTTCAGTCGGCATGACGGGAAAAACTTTGGTTGCGATAAGTTGTCACTATTAGCCTCTATGAATGGCGCCATGTGTTGATCGGCATGATTAGTAACAAGATAATTCGAAACAAACATATTACTCATCTCGATCGGTCTTTCAAAATTAATTAGAATCTTACTAACGAGTGCATCAACAATATGATTTTGACTGAATCGAAAACTAAGTAAACTCTCGGCTAGGTGTACCTTTGTGAAGCCGTTGGAACGAGGAGATGGTTGCACCACTGGAGTAATACCTTGCTCCACTTCTGAATAATTCTCGAATGCATCTTCCTCTTTTTCTGGATCTCGTGCCTCATCACTCGGATTGCCTGAGTAGATTTCACTTGGATGCTCTTCGTGAGTTGAACTTTGGTCGACTGTATTTTCTTGTTCTTGATGTTCATCGTTAACCGAACTTTGTTCGGCCATATTACTTTGTCCGTTCTTTTGCTCGGTGAAGCTTGCATCTTCTATTTTGGTACACGCAGCAATAACTGGCTTGATGCACTCGGCTTTAGCGGCTTTAGCCGGTGATGTACTCGTCTGACAAGATGTACTCGGTTGGCACGATGCACTCGGCTGGCTCGATGCAATGCACTCGGCCTTAAACGTCTCAGTGGTCAATTTGGTTTCAATTGAATCCACTATTGTCTTGTTATTAAAGGAACTGTTCAACTCAGCTGAAGACGACTTAGTCATATTTGACTCGGTTTCAACCGAATCAACCGTATTAGACGAGTGAACCCATTCTTGATGATTTTCTTGCAAAGCTTCTTTTTCATCTTGCTTCAAAAGTGCAGAAGCGCCAACATGGTTGCTACATGGAGGAAGGCACTTGACATATTCTTGCAAATATCCCACTTCACGCTTCTTCTTGAGTGCTTTATAAGCATGTCGATATTCTGCTGGTAATTCCTCAAGAGTTGGCGTAGTAAATTCGTTGACGCTATTCCCTGTGAGCTTTGACTTGATCTTGTCCACTTGGGCCACATATTTTTCTTTAAACTCAGCCCTGCTTGGATCGGCTTGCCCCCCAATACTTTTACGAACTTTCGGCAATGAATTGATGTTGCCGAAACTTTGGGATTGTATAGGGGCTGTATAACATGCTGCAATGATAGGTGAAGATGTGTCCACTGTTGTTGAATATTTTCTCACGCTAATTTGATCAATCGGCAACACTTCGTCTTCTTTTAAAACCCTAGCTCTTATTGCCTCATAATCAGGAACCAATCCCTTTTCGTGTTGCTCAAGGCAAATAGCACTAATCTTCTTATTTTGGGCTAAACTTTTTAATGCAGCCAGAGCCACCTCATCTCCTGTAATATTAGGCACATTTGCTCCTATAGAATCTCCATCTACTCGGCTATAACCGCGAAGGCGAGCCGAGTCATGAATATTTTTAGTTTCATATGCCCCTGAACAATTAATCTTATAAGGTATAGTATATGATGTTTGAGGATAACTAGCCAAATAACTACATGATGCATGGCCGATTCCCCCGTCCATCGGCATGTTTGGGGATGAACCCGCATATCGCGAGTCGGCAGCCGATGGACAAAACTGTGAGATGCCCTCATGTACATGAGGTGTCATATATTGATCACTCGAACAAATCATGTTATTCATCGGGATATTGAAAGGTGTTGCCGATGCACGAAAGTTCAGATTCATAAGTTGCATGTCGCGGTTCTGTGAATTCCAAGTTTCTCCAATGGAATAACTAGTCGGCCTTTGCTCGTTAGGGCTAGCCGACATGACATGTCCATTGAAAGATCTAGCAACATCAACATAATGGCTATTTGCATCTACATAAGGAGATTGATGATACATGTTACCGTTGTAGATTGCAGCCGCTTGATGACGCTCTCCTCGTAGCAAGAACAGGCCGGAGACTGTTCAAAGCTTCGTCCCCAGGGGAGTCGCCAAAAAGTGTGTTCGCACACGAACACGTCACCGTGTACCTTCAACGCCGAGGGTGATGCACCGCAGCTCACGTCGAAGGAGACCCGTCCGGAAGCGCGGTACGCAAGCAATCCGGCGGGCGCTTTTGAAGACCCGAAACCCCACGCGTTCGGGAGGGACCCCGTCTGAACGCGCGGCGGCTATGGGCTGCCCTAGGTCGACCTGATCGCCCCTAGGGCCTCGAGGTTCGCCGCCCTGCAACAAGAAGAACAGACGAAGAACGAGGAAGAAGAAGAACAAGGGTTTAAGAGAAAAGATAAAAGATAAAAAGTGGTAGATGATTTGATCGATTGTGTGTTGTTCAATCGGCCGTCACCCCTTAGGTATATAAGAGGCGGCTGGACTTCCCGTGCAAGGAAAAGGCTTGGATTCACGTCCAAAACCCTAGCCAAATTCGGATTGGTTTTGTCCGAACTTTCCAAAACTGTTCGGTTTAAACTGGTTGTACCTTGCGGGTAATATTTGAGGTGGTAAACGACCTCGGATGGAAAAGAGCCCAAAAGCAATCTTGACCGTTTCGACGAGACGAACAACTTTCATGTTGAACGTTTTTCGATTTGAAGCAATCTTCTCGGCCAAAACGGTCACGCGATGCAGGCTGTTATTCGCGCTACCCATCAGACACGTGGCTGGTGGGGCGCGCCACTTATGGCTCTATGACAGGGCTGTGTTCGGATGGCTGTAACTTTTGCATACGAACTCGGATTGGGATGATTTTTATATCAAAATCGACCGTTTCGACGAGACGAAGAGAATTCGTGTAGAAAGTTTTTCCATGTGAGACAGTGTTGGTGGTCTAATCTGCCGAATACTGATCTAGATATAAAATCTCAGTGCTTTGAGCATAGTTTTGGCACTCGAGATGAGATCGGATGACAATGGCCCAAACATCAAAAATGTTCACCTCGACAATACGAAACTTTTTCACTTTGAGCACTTTTCCATTTAAAGCCATCTTATTTGCTTTTTATGCCGTGCCAAAATCTGGTGTCAACACCCAGCTCACCCCACCGCAGCAGCCCTCTATGAACGCCGCCCGCGCCGCATCCCGCTCTGTGCCCTTCTCGCGGAGCTCGCCGCCTCGCCGTGGCCGCTAGTCCGCCCCGACCACATGTCCCCGTGGCCCTACTGCCTCCCCATTCGCTGTCGTCCGCTCCACCCCGTCGAGCGGGCGCCCACACCCGCACGCCCGTTAGCACCCGCCTCGTTTGGCCCTTGGGCAAATGACGACAGGGTCACACGACCCTAAAATGAAAACAAAATTGAAAATAGGAAGATAAATAAATTAAAATTAACTTAATTAAATAATAATTAATTAATTATGTTTTATTAATTAACTTAACATTAATTAACTTGCTATTCAACTAACTAGTCTTGTTATTACTAATCAGTGTATGACAGGGGGACCTCCCCCATGTTGACCAGTCAAACTTTGACTGGTCAACTGGGTCCCCTTGGCCCACATGTCAGCCATATTGTACCCTGCTGGGTACACTTTGTGGGTGCACTTAGCATTTTTTCTTATAAATCCAAATTAAAATAAATTCAAAAAATGAATAAAACTTTGAAAATTAATATAAAGTAATCCATAACTCGGATGAAAATACTTTGTGCGTGAAAGTTGCTCAGGCCGACGAGATGAATCCGAATACGTAGTCCGTTCGTCTACCACACGTCCCTAGCATAGCGAACATGTAACCGTTCCCCTCGGTTCCGTTTGTCCGGAAATGCCTAACAACGGGAATACTTTCCGGGATGTTTTCCCGCTTCGCTAGTATCGCCTAGTACCGCGTTAGGGCACACCTAGCACCATTTATTGCCATGTCATGCATCTATTTGCATTGTATTTATTGTTTCTTCCCCATCTTCTCTTCGGTAGACTTCGAGACTGGCGCCACTACTGCTGCCCCGATCGACTACGGTGTTGACAACCCGTCCTTCTCCGCCGAGCTTCCAGGCAAGCCAACCCGCTTTGATCAACCTGATATCGCTGATGTCTACTATGCAACCTTCTTCTTGTAGACGTTGTTGGGCCTCCAAGTGTAGAGGTTTGTAGGACAGTAGCAAATTTCCCTCAAGTGGATGACCTAAGGTTTATCAATCCGTGGTCTCTCTCAAACAACCCTGCAACCAAATAACAAAGAGTCTCTTGTGTCCCCAACACACCCATTACAATAGAAAATTGTATAGGTGCACTAGTTCGGCGAAGAGATGGTGATATAAGTGCAATATGGATGGTAGATAAAGGTTTTTGTAATCTGAAAATATAAAAACAGCAAGGTAACTAATGATAAAAGTGAGCACAAACGGTATTGCAATGCTTCGAAAAACAAGGCCTAGCGTTCATACTTTCACTAGTGCAAGTTCTCTCAACAATAATAACATAACTGGATCATATAACAATCCCTCAACGTGTAACAAAGAGTCACTCCAAAGTCACTAATAGCGGAGAACAAACGAAGAGATTATTGTAGGGTACGAAACCACATCAAAGTTATTCTTTCCGATCAATCCATTGGGCTATTCCTATAAGTGTCCCAAACAGCCCTAGAGTTCATAGTAAAATAACACCTTAAGACACAAATCAACCAAAACCCTAATGTCACCTAGATAGTCCAATGTCACCTCAAGTATCCGTGGGTATGATTATACGATATGCATCACACAATCTCAGATTCATCTATTCAACCAACACAAAGAACTTCAAAGAGTGCGCCGAAGTTTCTACCGGAGAGTCAAGACGAAAACGTGTGCCAACCCCAATGCATAGATTCCCAAGGTCACGGAACCCGCAAGTTGATCACCAAAACATACATCAAGTGAATCAATAGAATACCCCATTGTCACCATGGGTATCCCACGCAAGACATAGATCAAGTGTTCTCAAATCCTTAAAGATTCAATCCGATAAGAAAACTTCAAATGTAAACCTCAATCCATTACAAGAAAATAGTGGGGGAGAAGCATAATAAGATCCAACTATAAAAGCAAAGCTCGCGATACATCAAGATCGTGCCATATCAAGAACACGAGAGAGAGAGAGAGAGAGGGAGAGAGAGAGAGAGAGAGAGAGAGAGAGATCAAACACATAGCTACTGGTACATACCCTCAGCCCCGAGGGTGAACTACTCCTTCTCGTCATGGAGAGCGCCGGGATGATGAAGATGGTCATCGGTGATGATTCCCCCCTCCGGCGGGGTGCCGGAATGGGGTCCCGATTGGTTTTTGGTGGGTACAGAGGCTTGCGGCAGCGGAACTCCCAATCTAGGTTTCTTTTTTGGGGGTTTCTGTATTTATAGGAATTTTCGGCATCGGAAACAAGTCAGGGGGATCTCCGAGTCATCCACGAGGCAGGCAGCGCGCCCAGGGGGTAGGGTGCACCCTCCACCCTCATGGATGGCTCGGGACTATTTTGGCCCAACTCTTTTACTTCGAGGGCTTCTTTTGATCCATAAAAAATCCACAAAAATAGGCAGGTCAATTGGACTCCGTTTGCAATTCCTTTCGTGTAAAACTCAAAAACTAGGAAAAAGCAGAAACTAGCACTGGCTCGAGGTTAATAGGTTAGTCCCAAAAATCATATAAAATAGCATATAAATGCATATAAAACATCCAAGATGGATAATATAATAGCATGGAACAATAAAAAATTATAGATACGTTGGAGACGTATCAAGCATCCCCAAGCTTAATTCTTGCTCGTCCTCGAGTAGGTAAATGATAAAAATAGAATTTTTGATGTGGAATGCTACCTAACATAATTATCAATGTAATTTTCTTTATTGTGGCATGAATGTTCAGATCCAAAAAATTCAAGACAAAAGTTAATATTGACATAAAAATAATAATACTTCAAGCATACTAACAAAGTAATCATGTCTTCTCAAAATAACATGGCCAAAGAAAGTTCATCCCTACAAAATCATATAGTTTGGCTATGCTCCATCTTCGTCACACAAAATATTCAAATCATGCACAACCCCGGTTTCAGCCAAGAAATTGTTTCATACTTTAGTATTCTCAAACTTTTTCAACTTTCACGCAATACATGAGCGTGAGCCATGGACATAGCACTATAGGTGGAATAGAACGGTAGTTGTGGAGAAGAAAAAAAGGAGGATAATGGTCTCACAATAACTAGGCATATTAATGGGCTATGGAGATGCCCATCAATAGATATCAGTGTGAGTGAGTAGGGATTGCCATGCAATGGATGCACTAGAGCTATAAAAGTATGAAAGCTCAACAAAATAAACTAAGTGGGTGTGCATTCAACTTGCTTGCTCACGAAGACCTAGGGCATTTTGAGGAAACCCATTATTGGAATATACAAGCCGAGTTCTATAACGAAAATTCCCACTAGTATATGAAAGTGACAAAATAAGAGACTCTCTATCATGAATATCATGGTGCTACTTTGAAGCACAAGTGTGGAAAAATGATAGTAGCATTGTCCCTTCTCTCTTTCTCTCTCTCTCTCTCTCTCTCTCTCTCTCTCTCTCTCTCTTGTTTGGCTTCTTTAGCCTCCTTTTTTTCATTGGCTTCTTTGGCCTCTTTTTTTATTTCCTCACACAAGACTGTGCTCTATTAATGATAATCATCACATTTTTATTTACTTACAACTCAAGAATTACAACTCGATACTTAGAACAAAATATGACTCTATATGAATGCCTTTGGCGGTGTACCGGGATGTGCAATGAATCAAGAGTGACATGTATGAAAAAGTTATGAATGGTGGCTTTGCCACAAATACGATGTCAACTACATGATCATGCAAGGCAATATGGCAATGATGTAGTTTGTCATAATAAACGGAACGGTGGAAAGTTGCATGGCAATATATCTCGGAATGGCTATGGAAATGCCACAATAGGTAGGTATGGTGACTATTTTGAGGAAAGAAAATGGTGGGTTTATGGTACCGGCGAAAGTTGCGTGGTACTAGAGAGGCTAGCAACAGTGAAAGGGTGAGAGTGCGTATAATCCATGGACTCAACATTAGTCATAAAGAACTCACATACTTATTGCAAAAATCTACAAGTCATCAAAAACAAGAACTACACGCATGCTCCTAGGGGAAGGGTTGGTAGGAGTTAACCATCGCACGATCCCGACCTCCACACATAAGGAAGACAATCAAAGAAACACCTCATGCTTCAAATTTGTTACACAACGGTTACCATACGTGCATGCTACGAGACTTTCAAACCTCAACAAAAGTATTTCTCAAATTCACAATTACTCGACTAGCATGACTCTAATATCACCATCCTCATATCTCAAAATAATCATCAAGCATCAAACTTCTCATAATATTCAACACACTTTATATGAAAGTTTTTATTATATCCCTCTTGCATGCCCATCATATTAGGACTAAATTCATAACCAAAGCAAATTACCATGATGTTCTAACAGACTCTCAAAATAATATAAGTGAAGCACTTAGAGTTTATCAATCTATTATATACTTAAAACAGAAGTCAAATAAGACACCATATTCTTCCACATAATTCAAAATAATATACATCATTGATGGGTAATACTTACGGCTGAGATTTAAAGACATTACGTTACATGGAAAAGTAATAAACTTATGTCTATTGAACTGACGCGTACAAGGTTTGTGAAAAAGCTGGAAAGAATATATAGTAAGATCATGTGACTTTGTATGCCTTCGTAAGCTACAAGTATACTATACAAAACATGCAAAAAAAAGAGGCCGGCCATATGTGATTAAAATTCCTATTAGCACACACACACACACACGTATTAATACTCTTTCCTTTTTGTGCAGCTCCTGGACTCCTTGCAATCCACTCCACGCAAAGCTTGATAGAGGCAATGTATATTGTTCGATAGAAACAATTAAAACGTATCACGTACAAAAATATTTTTTCAAGCATAACCAAAAGCGAAAATTGCATGGAGCAATAAGTACGATCGGCTGTGTTAAAAAAATATAAGTATGACCAGCCTCCCAAGGCCATACGTACTAGGACTCTTCCAAGCAAAGAAGGAAAAACATACACGGACTCTTTCATGGAAAATAACAGTAAAAAGAAAAAGAAAACAGATTCATGATTGGCCGGCAAAGCCCAAAACAAATCCCGTAGATGCCCTAGATTAGTTTTCCTTATCTCGGATCTAACATAATGTCATGTCCAAGCAAAACAAATAACAAAAAGGAAGATAAAAAATAGGTTCACGTACTCCCAATCCATATCCTCGGCGGCCATCGTCGAAGTACGCAGCCTCCCAACTCACATACATGTCCTCGGCCGCCATAGACACATCCAAGTTTTCTTCAGTGTACTCATGCACATTCGGGTTGCACAGTGCCTCGGATTTACCTCTCGCATGTGGATGCCGCCGACGTCCTCTTGCACGCCGCCGACGATGCTACTAAGTACCATGGGCTATACGTTGACATCTTCATCTTTCTAACTCGCCTCATGCATGCATCCTGATCAGCAAGGAGATAGGTATAGGATGGATGTAAGACTCAGCACCAACAAGATCGATCAAAGCAAGAGCTAGCTAGGTACTTACTTTTCATAAGATGATATAAGAAGGATGGAAGACTTGCCTTGCAACCAATAGAGAGAAAGGGATAGCTACTCTCTTTTTTGGCATCGGAAACAAGTCAGGGGGATCTCCGAGTCATCCACGAGGCAGGCGGCGCGCCCAGGGGGTAGGGTGCACCCTCCACCCTCATGGATGGCTCGGGACTATTTTGGCCCAACTCTTTTACTTCTAGGGCTTCTTTTGATCCATAAAAAATCCACAAAAATAGGCAGGTCAATTGGACTTCGTTTGGTATTCCTTTCCTGTAAAACTCAATAACTAGGAAAAAGCATAAACTAGCACTAGCTCTAGGTTAATAGGTTAGTCCCAAGAATCATATAAAATAGCATATAAATGCATATAAAACATCCAAGATGGATAATATAATAGCATGGTACAATAAAAAATTATAGATATGTTGGAGACGTATCAAGCATCCCCAAGCTTAATTCTTGCTCGTCCTCGAGTAGGTAAATGATAAAAATAGAATTTTTGATGTGGAATGCTACCTAACATAATTATTGATGTAATTTTCTTTATTGTGGCATGAATGTTCAGATCCCAAAAATTCAAGACAAAAGTTAATATTGACATAAAAATAATAATACTTCAAGCATACTAACAAAGTAATCATGTCTTCTCAAAATAACATGGCCAAAGAAAGTTCATCCCTACAAAATCATATAGTTTGGCTATGCTCCATCTTCGTCACACAAAATATTCAAATCATGCACAACCCCGGTTTCAGCCAAGAAATTGTTTCATACTTTAGTATTCTCAAACTTTTTCAACTTTCACGCAATACATGAGCGTGAGCCATGGACATAGCACTATAGGTGGAATAGAATGGTAGTTGTGGAGAAGACATAAAGGAGGATGATGGTCTCACATTAACTAGGCATATTAATGGACTATGGAGATGCCCATCAATAGATATCAGTGTGAGTGAGTAGGGATTGCCATGCAACGGATGCACTAGAGCTATAAAAGTATGAAAGCTCAACAAAATAAACTAAGTGGGTGTGCATCCAACTTGCTTGCTCACGAAGACCTAGGGCATTTTGAGAAAACCCATTATTGGAATATACAAGCCAAGTTCTATAACGAAAATTCCCACTAGTATATGAAAGTGACAAAATAAGAGACTCTCTATCATGAATATCATGGTGCTACTTTGAAGCACAAGTGTGGAAAAATGATAGTAGCATTGTCCCTTCTCTCTCTCTCTCTCTCTCTCTCTCTCTCTCTTGTTTGGCTTCTTTAGCCTCCTTTTTTTCATTGGCTTCTTTGGCCTCTTTTTTTATTTCCTCACACGATACTGTGCTCTATTAATGATAATCATCACATTTTTATTTACTTACAACTCAAGAATTACAACTCGATACTTAGAACAAAATATGACTCTATATGCATGCCTTTGGCGGTGTACCGGGATGTGCAATGAATCAAGAGTGACATGTATGAAAAAGTTATGAATGGTGGCTTTTCCACAAATATGATGTCAACTACATGATCATGCAAGGCAATATGGCAATGATGGAGTTTGTCATAATAAACGGAACGGTGGAAAGTTGCATGGCAATATATCTCGGAATGGCTATGGAAATGCCACAATAGGTAGGTATGGTGACTATTTTGAGGAAAGTAAATGGTGGGTTTATGGTACCGGCGAAAGTTGCATGGTATTAGAGAGGCTAGCAACGGTGGAAGGGTGAGAGTGCGTATAATCCATGGACTCAACATTAGTCATAAAGAACTCACATACTTATTGCAAAAATCTACAAGTCATCAAAACCAAGAACTACACGCATGCTCCTAGGGGTAGGGTTGGTAGGAGTTAACCATCGTGCGATCCCGACCTCCACACATAATGAAGACAATCAAAGAAACACCTCATGCTTCAAATTTGTTACACAACGGTTACCATACGTGCATGCTACGAGACTTTCAAACCTCAACAAAAGTATTTCTCAAATTCACAATTACTCGACTAGCATGACTCTAATATCACCATCCTCATATCTCAAAATAATCATCAAGCATCAAACTTCTCATAATATTCAACGCACTTTATATGAAAGTTTTTATTATATCCCTCTTGCATGCCCATCATATTAGGACTAAATTCATAACCAAAGCAAATTACCATGCTGTTCTAAAAGACTCAAAATAATATAAGTGAAGCACTTAGAGTTTATCAATCTATTATATACTTAAAACAAACGTCAAATAAGACACCATATTCTTCCACATAATTCAAAATAATATACATCATTGATGGGTAATACTTACGGCTGAGATTTAAAGATATTACGTTACATGGAAAAGTTATAAACTTATGTCTATTGAACTGACGCGTACAAGGTTTGTGAAAAAGCTGGAAAGAATATATAGTAAGATCATGTGACTTTGTATGCCTTCGTAAGCTACAAGTATACTATACAAAACATGCACAAAAAAAGAGGCCGGCCATATGTGATTAAAATTCCTATTAGCACACACACACATATTAATACTCTTTCCTTTTTGTGCGGCTCCTGGACTCCTTGCAATCCACTCCACGCAAAGCTTGATAGAGGCAATGTATATTGTTCGATAGAAACAATTGAAACCTATCACGTACAAAAATATTTTTTCAAGCATAACCAAAAGCGAAAATTGCATGGAGCAATAAGTACGATCGGTTGTGTTAAAAAAATATAAGTATGACCAGCCTCCCAAGGCCATACGTACTAGGACTCTTCCAAGCAAAGAAGGAAAAACATACACGGACTCTTCCATGGAAAATAACAGTAAAAAGAAAAAGAAAACAGATTCATGATTGGCCGGCAAAGCCCAAAACAAATCCCGTAGATGCCCTAGATTAGTTTTCCTTATCTCGGATCTAACATAATGTCATGTCCAAGCAAAACAAATAACAAAAAGGAAGATAAAAAATAGGTTCACGTACTCCCAATCCATATCCTCGGCGGCCATCGTCGAAGTACGCAGCCTCCCAACTCCCATACATGTCCTCGGCCGCCATAGACACATCCAAGTTTTCTTTAGTGTACTCATGCACATTCGGTTTGCACAGTGCCTCAGATTTACCTCTCGCTTGTGGACGCCGCCGACGTCCTCTTGCACGCCGCCGACGATGCTGCTAAGTACCATGGGCTATGCATTGACAGCTTCATCTTTCAAACTCGCCTCATGCATGCATCCTGATCAGCAAGGAGATAGGTAAAAGATGGATGTAAGACTCAGCACCAACAAGATCGATCAAAGCAAGAACTAGCTAGGTACTTACTTTTCATAAGATGATATAAGAAGGATGGAAGACTTGCCTTGCAACCAGTAGAGAGAAAGGGATAGCTACTCTTTTTTCAAATATCTAGGTATGTACTGGAACATGATATGTATATGTTTTTTTAACACACCTATTTCTGTACAATACAACATAGTCTATATAATTTTCAAGAGTGTGGTTTTCTGTAGCTCAGGCTACATGCAACCTCTTATCTTCAACCCTTCAGCTTTGCTTTGAGATCCGTACTCTTCAACTAACTTACAACATGAAGATTTCTCTTTTTTGTTTCTCTCAAACGACACACCATATGAACTTCAAACTTTGCAGATCGAAAAAACATTAGAACATCAATGTGTGAAAAAACTTTCAGATTTTTTGGTACGATATAAATATACAAAATAACATTTTCTTTGACTAAAAATATTATTTTAAGTATTTAAATGCATGAAAAAATCTGAAAGTTTTTTTCCCACATTGATGTTCTAATGTTTGTTCGGTCTGCAAAATTTGAAGTTCATATGTTGTCTCGTTTGAGAGAAACAAAAAAGACAAATGCATTCGTACGGATCGCGATGTAGAATTGGATGGTGAAGATAAGGGGTACCACGTAGCTTGAGCTACAAAGAAACTTTGTGAATTTTCAACATGTCAACATTAGCATTGTGAAACAAATATCCGTGTATATATCATGTCTTGACTGTGTCTTGACAAGCCTATAAATATTTGTAACTTACTTAACTATGTCTTGACATACACAATCATAAAACAATACCTAGGTATCACTTATTTTATTGGGAATTTGGCATGAATAAGATTATATTTAGATACCTGAACTATCATTCATGTTAGATGTGTGTATTGCGTTGCTTAATTTATACCCCTCTCTCTTATTATTCCCTAGCACCGATTTTTTATTATCTCCATGTCTAGCATTTCTTTGACCTAATTTGTGGAATTGGTAAAAAAACAAGAAATTAGCAATTCAGAATTGATATAGGTTCCACATAAATCAATTAAATGAGCCGAATTCTGACATTTTTTTATAGGAATGAGCATGTATATATTTGTCTAAGAAAAGTCAACCTGAAGTAACATGTCGAACTAAAATAAGGTTAGCGAGAGAGGTTGGCCCAAGTAGAACAAATATGCCACCCATATTTCTTAGACTCTGATATTACTCAGAACAATGATCGGTACAACGGTCAACTAGGTCATGTATAAGCAGGTATGAATACATGTCATATTACATACGTGCAAAAATTTGGAGCTTTTAAGATAAAAAATGTTCCTGAAAATCATGAGAAAAAAGCACATATCCATCTCGCAAACCACTACAGAAAGGAGTGTTCATACCGCAAGCGATGGCAGCAAGATAGGATTCCCGGCATCAATAGAGTATGACATGTATATGATGGCAGACCTTACTTTTTCTTCAGAGAAATGTCAGCAGCTTACTTGATTTTGTGTTCCCATCTTTCTAATTCAGTCTAACCGTGCACCAAGGAACTCATTAGGACTATGCACTAGGTAAGACCATCTTTCACTATCTTTATAACTGGATGTGATGACGAGAGAGTATCTTAAAGTGGAACCCCAAATTTTATAATATTTCACGATCTTTAAAACAGTTTATTACCACCTTTGTGTTTTTTAAAGATTTCTCCAAAACAATACAGGAATAAAACACATATCACCAGCAAGGAGAGTATGTCAATGCCTACCTATTGGCGGTTGTGGTTTCAATGCAACCATCATGTTTTTTATCATTGTAACCGGATGTGATGACGAAATACAGACGATGAGAGTATCTTAAAGTGGAAACCAACTTTTTTAATATACTTGATCTTTAAAACAGTATATTAGCACCTTTGTGCTTTTTAAAAGATTTCTCCAAAATAATACATGGAATAAAACAGGAGGGACGTTTTGGCTCCCGGGAGCATTTGCTCCTGGATGAACAATACCAACAAAAAGTGGTAAAATGTTTTCAAAAAAGTCTGACCTTTTTTGTGGGTGTTCATGTTAGGGTCGCAAACATGCTTGACAATTTTCAAGTGAAATGAAGCAATAGTGTTTTGTCGGTGAAAAAAACAAATTTGGGTTGACATTTTGGATATCAATTTTTTTGGTTTTTTTTTTGCAGATGACAAAATGTTTAACCTTTTTGCCTAAATTTGTAGTTAGCATTTGGATGTGACTATAAATACATAAATATTTTGTTGAAATATTTTGACATATAAAAAATTATTTTTCGCGTGTAGGAGCACTTGCACCCGGGAGGCAAATTGGATTTCCGAAATAAAACATATATCATCGGCAAGGTGAGTTTATTAATACCCACCTAATGGCTATTGTGGTTTTAATGCAACTAGCATGTTTTTTACTATGTAAATATTCAGGTGTATATATATAAATACCGACAAGGAGTATCCTCCAAATCCTTTGCGGGCATCCTATATGGTCTCTTAGAAATTGGCCCGGTGCCTGGCAAAAGTTCAATCAAAAACTCTATATCTCTATCCGGTGGCATGCCAGGTAACTCCTCTGGGAACACATCCGGATAATCCTTTACTACTGGCACTTCCTCCTGAACAACTCCCGTGAGAGAATGCACTTGAGTTCTTATAGGCGAATGCCTAGATACATACTTAATCCTTTTCCCTCCGGGGTGGTGAGCAAAATAGACTTAATGGCACAGTCAATGTTACCTCCATACTTCGATAGCCAATCCATACCTAATATCACATCCAATCCTTGTAACTCCAGAACTATTAGGTCAGAGGGGAAAGTGTGGCGTCCTATGATCAATGGCGTCTGAAAACACCCTTGGTGTGCCATATAATCTGCTCCAGGCGAACTTACTAACATGGGGGTGTTAAGAACTCGGGTGGACATCCTATGTCTATTTACGAATCCCCTTGAAATATATCAATGCGATGCACCAGTATCGAAAAGAACTATTGCGGTAAATGTCTTAACCAAAAACTTACCGACAACAGCATCTGGTTGCTCTTCTACCTCCTCCACAGTCACGTGGTTCACTTGTCCTTTCTTGAACGGGTTGGGCTTCTTCGCGGCGCTTCCATTGCCGTTCCCATTCTTAGCTTCTGGGCATTCATTGGCATAATGTCCATTCTTCCCGCACTTGTAACAAGTGACATGGCTAAAATCCCTCTTGGTGGGTGTGGACGGTGTAGGGCGGTTCTGGTTTCCGTTGGCTCCATTCCCATTTCCATTGCCATTCTTGGTGCCATTGTGGTTGTGCGAGCTACCTCCTCCATGGGTATGCTGAAACTGTCCTACCGCTTTAGGGGTAAAGCGGGGCTTCTGTTGAGCTCCAGAATTATACTTCCCTTGCCCATACTTCCTCTTGCGACTCTCAATCTGCTGGTGCTTCCTTTCAATCATCAGAGCGCGGTCAACCAACTCCTGGTAGTTATTGAAAGTTACCACCATCAACTGTACGCTCATCTCATCATTCAGCCCTTCCATGAATCTCTCCTGCTTAGCGGCATCTGTGGCCACATCATCTGGGGCATAACGAGATAGGGTACTAAACTCATCCACGTACCGGGCCATAGTACGATTCCCTTGGCGCAAATTGCGAAACTCCCGTTTCTTCATACTCATGGCTCCAGTTGAGACATGGGCGGTACGAAAAGCTTGCTGAAACTGATCCCAAGTCACATGGCTACAGGGTAAGTGGCTGTGTAATTCTCCCACCATGCTGCGGCTGGTCCAGACAACTGGTGTGCGGCAAATCGCACCTTCTCAGCATCCGAGCAATTGGCGGTGGTCAAATCCCTTCCAATCTTGCGTAGCCAGTCATCAGCCACAATTGGTTCGATGCTGCTAGCAAACACGGGTGGTTACAACCTTAAGAAACGTGTCAGGTTGTCCACGGGTGGTGGTGGTGGAGAGTTGTTGTTGTTGTTCTAGTTGTTCTGAGTGTTCTGGACAAGAAGTTGCATCAAGGTGTTCTGCTGCTGGATCAACTGGGTGAGCTCAGGGGGAAACTCAAATTCACGTCTTGGAGGCATCTGATGGGTGTAGAGGGAAGAGATTAGAATAGAAAAGGGGTCTAAGGGAAAATCAATACCCATATGCACATGACACAAACACACAATCAATTCACACCAATCAATTTCAAACAAGGTCTTACAATTCTAACGATCGTTTACAAAAGTGCTCTATAACTAATATATGGAAGTAAACTACTAGTCACAGGGTGGTCATCTAAAAATATTGATCGACAGAGGATTCCATTATATCTGCTCCAGCTTCATCTTCATAGTCTTCGTCCTTGCTATCCTCAGCTTCCGAATCTGTGTCATCTATGATGATATAGTCTTCTGGTGGAATCTCCTTGGGTTCTTCTTCCTCGTCTTCTTCTCCCATGAGTATCCCTAACTTCTGTGTCAAATCATCATTCTTCTCCACAAGTATTTTCGTCTCCTCCTCATATCCATCGCGTGTAGACTTGAGTTCTTCTTCTAGCTCCAAATTCCTATTTAGGGCCTTCTTCAAATCTATCATCCCTGCACACATATGGTGCTCCTGGCGACGAATGTGGTGGTTCAACTCCTGGATGAATGCTGCAATGGATCTATCCTTTCGGGTGCTGATCATATCTCAATTCTCATCTCGGCGTCCACAAATCTGGTAGATAGTGTCCTTTAGCTCCTACTTGTAGACTTCTCCAATCATTCCCATAGCAATGTGGGCTGCCATGCTCCTTCCTAGGCTCCATGTAGGCGCATTAAAGGAAAATGCTATGAGTGAGGTGACAGGTGCAAACGTCCTTCCTGGAACTTGGGCTTGAATCAACCAACGCTCCTCCTCAGGTAGAGTGGCATTGTAGGTTCCGGTGAAACTTGGTAATCCAATGTTTAGATATCTGGTGACTTCCTTCAGGTGTCGTCCAAATGGTGTATCATCATCCGGTTGCATGAACTTGTGCTTTGCTTCCACCATCCTAAAGAGTAGAAAAGATGAGGAGTCAAAAAAGAGAAGAGTGAATTGTGCTCTAGGGCTTGTCTTAGTGGTCGTGTCCTACAGTCAACGTGTGCACTGATACCATCTTGTAGCGACCAGACCTCAAACAGTCTGATCTCTGTGCATCAGTGTCATCCCTTGATCAGTAATGCTGACACGCACAGTACTCGAAGGATTTATAACAGAGTAGCAATCACACACTTATTACATCGATAGTCCAACGATGAATTTATTACAAATAATATGGCTGAAGGCCATCTAACACGATAACAGCGGAAGGCTTGGAAGATAAGTGAGTCCATCAACTCCAGCGGCATCACTGAGTATAGAACCACGACCTAAAAAGGGGCATCTTACTCGTCGTCTGAAAAGTCTGCAACATGAAACATTGCAGCCCGAAAACGGGTCAGCACATGGAATATGCTGGCAAGGTAACACAGAAGAATGCAATGAAAGCAAAGCTATACTATATGCAATATGGCTGGTGGAAAGCTCTATGGTTAAGTTTTTGCGTAAAGCCAATTTTTCCCTACTTCAAAGGAATAGATTTTAATTAACTATCATGGTAGTTGAAACATCGTTGAGAAGATAGACATCCTCTCGACCCCAATTAAAATAATCATTAAACCCAACAATATTAATTAGAGTAACATGATGAGATTCACATGATAATCCAAGTACTAGATACTCAAGACGTCCGTAACCGGGGACATGGCTAATCATGATCAGTTTGTACACTCTGCAGAGGTTTGTGCACTTTTCCCCACAAGACTCGATCTCCTCCGTTTGTTTTCTCGCACTACATGGTGTTTGAGAAACGGATGACCGAGACACAGTCTTTCCGAAGAGGTCCCCTTAACCAGATAGATTGGCCGGTACACCTACAAAACCCACTACATCTGCTAGCCCATCATGGAAAGGTTTCCCACAACTTACTCAACTATGCGAGAGCCCATATTGGCATGTGGCTGCACACGGAAGTTTCTAGTATGAAAAATCTCATGATCCCTTTTAGCCTGGGTGGCGGTCCAAAAGAAAAACAGGCAATCACTGGAATACCCAGATGCCTCAATCCACCCAGATGTGTATTAATGTTGCCACCTTAAGTTGAACCCTTAATTAACAAACTCACATCTGTCATGGATTTCACTCAAACCCAAACCACGTCTACGAGCATAGCATGTCCTAACAAGAAACGTAGAAGTAACTCCCAAGGGTTTGAATCTAATGCAGGTAATAGGTACTACCTCAAACTACTTCCCAATCCCACAAATTAATTAATCCTACTCATGCAATGTGTGAGGGTTGGACTAATGCAATGAAAACTGGGTAATTGGAAAGCATGATCAAAGTGTTACTTGCCTTGCTGATGATCCGCAAAACCTAGAGACTCAAAGTAGCAAGCGGCGCACTCCGGGTACTATATCGCAATCAAACAAGCACACAATAAGTACTTAACTAATGCACGGGTAAAACTCAAATAAGAGATCTAACCAGAAAGTTCAACTTAAGAACTCCGGTTTGCAAAAAGAATCAACTCGAAAGAAGCAACGAAACTCAAACTGCGAAAGAAACGAGCTTTGGTTTACTAGTTGGCCTAAAGTCAAATTTTACTGTAGCCAAAGCTTTGTTCAAGTTGATTAAACGTAAAGAGGGCATCGAGACGAGGATCTGAGATTTTGAATCACCTGATTCCGACTCTCGAGCGAAAAGAAAAACGCGAAACAAGATCAGGGCAGAAATCACGATCGGAATAACCGCGGATAAATACGCCGGAAAAAAACGACGAACAGGCTTACGAACGAACGTTCGCTGTCTGCGGTTAACTAACGAAAACCGTTCGTTAAAACGAACGTACGGACGAACGTCCGCTAAATAGCTAAATCGAAAGAAAAAAACTGAACCGATCTAATCTAATAATAAAAAAACGAATCTACGGTTTTATTACTAAACTGATCGGTTTCTAAAAAAACCGATATACCTCGAATTCGAACTCCGGCGACGGGGTACTCCGGTGGGGCGAGGCGGCGGCGCGGCGGCGTCGCGGGGCGGCGGCTGCAGCAGGCGGGGCGGCGGCGTCGGGTGGCGGCGGGGCGGCGGCTGCAGGCGGCGGCGGCGGTGCTAGGCGGCGGCGTCAGGCTAAGGCGGCGGCTAGGGCGAGGCGAGGCGCTGGGCTGGGGCGATCGGGCCGGCTGGGGCGGCTTATAAAGCCCACAGTCCAACTCCTATACGAATCCTAAGTCGGTTCACTTTTTTTCTAAAAGAGTCCCGGCGCTGAAAAACTAACGAAAGAAATACCAAACGGACTCCAAAATTCCCAAAATAAATTTTCACCGTCCTCTAATAACATTTAGGACAAAGTGAACATTTTTCCCGGACCTAAATAAAATTTTGAAAAACGCGTATTTTTCCTATGCAAATAAATCAGCAAATAAATCCATAAAAATACCAAAAGTGATTTTAATATTTTTCCTCCAATATTTCTGTTATTTTGGAGAAGTCATATTATCTCCGCTCATATATTTTATTTAGAAATATTTTTAGGAGAGAAAAATAATTAGAATCACACTGTCCTCGTACAGGTATTCAAGCGAACTCAAATACGAAAACGATAAAATTCCCAACTCTCTCCATAGGTCCTTGAGTTTCTTAGAATTTCGAGGAACTCCACGAACAAAAGTGCAAAAACAAGAAATGCAAATATGATCTATGTATAACATTTCAAATTGAAAATTTGGGATGTTACAAGCACTAGAGCAAACGACAAACTACTCTAAAAGATATAAGTGAAGATCAATGAGTAGTTGAATAATTATGTAACTATGTGAAGATTCTATAACATTTAAGAATTTCAGATCTTAGGAAATTATTCAAACAACAAGCAAAACAAAATAAAACAACATGACGCTCCAAGAAAAACACATATCTTGTGGTGAATAAAAATATAGCTCCAAGTAAAGTTACCGATGAACTAAGACGAAAGAGGGATGCCTTCGGGGTCATCCCCAAGCTTAGGATCTTGGTTGTCCTTGAATATTACCTTGGGGTGCCTTCAGCATCCCCAAGCTTAGGCTCTTTCCACTCCTTATTCCATAGTCCATCGAATCTTTACGCAACACTTGAAAACTTCGCAACAGAAAACTCAACAGAAAACTCATAAGCTCCGTTAGTATAAGAAAATAAATCACCACTTTTGGTAATGTTGTGAACTCATTATAAATTCATATTGGTGTAATATCTACTGTATTCCAACTTCTCTATGGTTCATACCCTCCGATACTACTCATAAATTCATCAAATTAAGCAAACAACACATAGAAAACATAATTTGTCAAAATCAGAACAGTCTGTAGTAATCTGTAACTCTCGAATGCTTCTGTAACTCCACAAATTCTGAGATAAATTGGTGGAAGTGAGGAATTTGTCTATTAATCTTCTGCAAAAAGAATCAACTCAAAAGCACTCTTCTGTAAAAACTGACATCTAATCTCGTGAGCGCCAAGTTTCTGTTTTTTACAGCAAGATCACATTAACTTTCACCCAAGTCTTCCCAAAGGTTCTACTTGGAACTTTATTGAAACAAAAGCTATAAAAATGATTACTACAATATATTAATCACGTGGACACACAAAAACAGTAAGGGTAAATATTTGGTTGTCTCCCAACAAGCGCTTTTCTTTAATACCATTTTAGCTAGGCATAATGATTTCAATGATGCTCACATAAAAGATAAGAATTGAAACATAACGGGAGCATCATGAAGAATATGACTAACACATTTAAGCCTAAACCACTTCCTATGCATAGGGATTTTGTGAGCAAACAATTCATGGGAGCAAGAATCAACTAGCATAGGAAGCGAAAACAAGCAAAACTTCAAGATTTTAAGCACATAGAGAGGAAACTTGATATTATTGCAATTCCTACAAGCATATATTCCTCCCTCATAATAATTTTCAGTAGTATCATGAATGAATTCAACAATATAACCATCACATAAAGCATTATTTTCATGATCTCCAAGCATATAAATTTTATTACTCTCCACATAAGCAAATTTCTTCTCATGAATAGTACTGGGAGCAAACTCAACAAAATAACTATCATGTGAGGCATAATCCAATTGAAAATTAAGATCAAGATGACAAGTTTCATGGTTATCATTATTCTTTATAGCATATATGTCATCACAATATTCATCATAGATAGCAAATTTGCTCTCATAATCAATTGGAACCTCTTCCGAAATAGTGGATTCATCACTAAATAAAGTCATGACCTCTCCAAATCCACTTTCATAATTATCACAATAAGATTCAACACCCTCCAAATAGTGGAATCATTACTTCCTATGGTTGACACTCTTCCAAACCCACTTTCATCAATATAATCATCATAAATAGGAGGCATGCTTTCATCAAAATAAATTTGCTCATCAAAACTAGGGGGACAAAAATATCATCTTCATCAAACATAGCATCCCCAAGCATGGGACAAACATTAATTGCAGCAACTAAATTCTCAAACATGTCATTATCATCAAACATAGTATCCCCAAGCTTGGGCCTTTTCATATCATATGCATAATCACTCTCATCATTAATAGTATGGATAGCACCAATAGTATAGCAATTATCATCGTCACAATGTGTAATAGGAGCAACATCATTTGGAAGGGATACCTTTTTACCTTTGCTTCTCCGTATTTTCTTTTTCTTCCTCACATCATGTGTGGGTTTAATCCTCTTTTTGGAGCTCCTTATTAATGAGATTTGTTGAATAGAAAGCTCCTCCTCGTTACCTGATTCATCATAAGAAAGAATAAGAGGATATTGGGAAATCTCTTCCCTTCCATTAGTATTCTCTTCATCTTCTATTTGTTTTCTTGTCTTTATGTAGTTGGCAATACAAGGATTTTTAATGAAATTCACCGCACAATACATATAAATTTCCTCTAGATCAAAATCTAGAAGTTTATCAAGGACAAATTCTGGAATATCCTTAGTCATACGTTTTATTTCTTCATAACCCAAAAGCAAACTAAGTTCATTATGATGCACAAGGGAAATCAAGTCATCACAATTTTTGGACACGATTCGATCATGAAACTATTTGCATTAGAGATTTAAATGATCACGTTCATTGCAAAGTTCACAAGGATGGCAAAGAAATTTAAATTTTCAGAATAAATGTATAGCCTCTCTTGCAACCATTTAGTATATAAATACTTATGCCTTTTGCAAAATTTATCTTCCCTATTTGGTGTGTACTTGCAAAATCTATGCATTCCAAAAAAGTTCACATGCTTATAAGAGACATTTTCATCATGACTAGTGCAATCATCATTAGTACTATGGATATTCAAAGAGTCCATACTAACAACATTGCAATCATGCTCATCATTCAAAGATTTAGTGCCAAACATTTTAATGCATTCTTCTTCTAATACTTGGACACAATTTTCCTTTCCATCATTTTCACGAAAGACATTAAAAAGATAAAGCATATGAGGCACCCTCAATTCCATTTTCTTGTAGTTTTCTTTTATAAACTAAACTAGTGATAAAACACGAAACTAAAAGATTCGATTGCAAGATCTAAAGATATACCTTCAAGCACTCACCTCCCCGGCAACGGCGCCATAAAATAGCTTGATGTCTACTACGCAACCTTCTTCTTGTAGACATTGTTGGGCCTCCAAGTACAGAGGTTTTTAGGACAGTAGAAAATTTCTCTCAAGTGGATGACCTAAGGTTTATCAATCCGTGGGAGGCGTAGGATGAAGATGGTCTCTCTCAAACAAAAGAGTCTCTTGTGTCCCCAACACACCCATTACAATAGAAAATTGTATAGGTGCACTAGTTCGGCGAAGAGATGGTGATGCAAGTGCAATATGGATGGTAGATATAGGTTTTTGTAATCTGAAAATATAAAAACAGCAAGGTAACTTATGATAAAAGTGAGCACAAACGGTATCACAATGCTTCAAAACGAGGCCTAGGGTTCATACTTTCACTAGTGCAAGTTCTCTCAACAATAATAACATAATTGCATCATATAACAATCCCTCAACATGCAACGAAGAGTCACTCCAAAGTCACTAATAGCGGAGAACAAATGAAGAGATTATTGTAGGGTACGAAACCACCTCAAAGTTATTCTTTCCAATCAATCCATTGGGATATTCCTATAAGTGTCACAAACAGCCCTAGAGTTCATAGTAAAATAATACCTTAGGACACAAATAAACCAAAACCCTAATGTCAACTAGATACTCCAATGTCACCTCAAGTATCCATGGGTATGATTATACGATATGAATCACACAATCTCAGATTCATCTATTCAACCAACACAAAGAACTTCAAAGAGTGCCCCAAAATTTCTACCGAAGAGTCAAGACGAAAACGTGTGCCAACCACTATGCATTGATTCCCAAGGTCACAGAACCCGCAAGTTAATCACAAAAACATACATCAAGTGAATCAATAGAATACCCCATTGTCACCACGGGTATCCCATGCAAGACATACATCAAGTGTTCTAAAATCCTGAAAGACTCAATCCGATAAGATAACTTCAAAGGGAAAACTCAATCCATTACAAGAAGATATAGGGGGAGAAGCATCATAAGATCCAACTATAATAGCAAAGCTCGCGATACATCAAGATCGTGCCATATCACGAACACGAGAGAGAGAAAGAGAGAGAGAGAGAGAGAGAGAGAGAGAGAGAGAGATCAAACACATAGCTACTGGTACATACCCTTAGCCCCGAGCGTGAACTACTCCCTCCTCATCATGGAGAGCGTCGGGATGATGAAGATGGCCACCAGTGATGATTCCCCCCTCCGGCAGGGTGCCGGAACAGGGTCCCGATTGGCTTTTGGTGGTTACAGAGGCTTGCGGCGATGGAACTCCCGATTTAGGTTTCTTTTCGGGGGTTTATGTATTTATAGGTATTTTTGGCGTCGAGAACAAGTCAGTGGGGTCTCTGAGTCATCCACAAGGCAGGTGGCGCGCCTAGGGGGTAGGGCGCGCCCTCCACCCTCGTGGATGGCTCGGGACTCTTCTGACCTAACTCTTTTACTTCGGGGGCTTCTTTTGGTCCATAAAAAATCCACAAAAATATGCAGGTCAATTGGACTCCGTTTGGTATTCCTTTTCTGTAAAACTCAAAACAAGGAAAAACAGAAACTGGCACTGGGCGCTTTGTTAATAGGTTAGTCCCAAAGATCATATAAATAGCATATAAATGCATATAGAACATCCAAGATGGATAATATAATAGCATGGAACAATCAAAAATTATAGATACATTGGAGACGTATCAATCGCCCACTCTCCTCTCTCTTATTCTTGCATTGGGTTTGCTATTGTTGTTGATTCGATAGCTCCTATTCTGCTGCATAGCCTGTCATTGTTGCTACAACTGTTGATACCTTTACCTGCTATCCTAAATGCTTGGTATAGGATGCTTGTATTCCATTAGTGGCCCTACATCCTTGTCCGTCTGCCATGCTATACTATCGGGTCATGGTCACTTCGGGAGGTGATTACGGGTATATACTATATACTTGTTATACATGATACATGTTGTGACTAAAGTCGGGTCGGCTCGTAGAGTACCCGCGAGTGATTCACGGATTGGGGGCTGAAAGTACATTCTTCCCGATGGCCCTCTGTGTGGATCTTTGTGCTGTAGCGATAGGGCAGGTTGCGACCACCTAGGAGATAGGTGGGCCTAATCCATGGTCCTTGTCCGCGATTATTTCATAATAACACGCTTAACGAGTTTGGATATTTGATTTGAGTTGGGTCCTTGGCCTTATACGCACTAACTGCCACGTGGGACAAGATATGGGCAACCGGCATCATAGTATCAGCCGAAGCCTTCCAGACGTCAGCGACTGAGCAGCGCGCGCCGGGTTGGACTGGAACGCCCGCACTTGTATAAGGGGGCTAGGTCTGCTCACCGGCTATGTTCGCAACGTGCAGGAGTGCAAAGGGCAATGGGCCCAAGATCCCCCCGCGCTTAGGATTTAGACTGGCGTGCTGACCTCCCTGTCGGGCCTAGGTAGGGCTGCGATGTGTTGATCTTCCGAGGCCCGACATGACCCAGGAAAGTGTGTCCGGCCAGAGGGATCAAGCGTGTCGGGTTATGTGGTGCACCCCTACAGGGGAGTAATCAATTCGAATAGTCGTGTACATGGTAACAGGATGACCCGAAGTTGTATTTCGACCTCATGACAACTAGAATCAGATACTTAATAAAACACACCCTTTCAAGTGCCAGATACAACCTGGTGATAGCTTTCCCACAGGGTGACGAGGGGAGGGTCGTCGGGTAGGATTATGCTATACGATGTTACTTGGAGGCTTCTGGAAGTGTAGTCTTCGATAGGACTAGCTATCCCCCTCTTATTCTGGCATTCTGCAGTTCAGTCCACAGATACCACCCATATCATTGTTACCATTGCATATGTAGTGTAGATCCTTGCTTGCGAGTACTTTGGATGTGTACTCACGGTTGCTTAGCTCCCGCTTTTCCCCCTTTTTCCCTTCTTCTCGGATGATGCAACCAGGAGCCAGATGCCTTCACCGCCGACTACTACTACCTCACTGGAGCCTACTACTATGTGGAGTCTGCCGACGACCAGGAGTAGTTTAGGAGGATCCCAGGCAGGAGGCCTGCGCTTCTTCGATATGTATCCCTATTTGTGCTAGCCATCTTATGGCTCCTTGTTTAACTTATGTCTGTACTCAGATATTGTTGCTTCCGCTGACTCGTTTATGATCGAGCTTATGTATTCGAGCCCTCGAGGCCCCTGGCTTGTAATATGAAGCTTGTATGATCTTTAGTTTGTGTCTAGAGTTGTGTTGTGATATCTACCCATGAGTTCCTGATGTTGGTCGTACACATTTGCGTGCATCATCAGTGTGCGGTCAAATCGGGGCATCACAAGTTGGTATTAGAGCCGACTGCCTGTAGGAATCCCCCTTTCCAACTCCTTGGTATAATTTGAGTCTAGTCATTGAAAAACTTTTACTAACATGGCTATGTGGCTTATGGGCCCACGTCGCCATTGGGTGGTATTAGGAACTTTTATTCCCCATCTTTACTCTGGGACTCTGATCTCTCTTCTCTTCGGGTTAAAGGTTCTACTAACTCTAACATTAGGATCTCGTGATCACATCCACCCAGAGAGCCCCTTATCATAGATGATCGCATGCTGCACCAGAAATTTTCTGAAGATACTCTACGATGTTCTCTCGAGACTTCGTGCCATCGCTTTTGCAATTCCCTTCCATCGATAAACCCCCTATGGATAACCACATACACTCACCATTCATACAATCATTCCCCGTTGATCTTGTTCTTACAAGGTACCCTGAAATATGATGCACCCACCACATGGTTCCATCAGGATGAAGATGATGACCACCATTTGGTCTTTCCCACCTCACCTACACCACATGAGTGGAAGGAGAAAGGTAACATAGGTGAAGGTGATGTTCTCGTCCCACTAGTGGACTATGTTGACATTGATTTCTCTTGCATGATGTAGATCCACCTATTGCTATGCTTCGTGCTAGTATGATTTCCCCATGCGATGATTTACCCATTTATGATGAGTTTGATGATTGCCATGTGGAGTCTATTAGTTGTGATGCAATTTTTCATACAATTTCTTGTGATAATTCTCTTGGTGACATCATTTTTGACAATCCACTTGACTTGTCGTATGATATGCATGAGATCAACAATATGTCACATTTGCAATCTCATTGTAGTGACTATGCATATGCCATTAAAATAAACTCAATTTGCACTTATGGCATAGATGACAAGCCCATGGTTATTGGCATTTGTTTTTTTGTTTTGATATTGGCATGCTTCCTTTGCATCATATCCATCATACGCCATGCTATGATTACCTAGATTTGGGCATGCATTGCTTTGGATGTTGTTCCACTTATCCATATTATGCTTTCGATATTGCTCATGAGGAGGCCCCTATAGTTTCCTCATACATTTTAGGAGATTTTGACCATCCCATCCATTGCATGATTCTCATAATTGTGTGCACAATATGCTCCCCATGAATAAAAATGATATTGTTGTGCCACATACTTTCTCTAATTTGTGTCCCCATCATGATATACATGACAACTATTCTTTCATGATGGATGACATGTTTCTCTATCATGCCTCAAATTTCTTTGAGTGATGCTTATCTTGTGCTAACTCTAACGTGCACATACACATCATGATGGATTTTGTGTACATTTACCATACACACAATTTCTTTCGTCGGTGTCTCTTTTGTGTAGGTACCCATGAATACTTGTCAACTTCACAATCCCATGAGTTGACGAAATGAGGTCTAGAGAGCAATCATGACTTGGGATCCCATGGATTTTCTTTCCCACCACTCCTTTCGTGCAATGACTTCGCGCAATTCTTCTACATGACCCTCACATGGTTATGGGTTATTGTCCATTATATAACTTATGCCCATCTTGCCATGTTCCCTTTGCATGATATGCTCCTTCCAATTTGGATGACATGCTTTGGTGACTCATGCTTTGCATATCACATGACACTTGATTCTAGTACTTGTATGTGTATTTGCAGGCTTGGCAAAGATATCATTTGTTATTGCCATGTTTACTTTGTGCCCAATGCTTATGATCATGCTTTGAGCTTGATTTCTGATCGTGCTTGCGATATGTTATGTGCATTGTCTATGCCATTATTTGCCCACATGGCATGATTGCTATGATTTCATCTAGTGTGTTGCATCTTTGCTCCACTAGTTTGCATGACATGATTGATTTGCTTCCTTTGTGTATTGCATCATCTAGGATTCCTACTTGATCGTTTCATGCGGTTGATGACAACCATTTACATCATTTACACAAGATTGCTACTAAATGTTGTCATATGTCTCCATATGTTGCCTCTCTCATGCTAGATTACTTGCCATGTATTGACTGCAACAATGATTTTAGTCTTGCTAATGAGATTGCCCCCATAACATTCTCGCATATATTTGGATATTTTGAAATATTTCTTGGGAAGCATGCTTGTCTTACTTCTTTTCACCACATACATAGTGCCATGAATATTGCCATTATTGCATCATATTATTCATGCACTTGTGCTTCTAATGGTTGTGTGCAAGAGAAGAGAACCATCATGATGGATGATGTGTTCATGTAACATGCACATACGTTCTTTGCTTTGTTGTGTGTATGTGCAGGGTCCTTCGACTACATGTCAACTTCCACTTCACATGAGTTGACACTCCGAGCTCTTGAGAGTGAGCCACTTTCGACCAATGTGCTTCCACAAAGCATTTGCTCCCACTTTGGCATTGTGAAAGACGCACACAGACACACTTCCGAGGTGATATCCTTCTCTTTCAAGAGCCCCAAACACATGAGCATGAATATTGTGGATCATACTACTTGTGTTGCTCACACCATGAGACTTCTTGGTCATCTTGGACCACTTGATTGCACACATGTTAGAGATCTTGCTTCAACTCGTCATTTTCACATTTCCATGCATCATGTTAAATACGCCCTATGTGTTGCATCCAATTCTTGGATTACTTGTTCCCCTCATATGCTTGCTTGCAACAATGTCATCTCTTCACATATGACATGTCACATTGCTTGTAACATGATTGAATTGATTGCCTCACACATGATGAACAATTGCTCTTTCTATTGTGTTGAATACCATACTATCTTCACTACACCCTATGCACGTTAGGCTTGGATTGTCTTGCTCGTGACACATGTGTTTAGACACTTCATTTTCTTTTGTGTTGTGAATGATTCATATGCCTACCATAGACCATTTGTTGAGCGTTTCATGCATGCTTGCTATGACCATGAGGCAGATGCTTCGTCTCTTGTCACACATATTTGCATCACTACCTCACATTTACATGCTTGTTTCCATGATGACCTTGATTGTGCTCAATTTATGCGCTTACATGACATGTCTCAATCCTTTGTTACACCTTATGATATGCATGATGACGACACTTGTTGGGTCAATCACCACTTGAATGCTTGGTTTTGCACTAACGCTAACCACATTTGTTTTTTCCAAGTGTTTGTTGTCATTGCTCCTTTTGAAGGAATCCCAAGATGGTGCAACATTGGAGAGTAACCATTTCGAACTTCAAGATGATGAGTACTTGGCGATCGTCCACTCCTACACAGTGATACCATCTCTTTCCCATGGTGATTCAGTTTTTGATCCGAGGTTGGATCTTTTCTAAGTGGGAGGGGATGATGCGGAGCATCCTACGGACATCACCATGTCAAGAGTTCATTTGGCAAGTGACACATGTGACATCTACTTCACATACACAAAGGTGAATCTTCTCCTTTACATGTGTTCGCTTGACCCCTTCGAGGATGGTATACTACTTGGCACTCCTCTCGTGTGCATACATAGGTGTTGTAGGAGCTTCACGGATGATGAGGAGGAGTGCAAGCGCCAATGAACAACTACACCATCCACAAGGAAAGCATGGAAAAGGAAGAAGAGGAATCTTCCTAGCACAGAGATAGAGGTACAACCGCCCATGTACCGCCCAACTCCCGCTCGACCGGTACAACCGCCCAACTACCGCCCAAGTACCGGTCAACCTTTTGTAATCAAGCGGCACAAGGCCGGTACAAGCCCGGTTTCCCCCCATTTGTGACCAGACCGGTACAACCGCTCTAACCACCGTTACAACCGCTAACTACCTCCATGGACACCTCCAGGAACCAGTACATGACCTCCCATCGGTACAATCGCTCCCATGACCGGTACAATCGGCATGCCTGCGTGCAGTAAAGCGGGTTTTAACCCATGTATCCCCCAACTTACCCCTTAGACTATAAATAGACCTCCTCCTCCTCATTTCTAGGGTTAACAAAGTGATAGCTCATTTGATAGAGATCTTTGCTCCTTGTACCACTCCTCCTCTTGAGAGAGAGAGAGAGACTACCACTCCCATGGAGTTCAAGACCTCCATGTGAGCATGTGAGAAGATCCTACGTGATTCAAGCCCCCTCACGGGAAGATCCTACGGGATATCATCAAGATCCCATATACTTTAGATTTGGGATGAACTCTACCTTGTATATTTCCCTTTGTTGTTCTTGTATCTAATGGATCCATGTGTCATTACTCTAGTGGATGTTTGATTGTACTTGTTCTTGAGTGTTTTTCCTTGGGATTTCTCTTCGTTCTTCCCCGTGTTCATCTTGTTCTTCGTGGGAATCACCTCCAATCGTGAAAGGTCGGCCTAGATCGGGTTAGCCCCGCATAACCCGTGTAGATCGCTAAGCGGAAGCATTAAGAAACGCGGTTGATGTAGTCGAGCGTCTTCGCGATCCAATCATGATCCGTCCCGTGAACTCCCCATCCAAGTGCCGAATGGACGACACCTCCGCGTTCAGCACACGTACGGCTTGATGATGCCTTCACCTCCTCGATCTAGCAAGTGACGGTGAAGTAGTAGGTCGAGTCCTCCAGCAACACAACGCCATGGTGGCGCCAGTGGTGGAGAAATCTCGGCAGAGCTTCGCTAAGCGCTACGAAGAAGAAGATGGCTACGAGGGAGAGGAGGAGCAGCGCAGTGGCACGAATGGATGCGTATGGGTGCGGCTGGCCTCTCTCCCCTCTTATATATATAGGGGGAAGGGTGGCGGTAGGGGCGCCCCTAGATTCCATCTAGGGGTGGCAGCCACCAAGGGGGAAACCCTAGATTGGTTTGGGCGCCTCCTCCTAGGTCCCTTGGGCCTCAAGGCAAGTGGAGGAAACCCTAGGGAGGCGCCCCACCTCCTCAAACAACATGGGAAGGGGCTTGGGGCGCACAAACCCTTTGTGGGTTGGTATGCTCCCTCCACTTGTCCCATGAGGCCCCCAACACATTTTGGGGGCCCCCCGAAACCCCTTTCGGTCATGCTGGTCGTCACCCGGTACCCCGGGAACACTTCCGGATTCAAATACCCTTCATCCAATATATCAATCTTCACCTCCAGACCATTCCAAAGTTCCTCGTCCCGAACAAGCTTCGGTAACCATCACAATGACTCAACAATACTTATATCATCACCAAATGTCAAATGTGTAGACCCTGCGGGTTGGAGAACTATGCAGACATGACCGAGACACCTCTACAGTCAATAACCAATAGTGGGACCTGGATGCCCATACTGGTTCCTACATATTCTATGAAGATCTTTATCAGTCGAACCTCGATGTCAAGCATTCAGCTAATCCCGTATGTAGTTCCCTTTATGTAGTTCCCTTTGTATGTCGGTAAGTTCCTTGCCCGAGATTCCATCGCCGATATCTCCATACCTAGTTCAATCGCGTTACCGGCAAGTCTCTTTACTCGTTCCATAATACAAGATCCTGTGCCTAACCCATAGTTGCATTGCTTGCAAGCTTCTTGTTATGTTGTATTACCGAGTGGGCCCTGAGATACCTCTCCATCATACGGAGTGACAAATCCCAGTATTGATCCATGCCAACTCAACAAACACCCTCAGAGATACCTGTAGAGCACCTTTGTAGTCACCCAGTTACGTTGCGATGTTTGTTACACACAAGGTAGTCCTCCGGTGTCAGTGAGTTGCATGATATCATGGTCATAGGAACATATACTTGACATGCATAAAACGATAGCAATAAACTTGATATGATCATATGCTATGTTTATAGTTTGGGTCTTGTCCATCACATCATTCTCCTAATGATGTGACCTCATTATCAAATGACAACTCATGTCCATGGATAGGAAACCATAGCCATCTTTGATCAACGAGCTAGTCTGGTAGAGGCTGACTAGGGACACCTTGTTGTCTATGTATCCACACATGTATTTGGGTTTCTAATCAATACAACTCTAGCAAGGATAATAAACGACTATCATGAACAAGGAAAAATGATGATAACCAATTTATTACTGTCTCTAGGGTATATTTCCAACAGTATCCCACTTGCACTCGAGTGAATAATCTAGTTCACATCGCCATGTGATTAACACTCATAGTTCACATCGCAATGTGACTAACACCCAAAGAGTTTACTAGAGTCAATAATCTAGTTCACATCACCATGTGATTAACACTCAATGAGTTTTGGGGTTTGATCATGTTATGCTTGTGATAGAGGTTTTAGTCAACGGGTCTACAACATTCAGATCTGTGTGTACTTTGCAAATCTTTATGTCATATTGTAGATGCTACTACCACGCTCCACTTGGAGCTATTCCAAATGGCTGCTTCACTATACGTATCCGGTTGGCTACTCAGAGTCATCCGGATTGGTGTTAAAACTTGCATCGACGTAAGAAACGCGGTTTATGTAGTCGAATGTATTCGCGGTCCAATCACGATCTGCAAGCGAACTCCCGATCCTAGTGTCGAACGGACGGCACCTCCGCGTTCAACACACGTATGGCTTGATGAGGCCGTCGCCTCCTCGATCCAGTGAGCGATGGTGAAGTAGTAGCTTGAGTCCTCCAGTAGCACGACGGCATAGTCGCGGTGGTGGTGGAGAAATCTCAACAGAGCTTCGCTAAGCACTACGGAGAAGAAGATGGCTACGAGGGAGAGGAGGAGCAGCGTCATGGCACAAATAGATGTGTATGTGTGCGGCTGCCCTCTATCCCCTCTTACATATATAGGGGAAAGGTGGAGGCAGGGGTGTAATGCCCAGGATGGGACTATATCTCCTACGTGTCGAGGCACGACTTAAAGATATAAGCCCATTCTGGAATGATCGCAAGTTTGGTACCTTTGCACATCTCATGTAAAAATAGGGATGGAAAACTGAAAAGATAGTTGGCTTACACTCGCCACGTCACACAAATACATTACATATCCAGTCATCATCCAAATAAACATCACAGCCCATCTAAGGGTAAAGATCCAAATGACAAGATACCAAACATAACATTAAACCACAGGTCTAGATCGAATCCTAGTAGAAGCTCTACTGATCAACCGGATAGTTCACATAGTAACGGCTACGCTCCTCGTCGTCCTCCCAGTTTAGCTCAGTGCCATCGCCTATGTAGCTCACCATCGTACCTGTATCTGGTGTGTTGGAGTAACTGTGAGCCACAGAGGACTCAGCAATCCCGTTCCCGGGTAACACGACTATTCAAGCCTTGGGTGTGGAACAAGGCTGAAGAAAGAACAAGAGGTTGCAGCAGCACTAGCACTAGCTTACGTAAAAGAGAGCGAGAAGAGAAGGTGCCTCGGTCGAGAGATGATCACGAAGTGATCCTAACTAGCAAGTCAAACATAACCCCACCGTGTTCACTTCCCGAATCCCTTTCGGAAAATGACCGTCACGGTACTCACGCTGGTAGTGTATTGGAACATGGTGTCAAGTTTTCTACAACCGGATATTAACAAGCTCCCATCTGCCACATAACCGCGGGCATGGCTTTCGAAAGTTCAAAACCCTGCAGGGGTGTTCCAACTTGGCCCATGACAAGCCCACGATCCGCGGAGTCGCAACTCCAAAGTGGGAAGGCCCGAGTATTCTCAGAATCCCGTGCTCAAGATACTCCGACTAAGGTAAGGCTAATCCAGCAAATCCTCCTGGCATGCCGACACCCTGACAATAGCCGCGCGTATCTAGTCTCAGGCAACGACCGGATGGGCGAAGCTACGGGTTTATACCAATCCTCGAGTTTCCTCGTGGTGGCCCCGCAGGCTCCCCGTTTCGGACCAACACTCATGTGGAGCACTGGCCCGGGGTTGTTGATTAAGAACTCGGGTTTGCAAGACCCTATGCAAGTTTTTTAGTTATTAGGCGAATAGTACCAATGTTGGGACTTGCTGGAAAAGACTTAGCACTTAGCGGTTTATCGAGGGGGTCCCATAACCCCAACCGTGTGAGGAACGCATAATCAAGGAACATAACACCGGTTTATACGGTTCCTAGCGGCATGAGTGGAACAAAACACCAAGCAAAAGGCTTAGCCTTCCACCCATTACCAATATATAGATGATTTCATTTAATAAGTAATATAGTGTGATATCCCAACAAGCTTCAACAAGAAGCAAGAATCTTCAATCTTCACCTGCAACTAACAATGCTATAAGAGGGGCTGAGCGAAGCCTACGTATAGCCAATCAATGGTTTGCATAGGTAGGGTGGTTAAGCAGGTTCATGGTTACAGTAGGAGGCTGACAGGAAAAACATGGGCATCGAGGCAAAACTATAGAGCGATACTTCTAGCAATAGGCAAAGATAGTAATGGTATCGGGGTTCGGTCATCTTGCCTGAAGAGTTGTCGATGGGATCGTAAGAGGGGTCCTCGTTCTCAACCTCGGTAGTAACCTCGTGCTCGTACTCGTACTCGGTCTCAGCTTCCGGCTCTACTCAAACACAAGAACACAAGGCAACGAATCAAACAAGATGCAATGCACAGAAAAATTACTGGATGCATGACTGATGCACTATGGAAGCAAAACAGATGCACTATGGAAGCACAGAAAGTCTACTTAGGAAGCACAGTGTTACAGCACAACAATATGCATCAAGCAAAATGCTTCAAAACATGATAACAATAGGATATTATGAATCTACATGCAAAATCACACAAGTTTCAGATAGGACTTGCTCAAAGCGGAGCAACGGGTTAAAAGTTGCACCCGAAACAATAAACATGTACAAGCTGAAATTAGCAGCCACATAGCAACTTCGGAGCAATAGATAAATGGCCTACAACACTCAAACATCATGGCAAGGAGCATGGACATAAACTAGACATATCCTACAGCAAACAATTCCATTGGAGCATCTCCAAAGGAGCCATGGATCAATAGCAACAAGCTATGACATATTGAACTTGACAACAAAATCCTGACAGCAGTAATTTGTTGCTACTTGGGAGCAAGAGTTAAATATGCTACAGCCACCCAAATAAGCATGTGAGAGCATGAATGGATAGCCAACAATATATACAACAAGGAATCATCAAGAGTCACCCCAAAACTAGCATGGATTTGCCTAGAACAACAAGCGAACATGGCATCTGGAAATTACAGATTCCAGACTTAGTGAAATTTCACAAAGTGTTAAAACAGCAGTTTCATCATGGCATCTTTGAGAGCAAGTTTAAGTCACCTCAAAGCTTATCAAGACAAGTGGTAAGCACCACAGCAAAGTACACATGATGGTGAATCCAAAACATCTAAGCATGCATCAAGGGGACAAACACATCAATAGCAACGAGCTCCTCAACGAGGCATCTCGTAACAAGTTTAACGACATAAGAGCCACATAGCACTTTGCAAAGGAGATAAACATGGCAAGATGAAATCTATCATGCAAGCTTAAGCAACTAACATGTCGAGCATATCATGATGAACACGTGGACATATCATTTGCTTCATTTGGATAAACATGCACCAAGTTATCACATTGCAAAGATGGCATGAAAACAACTACTAACAACAGTTTATAACAAGTAGCACTCTTCTCATGAAGATTAAGACATCTAGATGACCTCAAACATGCATGGCACGATGGAACAAAACATAGTACAAGTCTCCACGATCATTTTGACATATCATTTGCTCAAATCGGACCATCACACAAAAAGTTATCACCATTGCAAAACTGCATCAGACATTAAAACTCCAGGGACTTAGCAGAAAAACTACTAGTAGAACAGAGCGCTAGATAGCTAAGCAGCGCCTAGGCAAGGGATAGGAGGGGGCACTCACCACGGGCTCGGCCCGGGAAAAAGGAGGCAGAGGCCGAGCAGCTGGGCCCGGCGGAGCTGGGCCTCGCGGCCTGGGAGGCCCGCTGGGGCTGGGAGAGGCGGCGGCCGTTGGAACTGGGCCGGTCCGGCCTGGCAGAGCTGGGCCTCGCGGCCTGGCGGAGCCCAGCAGGGCAGAAGAAGCGGCAGAGGCCCACGGGGGAGGGGGGGGCGAGCGGGCGACGGCGCTCTCCCGATCCCGATCGGGACGAGGCAGGGCAGCGCGGCGGCGCCCTCGTTGGAGCAAGAGGGAGGCAAGGCGGGGACCCGCGGATCCGGCCGGGGCAGGCCCGATCCGGCCGGCGGCGAGGCGAGGTGGGAGCCCTGGCCGGCGGGAAGGCGGCGCGGCGACCGGAGGAAGATCCAGCGAGGTGGCGGGGCGCGGCGGCCGGTGGCCGGAGGTGAGGAGGCGGCGGCGAGTTTCGGCCGGCGGCGGCGCGAGGTAGAAGATCACTACAAGAAATATGTCAACTTGTGACCACCACTATTGGTCACTGAATGGTCACAAATTTCCATTTGTGACCTTTTTGTGACCAAAAACATAAGGTCAAAAGCTGGCCGTCATAAACTGACTATAGCGACCTTCTCTGTGAGAAGGTCGTAGACGTTTATGACCAAAACAAAAGGTCGTTGAACCAATGACCTTTTGTTTTGGTCATTGGATGTCTGCCCAGGCCACGTCGGATTCGACGTGGCAAAATTGCGACCAATTGAAAAGGTCGTTGATAAGATTCAGCCCGGTCCAATTCGACGCTTTACATGGGCTGGGCCCACTAATACAGCCTTTTTACTGTATATTTGTTCTGTTAATTTTCTCTAGCTACATGGGCCTGGCCCAACAATTTGGCCTTTTTATTTTCTGGGCCATGGCCTTTTTGTACAAACATCTTAAGTTTTCTTTTTTTAGAAAATGGGTCCACAGGTCCCACTTGTCAGGTTCTGATAAGTGGTTCCCAACTATTAGGCTGAGATTCTTCATATTTCAATTTGATAGTAAAATAATAACCAATATTTAAATTGGCAAGCAGAAAACACACAAAATACTTCAAATAACAATAGCCAGATTCAGTACAAGCTCTACAAATAACACATAATACAAGCTTTAACATATACCCAGATTCAGTACAAGCTCTACAAATAACACATAATACAATACTTCACAAGCTCTACAAGTGTAATAACTAGATACAAGCTCTACAAGTACGGGGATCACAGTTACAGGCTCTACGAGTGTTCTCTTCTTCAGCATGGAGCTCCTTCAACATTGATCAAATGTCGGACTCGCGGACAGCCAGTTAGGACTGGGCTAACAGAACGACAACATGCCTTCCACGGTCGCCCTGTTACATGAATCGGCTAAGAAGAATCAGAAAAACTGGAGCCAATATAATATGAACATTCCATTAAAAAAAGTAGTAAAGGAGTACATGACAATTCTTTTTATAATGATAAACACACTTCAGCTAGTACCGAGCTTTTTTAGCCGAGCTAGTTAAAATGAGATGTTCATACAAGACAATAGAGACAATATGAATATGCATGGCACAAGTGCAGGTCCTAGTTACTGGCTACACATGTACCATCAATAAAATGGATAGAACAATAATGGGAACAACTCCAGATTACACACAAAGCTCTATCCATAGTGCCAGCTATGGATAAAATCATGCACACTCCCAAAAGAACTTAGTTACACAGTATAATTCTGACTATACTATAACCAGAGAACTAAAGATTGTCACACATTATAATTCTGACTATAATATAACTAGAGAACTAAACATTCTACGTACTTAGAACTCAACTAATAAGTGAGAATGATCTGATTGTGTGCAAATAATCTTTTTTTATTTGTTTATATTACTAAAGCAGCCATATCTTGTGTGAACTAAACCTTCGCATTGTGTCATTATCCTACTATCACTAGCACAACAAGCTGTAGGTTTGCATACTTCATGAACCATGTACATCATGACAGATACAATATCATCCAATGCTCGACTATGACAAAAAATGAACAATTACACCTCATAAAGGCAGAGCATAGAATCATAGAGCAAGTAGGAGGGGTAGAAGGGGAGCTAAGGATCTCACTGGAAGGGGTTGTAGCCTAGGCTCAGCTTCATCACCATGATGGCGGCCAGGGGAGGCAACCAAGCCTACCAGCGCATAGCCACCACCACAGCCGCCGGAACCGGAGTGGACGGAGTGAATCGCCATCACATGGGTTACCGCCACCAAAGAATCTGGAAAGGGGTGAAGTATGCACATTTTAGTAAAAAATATTGGCATCAAGAACCAGGCAGTAGCAAGCATAAGCTAAATTATAGTAAACGATGATTAGTATACAAACACAGGCAGACTAGACTGACTATAAGAAATTAACCTCCCCCAAAAGGGGCAAGCCGCACAATACGTACTGCAGGATTCCAATTCATGGTACTACCTTGAGAACGGCAGGATAAGATACACTATAGAGCAACTGGCAGTGTCCTGCATTGACCGCTGGTGCAGATGGTATCCATGCAACACACAAGATCAGCGACAAGTAGTACTTACAATACTTCAGTTTAGATGGCATCCATGCAACACACAAGATATGTGATCCCTCAACCAAAAATATACGTCATAGTAATTTCCAAGTACTTGCAGCTAGAGCAAGTATGCAATGGAAGCGACTGCATTACTCATGATTGCTGTCTCTGAAGATGAAGTGCAGACAGAGAAAGAGACTAGTATCTCATCACAAGTAACTGCAAACTGACAAAAATGCTTGGGGAACAGAACTACCAAAGTGTTTTATTAACCTCTAGGTTAAAACAACCACATTTTTATTATCACTAGTTGGAAAATCTACCTATCTCTCTTGTGTAAATATGTACATGTTGGCATTAATTGAAACAAATGGATTTGAACAAGCAAGCACTGCTGCACAATAATGAATGAGAACAATCAGGTACTGGCAGGGGTATATGGTTGTACCATCAGTCAATGCAGGACACTGCCAGGAGTGTAAATGCAGTAGCAACGCTTCTGACATTTGAGAGCACTCTCACTATGCTATAATTAACTGCATTTCATTATCAGCAAACACTTACAGAGCACTATGCTATAATCAACGTTGAGGTTGTTCTTGGCGAAGAAGTCGTGCTCGATGGCCGTCGTGCTGGCCACCACGAAGTCGACGCCGTAGTGCTTGCTAGAGAAGAAAATAACAAGTCAAGATACATATTATATCTGTCAAAAGAAGGACCAATATCAATCAGACCCTTTAAGTTTAAAGAACATGGTTTCATTTGATGGTTGTTGGAGTAGTTGCTTTGGTTTACACTATAAGAAACCTATAATATCAGTTTGTAACTTCCTAACTGTGGATTGGATCCTCAGGTGGTGCTAGGTGTACTAGACAAAATGCTACACCCGTGGACTCCATCTGCTAAATATGATGAAGTTCTACCAACAAGTTCCTCCTCTCTGTACTTTCTTTTAGTTTCCAAATGGATCAAGAAATAAATGTTGTGACTCATCTATACGGAATGGAACCTACATAAAAAGCTGATGTTCCATGCATGGAGAGATCGGCAACCATTTATACATCACTATCTCTAGTCTTGCATTGCATCACTATACAATAGTCGAATGGCAGTTACTCTACCACAATGGCCTAGATTATGAGTTCACATTTATTTCTATAAGGCCAATCAATCCAGAACGATCTACCATGTCAATAGGCAGTCAAGACACATGTAACACATGTATAGATTAACAAACATAGCATTAGATGCTCACGTCCTTGATGTTGTCATCAGATCCAGGCATAATTGTGCGTCTATTCCAAATCACAAGAGCAACGAAGTTGCAGGCAGAAAAATACCTTTGGAACGAGCGGGGAGAGGGGGGTGAAGGCCTCGGAGGAAAGGGGCAGCGCGAAGGCAAGGAAGACCGCGATGTAGGGGGCGGCGAGACGGCGGCCCAGGGCGACGGTGAGGCGGACGGCGTGGGAGATCCGGCGGACCTCCTTGGTCAGTGACCCCGCCTCGACCACGGACGCAATCTCCTTCAGATCTGCAGCCACAGAGAGGCAGACACACGTGAGCTACCGCCCGCTGAGCGCCCACGGTGCTGGAAGCTAAGCTAGCGGTCGAGGATCTGGCCGTCGTCTCGCCGCACGGCCTGGATCCGCCCGTCGCGTCGTGGTCGGAGTGGAGAAGATGGCGAGGTCGGTGGCGGAGCCAAAGGGGCCGGAGACGGAGGCTGGCCGCGTCGGGGACGCCATGAGATGCTCTGCGATCCGCGGGTGAGGAGCGAGGCGATGAGGAGCGGGCGCGAATGGCGGAGCAGGCGGTTGTCCACGAAGGCGAGGAGGAGCGGCTTGAGGTGGGAGGGGAGGGGAGGTCGCGGCGGGATCAGCCGCAGTAGGTGGCGGCGGCGGTCGAATAGAGGGAGAGGGGAGAGGGGTTA
>LR738710.1:548642329-548654024 GCA_902687465.1 Secale cereale
GGGTTAGGGTTTGGGGAGGAGTGGTGTGCGGGGAAGAGGGGGAGGGGGGAGGAGTGACGTGTGGTGGGTGAGTGGTGTGCGGTTGGTGGGAGAGGGACGCTGGATCGAGGGAGTGAGGAGAGTGTGGACGGCTCAGATCGACTACAGTGGGGGGTGATCCGTGGGCTGCTTCCTGATTGGTTCAAAACATGAGGCATTTATTAAAATGATCTCTTAGTGCTAAAAATAGGGGGTTTTGTAAAGCAGCTACCAAAATTATTTTGGAAAATGGCATCACTAAAATTTACAATTAATTTAGACCACTTTTTATGGAAGATCACCAATTTGTATGCATTTCCGATCCTACTAGCTATTTTTGGCCATTTAAATAAATTTTCGCCGATTCAGCTGGAACCGGGTCAAATTTGAACTGGAGCTGCCTTGTAGTTTGCTATTTATTTTTTCCAAAAATCATTTCTAGGTACATAAGTACCTATTTAATCAGAGAAACAGCAAAAAAATTCCAAGATTCAACCACTAGCTAGGAACGGTCATTCCCGCCGTTTTGACCGCATTTTGAAACGGGCATAAAAAATTCAAAAAAAATCAAAAAATTGGAACACCTTCGCATTGTGTCATTATATATGACCAAGTTACCAGGAAAAATAATAAACTTGTAATACGGCAATTCTATTAAAAAAGTGTTCTCAGAAATGAGCTATCATGCGTGAAGATTCATGGCTTTCAAGCCAAATGATCAATCCTATGGCCACATTCATGGCATAGTTTGTTCAAATGATCTCATATTGTGCACAAGGGTGCATCTTGGAATGGCAAACAATGTTGCCTAAGGAAGTTTTCATTTTCTTTGGACGAAAAATTCATTTTCCATTTTTCGAGTGCCCAAAAGGAGGTTTTTTTGTGAAGGACCTCCCAAATAATTGTTGCAAAATTTGACCAAATCAATTTTCTAAAATACTAGGACATATTTAATGCACAATTGACAAAATGGTTGGGTGTAAAAAGTTTTGATCCGCCTCTCGTGAAAAAGACAAATTTCGGCCGATTCAGCTGGAACCGGGTCAAATTTGAACTGCGGCTGCCTCATAGTTTGCTATTTATTTTTTCAAAAAATCATTTCTAGGTACATAAGTACCTATTTAATCATAAATACATGGTTTGGTGGCGATACGTCGAGGTTTGGGCGGTGGTCGAGGGCCCCAACTCTAGAGCGCGTAAACTCGCATGCCCGCTGCGTGGTCACCGCGTGACTGTGGCGTTGCCATGTGTTCTGGGCGGCCTAGGCATGTCTAGTGGGTTGGCCACTCCCCAGGTAGGTGCTAGGAAGAAAATTACAACATAAGATTCTCACGAGGAGACCGATCGATGCTCAAACATGAATTAGCAGCCAAGTGTTTGATTAGCGGTACGGAAAATGCACATGGCTAATGGGCGTGAGTTTTGGTTGAGGATGATCAGTTACTAAGAAGACCGTCTTCACAAATTTTCAGCTCAAAAGGAGGAGTCTAGGTGGTACTTGCTTTGCAAAGTACAACACTGGACATAAATACAAATGTTGAAGATGGGCTCAAAATAATGAATGGATTGAGCTGGCATTTGGTGGAGGATTGTTATTTGGGCATAGGAAAGCACTGTAGAAAATGGATACCATTTGGACATGCCAAAGTGGTACTTCCTTCACAAAGTGTTTTTTTGAACAGAATAGGAAAATGAATATTTTTGAATTATTTTTGAACTAGGCAAGGAAGGTTTTTTACATATTTGACGAAGATATGACCCAAAGAATTTATGAGATTTTTTGGGGAATTTTGGGAATGACAGAAATATAGGTTGCTTCACAACCTAGGGCAAAAACTGTCACATGGACATGACACATAGGCAAAACTGATGAGGTGGCGCCTAGTCGTAGCAACCCACCACAATTTTCAAGGTTATGTCCATCTATATTGGTCATGAACAGCTAGAAATAAGGCAGCGAAACAGTGCTATCTGCTTTGTGACCATTTCGTGTAAGGAAATTATGACCTTTCTGACCAAAATGGTCGTTATAGTTTAGGGTTTGGAGCCCCCCGAACAGCTTTTGACCAATTGGTCTGAAATGGTCATAGATCTATGACCAATTCTTCTAGGGTCACTAACAAAAGGTCATAAGTTGACATATTTCTTGTAGTGGATGACCGGCGGGTCCCGCACGTCGGAGTGGAAGCACCGGCGCGACACTACGGAAGCACGGTGGAGACTTCGGAAGCATGAGTTCCTGGGACGTCGGAAGCACGGATTTTCAACGGTGGAAGCACCGCGGACCAACGGTGGAAGCACCGGCGGTGAACTGTGGAAGCATTAGGGTTTCAGACACGAAAATTGGGGGAGATGGACGTTTATATAGGCACAAGGAGCTAGGGTTGTCCAAATGAGGTGAGGTTTTCGGCCACACGATCAGAATTGGGTGGCCTAGATGAAGGGAGGGGTTTGGTTGGTTTGGTGGGCTGTTGGAGGGGTGTCTTGGGCCTCAAAGAGGAGGTACTTTCAGCCCACGAGAATAACTGTTGGAGTAGCAAACGAACTCCAAACGCGACGAGATTCGACAGGCGGGTTACACACACCAAAACAACATCGCACGACAAGTCTCACTCCAAACCGGAAACGTTACACGGCCAAACACCAAAGTAGGCCTCGAGGATGCCACGGACACGTGAGAGAGCTCCGGAACTCGAAACGGACAACGGAAAGGAACGAGTGGGACCGGATGCAAACGACAACACAAATGCAATGCGATGCACATGACTACATGAAATGGATGAATGCACACACGCCACACGACAAAACGACGAAAACCCGGAAAGACGAAGAACCCGGAATGGAACTGATGGAGCCAAAGATATATATATTGCCCAAAAGGGAAAGTATTACATCCGGGGCATTACAACTCTCCTCCACTACAAAAAGATCTCGTCTCGAGATCTAGGACTGGAAGAAGGAAGGGTACTCGGAACGAAGGTGATCTTCTCGTTCCCACGTAGCTTCTCGGTCGGTATGGTGTGACCACTTGACTTTCAAGAATTTGATGGACTTGTTGCGGGTCTTGCGCTCGGTTTCTTCGAGAATAGCAACTGGGTGCTCTCGGTAAGACAAATCTTGTTGAAGATCAATCTCCTCAAACGAAATGGTGCGTTCAGGAGTCTTGAAGCACTTGCGGAATTGAGACACATGAAACACATCATGAACATTGGCGAAGTTGGAAGGGAGCTCAAGTTGATAGGCTAGATCGCCTCTTTTGCCAAGGATCTTAAAAGGCCCGACGTATCTAGGAGCAAGCTTTCCTTTGATACTGAATCTTTGGGTTCCTTTCATAGGAGAAACACAGAGATAGACATGATCCCCAATGTTGAAGGCCAAATCACGATGCTTGCCATCATAGTAGCTCTTCTGACGCGACTGAGCGGCCTTGAGATTCTCACGTATGACTTTGCACATTTCTTCGGCTTCTGAGATCAAGTCGTTGCCAAGAAGTTGACGTTCACCCGTCTCGGACCAGTTGAGAGGGGTACGGCACTTTCTGTCATAGAGGATTTCAAACGGAGCTTTGCCGGCACTTTCTTGGAAACTGTTGTTGTAAGAGAACTCGGCAAATGGAAGGCAATCTTTCCATTTCTGACACAGGCTCTGAGCATGTCTTCTAGAATCTGATTCACTCTCTTGACTTGACCACTAGTCTGAGGGTGAAATGCAGTGCTGAACCTGATCTTAGTGCCCATGGCAGACTGAAAGGAGTCCCAGAACTTAGAAGTGAACAAACTTCCACGGTCTGAGGAGATAACTTGAGGAATGCCATGTAAGGACACAATTCTGGAAGTGTACAATTCTGCCAGTTGAGCTGCATTGATAGATTCTTTGACGGGAAGGAAGTGAGCGACTTTGGTAAGCTTGTCAATCACCACAAAGATAGAATCATTCCCTCTTTTGGACTTAGGAAAGCTAGTGACGAAATCCATTTCAATGTGGTCGAATTTCCACTCGGGAATATGAAGAGGTTGGAGAAGACCGGCTGGACGTTGATGCTCTGTCTTCACTCTTCTGCAGACATCACATTCATTCACGAATTGGGCAATCTCCCTTTTCATGCGAGTCCACCAGTAAGATTGCTTGAGGTCTTGGTACATCTTGGAACTACCAGGATGAATGGAAAGGAGGGAATCATGTGCTTTGTCCATTATGAGCTTCCTGAGATCACCTTTGGGAACCACAAGTCTGTCCTCGAAGAACAAGGTATCTCTCTCATCAACGCGATAGCACTTGTATTTAGGAGTACCCTTTGCAATACCATGTTTCACTTTCTGCACCATAGCATAACTGAGTTGGGCCTCACGGATCTGGTCTTCCAAGGTAGGAGCAACGTGAAGATTTGCAAGAAAACCTTGCAGAACAACTTGGAGGTTGAGCTTCCTGAATGCTTCACAAAGCTCAGGCTGGAACGACTTGATAAGGAGGCTGTTGCAATATGCCTTTCTGCTCAAAGCATCTGCAATCACATTCGCCTTGCCAGGTGTGTATTCAATGCTGGGATCATACTCTTGGATCATTTCGACCCAACGAGTCTGGCGGAGGTTCAGATTCGGCTGTGTGAAGATGTACTTCAAGCTCTTGTGATCGGTGAAGATGTCGACTTTTTTGCCCAACAGAAGGTGTCTCCACGTAATCAAAGCATGTACCATAGCTTCTAGTTCAAGATCATGTGTGGGGTAGTTCTTCTCACTTGGCTTCAGTTGACGAGAAGTGTATGCCACAATTCTCTTGTCCTGCATAAGCACACCACCAAGTCCTTGAAGAGAAGCATCACAGAATACTTCGTAGGGCTTGGACTCATCTGGAGGAGTGAGAAGTGGAGCAGAGACGAGCTTTTCTTTGAGAGTTTTGAATGCCACTTCACAATCTGGAGACCAGTAGTACTTGACATTCTTCTGCAGCAAGTTGGAAAGAGGCTTGGCAATCTTGGAGAAGTTCTCAACGAACCTTCTGCAATAGCTGGCAAGACCAAGGAAGCTTCGGAGTTGCTTGACGTTCTGAGGAGGTTCCCAGTTGACAATTGCTTCAACTTTCTCGGGGTTTACCACAATACCGTCAGCAGAGATGATATGGCCCAGATATAAGACCTTATCGAGCCAAAATTCGCACTTGGAGAACTTGGCATAGAACTTATGTTCACGGAGTCTGTCGAGTACCAGACGGAGGTGCTTTTCGTGATCTTCTTCATTCTTGGAGAAAACCAAAATATCATCCAGATACACAAGCACAAACTCGCCGGTGTAGGGGTTGAAAATGTAGTGCATCATTCTCGAGAAGGTAGGTGGAGCATTAGCGAGACCAAAGGACATGACTGTATACTCATATGAGCCGTAGCTCGTTCTGAAGGCAGTCTTGGGGATATCTTCGTCTCGAATGAGAATCTGGTGATAGCCCATTCGGAGATCGAGCTTAGAGAACACTTTAGCTCCTTTGATCTGATCGAACAGTTCGTTGATATTGGGGAGCGGATACTTGTTCTTTATTGTCTTCTTGTTCAATGGCCGGTAATCGACGGAAAGGCACTCCGTGCCATCCTTCTTCTTGACAAATAAGACACCACAGCCCCAAGGAGACGTACTAGGCCTGATCAGACCCATACGCTCATGTTCATCAAGCTGTTTCTTCAACTCCTTCAACTCTTTAGGAGAGAGCTTGTACGGACGCCGGCATGCTGGCTCAGTACCCGGCTCGAGTTCAATGACGAATTCCACTTGACGGTGTGGAGGCATGCCTGGAAGTTCTTCAGGAAAGACGTCTTCGTATTCGTTAACCATCGGAATTTGAGATATGGCATTCATCTCGCCCTTGTCATTGAGAGAGAAAAGCCTGATTGTGTTATCCCTGGAGGCGAAGATAATCACATCATCATTGGAATGAGTAATCTTGACTTCCTTCTGTGCACAGTCAATTTGAGCATCATGCTGAGAAAGCCAGTCCATTCCGAGGATAAGGTCAATGTCAGAATTGCCGAGAACCACCGGAGAGGCCAGAAATCGATAATCACCCATGCGAATAGATACATCCGGAGCAAATATATTAGAAGCCATACGTCTCCCCGGAGAAATAACTTGCAACTTCTAAGGCAAATTTTTGGTGACAATATCGTGCTTGGATGCAAATGGATATGACATGAAGGAACATGAAGCACCCGAATCAAACAACACTTTTGCAGGAAAAGAGTTCACTAGAAGGTTACCCAAAATGACATCAGAAGAATTCTTCGCTTGCGCTGCATTCATCAGATTCACCCTTGCTGCCTTCGGATCATGCTTGACAATAGCTGTACTGACAGGTGGAGGAGGCGGAAGGCGCCTTGGGTTGTTGCACTTGTTGGAATAATGACCCTTCTGGCCACACTTGTAGCAAGTGACCTCAGAAAGAGGACGAGTAGGAGGAACACTTGGTCTTGGAGCTTGGAACTGCGACTTGGACTGCCTGCTTGGGTTGGGTGGGTGGGAGAAACCATGACCACCAGCATTCTTGTTGTTGTTGTTGTTGTAGGGAGCTCGGATCACAGGAGGAGGTGGAAGCCAAATTTTTTGTTGCTTCGCAACCACTTGAGAAGATGAGGAGCAGTGAACAACATCTCGGATCCTCTTTTTGGAAGCCTCCATCTTGAGCTGGGCTGCCTCTTGCTTAAGCGCCATGTTATAGAATTTGTCAAACTCATCAGGCTCGAACAAGGTGAGAGCAAGTTGAAGTTCATCCTTCAGACCTCCACGGAACTGATAGATCTTTCTCTTGGCATCTGGTATGTCCTGCTTAGCATAGCGGGCAAGATTCTGGAACTTGACATTATACTGGTAGACAGTCATTGAGCCTTGCTTCAGGTTGCGAAATTGCTCACGCATACCCTCGATGACACTTGTTGGAATGTGGTGAGAGCGAAAGTCCTTGCAGAAATCATCCCAAGAGATCACACGCCCTTCTCTGGAGTCTTTGTACTGCTGCCACCAGTCAGCTGCTTGGTCCTTGAGTTGGAAGGCTGCAAACTTCACATAGTCCTCAGGCCTTACGTTGTTGCACTTAAAATGCTTCTTGATATCAGTGATCCAATCTTCAACATCGAGAGGGTCAACACAGTAACTGAAAGCCTTTGGTTGATTGGCCAAGAACTGGTTGAGCGTAGCATGGTGCTGTTGGTTGAAGAAATTGCCTTGGTTCCCTGGAGCACCCTGATTTGCTTGATTTGCTTGCATCTGCTGAATCATCTGCATCAACATCTGGGTGTTCTGGTTTGTAGTCTGCATAATCGCTCTCCAACCCTCAGACGGAGGAGGAGGGGAAGGAGGACGATCTGGGACCTCTTCACCCTCTGGGTTAGCATTGGGAACCCGTTTCGGAGCCATCCTGAAAGAGATGACCACCAATCAGCAATTTGATTGAAAGAAGGTATAAGCTGAAACAATGGATAGAAATGCAACATAGTCTTCACAAGAATCATTCGAACAAGAGGAACGAATGAAATTCTCAGTTTAATGATAACAACAATCTTCACGAGAAGCCACTGAGAGACAACAGGTAAATAAGAAAAACAACAAGGTACAGATGGAACAAACACAAGATAGGAGCTTCGTTCGACATTTTGTGCTGAAAGCTTATGGAACGCGTTACGAAAGGGTTTTGCAATCCCCGGATCAGCATAGCCAAGGACCCTTTAAGATGCAACTCCCGATCGGAACATCGGCCATAATACCACTTCACTCAATGTAGAGCCCCGAACTCCGTAACCTGCATTCGTTGGAAGAATGCCTACGATCTACTGGATGAACCCACCTATTAATTTCCGAAAGTTTCCAGTTATGCAATCAGGTGTTGGGGATACAGGGGAAGCATCGTGCAATCAACTCCAATCCTACATCCAGTTGTATCCATCCTTCAACACATAACCAGTTGTTCTCGGAAACCGTCTACCTCGGACCTTCGAAAAGCATCCACTATACAAAGCTATGGCAATACTCCCGAACTACCTCCCCAGTACTGGGTGATGTCGGGGTTATCTTGCCACTAACCGTATAGGAGAGTTTTCGATGTCGGCCGTCTTAAGTACTCTAGAACTGCCGCGATATGCTTGTGACGACAAAACCCCGAAGCTCAACTCCCCGGGACACTGCCACAACCCCTAATGTCAGGATGCATCGAGAACAATATTCTCGTCACAAAGACATCGAAACAATCCCACAATACTCGCAAGATTCCTAAAAAAAACTTGGTGCAATTTTTGAAAGTAGAAGAGGCAAGAGTAGTCGTCAGGAGTCCTCACCAGAATGAAAAGAGATGAGGAGCAAAGAAATCCTACTCTCCGATATAAATATAGGACTCAAAACATTTCAGTGTGTGCCTAGACTCAACCGTCAACGATTCGATCAAACAGAGGGGGGCTTCTAGGTCGGAGAAAGCTCTGAATACCAACTTGTAATGCCCAGGATGGGACTATATCTCCTACATGTCGAGGCACGACTTAAAGATATAAGCCCATTCTGGAATGATCGCAAGTTTGGTACCTTTGCACATCTCATGTAAAAATAGGGATGGAAAACTGAAAAGATAGTTGGCTTACACTCGCCACGTCACACAAATACATTACATATCCAGTCATCATCCAAATAAACATCACAACCCATCTAAGGGTAAAGATCCAAATGACAAAATACCAAACATAACATTAAACCATAGGTCTAGATCGAATCCTAGTAGAAGCTCTACTGATCAACCGGATAGTTCACATAGTAACGGCTACGCTCCTCGTCGTACTCCCAGTCTAGCTCAGTGCCATCGCCTGTGTAGCTCACCATCGTACCTGCATCTGGTGTGTTGAAGTAACTGTGAGCCACAGAGGACTCAGCAATCCCGTTCCCGGGTAACACGACTATTCAAGCCTTGGGTGTGGAACAAGGCTGAAGAAAGAACAAGAGGTTGCAGCAGCACTAGCACTAGCTTACGTAAAAGAGAGCTAGAAGAGAAGGTGCCTCGGTCGAGAGATGATCATGAAGTGATCCTAACTAGCAAGTCAAACATAACCCCACCGTGTTCACTTCCCGAATCCCTTTTGGAAAATGACCGTCACGGTACTCACGCTGGTAGTGTATTGGAACATGGTGTCAAGTTTTCTACAACCAGATATTAACAAGCTCCCATCTTCCACATAACCGCGGGCACGGCTTTCGAAAGTTCAAAACCCTGCAGGGGTGTTCCAACTTGGCCCATGACAAGCCCACGATCCGCGGAGTCGCAACTCCAAAGTGGGAAGGCCCGAGTATTCTCGGAATCCCGTGCTCAAGATACTCCGACTAAGGTAAGTCTAATCCAGCAAATCCTCCCGGCGTGCCGACACCCTAACAATAGCTGCGCGTATCTAGTCTCAGGCCACGAACAGATGGGCGAAGCTACGGGTTTATACCAATCCTCGAGTTTCCTCGTGGTGTCCCCGCAGGCTCCCCGTTTCGGACCAACACTCATGTGGAGCACTGGCCCGGGGTTGTTGATTAAGAACTCGGGTTTGCAAGACCCTATGCAAGTTTTTTAGTTATTAGGCGAATAGTACCAATGTTGGGACTTGCTGGAAAAGACTTAGCACTTAGCGATTTATCGAGGGGGTCCCATAACCCCAACCGTGTGAGGAACGCATAATCAAGGAACATAACATCGGTTTATACGGTTCCTAGCGGCATGAGTGGAATAAAACACCAAGCAAAAGGCTTAGCCTTCCACCCATTACCAATATATAGATGATTTCATTTAATAAGTAATATAGTGTGATATCCCAACAAGCTTCAACAAGAAGCAAGAATCTTCAATCTTCACCTGCAACTAACAATGCTAAAGAGGGGCTGAGCGAAGCCTACATATAGCCAATCAATGGTTTGCATAGGTAGGGCGGTTAAGCAGGTTCATGGTTACAGTAGGAGGCTGACAGGAAAAACATGGGCATCGAGGCAAAACTATAGAGCGATACTTCTAGCAATAGGCAAAGATAGTAATGGTATCGGGGTTCGGTCATCTTGCCTGAAGAGTTGTCGATGGGATCGTAAGAGGGGTCCTCGTTCTCAACCTCGGTAGTAACCTCGTGCTCGTACTCGTACTCGGTCCCAGCTTCCGGCTCTACTCAAACACAATAACACAAGGCAACGAATCAAACAAGATGCAATGCGCAGAAAAATTACTGGATGCGTGACTGATGCACTATGGAAGCAAAACAGATGCACTATGGAAGCACAGAAAGTCTACTTAGGAAGCACAGTGTTACAGCACAACAATATGCATCAAGCAAAATGCTTCAAAACATGATAACAATAGGATATTATGAATCTACATGCAAAATCACACAAGTTTCAGACAGGACTTGCTCAAAACGGAGCAACGGGTTAAAAGTTGCACCCGAAACAATAAACATGTACAAGCTGAAATTAACAGCCACATAGCAACTTCGGAGCAATAGATAAATGGCCTACAGCACTCAAACATCATGGTAAGGAGCATGGACATAAACTAGACATATCCTACAGCAAACAATTCCATTGAAGCATCTCCAAAGGAGCCATGGATCAATAGCAACAAGCTATGACATATTGAACTTGACAACAAAATCCTGACAGCAGTAATTTGTTGTTACTTAGGAGCAAGAGTTAAATATGCTACAGCCACCCAAATAAGCATGTGAGAGCATGAATGGATAGCCAATAATATATACAACAAGGAATCATCAAGATTCACCCCAAAACTAGCATGGATTTGCCTAGAACAACAAGCGAACATGGCATCTGGAAATTATAGATTCCAGACTTAGTGAAATTTCACTAAGTGTTAAAACAGCAGTTTCATCATGGCATCTTTGAGAGCAAGTTTAAGTCACCTCAAAGCTTATCAAAACAAGTGGTAAGCACCACAACAAAGTACACATGATGGTGAATCCAAAACATCTAAGCATGCATCAAGGGGACAAACACATCAATAGCAACGAGCTCCTCAACGAGGCATCTCGTAACAAGTTTAACGACATAACAGCCACATAGCACTTTGCAAAGGAGATAAACATGGCAAGATAAAATCTATCATGCAAGCTTAAGCAACTAACATGTCGAGCATATCATGATGAACACGTGGACATATCATTCGCTTCATTTGGATAAACATGCACCAAGTTATCACATTGCAAAGATGGCATGAAAACAACTACTAACAGCAGTTTATAACAAGTAGCACTCTTCTCATGAAGATTAAGACATCTAGATGACCTCAAACATGCATGGCACGATGGAACAAAACGTAGTACAAGTCTCCACGATCATTTTGACATATCATTTGCTCAAATCGGACCATCACACAAAAAGTTATCACCATTGCAAAACTGCATTAGACATTAAAACTCCAGGGACTTAGCAGAAAAACTACTAGTAGAACTGAGCGCTAGATAGCTAAGCAGCGCCTAGGCGAGGGATAGGAGGGGGCACTCACCATGGGCTCGGCCCGGGAAAAAGGAGGCAGAGGCCAAGCAGCTAGGCCCGACGGAGCTGGGCCTCGCAGCCTGGGAGGCCCGCTGGGGCTGGGAGAGGCGGCGGCCGCGGGAACTGGGCCGGCCCGGCCTGGCGGAGCCCAGCGGGGCGGAAGAAGCGGCGGAGGCCCACGGGGGGGG
>LR738710.1:548654107-548725574 GCA_902687465.1 Secale cereale
CTCTCCCGATCCCGATCGGGACGAGGCAGGGCAGCGCGGCGGCGCCCTCGCCGGAGGAAGAGGGAGGCGGGGCGGGGACCCGCGGATCCGGCCGGGGCAGGCCCGATCCGGCCGTCGGCGAGGCGAGGTGGGAGCCCTGGCCGGCGGGAAGGCGGTGCGGCGACCGGAGGAAGATCCGGCGAGGTGGCGGGGCGTGGCGGCCGGTGGCCGGAGGTGAGGAGGCGGCGGCGAGCTTCGGCTGGCGGCGGTGAAGATGGCGGCGGCGCGAGGAAGAAGATGACCGGTGGGTCCCGCGCGTCGGAGTGGAAGCACCGGTGCGACACTACGGAAGCACGGTGGAGACTTCGGAAGCACGAGTTCCTGGGATGTCGGAAGCACGGATTTTCAACAGTGGAAGCACCGCGGATCAACGGTGGAGGCACCGGCGGTGAACTGTGGAAGCATTAGGGTTTTAGACGCGAAAATTGGGAGAGATGGACGTTTATATAGGCACAAGGAGCTAAGGTTGTCCAAATGAGGTGAGGTTTTCGGCAACACGATCAGAATTGGGTGGCCTAGATGAAGGGAGGGGTTTGGGTTGGTTCGGTGGGCTGTTGGAGGGCTGTCTTGGGCCTCAAAGAGGAGGTACTTTCAGCCCACGAGAATAACTGTTGGAGTAGCAAACGAACTCCAAACGCGACGAGATTCGACAGGCGGGTTACACACACCAAAACAACATCGCACGACAAGTCTCACTCCAAACCGGAAACGTTACACGGCCAAACACCAAAGTAGGCCTCGAGAATGCCACGGACACGTGAGAGAGCTCCGGAACTCGAAACGGACAACGGAAAGGAACGAGTGGGACCGGATGCAAACGATAACACAAATGCAATGTGATGCACATGACTACATGAAATGGATGAATGCACACACGCCACACGACAAAACGACGAAAACCCGGAAAGACGAAGAACCCGGAATGGAACTGATGGAGCCAAAGATATATATATATATATTGCCCAAAAGGGAAAGTATTACATCCGGGGCATTACAAGGGGTGCCCCTAGATACCATCTAGGGGTGGCAGCCACCAAGGGGGAAAACCCTAGATGGGTTTGGGCGCATCCTCCTTGGTGCCTTGACCTCCTAGGCAAGTGGAGGAAACCCTAGGGAGGCGCCCCACTTCCTCAAGCAATGTGTGAAGAGGGCTTGGGGGCGCACGACCCCTTAGTGGGGTGGGGTGCTCCCTCTCCTTCGCCCATGAGGCCCCCAACAATTGCCGGGGCCCCCCGAAACCCCTTTCGGTCATGCTAGTCATCACCCGGTACCCCCGAAACACTTCCGGACTCCAATACCATTCGTCCAGTATATCGATCTTCACCTCCGGACCATTCCGGAGTTCCTCGTCACATCCGGGATCTCATCCGGGACTTCGAACAACCTTCGGTAACCATGATACGTCTCTAACGTATCCATAATTTTTGATTGTTCCATGCTATTATATATTCTGTTTTGGATGTTTAATGGGCTTTATTATACACTTATATATTATTTTTGGGACTAACCCACTAACCCAAGGCCCAGTGCAAATTCCTTTTTTTGCCTATTTCGGTGTTTCGCAGAAAAAGAATATCAAACGGAGTCCAAATGGAATGAAACCTTCGGGAGATTTATTTTTGGAACAATATCAACACAGAAGACTTGGAGTACACGCCAGGAAGCGAAGGAGGTGGCCATGAGGGCAGGGGCCCGCCTAGGGGGGTAGGCACGCCCCACCCTCGTAGGCCACCTGTTGCTCCATTAACGTCCCTCTTCCTCTTATATATACCAACGTACCCTGAAACCATCTAGGAGCACCACGAAACCCTATTTCCACCGCCGCAACCTTCTGTACCCATGAAATCCCATCTAGGGGCCTGTTCCGGAGCTCCACCGGAGGGGGCATCGATCACGGAGGGCTTCTACATCAACACCATAGCCTCTCTGATGAGTTGTGAGTAGTTTACCACAGACCTTCGGGTCCATAGTTATTAGCTAGATGGCGTATTCTCTCTCTTTCGATCTCAATACAAAGTTCTCCTCGACCTTCGAGGAGATCTATTTGATGTAATATTTTTGCGGTGTGTTTGTCGAGATCCGATGAATTGTGGGTTTATGATCAAGATTATCTATGAACAATATTGGATTCTTTTCCGAAATCTTTTATGTATGATTTAAATATCCTTGCAAGTCTCTTCGAATTATCGGTTTGGTTTGGCCTACTAGATCTATAGTTCTTGCAATGGGAGAAGTGCTTGGCTTTGGGTTCAATCTTGCGGTGTCCTTTCCCGGTGACAGCAGGGGCAGCAAGGCACGCATTGTATTGTTGCCATCGAGGATAAAAATATGGGGTTTATATCATATTGCTTGAGTTTATCCCTCTACATCATGTCATCTTGTTTAAGGCGTTACTCTGTTCTTATGAACTTAATACTCTAGATGCATGCTAGATAGCGGTCGATGTGTGGAGTAATAGTAGTAAATGCAGAATCGTTTCGGTCTACTTCTCACGGATGTGATGCCTATATACAATGATCATACCTAGATATTCTCATAACTATGCGCTTTTCTATCAATTGCTCGACAATAATTTGTTCACCCACCGTAGAAATCTGCTGTCAGGCCCAAGGTGTGATTCTATCCCGATCACATGATACACTCGTGATTGGGGCACAACCGCATTTTGGGCGCTTAGCAAGATGGATATCATTGAAGGAAATATGACCTAGAGGCAATAATAAAGTTATTATTTATTTCCTTATATCATGATAAATGTTTTTTATTCATGCTAGAATTGTATTAACCGGAAACTTAGTACATGTGTGAATACATAGACAACACAGAGTGTCCCTAGTATGCCTCTACTAGACTAGCTCATTGATCAAAGATGGTTATGTTTCCTAGCCATAGACATGAGTTGTCATTTGATCAACGGGATCACATCATTAGGAGAATGATGTGATGGACTAGACCCATCCGTTAGCTTAGCACTATGATCGTTTAGTTTTAGTGCTATTGCTTTCTTCATGACTTGTACATGTTCCTATGGCTATGAGATTATGCAACTCCCGAATACCGTAGGAACACCTTGTGTGCTATCAAACGTCACAACGTAACTTGGTTATCATAAAGATGCTCTACAGGTGTCTCCGAAAGTATCCGTGGTGTTGTCATAGATCAAGAATAGGATTTGTCACTCCGAGTGTCGGAGAGGTATCTCTGGGCCCTCTCGGTAATGCACATCATAATAAGCCTTGCAAGCAAATGAATAATGAGTTAGTCACGAGATAATGTATTATGGAACGAGTAAAGAGACTTGCTAGTAATGAGATTGAACTAGGTATTGAGATACCGACGATCAAATCTCGGGCAAGTAACATACCGATGACAAAAGGAACAACGTATGTTGTTATGCGGTTTGACCGATAAAGATCTTCGTAGAATATGTAGGAACCAATATGAGCATCCAGGTTCTGCTATTGGTTATTGACCGGAGATGAGTCTCGGTCATGTCTACATAGTTCTCGAACCCGTAGGGTCCGCACGCTTAACGTTTGATGACAGTTATATTATGAGTTTATGAGATTTGATGTACCGAAGGAGTTCGGAGTCCCGGATGAGATCGGGGACATGACGAGGAGTCCTAAAATGGTCGAGACGTAAAGATCGATATATTGGACGACTATATTCGGACATCGGAAAGGTTCCGAGTGATTCAGGTATTTTTTGGAGTACCGGAGAGTTACGAGAATTCGCCGGGGAGTATATGGGCCTTATTGGGCCATACGGGAATAGAGGAGAGAGGCCTAAAGGAAGGAGGCGCCCCCCCTCTGTTCTGAATTGGACAAGGGGTGCAGCCCCCTTTTCCTTCTCCCTCTCCAGCTCTTTCCTTCTCTCCTACTTAGGAAAGGAAAGGGGAATCCTACTAGGACTTAGGAGTCCTAGTAGGACTCCCCACACTTGGCGCGCCCCCTCTGGGGCCGGCCTCTCCCTTGCTCCTTTATATACGGAGGAGGGGGCACCCCATAGACACACAAGTTGAATTGTTTTAGCCGTGTGCGGTGCCCCCCTCCATAGAAACACACCTCAGTCAAACCATTGCAGTGCTTAGGCGAAGCCCTGCACCGGTAGATACATCATATCCGTCACCACGCCGTCATGCTGACGAATATCTCCCGTGAAGCTCAACTGGATCAAGAGCTCGCGGGACATCATCAAGCTGAACGTGTGCTGAACGCGGAGGTGTCGTACGTTCGGTGCTTGATCGGTTGGATCGCGAAGAAGTTCGACTACATCAAAGCGTCACTTGACGCTTCCGCTCCCGGTCTACGAGGGTACGTAGACACACTCTCCCCCTCGTTGCTATGCATCTAGTAGATAGATCTTGCGTGATCGTAGGAAAATTTTGGAAATACTACGTTCCCCAACAGTGGCATCATGAGCCAGGTCTATGCGTAAATGATATGCACGAGTAGAACACAATGAGTCGTGGGCGATACTAGTCATACTGCTTACCAGCATGTCATACTTTGCTTCGGCGGTATTGTGAGATGAAGCAGCCCGGACCGACATTACGCGTACGCTTACACGAGACTGATTTCACCGTTATGAGCACTCGTTGCTTAAAGGTGACTGGCGGGTGTCTGTCTCTCTCACTTTAGCTGAATCGAGTGTGGCTACGCCCGGTCCTTGTGAAGGTTAAAACAGCACTTACTTGACGAAACATTGTTGTGGTTTTGTATGTGTAGGTAAGAACGGTTCTTGCTAAGCCCGTAGCATCCACGTAAAACTTGCAACAACAAAATAGAGGACGTCTAACTTGTTTTTGCAGGGCGTGTTGTGATGTGATATGGTCAAGACGTGATGAGTTATACGGTTTTGTATGAGATGATCATGTTTTGTAAAGTTATCGGCAACTGGCAGGAGCCATATGGTTGTCGCTTTATTGTATGAAATGCAATCGCCATGTAATTGCTTTACTTTATCACTAAGCGGTAGCGATAGTCGTAGAAGCAATAGTTGGCGAGACGACAACGATGCTACGATGGAGATCAAGGTGTCGCGCCGGTGACGAAGGTGATCATGACGGTGCTTTGGAGATGGAGATCCAAAGCACAAGATGATGATGGCCATATCATGTCACATATTTTGATTGCATGTGATGTTTATCTTATTATGCTTCTTATTTTGCTTAGAACGACGGTAGCATTATAAGATGATCCCTTACAAAATTTCAAGGTATAAGTGTTCTCCCTGAGTATGCAACGTTGCGAAAGTTCGTCGTGCCGAGACACCATGTGATGATCGGGTGTGATAAGCTCTACGTTCAAATACAACGGATGTAAGCCAGTTTTGCACACGCAGAATACTCGGGTTAAACTTGACGAGCCTAGCATATGCAGATATGGCCTCGGAACACTGGAGACCGAAAGGTCGAGCGTGAATCATATAGTAGATATGATCAACATAAGATATTCACCATTGAAACTACTCCATCTCACGTGATGATCAGACATGGTTTAGTTGATTTGGATCACGTGATCATTTAGATGACCGGAGGGATGTCTATCTGATACGTCCAAAACGTATCTATAATTTCTGCTTGCTCCATGCCTCTTTTGTGTGATATTGCTATGATATTTATGCACTTCCATACACTTTTGATCATATTTCGACTAACCTATTAACTCAGTGCACCCCAGTGCCAGTTTCTGTTTTCTGCTGTTTTTGTATTTCATGTTTTCCCATTACTTAAATTGCGAGAAAAATTCCGGGAAAAATATATAAAAAATCAGCATTCCGGAAGCTTCCATGCGGCAGAAGTAGGACTAGAGGGGGGCCACAGGGGCTCCAGGCTCCCTGAGGGGGCGGCCCCCCTCCTGGCCGCCTCGCCAGGCCGCCTGGGGCCCCCTTACCTCCCCTGGTGCCCCCCTTTGGCATATATTTACACCACGTCCCGAAACCCTCGAGGACGGGAACCCTTTTTCGCGATCTCATCTCTGTTCCGCCGCCGCCGCGCTTCCAAGATCGGGAGCACCAGGAGAACTCTTCCCGGCACCCTGCCGGAGGGGAGAACCACCACCGGGAGCTTCTCCACCACCATGGACGCTTCCCGGATGAGCCGTGAGTAGTCTCCCTTGGACCATGGGTCCATGACCAGTAGCTATGTGATGTTCTCCTCCCCTCTTTGTTCTTCACCGATTAGACCTCGTGAGTTGCCCTACATGATCGAGGCACATATGTAATCCTTATGCTGTTGCTATGCTGAGTTTGCTGGGATCCGATGGATTATGAGATTATGTTCAGATTGTGTGTGAGTAATATCTTTGATTCACCTCTTTTATATTTTTGTTCTTGAGTAATTCTTGCATGTTCTCCGTTGCTGTTTATTGCTTTGGCCAAGTAGTAGGTAGTAACTCCAAGAGGGAACGTTATGCTTGATTGTGGGTTCATGCCCCTCGATGACTAGCTTGAGTGACAGAAACATGAGTCTAGGGGATGTGCTGTTGCCACAAGGGGGAAAACAACGGTGCTTGTACTCGCGGGTGCAAGGATTGTTTACTTTACGCAAAGTTCTTTTAGTGCAGTTGTCTGTTGCTTTGAGTTTACACTATGGGTGGGACTCGCAACTTAATACCAGCGAGATGTTCTGGATAGATATCTCAAGGTGGATGATTAGTAGTAGATGCAGATGGATTTCGGTCTACTTGCCTTGGCGTACCGCCCATGCTTTTGAGCCTCTACCTTTCTTTGCAGCATAGTTAGCATTGGTTTGCGCACATAATCCTGTCAATTTCCCAGCTGTAGTTCGTTTACCTCGCTTAGCTGTTTTATCGTCTTTTGGGAGAGAGACATCACTAGTGAACATCATGTGACCCCGGTCCATATTACCATCACTGATCACACTCGCTATTTACTTCATGTTCTTATTTACTATTTGCAGTCATACCTATCACTATTATCTATTGCGTTTGATCCTTTGTAAACGACAAGGCCGGAGGGATTGACAACCTCTCTGTACTCGTTGGGAGCAAAGTTATTTGTATCTGTGTGCAGGTCCTGTCAATCGCTAAGTATCTGGCGCCGTTAGCAGTTGACACCTACTTGTCGACCCTCGGAGTCTCACGGGATTCGATCCTTGGTATCTTTGCCAAGGGAAAACTACCGCTACGCTACATCTCAAACCTTCCACTTGGGGTAACCAACGAGGGGCGAGAAGCCATCAAGCAAAGTTTTCTGGCGCCGTTGTCGAGGACTCCGCTCTTCAAGATAGGGGAGTTGCACGCTATCTTTTATCTTTGCTTTTTAGTCTTGTTAGTTTACCTTTCAGCTTTTGCTTTAGTGTCTTTTATCAAAAATCGCAAAAATAGTTATCTTGCTTGCTGCTGCTATGGGTTCCACCGAGAACACCAAGTTGTGTGACTTCACTAGTCATAACAATGATGACTTCATCTGCACGCCTATTACTACACCTGCCACTTCAGCACCTTCTTATGAAATTAAACCTGCTTTGCTGAACCTAGTTATGAAAGATCAATTCTCCGATGCTGGAGATGATGCTGCTTTGCACTTAAATAATTTTGTTGAGCTCTGTGATATGCAAAAGTACCAAGAAATAGATGGTAATATTGTTAAGCTTAAGCTTTTTCCTTTCTCCTTGAGAGGAGGAGCTAAAATTTGGTTTCAATCTTTGCCTAGAAATAGCATAGATTCTTGGGACAAGTGCAAGGATGCCTTTATTGGGAAGTACTATCCACCTGCTAAAATTATCCAACTAAGGAGTAACATAATGAATTTGAAACAATTGGATAATGAACACGTTGCCCAAGCTTGGGAACGCATGAAATCTCTTGTCAAGAACTGCCCTACTCATGGTTTGACTACTTGGATGGTTATCCAAACTTTTTATGCAGGCTTGAACTTTACCTCGCGGAACTTGTTAGATTCGGCCGCGGGAGGAACCTTTATGTCAACTACACTTGGTGCTGCCACGAAGCTTCTCGATGAGATGATGACCAATTATTCCCAATGGCACACCGAACGCGCTCCAACAGGTAGGAAGGTAAACTCTGTCGAGGAGATCTCCTCCCTAAATGAAAAAGTTGACTTGATCATGTCTCTACTTTCCAAGCAATCTTCTATTGATCCTCGTGATGTTCCTTTAAATTCTTTGATTGCTCAAGATCAAGTAGATGTGAACTTTATCTCTAGAAACAATTTCAATAACAATGCTTATAAGAGTAATTTTGGTAGCAACCCTAGACCGTTCCCCTCTAATTCCTATGGGAACAACAATGCTTATCCTAACACCAAGAACTCCACCTCTGAACTAGAGATTATGCTTAAAGACTTCATCACTACCCAAAAAGCCTTCAATAATAGTGTAGAAGAAAACTAAACAAACTAGATGATCTCGCTTCGAAGGTAGACAATTTAGCCGATGAGGTAGAGTTGCTTAAAATTAGAACTTCCCCTCTTGAGGAGAGGAAGACCACTCCTATGAATGCTATTCAAGTGCAAATTAATGAAAACATTAGGATGTTGGCTAAACTTAAAGAGAGAAGGGCTAGAGAAAAGGAGGAAGAAGATAGAATTAAGAGCCTTCCTACCCACCACACTGTTGCTACTATCCAAGTTGTTGAGGATATCCAAACTCTTAGCACCCAATGCACTCCTGGTCCCATTGGACCTATTAATGGTGATGCTATGACCTCAACCGTAGAAACTCCTATGACCATAGAAGCTACCAAACAAGTGAGCCTAAAGGACACCACTACCACCTTACTTGATAGTAGTGACCTTGATTTTGATAATTGCACCCTTTCTGAAGTTATTGATTTCCTTCACAAGATGTCTAGAGATCCCCGCACTAGCACGCTTAATCTTGCCTTCACGGAGCATATCACTAATGCTCTTACCAAAGCTAGGGAGGAGAAGCTTAGGGTAGAAGCCTCCATACCTAGAAAGCTAGAAGATGGTTGGATCCTATGATTAAAATTAAGATGAATAACTTCTCTTGCTATGCTTTATGTGATGTTGGAGCTAGTACCTCTGTTATGCCCAAAAGAATATATGATATGCTTAAATTGAAACCTTTTGATTCTTGTTCTTTTGGTGTTCGTCTTGTTGATTCTTCCATAAAGAAACCTTCGGGGAGGATCGACGATGTTCTTATCATTGTCAATGACAATTATGTTCCCGTTGATTTTACTATTATGGACATTGAATGTGAATGTCGGTGTACTAAAGTAGGGGTACCTTAGTATCCCGACTTGTGCACGGGCAGTAGCAGCGTCCCGTGGTCGGGCTCGCCACGCGCCCGCCAAGGCCCGCTCTGGATCCTTTAGAGCCATTCAAGAACAAAGTATTCAAGTTAAAGAGACAAGGCCCCGGCAAGAGGAGCTTGCCGGGAAGGCCGTACCAGGCTCAAGACCATACCTTTGGCACAAGACCCTGGTAAGAGGAGCTTGCCAAGAAGGACAGAGCATAGCATTTCAGAAGACTCGCTGTGGCGCATCGCGCGCCCCGGCAAGGCCCGGAGAGCGACAAGCTTCCGGGCGCGGCAAGGTAGCGACCGCGGCAAGGCACTTGCCGCGGCAAGCTTCCACTGTGTGCCCGCGCTCCAGCTCATCTGGCCACGCGTCGCCCTGGGGCCCTTCCAGGGGCACGTGGCGGAGGGCTGTGCAGCCTGGGGTACACGGTGGCAAGCCACGATGACGAGGCCACCATCGTGGCGAACGGAGACGCCCGGACGGACGCTTTTTGCACTATTTGGGATGACGGCGACGGGCATTCAATGCCCTTGTCCCCCACCGTCAGGGTTAGGTACAAAACATTGTACATACACTGTTACAACTACCACCATTTTTACGTTTTTACCCTCACCTACGTTGCCACCTGTCGGTGACCCCTTTGACCTATAAAAGGAGGCCCATGCACAACGTAGGGGAGGTTCCGAACTCTCGATCACGCCCATGCTCGGTGTAGCTAGTCTCAAGCACTGTAGATCTTCTTGCTCCCGAGCCAAGAACTCAATAACAAACCGAGGCAGGAGTAGGGTTTTACGCATCCGTGCGGCCCGAACCTGGGTAAACTGCTCGCGTGTGCACCTCGATCCGCTCTTTGTGCTCCCTCTGCTCCCTTGCCGTACCGAAAAGGGGCTCCGGTCCCATAGGTGTTCGTGGGCGATCAGTTTCCCCGACATCTTTGGCGCGCCAGGTAGGGGGCGTCGAGGTTGTGCGAACCTGATCCGGCGTTCACGCGGGCGCAATCTTCAGCAACTTCACCAACTTCGTAAACTTCATCGACCTGCCGCCGAAGAAGAAAGCTTCGGAAGTAGGAGGCCCGTCTGCGTCGATCCCGCCACCACCAGAACCAACGGTTGGTGGGGTAGACGCTGGCGGAAGGACGGACGCCGGCGAGGAAACTCACGGCGCCGCCAAGTCCAAGGATAAGACGGACGACCGAGCGCACTCCAATACCTCGGTGTCCATACATGCACCGCGTCCCTCTCAGGAGGTGCCGGAACGGCAGCGGCGTGGTACGCAGGGTACCATCCACTTGCTGGGCCAAGTCCAAGTTGGCGGGACGCGGGACGCTCAAGGCCAACGCACTGGCACGAGCAAGGCGCGGTCGCCGGGGCGAGAACCTGCTCCTTCTAACGCGGTTAGAAGTCCGAGCATATCTCGCTCCTCACACCGCTCGCCACTGCTCCCCTCCACTCCAGCAGAGGCTCTAGCTAGAGCTCAGCTGCTCCTCGACTTCCCTCCAGCGGCAGACAAGGCCGAAGACTGGAAGGCTACCATCCAAAGCCTCATCGCCTTTGCCAACAATGACACACCGCAGCAGCCGGCGACGTCACGGCCGCGGCAAGTCAGCCAGGCGTGGGCTGATGGAGTCAAGACCGCCGGGGGTGCAACTACCGTGCACTCCCCGCCGCGGAAGCAAAAATCACTGACTGCCGGATCGACGTCGACGACGACTCCACGGCGTCGTCGGATCCACGAGCTCGCCGCGATCAACGCCAAGTCCTCGACGACAGGCGACAAGAAGACGCTCGAACTCGCATCGAGCGTCGAAGAGAAGCGCGACGACAGTCCGACCAGCGCGCTGAGACCGCTGTCGACATGCATGCGCCCGGGGAACCGGGCGACCTGCCGTACGCGGCAGGTTGCCCTGCGTTCACCCGTGAGCTGTGGCAAGTCCAGTGGCCCAGCATGAAGAACTTCAAGCCCGACGTACCCGAGAAGTACGACGGCGAGACCCATCCCTCGGAGTTCCTCAGCATCTACACCATTGCGGTGCATGCTGCCGGGGGACGAGACGAGAAGATACTAGCAAACTACTTCCCGTTCGTGCTTAAGCCAAACGTTAGATCTTGGCTTATGCACTTGCCGGAAAACTCCATCTCTTCTTGGGCCGACCTGTGCCACCAGTCTGTAGGCGCCTTCACGGGCGGCCACAAGCCCCATGGCCAGGAAAGTGATCTCCACATACTTGCCCAGAAGGAGGGAGAGTCCGTGCGGAAATACATCCAGAGATTCAGCCGCGTCTAGCATAACATTCCGGACGTCCACCCTGCCACGGTTATTAGCGCGTTCCATCAGAACGTGCGTAACCGCCGGATGAGGGAGGAAATGGCGATGTGCAAGATACGAGATGTCAATGAGCTTTATGCCCTGGCAGACAAGTGCGCGCGCGCTGAAGAGGGGAGGAGACTCCCCGGAGAGGATGTTGGAGCAGGAGGAACGGACAGTGAGGATGCCGCCCCGGCAAGGAAAAACCGGCGGCGGAACAATAAGAAGAAGATGAACAAGGAAGTACTAACTGTCGAGCAGTCCGGCAAGGATGCAGGCGCCAAGAAAGCTCAGGCTGGTGGCTCCGGCAAGGAAGCCGCCACTGTAGCCGCCGCCGACAAACAGGACGGCTACGACAAGCAGTACTGCAAGATCCACCGTACCAAGGGCCACGATCTCCAGAACTACAAGAGGGTCGAATACCTCGTTGAGCAGCAGAAGGCTGAGTACGAGCGACGTCACAAGGAGAAGGCCCAGGGAGGTGGAGGAGAGTCCGGCAAGAAGCGGCCATTCAATGGCCGGGGAGGACGCCGCGGCAAGGCCAAGCAGAGGCAAGGAGATAGACCTCCCCGCGGCTGCGACAAGGACGAAGACGAAGACGACGATTAGGACATGGACGACGGAGACAACAGCGAGCAGGAGTTCCAGAAGGCCACAGAAGTTCTGTGCGTCGATGGAGGTGCCTCTCTGCATACTTCCCACCGCCAACTCAAGCAATGGGTGCGGGAAGTCAATGCAGCAGAGCCACCCGTCGAGTCGCGCAAACTCCTAAAGTGGTCCAGTACGCCCATCATCTTCGATATTGAGGACCACCCTGACCGCACAACCGCGGTCGGGTGCTTGCCGATGTTGGTTTCGCCAACCATCCGCAACCTCAAGGTCACCAAGATGCTGGTTGACGGCGGGGCCGGCCTAAACTTGATCTCCTCTGTTGTGGTCCGGAAGCTGCAGATCCCCAACAGCGAGCTCGAGGAGACCGGCACGTTCCAAGGGATCAACCCGGGAAGGAGCAAGCCGAAGGGGAAGATCACATTGCCAGTAACCTTTGGCGGAGAGCTAAACTTCAGGACTGAGAGGATCACATTCGACGTTGCCGATATCCCATTGCCATACAATGGGAAACTTGGTCGTCCAGCGCTCGCAAAGTTCATGGCAGCCTCTCACTACGCCTACAACATGCTCAAGATGCCAGGGCCGATAAGCGTCATCTCTGTCCCCGGCGACAAGAAGGACGCGCTTATCTGCGCCGACAAGATCTACCGGGACGCGGGAGCCGCCACAGACAGCAAAACACTTGCCGCTGAAGCTCCCGGGGGGAAGGACAAGACCAAGTCCGGCAAGAGCTCTGGGGCCCACTCCGGCAAAAGCACCTCTTCGGAGTGCTGCGCTGCCGTCGAGGACGCACCATCGAGCTCCACCGGCAAGTGCAAGAAGGGAATGGCAGCTCCACCTGCAACCAAGAGGGTGTCCGCCAAGGAGGACGGCACTGGTGGTACTTTCACCATCAGTGCCACGCTCGATCCTAAATAGGAAAGCGCGCTCGTTGCTTTCCCGCGGGCGAATGTCGATGTGTTTGCATGGCAACCGTCTGACATCCCCGGCGTTCCCCGGAAAGTAATTGAGCATAAGCTTGCCGTTTGTCCTCATGCGCGGCCCGTCAAGCAGAAGGTCAGGAAGCAAGCGGTGGAGCGCCAAGAGTTTATTGCTGAAGAAATCAAGAAGTTGGAAGCAGCAGGCCTTGTTAGAGGTGTTATTCATCCCACGTGGTTGGCCAACCCTGTTGTCGTACATAAGGCAAACGGGAAGTGGAGGCTTTGTATAGACTTCACGGATGTGAATAAAGCTTGTCCCAAGGATCCATTTCCCTTGCCGCGTATTGACCAGATCGTTGACTCCACGGCTGGATGTGAGTTGCTTTCATTCCTTGATGCATACTCCGGATACCACCAGATATTCATGGCTGAAGAAGATGAAGAGAAGACTGCATTCATTACTCCAAGTGGCACTTACTGCTTCATATGCATGCCCTTTGGATTGAAGAACGCGGGTTCAACATTTGCAAGGGTGGTCCACACTGCTTTTGAGCCACAGATACACAGGAATGTAGAAGCTTACATGGATGATATAGTGGTCAAGAGCAAGGACAAGGATACCCTGATTCAAGACCTAGATGAAACCTTTGCGAACCTGCGCAAGATACAACTCAAGCTCAACCCCGAGAAGTGCGTGTTCGGAGTCCCCTCCGGCAAGCTTCTCGGTTTCTTTGTGTCCCAGAGGGGGATTGAAGCTAATCCCGACAAGATCAAAGCCATCGAGCAGATCGAAGCTCCGAAGCGCGTCAAGGATGTATGGAGGCTTGCTGGATGTGTGGCTGCCCTCAGCAGGTTCATTTCTAAGTCTGCGGAATGCGCCCTGCCGTTTTTCAAAATCCTGAAAAAGGCAGGTCCAATGAAATGGACTCCGGAAGCGGAGGCAGCGCTGCGAGACTTGAAAGAGTACCTATCCTCCACTCCAATACTTGTCGCACCTAGGCCACAAGAGAAGTTGCTGCTATACTTAGCAGCAACCAATCAATTGGTTAGTGCTGCGTTAGTAGCTGAAAGGGAGGCAGATGAGGAGCCCACAGCCCCGGCAAGCACGCCCAGCGACAAGCAGGGGGCTTCCCCGACAAGCTCTGGCCCCGACAAGAGAGAGTCTGCGCATATGCAAGAAGAGGTGCGCAAGAAGATGGTGCAGCGTCTAGTTTATTTTGTAAGTTCCCTCTTGCAGGGGGCTAGGTCAAGGTACTCTGGAGTGCAGAAGCTGCTGTTCGGCCTCCTCATGGCCTCGAGAAAGCTATGCCATTACTTCCAAGCACATGAGATAACAGTGGTCACTCGCTTTCCGCTAAAGAGGATATTGCAAAATCCAGAGGCAACAGGTAGGATTGTCGAGTGGGCACTGGAGCTGTCAAGCTTTGGTCTTAAGTTCAAAAGTACTTCAACTATCCATAGCAGAGCCTTGGCAGAATTCATAGCAGAATGGACACAAACGCCAGATGAAGAAGTTCCAGAGACAAACGTCCCCGTCGAAGAAACAAACAAAGAATGGGTAATGTACTTCGATGGAGCCTTCTCGTTGCAAGGCGCCGGTGCTGGTGTGCTGCTTGTCGCACCCACCGGCGAGCACCTCAAGTATGTTGTCCAAATGCACTTTCCCAAGGAACAAGCAACGAACAATACTGCAGAGTATGAAGGTTTGCTTGTCGGCCTCAGAATTGCAGCAGAACTTGGGATCAAGAAGCTGATTGTGCGGGGAGATTCGCAGTTGGTTGTCCGACAAGTGAACAAGAGCTACCAGAGCCCATTGATGGAAGCTTACATCGACGAAGTGAGAAAGCTTGAAGAGCACTTTGAAGGCATACAGATGGAGCACGTTCCAAGAGCTCAAAATGATATCGCAGACGGCCTGTCAAAGTGCGCTGCACTGAAGCTACCTGTGGAACCAGGGATCTTCGTGCTCAAGCTAACTCAACCATCCGTTACACCATCAGTTGGGCAAAGCAAGAAGAGGAAGTTGGTCTCCGACGACTACTTGCCGGCGGATCTTCCTGAAGCCGCCGCCAAGGTCCCCAAGATCAGCGACCAAGTTGCTGAGGAACGGTCTGCTCCTGCGGACCCCAGGGTTCGTACAGTTGAAGCAGGCGTTCCCGACAAGTCTTGCCCCGGCAGGCTTGCCGGGGAGCGTCCAGCTCCGGCAGAGCCGCAGGTTCTTGCCGTAGAAGCTGACGTTCCCGCAGCAGCACTGATGCCTTTAGTCCTTGTTGTTGAGCCTCAAGCTCCAACCTGGGCACAGCAGATTGTCCGTTTTCTTCAAACTGGAGAACTTCCCGAAGAGCCAGAAGAGATAGAGAGAATAACCAGGCAGTCAAGTATGTACCAGTTCGTCGGCAATGAAATGTACAGAAGAAGACTCAATGGTGTCAGATTGAAGTGCATTTCCCGGGAAGATGGACAGAAGCTATTGGCAGAGATACATGGAGGCATATGTGGCCACCACATTGGCGCAAGAGCACTTGCCGGGAAGGCGTTCCGGCAAGGTTTCTTTTGGCCAGAAGCCCTCCAAGATGCAACTGCACAAGTAACCAAGTGTGAAGCGTGCCAGTTCCATGCCAAGCAAATACATCAGCCAGCTCAAGCTCTCCAGACGATCCCTTTGTCCTAGCCCTTTTCGGTCTGGGGGCTCGACATCCTCGGCCCCTTTCCCCGCGCAGTCGGGGGCTTTGAGTACTTGTACGTCGCTATCGACAAGTTTACAAAGTGGCCGGAAGTGGAACCAGTGAGAAAGGTGACCGCACAGTCAGTAGTCAAGTTCTTCAGGTCAATTGTTTGTCGTTTCGGAATCCCTAACAGGATCATCACCGACAACGGCACACAGTTCACAAGCCGCACCTTCATGCAGTACGTCCAAGACCTTGGCGCCAAGGTCTGCTTCGCTTCTGTTGCTCACCCAAGGAGCAACGGTCAAGCGGAGAGGGCAAACGCTGAAGTGTTGCGCGGGCTCAAGACAAGAACTTTCGACAGGGTACGCAAATGTGGAAGAAACTGGATTGAGGAGTTGTCGGCGGCTCTTTGGTCAATCAGGACGACACCAAATCGAGCCACCGGACAGACACCCTTTGCTCTTGTCTATGGAGCAGAGGCAGTTCTCCCCACGGAACTCGTATACGGGTCTCCTCGAGTGCTCGCTTACGATGAGCTCGAGCAAGAACAGCTGCGGCAAGATGATGCACTGCTCCTCGAGGAGAACCGTCTTCAGGCTGCTGTACGAGCTGCTCGATACCAGCAAGCTTAGCGCCGCTACCATAGCCGCAAATTCAAGGCCAGAAGTCTCGAGGAAGGCGACCTTGTTCTTCGGCGTGTTCAGTCCGCCAAGAATTCCAACAAGTTGACGCCGAAATGGGAAGGCCCTTATCGGGTGAGACAAGTCACAAGGCCCGGCGCTGTCCACCTTGAGACCGAAGAAGGCTTACCGGTGAGCAACTCCAGGAACATTGAGCATCTTCGCAAGTTTCACCCATAAGGCGCGGTTGCCGTGATCCGCTCCGGCAACCACCTTTTGTACAAGTCTTGCCGCTGTTGCATGTAAACCTTTGTACAAAGCCGGGCGCAGATCCCGTGCATCAGTAAAACTTTTGTGCCTTGCACAACTTGTCATTTCATGCCTTTTTTTATTTTCTCTCGCATGTATTATATGACACTTTGTGCAGCACACACCCCCGGTAAGCAATAACGAGCCGCAAAGCTCCATGCCTATGTTTCCTCTGTTTTTCTTTCTTTTCTCGCAGAAGAAGGATTCCTCGCGCACAAGTTTGCCGGGGGGAAGGAGACAGTGGTATGGACCAAGTGCCGTTCAAGAAAGCCTCGCCTTGCCGGGAAGCAAACAACACAAAAGCTAAGTTGCCAAAGTTTGAGCATTCAAATTTTTAAAATTTTAAAGTTATCTTCCTTGAACGACCACACTTTGTATGGAAAACCTGTGCGCGGAGGAACCTACCCGTGGCTGACCGCGCCCTTACTTTGTTTCGAGCATGCTCAACGGCTTAAGCGAGCTGCGACAAGTGTCGCGCCCTTACTTTGTTTTCGAGTTCGCTCAACAACCTAAGTGTGCTGCGACTAGCTGCGGCAAGGTTTCTTGCCGGTAGAGGTGTTGCCAGCAGGCCGCTGAAGTTCCGCACTCAGCGCTCGCGACAAGGGTCCCTTTGCCGGCAAGTTTCCTAAAAGCGTAGGGTAAAAGCATACAAAGTAAAGAGGTTGAGTAAAGGAAATAACACTGCATCAACTACCCAAAACAAAGTTATATTACAAGATGACTTGTCGCTGTTCTAATAGACTACTGTCCATGAATTAATTGGCAGCGACAAGGGAAGCAGAAAGAAAATAACCTAGTCTACACGGTCGCCGTCAACTCTCCTGATCTTGCCCACCTTGGCCACGATGTGGGCAACAAGAGCTTTCAGCGCTTCCTAGTCAGCGTCGGGCGGCAAGGTCCGGAGGACGTTGTCAAGATTGATCCCGGGGTTGCGGTAGACTATCTTCGTCAGCACTCTCTCCACAACTCCCGTGCAAAGCCTGCGCGCCTCGTCCGCCAGCTGTGTTGGGATCCTTTCCCGGAGCTGCTCGAGGGCCGGCGCTATTCCCCTGAAGAATAAGCTCAGCTTGGCGCTGTGAGGGAGGTTTGCGTCGGGGGAGTACCCGAGGTGCTCCGTCCCCAGCGCCGCCATCTCCCTGTCGATGTCAGCGGCGGCGGCGACGAGCTCCTCGGTCCACTGCTCCACCGTCTGCCTGAAGTTATTATGCGTGAGGGCGGCACTGTCCAACAGTGCCCTCTCTGCCCGGAGATCTTCCTTCAGCTTCGCCTCCCTGTTCCTGGCGCCGCCAAGTGATTCAGTGAGGGTGGACAGCTTCAATTCCAAGTCCGCGATGGAATCCTTGGCGACAGCGAGCTCCTTGCCCTTGTCGGAGAGACGGACCTGCAGCTCCGAGTGGCTATGGGCGTCTTTCTCCCTCTCCAACTTGAGCGCGGCGACCTTCTCCTCGCTCGTCTTCAAGTTGAGCTCCAACTGTGCCACCCTCGCCTCCAAGTCCCTCTTGGCGGTCTCTGCAGCTGTAGCGGCGTCCCTCGCTTCCTGCAGAGCCCCGCCGAGGGACTGCTCGTGCGCGGTAAGGTCGTCCTCATGACTATCGAGGTCGACCTTCCGCTGTCTCAGCTCTCCTTCCCGCCGAGACAGATCTTCGGCGGCAATCCTTTGCTGCTCCTCTGCCTCGGCCTTTTCGAGGACGAACACCTGGTGCGCCTCGGCAAGCTCCTCCCGCTCCTCCGCCAAAGACCGGAGGGCCGCCTGGTTGGCGGCACGGAGCTCCTCGGCGCGCTTCTCCAGATCGACGCCAGCCTTGGCAGCCAGAGCCTCTCGGGACTCCAGCTTAGCCTGCCTGGCACGGTACAAGGCCAGGAGCTTCCGCAAGAGCTACTCCTCCTCGGGCTCGCTGCTGCTGCCGGGCGCGTCGACAAGCCTCGGCCCGGCGGAGGCCAGGACTTCCCCATCGAAGACCTCTCCCTCCGCTGGCGCCCTCGACGAAGAAGCCCACGGAACTTGGATGAAGATCCCGTTGACGGCCTCCAGATAGACGCCCGGCTCGGTCGCGGCAACAGAAGGGTCGGCGGCCGGTGCAGCGTCCGGCGCTCCTGCGGCCTCAGGGCCGTCAGTGCGGTCGCCGGTCCCCTCCTCAGCTGCCGCGGCGGTCTCATCGACGGTGGCCTCCTTCTCCATCGGCTCCGGGGCGGTCGAGTCTGAAGACAAGAGAAGAAGAAAGAAAGAAGAAGTGTCAAGCAAATATCCAAAAAGGAAAATTCAAGAGAAGAAAAGCACAAGGGTTACCTGCACGAGCCTCGTCTTCGACGGGGTTCCTCGCCGGGGGGTCCTCCCTCGGCGGCGTGGTGGTAGCCCCCGCAGGCGGAGGGCCGCTGGCGCCTTCCCGTGGCGGGGTGCTCGCCCTTGGCGGAGTACTCGCCCTTGGCGGGGTACTCGCCCTTGGCGGGGTACTCGCCCTTGGCGGAGTACTCGCCCTTGGCGGGGTATTCTCCCTCGCCGGGGAGCTCCTCCTTGGCGGGGAGACTGAGACGAGCGGCTCTTCGGGAGCAGTCTCTTGACGCTCCTGAGGCTGCGGCTCTGCTTCTGCACAAATCAGCAAATAAACAAGACATTAGCAAAAAGAAGCCCACGCGCGCCCGACAAGTGAAGAAATAAAAAGAAGACTCACGCTGGGGGCTGCTCTGCGGAGCCACAGGCTGGTCCGGCAAGCTTGTCGCTGGCGCATCCCCTGCCGCTGCGACAGGCTCGTCCTCAAGATCAACCACCGGGATCTTGGCCCTCTTCGCCATCCTCTGGGCCAGGGTCCTGGAAGACAGACGTCAAACAAAGTCAGGCAAGGAAAATTCAAGACAAGAGCAACAAAAATCAAAAGAAATAAGAGTTACAAGTGCTTACTCTTCCTCCTCCTCGTCGGAACTGAGGACGGAGAAGTCGAAGTCCGCCTCGCGCGTCCCGGTGCGAGGAGCTGGGGGAGTAGGCTCCCTCGGGCGCTTGGCGGGCTCCGGGGCCGTGGTCTGAGAAGACCCCGCTCCGGTCATCGCCGAAGCCCGAGGGGCGGAAGGAACGCCAAAACCAGTTCGGGAAGATCCTCCTCCGCCTGCCGCTGAGGCGCGAGGCACCCCCTTGACGGCCTTGCTCGTCGTGGTGGCGCGCGTCGAGCGACTCTGCGGCTGTTGCTGGACCGCCGGCTGCCTCGTCGTGTTAGTGGCCTTGCGGAGGCGTTTCTTTGGCTGAGGCGGAGGACTTGGTGGTGGCGGAGAACTCCCCGAGGATGAAGAGGAGCCGTCGAGGCCCAGAGACCCGCCTGAGTCTTCTGAAGGGTCGCCCGATTCGGCGTCCTCCTCGGCGGGCTCACTTGACTCTGTGCCCTGCCCGGCAGCCTCGCTCGTCCCGGCAGGCCGCCCGGCAGGCTTCAGCAGTTTGAGGATCTCTTCCTCCTCGGCCCGACTCACCGCATCCTCTGCATCCGCCTCGTCCAAGGAGTACCCAAACTCGCCCGCGGCCTCAGCTACGGCTGCCTCCTCCATCCTGGTGGCGATATACGCCAAATCCCGGTCGGTGGTGTCGCGGGTGAGACCCTTCTTCTCATCGAGATTGATCGGCAGCAAAACCAAGTTGTCGAAGAAGGTTTGTGCAGTTTCGTCTGAAGGCGCCAGCCAAGTGGGGTCAACCCCGTGGGAGTCGCACAGCGGCATCGCCGCGCGGATAGCACTAAGTGACGAATTGTTACATAGTGGAACTACCCCCCGCGACGGGGCAAACCACTCCGGGTGCTTGGCGTCATGCTTGAACAGCTGACGGAGCATCCCCTTGAGCTCCAGGACAATGAAGTTATAGTTAAGGCCGGGGCGCAGCCTCATACAGTCTACCGCATAGCTGAAATCCCAAGCAGCCCTCTTCCTCTCCTGCAAGGGGGAAATGCGGCGGCAAAGGAAATCTGCCCCGACCTCACCTACAGTAAGGTTGGCTTGCCGGAGGCGAAGAATCCTAGTGAGAGCTATCTTCAGCTTCTTGTCCTCCGGGGCCAGATCACTCCATTCCTTGCCGCGCACTATTGCAGCTCGGCGCGGGGAAGTAAACTGCTGGGGTCCATCCTCCATGATCCAGCACTAGTCAGCCCTCCACTCCTCCCACTTGCCGCGGAGCTCTCCAATCAAGTACGCCTCTTTCTTATTGAGCCTAAAGATCCAAGAGATCCCGCCGGACAAAGGAGATCCAGACTCTACCCGAGGCGTAAAGAAGTGGTGGAAGAGGGCTACGTTGGGGGTGACTCCGACGAAGTTCTCGCACAGATGTGCGAAAACGGCCATGGTCAGGACTGCGTTCAGGGTAAAATCGAGGAGGTGGAATCCATACGTATTCATGACATCGCAGAAGAACTCAGAGTATGGAGGGCAGAGTCCGCAATGGAAGAACAGGGCAAAGTAAGGATAACCTCCCGAAAACATGTCGCAGGCTTCGGCGGAGAGAACTCTGGTGCGCGGGTGAGCTTTCGTTTCCCTCGACTAGAAGAGGTAGTACTTGTCCTTCAGATCCCTCGCGCCGAGCCTCGGCGGGAAAACCACCATCCTCTTCCGCATTGCTGCAAGCTTCGCCACCCGTTCGGTCTTTGCGGCTTTCGCCTTGTCGCCCTTCGGGGCCATGGTGGGGACGGCGAGGGGGGCCGGCGGCGCTGGAGAGGCTGGCGGCGGCGGAAGAAGGGTGGAGCTCAGCTCTCTTTCGACCTTTGGGGAGGAGGAGAGCGGCGGGGGTTTCTGGAGGTTGAAGACGCAATGAAGCAATGGGGGGAAACTGCCCCTGTTTCCTCTGCTTTTAAGGGGGAGTGGGGACGTTCCGCATTTTCCCATTAAAGAAACAGGTCACGATATCTCCCACGACGCCGCAATCGACGCGTCCCGTTAGGGAGGGACGCGGCGGATACGGAGGGGGATACGGCGCGCCGTGGGGCGCGGGTGCCCGTGCACTGTTTTGGGCCTGGCCCAACAGCGCTCGGCACCGTGTGTGGCCCAGGCCCAGGGGCTCCTGTCGGTGTACTAAAGTAGGGGTACCTTAGTATCCTGACTTGTGCACGGGCAGTAGCAGCGTCCCGTGGTCGGGCTCGCCACGCGCCCGCCTAGGCCCGCTCTGGATCCTTTAGAGCCATTCAAGAACAAAGTATTCAAGTTAAAGAGACAAGGCCCCGGCAAGAGGAGCTTGCCGGGAAGGCCGTACCAGGCTCAAGACCATACCTTTGGCACAAGACCCTGGCAAGAGGAGCTTGCCAGGAAGGACAGAGCATAGCATTTCTGAAGACTCGCCGTGGCGCATCGCGCGCCCCGGCAAGGCCCGGAGAGCGACAAGCTTCCGGGCGTGGCAAGGTAGCGACCGCGACAAGGCACTTGCCGCGGCAAGCTTCCACTGTGTGCCCGCGCTCCAACTCATCTGGCCACGCGTCGCCCTGGGGCCCTTCCAGGGGCACGTGGCGGAGGGCTGTGCAGCCTGGGGTACACGGTGGCAAGCCACGATGACGAGGCCACCATCGTGGCGAACAGAGACGCCCGGACGAACGCTTTTTGCACTATTTGGGACGACGGCGACGGGCATTCAATGCCCTTGTCCCCCACCGTCAGGGTTAGGTACAAAACACTGTACATACACTGTTACAACTACCACCATTTTTACATTTTTACCCTCACCTACGTTGCCACCTGTCGGTGACCCCTTTGACCTATAAAAGGAGGCCCATGCACAATGTAGGGGAGGTTCCGAACCCTCGATCACTCCCACGCTCGGTGTAGCTAGTCTCAAGCACTGTAGATCTTCTTGCTCCCGAGCCAAGAACTCAATAACAAACCGAGGCAGGAGTAGGGTTTTACGCATCCGTGCGGCCCGAACCTGGGTAAACTGCTCGCGTGTGCACCTCGATCCGCTCTTTGTGCTCCCTCCGCTCCCTTGCCGTACCGAAAAGGGGCTCTGGTCCCATAGGTGTTCGTGGGCGATCAGTTTCCCCGACAGTGAACCTTCTTATCCAATTATTTTGGGACGTCCTTTTCTTCGCACCGTTGGTGCTATCATTGACATGAAAGAGGGGAATATAAAATTCCAATTTCCTCTCAAGAAAGGGATGGAACACTCCGTTATACGGGCTAGCTATTCTTTTACTCTTGATAGAACTTGATCTCTTTGCATTATGCCTAGCTTAAAGGCATAAAAGAAAGCGCTTTTGGGAGGCAGCCCACAATGAATACAATTTTATTTTGCTTTTTTTGTGTCTTGACGTTTGTTAATACAGTAGCATCATCATTGTATCTTTACTTTTCAGCTTAATGCCAAGTTTAGCCTCTGATTGCAAGAAAGTTCAAAAGTTGTGACGTGCTGTCCAGGAAACAGATTCTGTCCTTGGACAGAAAAATTCGTATAAAATCACCAGATCATCTTTTTGGTCAGAATTTTTTCGACAGCGTGCTCTATACAATTGGCTTTCGGGCGTCTGTTCTGAGTTTTTTTATTTGAGTTGCAGAAGTGCCCCGAAAAAATTATTTACTACCTGCTGGTCTGTTTTTCACAGATTCTGTCCTGTTTTGCCTTTCCTTCGTTTTGCAAACCTTGAGCTTGCTTTTTCTTTGCAAAAACCTTTTGGCAATATTGAGAAACAGTAGCCCTTCAAGATTATCCTTATTTCCATCAAGAAAAATATATTTTATTATGGGTACTAACCTCGCTAATCAGATTATGATGAGTTATGTATGAAGGGAGTTTTCAAGTGTGCGAGGGAAGATGATAAAAAGATTCAGGAGGGTCAAACGCTCAAGCTTGGGGATGCCCCCGTGCACCCCCAAGAAATATTCAAGAAGACTCAAGCGCCTAAGCTTGGGGATGCCCCCGTGCATCCCCTTCTCCATCAACAATTATCAGTTCGTCTTTCGTTCCACTATATTTTAATCACTTCATGCGTTATGTGCTATGCTTGGAGCGTCTTGCTTTTAGTTTCCTTTTTAGTTTTCTTTAGCTTTGCTTGCTGTTCATAACGAGTTAGAACCCAGCTTTCTTTGTGTGGGAGAGAAACACGCTCCACTTCAACCTAGAACACAACATAGGATTTTCATGCTTATCTTTGCTGTGTATGTTCTTTGTCTTTCAATAGCTACTGTCATGTTTAGCTCTTAGTTTTCATGCTTTTCTTTTTAAAGAGCTTTTGTTTAGTTGGTTGCTGACCTATCTTGAGTTATCATGCTTATCTTGTTAAGAGAGTTTGTCTGTGGCACTGGTTGATATGTCTATGATAAAAATGCTATGTGCATAATGGTGCTTAGTAGTTCATGTTTTCTTATGGTTAGTCTCAAATAGCTGGGGGGGTTCTTAATGTGTTATTGAAGTACCAGCATTATTTGTTTGCCTATGATGTGGTATGGTTTAGTGATATCTTCCTCCAAGAATTTATTTTGATTGACTTGGCATATGCTCACGCATATTTAAGACTGTAAAGAAAGTCTATCAAGCCTTGATGATCTTTAATTTCTGAGTAGCGATATAACTTCCATGCCCGATTCAATGTTGCTTTGTCGCTCTGCATGATTATGGCCATCATTGCTCTCTTAGTTGGTCGCTCCCAGTCTTTTGCTAGTCTTGACCTGTACTAAGCGGACTGGCTGCTTGTGCATCCAAATCCTTGAAACCAGTTATGCCATATGAGTCCACCATACCTTCCTATATATGGTATTCACTTGCCATTCCTAACGAAGACTTTCATGTACCATCTCAAAATTATTCAAAATGCATTCTCTTTTGTGCCTCTGTTTTAGCTCATGAGGAAGTAGTAGTTAATTCATGATCTTTTTAAGTTGGACAAGTTTCACCCCCCGATTGCATGTCTAATCTGCAAACCCCTAATACGAGAAGGAACTGGCAAAGAGTGCGCCCGGCTCATAAAAAATACAACAAAAAAACCCTCCTTCATGCTTTGTTCATGAGAAATCAGAAAACTTTTGGCAGTGATAAACAAAGGAGATTAAGGGGATGTGATCGTCCCCGTGCGGGAGCCGTTCCTCGAAACTTGTCCAGCTCGAGAAGTAATTGAGTCATCTACTAGCATTCATTGACGAAATATGCATCTCCCAAAAATCATTTTTACCTCTATTTTTAAAAACCAAGAGCTCTGGTACATGTTTAGTCTTTGCTTCCAACCACGGGTTTTCAACCTTACCATCAAAAGCCACGGTTCGAGAGTCTCCACCTTCTTTCTTCAAAGCACCAACTATTGAGAGCATGATTGTCATTCTGAGTGTAATGTGCATTGTCCCAAAGTACCATTATCTTCTGTAGGATTATGATATCGCTTATTCTGAAATCATTGTATCTAGTCGTCACTTAAACTTCGGAGGTGCTCCTGCATTTATGTTTTGCTTCACTAAAGGGGGCAAGCGAGGTATCACTTTGTCATGTTTGCACACCATGCTCACTACAAATCTATTCGGTGTTTTCAGTATCATATTGTAAAACTTTCAGTTCTTTGTGATATTCTCATGAGGCAACTTAATTACTAAAGATTCATTATCTCAGTAAGCATTTGTCATGTGACTGTGAAAAGTTCTTATATCGTTGGTAGCATGTCACCACAGAAATTACGCTTGTTATCATTTACCTACTCGAGGACGAGCAGGAATTAAGCTTGGGGATGTTGATACGTCCAAAACGTATCTATAATTTCTGCTTGCTCCATGCCTCTTTTGTGTGATATTGCTATGATATTTATGCACTTCCATACACTTTTGATCATATTTGGACTAACCTATTAACTCAGTGCACCCGAGTGCCAGTTTCTGTTTTCTGCTGTTTTGGTATTTCAGGTTTTCCCATTACTTAAATTGCCAGAAAAATTCCGGGAAATATATATAAAAAATCAGCGTTCCGGAAGCTTCCATGCGGCAGAAGTAGGGCCAGAGGGGGGCCACAGGGGCTCCAGGCGCCCTGAGGGGGCCACAGGGGCTCCTCGCCAGGCTGCCTGGGCCCCCCTTACCTCCCCTGGTGCCCCCCTTTGGCATATATTTACACCGCGTCCCGAAACCCTCGAGGACAGGAACCCTTTTTCACGATCTCATCTCTGTTCCGCCGCCGACGCGCTTCCAAGATCGGGAGCACCAGGAGAACTCTTCCCGGCACCCTGCCGGAGGGGAGAACCACCACCGGGAGCTTCTCCACCACCATGGACGCCTCCCGGATGAGCCGTGAGTGGTCTCCCTTGGACCATGGGTCCATGACCAGTAGCTATGTGATGTTCTCCTCCCCTCTTTGTTCTTCACCGATTAGACCTCGTGAGATGCCCTACATGATCGAGGCACATGAGTAATCCTTATGCTGTTGCTATGCTGAGTTTGCTGGGATCCGATGGATTATGAGATTATGTTCAGATTGTGTGTGAGTAATATATTTGATTCACCTCTTTTATATTTATGTTCTTGAGTAATTCTTGCATGTTCTCCGTTGCTGTTTATTGCTTTGGCCAAGTAGTAGGTAGTAACTCCAAGAGGGAACGTTATGCTTGATTGTGGGTTCATGCCCCTCGATGACTAGCTTGAGTGACAGAAACATGAGTCTAGGGGATGTGCTGTTGCCACAAGGGGGAAAACAATGGTGCTTGTACTCGCGGGTGCAAGGATTGTTTACTTTACGCAAAGTTCTTTTAATGCAGTTGTCTGTTGCTTTGAGTTTACACTATGGGTGGGACTCGCAACTTAATACCAGCGAGATGTTCTGGATAGATATCTCAAGGTGGATGATTAGTAGTAGATGCAGATGGATTTCGGTCTACTTGCCTTGGCGTACCGCCCATGCTTTTAAGCCTCTACCTTTCTTTGCAGCATAGTTAGCATTGGTTTGCGCACATAATCCTGTCAATTGCCCAGCTGTAATTCGTTTACCTCGCTTAGCTGTTTTATCGTCTTTTGGGAGAGAGACATCACTAGTGAACATCATGGGACCCCGGTCCATATTACCATCACTGGTCACACCCGCTATTTACTTCCTTTTCTTATTTACTATTTGAAGTCATACCTATCACTATTATCTCTTGCGTTTGATCCTTTGTAAACGACAAGGCCGGAGGGATTGACAACCTCTCTGTACTCGTTGGGAGCAAAGTTATTTGTATCTGTGTGCAGGTCCTGTCAACCGCTAAGTATCTGGCACCGTTAGCAGTTGACACCTACTTGTCGACCCTCGGAGTCTCACGGGATTCGATCCTTGGTATCTTTGCCAAGGGAAAACTACCGCTACGCTACATCTCAAACCTTCCACTTGGGGTAACCAACGAGGGGCGAGAAGCCATCACTATCTAAGTGGGAGTTCTTAAGTAATATGATTAATTGAACTTTAATTTATCATGAACTTAGTCCTGGTAGTATTAGCATATCTATGTTGTAGATCAATAGCTCGCGATGTTGCTCTCCGCTTATTTTTTATTTGTTCCTAGAGAAAACTAAGTTGAAAGATGTTAGTAGAAATGATTCGGAATTGTTCCATGATCTGAGAATTATCCTAATTGCTGCACAGAAGAATTATGTCCTTAATGCACCGCTAGATGACAGACCTATTGCAGGAGCAGATGCAGACGTTATGAATGTTTTGACAAAAGCTCGGTATGATGACTACTTGATAGTTTAGTGCACCATGATTTACGGCTTATAACCGGGACTTCAAAACTGTTTTTGAACACCACAGAGCATATAAGATGTTCCAAGAGTTGAAATTAGTATTTCATACTCATGCCCGTGTCGAGAGGTATGAGACCTCTGATAGTACTTTGCCTACAAGATGGAGGAGAATAGCTCAACTAGTGAGCATATGCTCAGATTGTCTGGGTACTACAATTGCTTGAATCAAGTGGGAGTTAATCTTCCAGATAAGATAGTAATTGACAAAGTTCTCTAGACACTATCACCAAGTTAGTAGAACTTCGTGATGAACTCTAATATGCAAGGGATGACGAAAGTAACTCCCGAGCTCTTCGCGATGCTGAAATCGGCGAAGGTAGAAATCAAGAAACAACATCAAGTGTTGATGGTTAACGAGACCACTTGTTTCAAGTAAAGGGCAAAAGGATAGAAAGGGAACTTCAAGAAGAATGACAAGCAAGTTGTCACTCCCGTGAAGAAACCCAAAGCTAAACTCAAGCCTGAAACTAAGTGCTTCTACTGCAAAGGAAATGGTCACTAGAAGTGGAACTGCCCTAGATACTTGTGGATAAGAAGGATGGCAAAGTGAACAAAGGTATATTTGATATACAGATTATTGATGTGTACTTTACTAGTGTTCATAGCAACCCCTGGGTATTTGATACCGGTTCAGTTGCCAAAATTAGCAACTCGGAACGGGAGTTGCAGAATGAACACAGACTAGTTAAAGGTGAAGTGACGATGTGTGTTGGAAGTGGTTCCAAGATTGATATGATCATCATCGCACACTCCCCATACTTTCGGGATTAGTGTAGAACCTAAATAAATGTTATTTGGCATTTGTGTTGAGCATGAATATGATTTGATCATGTTTTTTGCAAAACTGTTATTCATTTAAAGTCATAGAATAATTGTTATTCTGTTTACATGAATAAAGCCTTCCATGGTCATACACCCAATGAAAATAGTTTGTTGGATCTCGATCGTAGTGATACACATATTCATAATATTGAAGCCAAGAGATGCAAGGTTAATAATGATAGTGCAACTTATTTGTGGCACTGCCGTTTAGGTCATATTGGTGTAAAGCGCATGAAGAAACTCCATAGTGATGGACTTTTGGAATTACTTGATTATGAATCACTTGATGCTTGCGAACCATGCCTCATGGGCAAGATGACTAAAACTCCGTTCTCCGGAACTGTGGAGCGAGCAACAGATTTGTTGGAAATCATACATGCTGATGTATGCGGACCAATGAGTGTTGAAGCTCGCGGCGGATATCGTTATTTTCTGACCTTCACTGATGATTTGAGAAGATATGGGTATATCTACTTAGTGAAGCACAAGTGTGAAACATTTGAAAAGTTCAAATAATTTCAGAGTGAAGTAGAGAATCATCGTAACAAGAAAATAAAGTTTCTGCGAACTGATCGCGGAGGCGAATATTTGAGTTACGAGTTTGGTCTTCATTTAAAACAATGTGGAATAGTTTCATAGTTCACGCCACCCGGAACACCACAGCGTAAAGGTGTGTCCGAACTTTGTAACCGTACTTTATTAGATATGGTGCAATCTATGATGTCTCTTACCGATTTACCACTATCGTTTTGGGTTATGCATTAGAGATAGCTGCATTCACGTTAAATAGGGCAACATCTAAATCCGTTGAGACGACGCCTTATGAACTTTGGTTTGGCAAGAAACCAAAGTTGTCGTTTCTTAAAATTGGGGACTGCGATGCTTATGTGAAAATACTTCAACTTGATAAGCTCGAACCCAAGTCGGACAAATGTGTCTTCATAGGATACCCAAAGGAGACTGTTGGGTACACCTTCTATCACAGATCCGAAGGCAAGATATTCGTTGCTAAGAATGGATCCTTTCTAGAGAAGGAGTTTCTCTCGAAAGAAGTGAGTGGGAGGAAAGTGTAACTTGATGAGGTAATTGTACCTTCTCCCGAATTGGAAAGTAGTACATCACAGAAACTAGTTCCAGTGATTTCTACACCAATTAGTGAGGAAGCTAATGATGATGATCATGAAACTTCGGATCAAGTTACTACTGAACTTCGTAGATCAACCAGAGTACGTTCCGCACCAGAGTGGTACAGCAACCTGGTTCTGGAAGTCATGTTACTAGACTATGATGAACCTACGAACTATGAGGAAGCGATGATGAGCCTAGATTCCACAAAATGGCTTGAGGCCATGAAATCTGAGATGGGATCCATGTGTGAGAACAAAGTGTGGACTTTGGTTGACTTGCCCGATGATCGGCAAGCCATAGAAAATAAATGGATCTTCAAGAGGAAGACCGACGCTGACGGTAATGTTACTGTTTACAAAGCTTAACTTGTTGCGAAAGGTTTTCGACAAGTTCAAGGAGTTGACTACGATGAGATTTTCTCACCTGTAGTGATGCTTAAAGTCTGTCCGAATCATGTTAGCAATTGCTGCATTTTATGATTATGAAATCTAGCAAATGGATGTCAAAACTGCATTCCTGAATGGATATCTCAAAGAAGAGTTGTATATGATACAACCAGAAGGTTTTGTCGATCCAAAAGGTGCTAACAAAGTATGCAAGCTCCAGTGATCCATCTATGGACTGGTGCAAGCATCTCGGAGTTGGAATATACGCTTTGATGAGGTGATCAAAGCATATGGTTTTATACAGACTTACGGTGAAGACTGTATTTACAAGAACGTGAGTGGGAGCACTACAAAATTTCTGATAAGTATATGTGAATGACATATTATTGATCATAAATAATGTAGAATATTCTGGAAAGCATAAAGGAGTGTTTGAAAGGAGTTTTTCAAAGAAATACCTCGGTGAAGCTGCTTACATATTGGGCATCAAGATCTATAGAGATAGATCAAGATGTTTGATAAGACTTTCGATGAGTACATACCTTGATAAGATTTTGAAGTAGTTCAAAATGGATCAGTCAAAGAAGGAGTTCTTGCCTGAGTTATAAGTTATGAAGTTGAGTAAGACTCAAATCCCGACCTCGGCAGAAGATAGAGAAAGAATGAAAGTCATTCCCAATGCGTCAGCCATAGGTTCTATAAAGTATGCCATGCTATGTACCAAACTTGTTGTGTACCTTACCATGACTTTGGCAAGGAGGTACAAAAGTGATCCAGGAGTAGATCACTGGACAGCGGTCAAAATTGTCCTTAGATACTGGATGACTAAGGAAATGTTTTCCCGATTATGGAGGTGATAAAGAGTTCGTTGTAAAGAGTTACACCGATGCAAGCTTTACAACTAGGGGTGGATTAACGAGCTGCTCGGCTCGTTAAGCTCGTGATCGTTAAGGCTCGGCTCGTTAAGCTCGTTAAGATTAACGAGCAGAAAACCCTGCTCGGTTCGGTTCGTTTAAAGCTCGTTAAGCTCGTGAGCGCTCGCGAGCGCTCGTTAACAGATTTTGATGTGTTACGGTTTACACGATAAGCGTGTATATTTGGTTTTTTAAAAAGAAGATGGTGACTAGAAAACAAAATGCACAAGTTTTTTGCCTCCTATGTAGATTAGATTGAGTGGATGGGCCGAGCTGCTACAAAATTTTTGTCAGGTAAGATGGAAATATGTGTTGTGTTGTTACTAACGAGCTTAACGCGCTACTCGTGAAACTCGTTAGCTCGTTCGTTAAGCTCATTAAGCTTAACAAGCTGAAATCAATGATTGGCTCTGTTCATTAAGAAGCGAGCCACGAGCTTAACGAGCCGAACTATCGAGCGCTCATTAAGCTCGCGAGCTTCGAGATTTTGGTCCAGCCATATTTACAATAATCCAGATGACTCTAAGTATCAATCTGGATGCATATTGGAAGTGGGAGCAATTAGCTAGAGTAGCTCCATGTAGAGCATTGTAGACATAGAAATTTGCGAAATACATACGGATCTGAATGTGGCAGGCCCGTTGACTAAACTTCTCTCACAAGCAAAACATGATCACACCTTACTACTCTTGGGTGTTAATCACATAGCGATGTGAACTAGATTATTGACTCTTGTAAACCCTTTGGGTATTGGTCACATGGCGATGTGAACTATGGGTGTTATTCACATAACGATGTGAACTATCGGTATGAAATCACATGGAGATGTGAACTAGATTATTGACTCTAGTGCAAGTGGGAGACTGAAGGAAATATGCCCTAGAGGCAATAATAAAGTTATTATTTATTTCCTTATATCATGATAAATATTTATTATTCATGCTAGAATTGTATTAACCGGAAACTTAGTACATGTGTGAATACATAGACAAAACAGAGTGTCCCTAGTATGCCTCTACTAGACTAGCTCATTGATCAAAGATGGTTATGTTTCCTAGCCATAGACATGAGTTGTCATTTGATCAATGGGATCACATCATTAGGACAATGATGTGATGGACTAGACCCATCCGTTAGCTTAGCACTATGATCGTTTAGTTTTACTGCTATTGCTTTCTTCATGACTTATACATGTTCCTATGACTATGAGATTATGCAACTCTCGAATACCGTAGGAACACCTTGTGTGCTATCAAACGTCACAACGTAACTGGGTGATCGTAAAGATGCTCTACAGGTGTCTCAGAAAGTATTCGTGGTGTTAGCATAGATCAAGAATAGGATTTGTCACTCCGAGTGTCGGAGATGTATCTCTGGGCCCTCTCGGTAATGCACATCATAATAAGCCTTGCAAAAAAATGACTAATGAGTTAGTCACGAGATGATGCATTACGGAACGAGTAAAGAGACTTTCCAGTAACGAGATTGAACTAGGTATTGAGATACCGACGATCAAATCTCGGGCAAGTAACATACCGATGACAAAAGGAACAACGTATGTTGCTATGCGGTTTGACCGATAAAGATCTCGTAGAATATGTAGGAACCAATATGAGAATCCAGGTTCCGCTATTGGTTATTGACCGGAGATGAGTCTCGGTCATGTCTACATAGATCTTGAACCCGTAGGGTCCGCACGCTTAACGTTTGATGACAGTTGTATTATGAGTTTATGAGTTTTGATGTACCGAAGGAGTTCAGAGTCCCGGATGAGATCGGCGACATGATGAGGAGTCTCGAAATGGTCGAGACGTAAAGATCGATATATTGGACGACTATATTCGGACATCGGAAAGGTTCCGAGTGATTCAGGTATTTTTCGGAGTACCGGAGAGTTACGGGAATTCGCCGGGGAGTATATGGGCCTTATTGGGCCATACGGGAATAGAAGAGAGAGGCCAAAAGGAAGGAGGCACGCGCCCCCCTCTGGTCCGAATTGGACAAGGGGTGCAACCCCCTTTTCCTTCTCCCTCTCCACCTCTTTCCTTCTCTCCTACTCCGGAAAGGAAAGTGGAATCCTACTAGGACTTGGGAGTCCTAGTAGGACTCCCCACACTTGGCGCGCCCCCTCTGGGCCGGCCTCTCCCTTGATCCTTTATATACGGAGGAGGGGGCACCCCATAGAAACACAAGTTGAATTGTTTTAGCCGTGTGCGGTGCCCCCTCCACAAAAACACACCTCAGTCATACCGTTGCAGTGCTTAGGCGAAGCCCTGCGCCGGTAGATACATCATATCCGTCACCACGCCGTCGTGCTGACGAAACTCTCCCGTGAAGCTCGGCTGGATCAAGAGCTCGCGGGACGTCATCAAGCTGAACGTGTGCTGAACGCGGAGGTGCCGTACGTTCGGTGCTTGATCGGTTGGATCGCGAAGAAGTTCGAATACATCAACCGCGTCACTTGACGCTTCTGCTCCCGGTCTACGAGGGTACGTAGACACACTCTCCCCCTCGTTGCTATGCATCTAGTAGATAGACCTTGCGTGATCGTAGGAAAATTTTGGAAATACTATGTTCCCCAACAATCATTACATCGTACCATTACATAAATACATGGGGATGCAACAATTCATAAAGTCACATGAATACAACAACATCAATATAAGACATCCGACTACGGATGCAAACATGAAAAGCACAACGACATCCATCTGCTACCCCAGGCTGCCGACTAGGAACCTAACCCAAGACTGAAGAAGAAGAGAGAACTCCAACACAAAGAACATCGCTCTCGCGTCATGTCATCGGAAACCTGCACCTGCAACTGGTGTTGTAGTATTTGTGAGCCACGAGGACTAGGCAATCCCATAACCATGGGTATCAAGACTAGCAAAGCTTAAAGGGAATGGAGAGGTTAAGTGGTGAGGTTGCAGCCGCGGCTAAGCAAAATTATGGTGGCTAACTTACGAGTACAAGAATAAGATGAGCATCTACGCAAACGGTCGCAAACTAGTAATGAGCGCTAAAGATCCTGAACTACCTACGAGTCAAATATAACCCCACCGTGTTCTCTTCTCAAAGTGAAAAGAGGCAGTCACGATTACTCACACAGTTCGTGTATTTTATTTCGGATCCTCTGTCAAGTTTTCTACAACCGGACATTAACAAATTCCAATCTGACACATAACCGCGGGCATGGCTTTCGAAAGATTATACCCCTGCAGGGGTGTCCCAACTTAGCCCATCACAAGCTCTCACGATCAGCGGAGGTAAAAATAATAATACCCCTTATCTTAGGGACAACCCGATCAGACTCGGAATCCCAGTGCACAAGACATTTTGACAATGGTAAAACAAGTCCAGCAAGACCTCCCGGCGTGCCGACACCTTGATAGTAGCCATGCATATCTCATCTCAGGCCACGTCTGGGTGAGCAGTACGTACGGCAACCAAAGACCCCAGATAACTGGGTGGCACCGCAAGTGGCTCTAGTTTGGGACCAACACCATCAGCACTAGCCTCCTGTTATGTAGAAGAATCCTCGGGGACATGACCCCCTATGCAAATTAATTAGTTCATTAAGTTTTATTATGTTGCAAATTAAAACCAATGTTGGGCCTTGCTGGAGGAGTTTCATTCAAAATCGAACTGTCAAGGGGTCCCCATATACCCAACCGCGTTAGGAACGCAAAATCAAGGAACATAACACTGGTTTATGGGTTCTTAAGGCGGCATGAGTGGAACAAAACACCGAGCAAAAGGCCAAGCCTTCCACCCATTGCCAAGTATATAGGTGTGTTAATATATTTAAGAGATATTGTGATATTCCAACAACAAGTTCCTACATGGACCAATCTTCATCTTCACCTGCAACTAACAACGCTATAAGAAGGGCTGAGCAAGCGGGTAACATAGCCATACAACGGTTTGCTAGGAAGGTGTCAAAGGTTAGAGGTTTCATGGCAACAAGGAGAGGCTGACAACAAAAGATAGGTAGCGCGACATATAGCGATAGCATCGAGACAACTAGCATGGCAATGATAGTAAAGGTATCCAAGGTGACGGTCATCTTGCCTGAGATCCCGCAAGGAAGAAGAACGAGTCCATGAAGAAGAAGAAGAATCCACGAAGACGAACCAAGTGTAGTCGAACGAATCCTCACGATCGCAATGGAATATGAACTAGCGAGAAGAAGCACACAACATGGTAAACACCCAACACAAGACAAGACAAGATGCTCAACCAAGTATGGTGCAAGACAAGTCTATATGATGCAAAACATGGCAAGGGATGATGCAAAGAAGAACAACACAACCCAACAAGTATAAATGAGGCCGGAAACAACATATACCAATTCCGGTAAGTCCTCATATGCACATTTCGAAATGGGTCCAGATCTAAACAAACCTTAAGTTAAGGTTGTAAAAAATAATTAACATGCACCATGATGATCTACTCGAAATTCTAGTCAAGTTTCATATCAAGTTCATTTAATTCGGAGCTACGGCCTAGAAGATATGAGCAAAACAAGTCAAGCATGACATTGATGCAAAACGCATCCAAACATCAAGCAAACACACTCCAAAAATGTATTTGACATGTTATTATGCATCTACATGCAAAAACACACAAGTTTCATATAGGACACGCCCAAAACGGAGCAACGGTTCATCACATACACATGAAACAAGATATAACAACAAGCTGTCCAAAAACAGCAACATGGCACTTAGTTGACATCAAAACAAAATGATAAAATAACATTTCATGCCAACAAAGGGCATGGCAAACATGTACATGTCAAGAACTACAAGCATGACCAAAGAGCTACTACAAAACACTACTAGAACATGCTCAAAACATCATGACAATATTGCAAAAGATAACAGTTTCACAAACTTAGTGAAATAAACTAGACATGGCAGCAACAACGACAAGTAGGCCTGTTTGCAAGCTTGTGCAACTCATCTCAAACCATATCATGGCTTGTGAATATAACCAACAGCAAGAAGACATGTTTATGAAGCTACTCATGGCAAGAACATGGTCATAGGATGCATAGAACACTAGCTATTCGCATGGCAAAACTGAACTTCCTGATAACAGGCTGACAGAAACACTTTATTACAAGAAATAAACAAGCTACGGGAGGTCATATATACAAACAAGGGCATGGATGGATAGAGAATAACATGGACAACAAGACATGATCATTAGACAGCCAAAAACATTCATGGATTTCAGTAGGGCATCAAGCAAACATGGCATCATGTTATAACAGTTTCAGACTTAGCAGTTTTTCAACAAGTCTCAAAAAATAACAACAGTGAGTAGGCCACTTTGCAAGCTTGTTTCAAACACCACAAGGCATAACATGGAAAACTAATTACACTACAGCAAAGATGGCATGATTGTGCTTCTAAAACATATAGACATGTAGCTAAAACAAAAATCACACATAAAGATATGAAAAAGACAAATCAGCATCTCGTAACAAGTTTCAGCACTTAATAGCCACATGCACTTTTGCAACAGAGATTAACATGGCATAATGCACTCCAACATGAATGCTACAGCAACCATCATGTAGAGCACTTCACAATGAACATTGTGACATATCATACACTCCATTTGGACCAACATGCACAAAGATGTGACCTCTCAAACATGCTAACATATTGTTGATAGAAAACAAGTACTTGGCACTAACATCACATAGAAGTTTTGCAAACGAAGATTAAGACATGAATATGAACGGTAACATGCATGCTAACGCATCTAACATGTAGAGCACATCACCACGAACATTTGGACATATCATATGCTTCATTTGGATAAACGTGCACAAAGTTACCAACACTCAAACATGCATACATATTAACAATTTTAAAGGACTTAGTCGTTTTCACAGAAAAAAAACAAGTGAGCGCAGCCTAACAAAAGAGCGCACGGGCGGGGTTTAGTGGCTCACCACTAGGCTTGGCCCAGGTAGCAGAGAGGACGATGCGGGCCGGTGCGGTGGGCCTGGGGTCGATGAGAGGCCCATGGGGCGCATGTGTAGATGGGCTGGCGGGATCTGGGCCGGATCTGGCCTCGGCCTGCGATGGGGGCCACGTGGCAGGCGGCGCCCGTCGTCCTCCTCCTCGATCCAGAGGGGATCGAGGGAAGGCAGGAGTAGTGGCGCCATGTGGTGGGGATGGCGAGGGCCAAGGGGCACAGAGGAGGCCGAAACTGGCCCCGGGTGGCCGGATCTGGCGGATCCCGGCCGGATCCGGGCGTGACGGCGACGGCGGGGTCCTGCGCGAGAGGGAGATCGGTGAGGGAGAGATGAGAAGAACAAGGGAAGGAAGGAGAGTAAGGCAGGGGAGGCGGCGCTCATCTGCAGAGGCGGTGGCAGTCTTCGGTAGCCGGACGGCGGGGCTCCGACAACCGACGGGAAGGTCATCGGAGGGCGCTGTCGGTGGAGGAGACGATGCGACGGGGCTGGCGCTCGGGAGGGGGAGCAGGAGGCGGGGCGCACGGGCCAGGTGCGGCCCGGGGCGGCTCCCCGCGGGCCTGGCAGGCTGGCGGCGATGGGAGGCTACGGTGGCCACTTGGCAGCGCTTGAGAGGTGGAGGGCGAAGCTGGCGGCGCTGCTGGCCAATGGCTAAGCTCCAAGTTGCTGTGCGGGGCTTGTCGGCGCTGAAAATGAGGTTGGCGGCAGCTGAAGGTAGGTGGAGGGAGTAGGTGTCCATTTTTGGCCGAGGTGGGGGGCTTAAATAGGCAGGGGGTCTAGGTATTAGGTTTGGGGGTGTTTTTCTCCGTTTCAGAGCCTCAGATCTCGATCCGACGGTTCCGGAGCGGAGTGGGTCTAGGTGAGACCTAGTGGGCTGTGTAGAGAGTGATGGGCTACGGGGAGAGAAGAGAAGTGCAGCCAGGCACAGCGTTTCGGAGACTGAAACATCCGATGGAAATACTGGCAACGGTGCCGCTACGGGTTTAACAGTTGGACGATCAAACGGACTCAGAATGCGACGAAATTTGACAAGCGGTCTTCCTATGCTACAATAAGACCGCACGTCAAGTTTCAACCCATTCCAAGAACATTTTTGGCCACTCATAAAATAAATATTCGGAGGTGCCGTAGGCGCGTGCAAGTGTGTCTGGGCTCAGAACAGACAACAGAGAGGACGGGTGGACTTGGATGGATGCAAGTTTTGAAAACATGCTGATGCAATGAACACGATGACATGGCAAACTGTAACACGCAAGCAGGTGACATGGCAATGACGATGAATATCTGGCTGACACCTGGCACATCGGTCTCGGGGTGTCACAACACCCCCCTACTAACAAGAGATCTCGTCCCGAGATCTTAGGAACGAGACGGGAGAGGAAAAAAAGGAAGAAGGTGAAACCAAGAATGTTGAGAGGTTGAGCCACTTGAAAGGAAGAACACAACGGAGATGAATGAGACCGATAAGCTCTGTTACAAAAGAGGAACAAGGAACACACGAGAACTTTGATGGTAGAAAGACGTGAAACAAGAGCTGGAGGAACAAGAATGAATTTGAAACCAGTCCGGTTAATAAGAGATAGAGAGGAATCTCCACGAAGGAATTTGGGCAGCACTTCGGCTGGAAATGGAATGAATAGTACACGTGTTGAACAAGTAAAGAATATGAACTTGAGAAGACGGAACGATACTTGACGAGTGGAAGAATATAATGCCTCCGGAAGAATTGAAAGAGTGGAATGAAAAGTACGGAGAAGAAAGATGACAACTTGTACCACAATGAATTAAAAGAGCATCTTCAAAAGAAATGCTTGAACGGATTTGTTCAAGAGTCAACAACAAAAGATTTGATTTGCGTGGGCTTATGTAACCATCTCAAACTTGAGGTGAATTATGCCACAACGAAAAGATTCGAATGGATGAGATGAAGGAAGAAATGCAAAACTCCATAGAAAATAATACAGAGAATTATTCGCATCTCGAGACGCAAAAGGATAAAGCTTGAGCTGCTCCAGAAGAATTTGACGAACACTTGAAGAATGAATTAAACCATGAAAGAACCACCATGAAGAACTCCGGTAACAAAAGGATGATGAGATAGAAGTGAAGGATGCACAAACAAGATTAAAGCTTTGCGATGATTTCGATAGAGCTCCGATGAGATTACCGAGAAAAACTATGAACTCCGAAAAGAAAAGATGAAAACACATGGAACTAGAATTTATTCATCAAGAATAAACTCCGAAGGAAGGAATAAATCAACTTCACGAGAATGAATAAGAATTATGGTATGCTCATCCTTCATCTATTTAATTGATGAAAGCAATGGATTCACATACTACTTATTCGCGTTGAAAATGATTAAAGAGGGATATAGCACAAAACTAGAGAAAGTCTTCATGAACCACCGGTAAGATTGGAAAGAACAAATGAATTGATATGATAACAAATGAAAAGAACTCTTGAGCGAACCACCGTAGAATTGAAGCCGGGTGAATTAAGAACAAACCACCGTAAGAAATTGAAATTGAGTGAATAGAAGAGAATGAATCGCCGGGAAGAATAAAGCACTTGAGGAAATTTAGATACAAGAGAACAAAGAAATCATGAACTAATTAAAGAAAATTTGAAAGAAGCACCGGAAGAATGTGAGACGAACAAAGAGGCATCAATGAAGAATATTTGGAGGACGAAGTTGAAAACTGAGAACGAAGAAATCTTCTGAAATGATGGCCTCCGGAGGAACACAAAGAAAAAAATCATGAAATACTCCGGAAGAATGAAAAAAAGAAAGGTTGAAGCAACGATGAAAAGGATTTGCAAGCAATCTTGGAGAAGGCACATGACAGCTGGAATCCATACTTACGTCACACTTGAAAAGAATATAGGAATACTCCGGGAAATTAGAAGAGTCAGGTAAGATCCTGGGAAAAGACCTGCGGGTTATGAGCCCACCGAAGAGAAAACACCGTTGAAAAGGATTATTCGAGTGAGAAACGATGCACCGGAACGTTTGAAAGACTCGAATGAGGTGACAACCTTGAATAAATTAGAACACAAACAAATCTCCTGGAATGTCTTCGGAACTCCGGAATAATTAATTAGCGAGAGACGAACGAGCAAGGTGAAGCAATTGAGCCGAGGAAAAATAATATGACAAACACCGAGAACAAATTGAACTGGAACCACCAGATAAGAAAAGAGATGAAGAATGTTGAATGAGAGGAGAATTCATCGGAGAAGAAAAGAGATGAAGGATGACGAACTAGCCGATAATTCACCAGTTGAAATAATTGAGAAAATAGAGCAGACTTCACACGAGTAGGATGGATACTCGATTAAGGACTCCGGCTCCGAGAAGAAAAAGGGTGGGCGGGTGGGAAAAAGAAAGACCAATTCGGATAGGGAAAACAACATCGGTTGGAAAGAACCGGGGATTGAAGCAAAAGACGAGGGGGTCAAATCGACTTGACGAAAGATGCACCAGATGAAAAGAGTAGACAACGCAACGAACGAAACTAACTGCGTGATCCTAAAAAAATTGAAGGGGAAGAGAAGTAATTCAAAACACCTACGTCAAGATTCCTCACAAGAGCGACGAAGGGGCCGAGGAGTAAACAGAATTCCTACTCTCCGATATAACTAGACTCCAAAATAGTTTTCTTCTAGACTCGACAACGGCCAAGCTACGATCAATCAAGGGGCTCCTATGGTCGGTCGAGGCTCTGATACCAACTTGTCAGGCCCAAGATGTGATTATATCCCGATCACGTGATACACTCGTGATTGGGGCACAACCGCATTTTGGGCACTTAGCAAGATGGATATCATTACATCGTACCATTACATAAATACATGGGGATACAACAATTCATACAAGTCACATGAATACAAAAACATCAATATAAGACATCCGACTATGGATGCTGTCAGGGATATAACTATTGGGTATAAACCGCCCAGGAGGGGCCGGTTTATGCCCACAAAGAATTACTTCTACTGAAGCCTAGCAAGAAATAGAATATGGCGCTTTATTGTATAATACTAAAAGATCCAGGGCCCAAAAGGTGTTAGGGCCCGTAAATGTAAACCGCCATACGACATGTAACTTGTATTGTAAGATAGGAAAGATAGAGACCGAGTCGGGCACGTTTATTAGCCGGCCTCGGGATTCTGTAAACCGGACCGGGCGTCATCCTGTGTATATAAAGGGACGACCCGGCGGCGGTTCAGGGACAGAGAACAACAACTCGAGACACAGGCAAAGCGGATTCGCTCCCTGGTCATCGAAACCCTAGCAATACCACACCAAACTAGATGTAGGCTTTTACCTTCATCGAAGGGGCCGAACTAGTATAAAATCCCTTGCGTCCTTGTCCGCTTTAGACCCTTTAAGCTAACCCGTAGCGATGGCTCCGCGACTAAGTCCTTATGTTAGGACATCTGCCGTGACAAAACCACGACAGTTGGCGCCCATCGTGGGGCTATCGCATGATGGTTTCGAGTTCTTAGAGTGCAGCTTTGAAGGACTCAAGGGCTATGCAGTGGGCCGGATGACTAAGAGTCGTCGCGGCAAGATCTACATTGATGATGCAGGCTGGGGCCCCGAGGCCGATTCAATCGAGTACGGGTACCGGGTCCCCTTTGGCGGCATCCACGTCTTCATTGGCAAGACCGGTGAACCAGGCCGTGAGCCAGACATCTGCTCCAACATCGTCGAGTCGGCTCAGCATGCGAGACCTGCCCGGATTCGGCCCGCCATGAAGCATGTCTTTGTGGGAGAGGTTCACGGAGCGAAAGCTGAGGATGGATCAGAATCCGGTGGGGAAACAGTTGTTTATTCCGACGACGAATCATCTACCGGAGAAACTGAGTCTTTATATCTGCTGCAGGATGGCCGGTCTGGGGGCTGTTCCGATGGTGATAGTATTCCGGACACCCTTGATCCGCCAAGCCGGGTTGCGGTCTTCATGGACGGATCACAATCTGGGCAACAATCTTCGACTGCGGTAGCGTTAATATCCGATCTGGCGGCGGTAGCAGCAGCTGGGGCAGGAGGCCCTGTGCAGCCGCCGGCTCAAGTTCTGTCCGCTTTATTCGACACCTTGACAGCACTGCTGACCACGGAGGTCAGCCAGGCCGAGAAGGTACAGCACGACGCAGAAGTTGCTAAAGTAAGGGGTCAAATAGATCAAGCCAAGTTGGACCTGGCCGCTGAAAACACTAGGATGGCTGCGAGGCAAGCCGAGCTAGATGCTCGGGCTTATCGGCTCCTGTTGGATTAAACCACATCGGACGACGTAATGAGGAGAAGGCGCCAGTCTCGCCTGCCGCCGGTTTATGAAGCGAGGAACCTCTTCAATACGCCAGGAGCAGGGACCAACAATCAGCCAGCGATAAACCGAGGAGAGGTGCCTGGAACGGGGGCGTCGGTCCAGCCACGGGCCGCAGATCCATCCCGTCAGATCATTCCATCACAGTGTACACCAACGCCTCCCGGTCACTACTCCAACCCCTTGGATAACATAGTTGCAGCCGCTTCACGGTAGGCGGCCCTTCCCATTGAAGGAGGATCCCCTATATCAGTGGAGGCGCGGCGAGCTAGGGAGTTCTTGGAGACGGCTTTAACTTAGCAGCAGGCTTATTCTCACAGCCGCGAGAGGATTCATTCCACCCCCCGCCCAAACCGGAGTTACAGCAGGCATATGGATGAACCGGCCATATCAAGTAGTGCGCGGAACCATAACCCGCTGCGGAGGGATAGCCCAGCGGGTGGAGGTGCAAATGCTCAAGAAGTAGTAGACTAGGGCAGACAGCGCCGAGAGACCTACTTAGCAGCACAATACGAAGCCCGTCAGCCTACGTCGGTTCGTCCAACCACCACAGTCGAACCAGGAGTTTCTTCCAGCTCCTTGGGAGTACCATGTCTCACCCCCGCTTTACGCAATGTGCAGTTGCCTAAGGACTTCAAATGACCGCGCAAAGTGCCCAATTTCACTGCCAATCTATCCCCCAAAGCGTGGGTCGAAAGCTACAAGATGGCAATGGAGATGCTGGACGTGGACGATGCGGCGTGTGCTAAATACTTCACCATGATGTTGGAGAGAACGACTCGTACTTGGTTGAAAAGTTTACCAGCTAATTCCATCGGATCGTGGGCCGAGTTACGGCGCCGGTTTATCAATAACTTCAAAGATACTTGTACGCAGCCCATGTCAATTGTGGATTTAGCTGCCTGTGTCCAAGGGGAAAACGAATCAACAAGTCATTGGGTGCGCCGGGTGTCAGAGATCCTGCATTCCTCGGACCGCATCAATCCGGACACAGCAGTTTTGACATTGGAAGGCAATTGCCGGTTCGAGCCTTTGAAGCTGAAGCTAGGACTGCTCAAACGTAACTGCGATGACATGGGAACACTCATGGCCGCTCTGGTGAAGTATGCTGATTCGGATAGTACCAAATACCCAGAATCTGATGACGAGAAAGCAGGGAAGGGAAAGAAGAATGGTAAAGCGCCGCAGTCTAATCCGGTGAATCAGGGATACAGCGGGAAGCGCAAAGCGGATAGTAACTCATATCTTGTGGATAACACTTCTACGCATAATGATGGTCAGCGTCGTAAAGCTAGGCCGCCCCCACGGGGCGGGGGATCAAACATTAATCTAGAGCGCCAGATGAATTTGCCTTGACCTAGGCACGACACAAAGGAAAAGGGAGCCACACACCTTTGGAAGGACTGCTTTATTATGAGGGAGTTCAAAAATTGGTTCCAATACGATCATGGATCGTCCGGCAATTTAGGCCCTGGTTTCCACTGGCCGGGTTATAAAGGTGGTGGTTCCGGTCCAGGATTCCAAAGCAATCAGGGCGGACATGGTAATCAGAACGAGCACAACCATCAAAGCGGCCAGGGTGGTTATAATTATCAGGGCAATCATCAGCAACAACAATCAGGTTATCAGAGTAACCCGAAACAGTTGAGTAGCGGGCAATATCATGTCTTCACCACTAGCTTGTGCAAGCGCGATCAGAAGGTTTATAAGAGGGTTGTGCACTCTATTGAACCGGCAGTACCTCGTTACCTACCCTAGTCGGAACAACCCATAGTGTGGAGTCGTGAGGATCATCCACCCCGGGTTGATAATCCGGGTCAGCTGGCGCTAGTGGTGGCACCTCAGGTGTGACGCCCGAAGACCGACGTCCCAGAAGATTCCAGAAGATTCCAGATGTTCCGGGTTCTCCCGTGTGTTTCATTTGTGCTTGTGTTATTTATTTTTGCATTGCATCATGTCATATTTTCTTTGCATCTCAACCTAAATAAACTGTGTGGACCTTCGGTCCATTTAAATCGAGGGAAGGATGTCTTCTCTTTATAACATATACTCCCAATATTTTAGGGAGCTATTATAATAAATATTCCATTGTTTGGAATTAACCCGAACACACTTGCATTTATTCTCCAGACCTCTGTTGCTTCAAGTTTCACCCCTTTCCTTGTCTATAATTCTTTTTCCCATTTATCGAGGTTCCTCCAAAAATTCGAACATTTTTGGACACTTCAAAAACCAAGCCCTAGTTCAAACCCATTTGAATAAAATTCAATGAGCTTGGATTTTCATCATTCTATCTTGCCTTTTCTATTTTTCTTGGGCTAGGCTCATTTTTATGAGCCCGAGAAAAATAACCTCTGGTGCAAATTCTTTGCTTAGCTTCCCCTTCTTTTCTTCTCTCCCTTTCTTTTATTCTTTGTTTTTTTTCTTTTCTTTCCCTTTCACTCTTATAAATAGGGAGGCCCAGCCGCCAGGCCTCTAGGCCATTCCAGCCCAGCCGGCATCTGGGCTTAGCCTCCCTTCCCTCCAACCGCCTCCCACTCCTGGCCCATCCGGCCCAAGTCTCCCTAAACCCTAGCCCGCACCTCGCTCTCCCTCTCGTCCCTCTTCCCCGCCGCCAGTCGACCGACCCCGAAGCGCTCGCTCGCTCTCGCCCGAACCTCTCGCTCCTCTCCTTCGATCTCCACCTCTCCGCCCTTTGCTCACTCCCGCAGCGCGACCCGACCGCATCCCCTCATCTCCCTCTTACCCGAGCAACCTCCAGCCCGAGCACTCCTCATCGCGCGGAGCCACTACGCCCCTGCCTAACCTCCAGGGCGCCAGCCGCCCTGCCTTCGCGCCAAGGCCAGCCATCGACGCGCCCCGTCCTCGACTCCCTCTCAGGCCCGAGCGCCTCCCTCCGGCCAGCCCTGCGCCTCGGGCCCTCCTTCCCCCGTCGATCTCTAGCAAGGTAGCCGGCTCCGCCCCTGCCTCGTTCGTCGGACGTCCGTCCGCGCCCGCGCCTCCTCTTCGCCTCCATCGCCAAGTTGCCGCTGCCATGGCCTCAAGCCGCTGCTGCGTTCCTATTTTGGCCGGAGCCGCAGCGTTTCCTCTTGCTGCTTCGTGCACGCGAGCCCCGTTTCATAGGAGAGGTCAAGACCCCAAGATTCGTCAAGTTCGACTACACGATGAAACAACAAGTACCCCTTCATTTTTGTCAAGACCGGCAAGATCGACCCGAGACCGAGTCCGGCAAGACCGCTATGACCGAGTACGACTACACATGAGAACCCTCAAGTTCGTCTACGTTGTCGAGACCAAGACCGTCAAGTACCCCTGGACGCAAAGTACCTCGTCGACAAGTACCACTACCATCGACAAGTTCGGAGACCACAAGTACCACGATGACCATTGCTTGCCAAGTTCGACTATCGTCGATGGATGCGCCAAGTACATCTACGAACTCGACGCCCGAACGACTACCGTCGCCGAGGCCGCAAGTACCTCTACGAACGTGTACGACTACCTTCGGTGAAGAAACGAGTACAACTACTTCCTCTCCGATGAACGAGAACAACTACTTCCCTCTACGGCATGTACCACTACCGTCGCCCCGTGTACCACGACTCGTGTACCACTACTTCCACTACTACGCCTTCTTCCTCTACGGCTCGAACCGCCCCGAAAACGCATGTTCCGAAGGTATAACTCCGAGATGATGACCCGTGGATGAACGCTTGCGAATGCTCGTGTTGTATGAGATGCTTTTCCCTTGTGTGCATCGTGACCGTTCCATCTTTTGTCGTGCTCCTCGGTTGCCTCGTCGCCAACCCATGGGAACCCGGTGACGGGATCAACCCACTTTCATCTTGTTCGACTTGCTCACGTCGATTCTTCTTTTGCACCGGACTCTCAGCGAGTACCGGAACCGAGATGTTGCGTTGCATCATTTTCGGATCGTTGTCGTGGCACCTTTTCCTTCCACCGTGGTGACAATACTTCATGTCTTCTTCATGTCAACTTTTAATAAAAATTGCATAAAACTTGATCATGTCATCCGCATCATGTTAACAACATTAAAATGTGTGAATTGTGGTTGCTTAAGAATTACTAAACATGCTCATGGGGATTTTCCGGACTTGTTGTTGTTATTTTCCGGCCTCATTTAAAATGTCTAAATAGGTAGTTTGTTTTGCTTCACCTCTTGCCATGTTAACAAACATTTAATCTTGTCTTGTAAATAAACGAGAGTCAACTAAATAAATAAAATGTGGTGTTTCGTCAATATGCAACTCGTTGCATATTGAGCTCCACTTAACTTGTAGTGTTGTTTGTGCACTTTGCCATGCCATGCATATTTAAACCGGACATGCATCATACTTGGATGTGCATCGTATGCCATGTTTATGATATGTGTGTTTACCGTGTTGTTTGCTTCTTTCCGGTTGCTCCTCTTGTTAGCTTCGGTTTCGTTCCGGAGTTGTGAGGATTCGCTCGACTGTTGCTCCGTCTACTTCATGGATCCGTTCTTCTCCCTTGCGGAATCCCAGGCAAGATGATCATACCCTTGGATACCTTTACTACCATTGCCATGCTTAGTCGTCTCGATGCTATCGTTACATGTCGCGCTACCCATCTTTTATGTCAGCCTCTCCTTGTTGCCATGAAACCTTTAACATTTGACACCTTACTAGCAAAACCACTGTTTGGCTATGTTACCCGCTTGCTCAGCCCCTCTTATAGCGTTGTTAGTTGCAGGTGAAGATGAAGTTCGTTCCAGGAGGGAACTTGTTGTTGGAATATCACAATATCTATTATTAATATTATTAACACACCTATATACTGGGCATGGGTGGAAGGCTTGGCCTTTTGCTCGGTGTTTTGTTCCACTCATGCCACCTTAGGCGCCGATAAACCGGCATTATGTTCCTTGATTTTGCGTTCCTTACACGATGGGTGGATGGGGACCCCTTGACAGTTCGACTTTGAATAAAACTCCTCCAGCAAGGCCCAACATTGGTTTTAATTTGCCTCATAATATCAACTTAATTAATTAATTAAAATTGCATAGGGGGTCGCGTCCCCGAGGATTCTTAATTCTACATAGCAGGGGGGGCCAGTGCTGATGGTGTTGGTCCCAAACGGGGGTCCTGCAGGGCCGCCTTGGGGAAACCCGAGGTATCTGGTATAACCTGTCGCATCACCCATCCGGACGTGGCCTGAGAAGAGATACGCGTGGCTACTATCAGGGTGTCGGCACGCCGGGAGGTCTTGCTGGACTTGTTTTACCATTGTCGAAATGTCTTGTGCTACCGGGATGCCGAGCGTGATCGGATTTCCCTAAGATAAGGAGTGATGATATTATATTTATCACTTCAGCTAATCGTGAGAGCTTGTGATGGGCTAAGTTGGGACACCCCTGCGGGGTTATGATCTTTCGAAAGCCGTGCCCGCGGTTATGTGGCAGATTGGAATTTGTTAATGTCCGGTTGTAGAAAACTTGACAGATGATCCGAAGTAAAAGACACAACTGTGTGAGTAACCGTGACTATCTCTTTTCACTTGAGAAGAGAACACGGTGGGGTTATGTTTGACTCGTATGTAGTTCAGGATCTTTAGCGATGACCTTTTGCGACCGTTTGCGTAGATGCTCATCTTATTCTGGTACTCGTAAGTTAGCCACCATATTATGCTTAGCCGCTGCTGCAACCTCACCACCTTACCTCTTCCTACCCACAAAGCTTTGCTAGTCTTGATACCCATGGTTATGGGATTGCTGAGTCCTCGTGACTCACAGATACTACAACACCAGATGCAGGTTCAGCCGAGTTTGACGCAGGAGCTGGTTCAAGTTATACACTGGGAGCTCGATGAAGAGAGTGGCCGTATGCTTGTGACGTTTCCGACGATCAGTAGTGGTTTCTACTAGGATTCGATCCGGACCTGTGGCTTTATGTTGTTTTGGTATCTTTCTTTTGGATCTTCGCCCGTAGTCGGGTTGTGATGTTTTGAATGATGTTTTGCTTATGTAATGTATTGTGTGAAGTGGCGAGTGTAAGCCAACTATCTTCTTTTGCAATTTAATCCCTCTTTTACATGAGTCGTGCAAAAATACCAAACTTGAGATCATTCTAGGATGGGCTTATACCTTTAAGTCGTGCCTCGACACGTAGGAGGTATAGTCCCATCCTGGGCATTACAAGTTGGTATTCAGAGCCTTCTCCGACCTAGAAGCCCCCACTGATTGATCGAATCATTGACGGTTGAGTCTAGGCACACACTTGAAAATATTTTGAGTCCTATATTATATCGGAGAGTAGGATTTCTTTGCTTCTCATCCCATTTCTCTTTGGTGAGGACTCCTGACGACTACTCTTGCCTCTTCTACTTTCAAAATTGCACCAATTTTTTTTTAGGATCTCGCGAGTATTGTTTGGATTGTTTTGATGTCTTTGTGACGAGAACATTGTTCTCGATGCCTCCTGACATTAGGGGTTGTGGCAGTGTCCCGGGGAGTTGAGCTCCGAGGTGTTGTCGTCACAAATCCATCGCGGCAGTACTAGAATACTTAAGACGGCCGACATCGAAAACTCTCCTATGCGGTTAGTGGCAAGATAACCCCGACATCACCCAGTACTGGGGAGGTAGTTCGGGAGTATTGCCATAGCTTGTATAGTGGATGCGTTTCGAAGGTCCGAGGTAAACGGTTTCCGAAAACAACTGGTTATGTGTTGAAGGATGGATACAACTGGATGTAGGTTTAGAGTTGAGTGCGCGGTGCTTCCCCTGTATCCCCAACACCTGATTGCATAACTGGAAACTTTCGGAAATTAATAGGTGGGTTCATCTAGTAGTTCTAGGCATTCTTCCAACGAATGCATGATATGAAGTTCGGGGTTCTACATTGAGTGAAGTGGTTTTATGGGCTTGTTCCGATCGGGAGTTGCATCTTAAAGGGTCCTTGGCTATGCTGATCCGGGAATTGCAAAACCCTTTTGTAACACGTTCCATGAGCTTTCAGCACGAAGATGTCGAACGAAGCTTCTATCTTGTATTTGTTCTATCTGTTCCTTGTTTCTTTTTATTTTTCATTTTGTTCTCCAAGTGGCTTCTCGACAAGTTGATGTACCGGCGGAATTCATTCGTTCAACTCTCTGCTCGGATAGATGTGTTGCAACATAATCTTCTTCATAAACATATCTATCCTTTGTTCTTGTTTTGATTCTGGTATTCAAGTTGCTTCGATGTCAAGTGTTGATTCCATACCTTTTCTTAATCGGTGTTCTCATATTTCTATGGGAGTGCTAATCCTTCTTGATCATCAAGATGGTCATGTTAAATTCTTTTCAACCGGTGTGCCTTCTCTTCAAGTTATTTTCATACGGACGCCGTTGAGAAATCTGACGATTTGTCTGTTTCATTCATCCCAAGTTGTCTTTGTTTTCCCCGCCCTCCCTCCCTTTTTCTTCTTGGAGCCAGAGTCCCTAATGAAATATCCATTTTATTCATGTGATATTTCTTCATTCTTTTCCTTCAATGTTCTTATCCGGTGATTTATCGTGAAGATGCTCGAGAGCTTCAAGTTCATCATTCTTTTGTTCTCAAATTCTGCCGGTGGATGTAATTCAAGATTTCGGTGTTGATCTTATAGTTTTTCCTCTTTTCACAATGCTTTCTTATTCCGGTGCACCAATTAATCATTCTCCTCTTGCTATTCATATCTGGAGAGCTGAAGACATCTCGGAAGATTCATAATTCTATTCTTAATCCTTTAAAGCTATTTTTGAGGATTATCATCTTTTTCAAGCCATTTAATTCATCCGGTGCAATATCTTTTAAGTAATCTTTTCCAACGGTGATTTCTTTTGAGTGGGCCCTAACCCACAGGTCTTTTCCCAGGATCTTACCTGACTCTTCCAATTTTTCTGGAGTTATACTCAAATTCTTTTCAAAGTGTGACGTAAGAATGATTCCCATCAGTCACATGCCTTCTCCAAGATCGCTTTAAAATTCTTTCCATCGTTGGTTCAACCTTTTTAATTCTTCATTCCGGAGTGCTCAACAATTCTTATGGCATTTCACGTCTTCATTCTCAACATTTGGAGACCGGAGAAGTGTTTCTCTTAAATCTTGGCCCGTTCTCTTGAAGATTCGTGGTTCTAGCTTCATGCCATCCTCATAAGTGTTTCGGTCACGAGAATTCTTTTATATACTCATCCGAAGCATTTCATGAATTCTTTCCATTGTGATCCTCTGAAGACCATCATTTCACAATATTTCTTCGTTCTTAGTTTTCAACTTGTCCTCCAAATATTCTTCATTGATGCCTCTTCGTTCGTCTCCATATTTTTACGGTGGTTCTTTCAAGAGTACCCTTCCGTTGTTATCGTTTTAATTCATTTGTTCTTTTCATAATCCTACCGGTGCTTCGTTGAGATTTACCCAAGCTTGTGTGAGATCTCTATTAATCCTTTCCAACGAGAATAAGTAGTATGCCAAATCCTTTGGTTGTCATCAATTTAAATTGGTGAAGGAGATGCATGACATAATTCTTATTCTTATTCCTTCAAGGTGATTTAATCCTTTTGTCTGGAGCTTGTTCATCATATCATATCCTTGGTTCTAAGTTGTTCATCCTGTTTTCCGGAGCTCCAAGTTATTTTCAATTATATCATTCCAAAGCTCCATCTAATTCATCGCGGGCCTTGAATCTTATTCTTTTCATCTTTCACTTCTCATGCTTCATTACCGGAGTTCTCATGGTGGTTCATCATGTTTTAATTCATCATCGAAGTCTTCATCAAGATTCTTGTTGGAGCTCAAGTATTCTTCTTCTTGCATTCCGAAGTGCAATTCTTTCTCTCTTATCCTTGAGATGGTGTTATGTCATTTTTGACAATTTCCCTTCATGTTTCATGATTCACAAGTTGTCAGGAATGAGATATTAAACCATCATTTTCCTTGTTCAGGAGATCTTTTCGACCCTTCAATTATTCGTTGGAGTCATCTTGGGTTATAATTCACCTAAAAGCTTTTCCCTAAGGATTGTTTCTAATTATGGTGCTTGTAAATGACCCAAGTTCTTCATTTATCCTTCTGGTGAAATAAGTTTATCGTCTCCTTGTTGATCCCAATCCAATCAAATGTATTCGTAATGGCTGGTTGTCACCTCATAACTTTGAGATGTTTTCCATAAGCCCACAACGAGCTTATTCTTTTCGTTGTTGATTTCCCAACAACTCTCTTAAACCCTTCTTCGTAAGGATGCTCTTTCAAATTCAATTTTGAGAGAAGCTGTCATTTTTCTTCTCCATTCAATTCTTTCATTGATTTATATGCTATTCTTTCATTTCGGAGGCATTGTGATGTTGCTCTCTTTAACCATCATCTCGTTTTTTATCGAGATCATATTCTCCCTTGCTTGTCTATTTAACCGGAGTGTTGTGTCCTCCATTCTAGTTCTCTCATCTTATCAAGTCTTGCCTGTCTTTTAACCGGAGTGCTGTATGAGTCTTTCTTACCCTTGTGCCATTCTTTTAATTGGTTCGGAGCCAATATGTTGTTGATTTCATCAAGTATCATTCCATCTCCTCAAGTTCATGTTAATTCCTTACATTTTCAGACGGAGTGTTGTCCAAATTATTTCGTTCTTATTCCTCCTCAATCTTGGTTAACCGGAGTGGTTTTGAAATTCTTCCGTCATCCGTGAGCGCTCTTGTTTCATGTCTTTCAACCTACAAGGTTCTCATAGTGCTCCTTGTTCCTCGTTTCTAACGGAGTGTTTTCATCTTCGTTCATCTCTGTTGTATTCTTTCCTTCAATTTGTTCAACCTCTCAAGGTTCGTGGTTTCACTCGTCTGTCAAAGAAGCAACTTTGTTTTACCTCTTCCTCTTCCGTTTTTACCCGGCGATATCTCCAGGATCTCGGGTCTTGATCCTCTGTTAGTGTGGGAGAGTTGTGACGCCCGAAGACCGACGTCCCAGAAGATTCCAGAAGATTCCAGATGTTCCGGGTTCTCCCGTGTGTTTCATTTGTGCTTGTGTTATTTATTTTTGCATTGCATCATGTCATATTTTCTTTGCATCTCAACCTAAATAAATTGTGTGGACCTTCGGTCCATTTAAATCGAGGGAAGGATGTCTTCTCTTTATAACATATACTCCCAATATTTTAGGGAGCTATTATAATAAATATTCCATTGTTTGGAATTAACCCGAACACACTTGCATTTATTCTCCAGACCTCTGTTGCTTCAAGTTTCACCCCTTTCCTTGTCTATAATTCTTTTTCCCATTTATCGAGGTTCCTCCAAAAATTCGAACATTTTTGGACACTTCAAAAACCAAGCCCTAGTTCAAACCCATTTGAATAAAATTCAATGAGCTTGGATTTTCATCATTCTATCTTGCCTTTTCTATTTTTCTTGGGCTAGGCTCATTTTTATGAGCCCGAGAAAAATAACCTCTGGTGCAAATTCTTTGCTTAGCTTCCCCTTCTTTTCTTCTCTCCTTTTCTTTTATTCTCTGTTTTTTTCTTTTCTTTCCCTTTCACTCTTATAAATAGGGAGGCCCAGCCGCCAGGCCTCTAGGACATTCCAGCCCAGCCGGCAGCTGGGCTCAGCCTCCCTTCCCTCCAACCGCCTCCCACTCCTGGCCCATCCGGCCCAAGTCTCCCTAAACCCTAGCCCGCACCTCACTCTCCCTATCGTCCCTCTTCCCCGCCGCCAGTCGACCGACCCCGAAGCGCTCGCTCGCTCTCGCCCGAACCTCTCGCTCCTCTCCTTCGATCTCCTCCTCTCCGCCCTTCGCTCACTCCCGCAGTGCGACCCGACCGCATCCCCTCATCTCCCTCTTACCCGAGCAACCTCCAGCCCGAGCACTCCTCATCGCGCGGAGCCACTACGCCCCTGCCTAACCTCCAGGGCGCCAGCCGCCCTGCCTTCGCTCCAAGGCCAGCCATCGACGCGCCCCGTCCTCGACTCCCTCTCAGGCCCGAGCGCCTCCCTCCGACCAGCCCTGCGCCTCGGGCCCTCCTTCCCCCGTCGATCTCCAGCAAGGCAGCCGGCCCTGCGCCGACCGTCCAGGGCGCCCCGCGCCAAGGCCTCCCTCGTGCGCGCCGCGCCCCTCCTCCAAGGCCTCGCTCCAGCGGCCAGGAGCTGCCGCCCAGCTTCGTCTGCGTGAGCCCGGGCAGAAGCCGGCTCCGCCCCTGCCTCGTTCGCCGGACGTCCGTCCGCGCCCGCGCCTCCTCTTCGCCTCCATCGCCAAGTTGCCGCTGCCATGGCCTCAAGCCGCTGCTGCATTCCTATTTTGGCCGGAGCCACAGCGTTTCCTCTTGCTGCTTCGTGCACAAGAGCCCCGTTTCATAGGAGAGGTCAAGACCCCAAGATTCGTCAAGTTCGACTACACGATGAAACAACAAGTACCCCTTCATTTTTGTTAAGACCGGCAAGATCGACCCGAGACCGAGTCCGGCAATACCGCTACGACCGAGTACGACTACACATGAGAACCCTCAAGTTCGTCTACGTTGACGAGACCAAGACCGTCAAGTACCCCCGGACGCCAAGTACCTCGTCGACAAGTACCACTACCGTCGACCAGTTCGGAGACCACAAGTACCGCGACGACCATTGCTTGCCAAGTTCGACTACCGTCGATGGATGCGCCAAGTACATCTACGAACTCGACGCCCGAACGACTACCGTCGCCGAGGCCGCAAGTACCTCTACGAACGTGTACGACTACCTTCGGTGAAGAAACGAGTACAACTACTTCCTCTCCGATGAATGAGAACAACTACTTCCCTCTACGGAATGTACCACTACCATCGCCCCGTGTACCACGACTCGTGTACCACTACTTCCACTACTACGCCTTCTTCCTCTACGGCTCGAACCGCCCCGAAAATGCATGTTCCGAAGGTATAACCCCGAGACGATGACCCGTGGATGAACGCTTGCGAATGCTCGTGTTGTATGAGATGCTTTTCCCTTGTGTGCATCGTGGCCGTTCCATCTTTTGTCGTGCTCCTCGGTTGCCTCGTCGCCGACCCATGGGAACCCGGTGACGGGATCAACCCACTTTCATCTTGTTCGACTTGCTCACGTCGATTCTTCTTTTGCACCGGACTCTCAGCGAGTACCGGAACCGAGATGTTGCGTTGCATCATTTTCGGATCGTTGCCGTGGCACCTTTTCCTTCCACCGCGGTGACAATACTTCATGTCTTCTTCATGTCAAATTTTAAGAAAAATTGCATAAAACTTGATCATGTCATCCGCATCATGTTAACAACATTAAAATGTGTGAATTGTGGTTGCTTAAGAATTACTAAACATGCTCTTGGGGATTTTTCGGACTTGTTGTTGTTATTTTCCGGCCTCATTTAAAATGTCTAAATAGGTAGTTTGTTTTGCTTCACCTCTTGCCATGTTAACAAACATTTAATCTTGTCTTGTAAATAAACGAGAGTCAACTAAATAAATAAAATGTGGTGTTTCGTCAATATGCAACTCGTTGCATATTGAGCTCCACTTAACTTGTAGTGTTGTTTGTGCACTTTGCCATGCCATGCATATTTAAACCGGACATGCATCATACTTGGATGTGCATCGTATGCCATGTTTATGATATGTGTGTTTACCGTGTTGTTTGCTTCTTTCCGGTTGCTCCTCTTGTTAGCTTCGGTTTCGTTCCGGAGTTGTGAGGATTCGCTCGACTGTTGCTCCGTCTACTTCATGGATCCGTTCTTCTCCCTTGCGGAATCCCAGGCAAGATGATCATACCCTTGGATACCTTTACTACCATTGCCATGCTTAGTCGTCTCGATGCTATCGTTACATGTCGCGCTACCCATCTTTTATGTCAGCCTCTCCTTGTTGCCATGAAACCTCTAACATTTGACACCTTCCTAGCAAAACCACTGTTTGGCTATGTTACCCGCTTGCTCAGCCCCTCTTATAGCGTTGTTAGTTGCAGGTGAAGATGAAGTTCGTTCCAGGAGGGAACTTGTTGTTGGAATATCACAATATCTATTATTAATATTATTAACACACCTATATACTGGGCATGGGTGGAAGGCTTGGCCTTTTGCTCAGTGTTTTGTTCCACTCATGTCACCTTAGGCGCCGATAAACCGGCATTATGTTCCTTGATTTTGCGTTCCTTACACGATGGGTGGATGGGGACCCCTTGACAGTTTGACTTTGAATAAAACTCCTCCAGCAAGGCCCAACATTGGTTTTAATTTGCCTCATAATAACAACTTAATTAATTAATTAAAATTGCATAGGGGGTCGCGTCCCCGAGGATTCTTAATTCTACATAAAAGGGGGGCCGGTGCTGATGGTGTTGGTCCCAAACGGGGGTCCTGCAGGGCCGCCTTGGGGAAACCCGAGGTGTCTGGTATAACCTATAGCATCACCCATCCGGACGTGGCCTGAGACGAGATACGCGCGGCTACTATCAGGGTGTCGGCACGCCGGCAGGTCTTGCTGGACTTGTTTTACCATTGTCGAAATGTCTTGTGCTACCGGGATGCCGAGCCTGATCGGATTTCCCTAAGATAAGGAGTGATGATATTATATTTATCACTTCAGCTAATCGTGAGAGCTTGTGATGGGCTAAGTTGGGACACCCCTGCAGGGTTATGATCTTTCGAAAGCCGTGCCCGCGGTTATGTGGCAGATTGGAATTTGTTAATGTCTGGTTGTAGAAAACTTGACAGATGATCCGAAGTAAAAGACACAACTGTGTGAGTAACCGTGACTGTCTCTTTTCACTTGAGAAGAGAACACGGTGGGGTTATGTTTGACTCGTATGTAGTTCAGGATCTTTAGCGATGACCTTTTGCGACCGTTTGCGTAGATGCTCATCTTATTCTGGTACTCGTAAGTTAGCCACCATATTATGCTTAGCCGCTGCTGCAACCTCACCACCTTACCTCTTCCTACCCACAAAGCTTTGCTAGTCTTGATACCCATGGTTATGGGATTGCTGAGTCATCGTGGCTCACAGATACTACAACACCAGATGCAGGTTCAGCCGAGTTTGACGCAGGAGCTGGTTCAAGTTCTACACTGGGAGCTCGATGAAGAGAGTGGCCGTATGCTTGTGACGTTTCCGACGATCAGTAGTGGTTTCTACTAGGATTCGATCCGGACCTGTGGCTTTATTTTGTTTTGGTATCTTTCTTTTGGATCTTCGCCCGTAGTCGGGTTGTGATGTTTTGAATGATGTTTTGCTTATGTAATGTATTGTGTGAAGTGGCAAGTGTAAGCCAACTATCTTCTTTTGCAATTTAATCCCTCTTTTACATGAGTCGTGCAAAAATACCAAACTTGAGATCATTCTAGGATGGGCTTATACCTTTAAGTCGTGCCTCGACACGTAGGAGGTATAGTTCCATCCTGGGCATTACATCAGGTTGGGGGGTATAAGTTCACCAAGGTACTCATGGACGGAGGAAGGAACATCAACATTCTATATTATGAAATCTTTCGTCGCATGGGGATGACAGACAAGAAGCTCAGGCCATCCAACACTGTTTTCCATGGCGTGGTACCTGGTAAGTCGGCGTATCTAGTCGGTAAGATAGATTTGGAGGTTACCTTCGGAGATGAGCAAGACTCAAGGTCAGAGACTTTGACCTTTGAAGTGGTAAAAATCAAGAGCCCGTATCATGCCCTGTTCGGGCGGCCGGTTTATGCTAAGTTCATGGCGAGGCCTTGTTACGTTTATCTGCAACTCAAGATGCCAGGTCATAAGGGAACTATTATGGTCCATGGGAGCCGAAAATTGCTTTGGAATGCGAGGAAGGTGATGCGGCCTATGCTGAGGCGGTTTGTGCAACCGAAGAGTTGAAATTTTACAAAGACAATGGTTATCCCGCGGATATGTCCCCGTTGAAGAAGCCGACTACAGAGCATGATTCGGCCTTGAAGTTTAAATCAGCTGATGAGACCAAGCTGGTCGACTTTGTTCCTGGCGATTCATCCAAGCAGTTTACCACCAGCGCTAACCTAGATCCGAAATAGGAAAGCGAGCTCATCGAGTTCATCCGTGAGAATCGGGACATCTTTGCATGGAAACCTTCTAACATGCCAGGTGTACCGAGAGGACTCGCTGAGCACACTCTTAATGTTGATACCAAGTTCAAACCGGTTAAGTAGTTTCTCCGCCGTTTCAATGAAGGAAGGCGCAAGGCTATTGGTGAAGAGGTAGCCAGGCTCTTGGCGGCAGGTTTTATCATTGAAGTGTTTCATCCTGAGTGGTTGGCTAATCCTGTGCTAGTGCTAGAAAAGAATGGCACTTGGCGAATGTGCGTTGATTAAACATATCTGAACAAGGCTTGCCCGGCTGACCCTTTTTCTCTCCCCGTATTGATCAAATCATTGATGCTATGACGGGTTGTGAGCGCTTAATTTTTTGGATGCATATTCCGGTTATCATCAGATCAAGATGGCAGTTAAGGACCAGGAGAAAACAGCTTTTATAACTCCCTTTGGAGCCTTCTGCTATGTATCCATGCACTTTGGGCTCAAAAGTGCCCAGGCGACCTATCAGCGTTGCGTACAGAATTGTCTTCATAAACAGATTGGGCGAAACGTTCATGCATATGTGGACGATATTGGGGTAAAATCCAGGAAGGAAGAGACGTTGGTAGCTGACTTGAAGGAAACTTTTGATAACCTTCGGGTTTATAAGATGATGCTTAATCCGGCTAAGTGCGTTTTTGGTGTACCGGCAGGCAAGCTCCTGGGGTTCCTGGTGTCAAACAAGGGAATTGAAGCTAATCCAGAGAAGATCAAGGCTATTACATCCTTGGCTAAACCGGCGTGTATCAACGATGTTCAACGCTTGGAGGGCCGCATCGCGGCGCTGAGCCGGTTTATCAGTCGCTTGGGAGAGAAGGCCATCCCGCTTTACCAGATGATGAAAAAGACAGACCGCTTTGTCTGGAGTGATGCTGCTGATGCTGCGTTCGAGGACTTAAAGAAACAGCTGGCAGAACCGCCTATCCTTGCCGCGCCGGTTGATAATGAGCCGATGTTATTATACGTGGCCGCTAATGCCCGAGCCGTAAGTGCTGCCATTGTAGTGGAGCGCAAGGAGGCGGGGAAGGAATATCTGGTTCACAGGCCGGTTTATTATATCAGCGAGGTGCTCATTGAGTCAAAGCAGAGATACCCGCATTGGCATAAACTGGTATATGGAGTCTTCACGGCAAACCGGAAGCTTAAGCAGTATTTTCAAGGTCATCCCATCACTGTGGTCAGTTCTGCCCCTCTGGGAGATATAATCCAAAATAGAGAATCAACTGGCCGGGTTGCCAAGTGGGCCATTGAACTTAGTCCTCACGGGCTAAAATATGTGCCTCGTACTGCAATCAAATCTCAAGCACTGTTGGATTTCATCAATGATTGGACGGAGTTGCAAGCGCCGGAGGAGAAACCGGGTCACGCGTACTGGACTATTCACTTCGATGGATCCAGGCAATTAGAGGGCTCGGGGGCTGGAGTCGTATTAACTTCCCCACGAGGTGATAAGTTTTGTTATGTCCTCCGTTTAATGTTCCCTTGCACTAACAATGCAGCTGAATATGAGGCTCTCCTCCATGGTCTTCGAATGGCTAAGGAGATGAATTTAAGCCGGGTTAAATGCTTCGGTGACTCGGACTTGGTGGCCCAACAAGTATCTGGTACTTGGGATTCCAAGGACCCGCTTATGGCGGCATATCGTCGAGAGGTGGACGCTGTCGCTGGGCACTTCAAGGGTTATCAGGTGGACCATGTGGACCGGCGAAAGAAAGAAGTGGCTGACGCATTAAGCCGTCTGGGTTCCGAGCGTAAACTGGTTCCACCTAATGTCTTCCTGGACGTATTGCATAATCCATCGGTAATATTGCCTTCAAAAGAAGACTTGGCTGTTCCTGATCCAGAGGCTCAATTGGTAGCGGCGCTTCACGCTATTCCGGATTGGACAGTCCTGTACCTGGCGTATATGAACCGAGGAGAATTACCAGAGGATGAAGTCTTGGCCAGGAAGATAATCCGACGATCCAAGTCGATGACTATTGTCAATGGGGAACTGCATCATTGCAGTGTATCCGGGGCGTTTCAACATTGCGTGTCGCCAGAGGAAGGCTGCGAGATTCTTCGAGAGATACACGAAGGAGATTGTGGTCACCACCCTGGTTCAAAGTCTTTGGTAGCTAAAGCCTTTCGTCATGGGTTCTATTGGCTGACAGCTCATGCTGATGCGGAGGACTTAGTCAAAAAGTGTGATGCTTGCCAGAAATTCTCACGACGTGCTCATATACCGGCTCAAGAATTGAGGATGATTCCAATTACTTGGTCGTTCGCGACTTGGGGGCTAGATATGGTTGGGCCCTTTAAGAGATCTCCAGATAAGAAGAACCACCTTCTGGTGGCGGTTGACAAATTTACCAAGTGGGTCGAGGCAGAGCCAGTCAGCAAGTGTGATGCAGCAACGGCGGTTCAATTCATCAATAAGGTGATTTTCCGGTTTGGCTTTCCACACAGTATTATAACTGATAATGGCACCAATCTGTCCAAGGGGACTATGAAAGAATTTTGTCAATGAGAGCACTTCCGGCTTGACTTATCTTCAGTGGCTCACCCCCAGTCCAATGGTCAAGCTGAGAGAGCCAATCAAGAGATCTTGAGAGGCATCAAGCCCCGACTCATGGCTCCTTTGCAGAGGACACCGGGTTATTGGGTGGAGGAACTACCCTCTGTGTTATGGAGCATAAACACCACGCGCAATAGGTCTACGGGTTACACGCCTTTTTTCATGGTATATGGAGCTGAAGCGGTTCTCCCTAGTAACATCTGTCATGATTCGCCTCGGGTGGCGGCTTACGTTGAAGCTGATAACGAGAAGGCGCGGCAAGAAGCATTGGATCGGTTGGATGAGGAGCGTGACATTGCAGCGGCTCGATTGGCGATTTACCAGCAAGATCTGCATCGATACCATAGTCGCCGAGTTAAAACCAAAACGTTTCAAGAAGGCGATCTAGTGCTTCGGCTCATCCAAGACCAGACAGATATGCACAAGCTATCCCCGCCTTGGGAAGGACCCTTTGTGGTCAGCAAGAATCTACACAACGGGTCATACTACCTCATCGACATTCGAGAACACAAGGACTCACGCACCGCGGAGGAGGAGACCCAGCGGCCGTGGAACATTGCTCATCTTCGGCCTTATATACCTGAGCCATAGGCTCCGCTTTATGTACATATGTTCATAATGTATATATTATGATCAATATAATAAACCGGCATCCCTGTTAAAGCAGGGTATCTGCTGCTTTTTCATAAGAGTTATCACGTGGGGGCTTCTGTATATAAAATGGAGTTCCTATGGCCCTCTTAGACCGGTTATCAAGCCAATATCATCATAAGAGCACAGCTGTGGTTACTTCAGTAATCCGGCTATCAAGCCAACATGATGGTAAGGGGCAAAAGAGAGTTTGATGCATAGCACAACTCGAACATAGGCACCCATTGAGCACAGCTCGCAATGTTACTTGGGGGCTCTTGTCGCACAGCAACAAAGAGCTTTTAAGGCCCTTGTAATAGGCTATCAAGCCACGGCTTGGAAGCCTGGTGTATACACCTAAAACCCCAGGTTAACCTGCCTGCATCAAGTAAGTCACTCCGTCTAGGTAAACCTGGTATGACCCGTCGAATGATTGAACAAGTCAATCTTATATAGACCCTGAACTTGTCAACGTTAAAACAGCAATTGGTTAATGTGAGGACCATCTTAACAGGCTTTGTGAAATGGTTTAACTCAGCGGCCTGGCAACCCATGAAAAGCCTCAAATTTGGAGCCTGACAGCTCGTGAAAAGCCTCAACTACAAGTTTTTTTTTGTTTTTTTGCCAAGTTTTTCTCAATGAGATTGTTGGTATTCACCCGTTATCGCTGATTGATTCGGCCTAGTGGTTGACTACAAGTCACCACCATTAATAAACCGGTGTTTACTAAACCCGGTCTGGTTTGATTATAAATCGCCAGTATTATCTGCAGCTAAGCTGGTGTTTATCACAACCCGGTAAGGTTTCATCAGGAACCGGCAAAATATTGCAGGAGTCATCAATACTCACAATTCGGGATCACCACCCCTACAGCAAAAGTTGGTAAAGCCAACGGTACGATTTGATATCACAGGTATGATACGTATTTTGTATTTTAAATACAACTCAGGTTATGAACCTAGGTCATGTATTTGGGCATTATGACCCGTCCGGCGATAAACCGCCAGGATATTTTAAATTTTGTCTTATGCAGAAATAGATTGACTAAAGCTGTTTAGTAGAACAAGCCGAAATACTATGAAACTGCCGGATTAAGCAATATTATGCAGAGGAAATATGCATGATGACATGACAGACCAAATGTTTCAGCTAGCCTATTACAAGGCGTTTTACAACCCAAAAGAATATCAGTTCCTCCTCAAGTATTGCGACATATTAAAAGTTAAACCGGCACCGGTTCATGACTCCTCGTCAGCCCGGCCAGACGATGGTTGATCATCCTGCGCCGTCTCTTCCTTGTTTCCGTCCAGCAGCTGGAAGAGTGGTGGCCCAATTGATCCTAGTCAGAGCCTGGAAAACAGCTTCATCACTTATAAGCTCAGACGGTTCAACATCAGGGGCGTAAGTGTGCTTACGGACGGGCGGGATGAGATCCTCCACATCATGGATCGGCGTGTTAACCCGACGATTGTCAGCATCATAACCCGCCTAATAGCGGGACAGATCAGCTTCATCGGCTAGTTTTCTGGCCAAGGGCAGCATTTCTCTTGTCAAAGCTCGCAAATCCTCATTGGTGAATTCTGATCCGTCCTCTTTCATGCTTGGATAGACATTTATTACGTCAATTGGATCAAGATCAGGTACCCATGCCTTTGCCCGAGTTAATGCAGTTAAAGCGCTCGCCCTCGCAGCCGATTTCTTCAGTTCTTCAAACCGGACGGGTAGCACTAACAGTTTCTCCAAGGTTTCTTTGATCAATGTTGGGGCCGGTTTGTTATGAGAGGCGGTACAGATGATCCTCTGTGCGCCAGTATAGAGCTGCTCTATAAGAGTATAGGCAGCCTTCAGCTTCTTCTTCATATCAGCACCAAGATGAGCAGTACGTTTTCCTGTATCAATGGAACCAGTGTTAAACCAAAAATTGGTGGGGATGTAATATTCAGAGTTAAGATGAGGATACTTACCAAAGACAACAGTAGTCATGGTGTTTATCTGACGCTTTAGGCCAGATACCTCTTCTGACACCGGTTTAAGGGCGGCCTCTGCATCAGCTGCTCTTTTCTCTAAAGCGGATCTCTCTGTCTCCCAATCCGCCCATTCATTCTAGAAGTCTTTCTTCAATTTTTCCATGCTTGCTAAAGCGCTGGTCAGCTCATCCTTGGCTTTGGAAGCGGCTATTTGCTGGAATTTCAGGTTTTCATGAAGATCAGCAACTTGAGATTCTTTTTGGTTTAGATCAGCCTGGAAAGAGATATACACATCATACATCGGTAAAGCATACTGGAAGTCCCAAGCAGGTAACAAGTTATATACTTGGCACTTGGGGGCTAATGCATATTTGCAGTTATCAGGCATCTTTATCAAAAGTCCCAAACACATAACAAGTTATATACTTGGCACTTGGGGGCTAATGCATTATTGTTCAAAAGAGGGTAACAAAATAAAAGTCCCGATTCATCTTAAATAGATAAACCGGCCCATGGGGACCACATAGGCGAAAAGCTACATATTTGGTATTCTGTAGTCCCGGTTCATCCTGAAGAGATAACCGGCCCTTGGAGGCTATGGTGGAGTTGAGACAAGCTATTGGGCTTAGGCAGGAATAATATTGCAGAAATTAAGCAGAAGTTTACCTCATATCGTTCCTTCATAAGGTTCACTAAACCGGCTTCATAATCACGGCTTGTATACAGCCGGTTCAGATAGCCGGAATGAAGGTCCTGGGCGCTGAGTTGAGCATAGCTTAACAAATCAGCATTCCATTTGCCTTTGTCCTTACCAGAGGTTTCTTCTTTAGTGGTATGCTTTGATAAAGCAACGGGTTCACCACGAGTGGTGTGACCAAAACTTGTAATTATAACATCATCCGTTGTAACAGCGGTGGCTTTGGCAGGGCTTGCCGGATTATTACTGGCCCGGATTGGGCTGTTTTGATTATCCTCAAGGTCCATCGGCGCAGCTTCTTGATCAGTAAAGGTTTCATGGTCAGGTGGAGGTTGATCATCATGCAAGGCATCAGCATTTTCTTGTATCGGGTTTGGAGTCTTTTCCGGTTCAGGGTTTATATCATCACCTGCTGATACATCTCCAACGTATCTATAATTTTTTATTGTTCCATGCTATTATTTATGATATCTTGGATGTTTAATGGGCTTTGTCATACACTTTATATCATTTTTGGGACTAACCTACTAACCCAAAGGCCCAGTCCAGATTGCTGTTTTTTTGCCTGTTTCAGGGTTTTGCAGAAAAGGAATATCAAACGGAGTCCAAACGGAATGAAACCTTTTGGAGAGATACTTTTGGAGAAAATCACGCACAGGGAACTTGAGAACCATGTCAGGGGAGCCACGGGGTGTCCACGAGGGTGGGGGCGCGCCCCCCTTCCTAGGGCGGGCCCCCTGCCTCGTGGGCCCCTCGAGCATCCCCCGGTGTCCTCCTTCCTCCTATATAAGTCTACGTACCCCGAAACCATTAGCAATAGAGAGAAAACCCTAATTCCACCGTCGTAACCTTCTGTTCCCGTGAGATCCCATCTTGGAGCCTGTTCCGGAGCTCCGGCGGAGGGGGGATCCATCACGGAGTTCTTCTACATCATCATCATCGCCCTCACCATGAGTTGTGATTAGTTTACCACAAACCTTCAGGTCCATAGCTAGTATCTAGATGGCTTCTTCTCTCTCTCTGGATCTCAATACAAAGTTCTCCTCGGTCTTCGAGGAGATCTATTCGATGTAATCTCTTTTTGCGGTGTGTTTGTCGAGATCCGATGAATTGTGAGTTTATGATCAAGATTATCTATGAGAAATATTTGGTTCTTCTCTGAACTCTTTATGTGTGCTCTTAATATCCTTGCAAGTCTCTTCGAATTATTGGTTTGGTTTGGCCTACAAGATCTATAGTTCTTGCAATGGGAGAAGTGCTTGGCTTTGGGTTCAATCTTGCGGTGTCCTTTCCCAGTGACAGTAGGGGCAGCAAGGCACGCATTGTATTGTTGCCATCGAGGATAAAAGATGGGGTTTATATCATATTGCTTGAGTTTATCCCGCTACATCATGTCATCTTTCTTAAGGCGTTACTTTGTTCTTATGAACTCAATACACTAGATGCATGCTAGATAGCGGTCGATGTGCGGAGTAATAGTAGTAGATGCAGGCAGGAGTCGGTCTACTTGTCTCGGACGTGATGCCTATATACAATGATCATGCCTAGATAGTCTCATAATTATTCGCTTTTCTATCAATTGGTCGACCGTAATTTGTTTACCCGTCATAGAATATCGCTATCATGAGAGAAGCCACTAGAGAACACTATGGCCCCCGGGTCTATTCTCAACATATCAATTTACATCTACTTTAATTTTTCCGCTTTTACTTTCTGTTCTTATAAACAAAAATACCAAAAATATAAACTATCATCTCTATCAGATCTCACTTTCGTAAGTGACCGTAAAGGGATTGACAACCCCTTATCGCGTTGGCTGCGAAGTTCTTATTTGTTTGGGCAGGTGCGAGGGACTCGCGCGTGGTCTCCTACTGGATTGATACCTTGGTTCTCAAAAACTGAGGGAAATACTTGCGCTACTGTGCTGCATCTCCCTTTCCTCTTCGAGGGAATACAACACAAGCTCGAGAAGTAGAAAGAAGAACTTCTGGCGCCGTTGCCGGGGAGGCTTATGCAAAAGTCATATACCAAGTAGCTATCACAAACCCTTATCCTTCGCATTACATTTTTTGCCTCTCGTTTTCCTCTCCCCCACTTCACCCTTGTCGTTTTATTTGCCCTTCTTCTGCCGTGTGTTTACCGCTCGCTTGCCTCTCGTTTACCTGTGTTGCTATGTGCCCTCAATTAGCTTGCATCTTCTCTTGTTAAAGTATGGATCCTCATCCACTTGCTAATCTCTTTAAGAGATCCAATTATGTTGAACCTATTGCTAGTGAGCTGCGTGCACTAGATTATCTTTATGGGGTTTTGCTTGAAATTTGTGAATCTGAAAATTGTGACGAAGTATTGAAAGAAAAACATAAATTGATTCACGATAGCTCCTTGAGTAAAAAAGCATGATTGCAATGATGTTATCATAAATTCTATTAATGTCAATTGTGCTAATAATATGCAAAACCCTAAGCTTGGGGATGCTAGTTTTGCTATGTCTACTACTTGTTACAATGATCATGATTGGGGTGATACTTCTTATGATCTTGAAAATTTATTTAATCCCCATGATGAATATAAGATTGATAATAATGTTTGCATTGAAAGTGGGTTTGGAAGAGTGTCAACTTTAGATCCCACATACTTGGAGAATGTTCAATCTTATGAAACTTTTGATAAAAGTGGGTTTGGAGAGGTCATGACTTTAGTTAATGTTAATCCCACTATTCTGGAAGAGTGTCATCTTTGGATGCATGTGGATCGTGTTGAGAATATGTTATGTGATAGCTATCTTTTTGAATTTGATCATGATCCTACGTGCAATTATTATGAGAGAGGGAAATATGGTTGTGGAAATTTTTATGTTACTAAATTACCTCTCGTTATGTTGAGATTGCTATTGTTTCTTTCTCCTTCCTTGCATATGCTAGATCTTTCTTGTCTTGGTAATTTGTTTTCCTATAAGATGCCTATGCATATGAAGTATGTTAGACTTAGATGTGTTTGTCACATGTCTTACGATGCTCTCCTTGTGCTTCAATCCTTGTCCTTTATGTGAGCATCATTGAATTATCGTGCCTAGCTAGGGGCGTAAAACGATAGCGCTTGTTGGGAGTCAACCCAATTTTATATTTTTTGTTTTTTGCTTCTGTTAGGGAATAAATATTGCATCTAGCTACTGTTTAGATGTGGTTTCATGTTTTGTTTAGTGTTTGTGCCAAGTAGAACCTTTGGGAAGACTTGTGTGAAGTTTATGTGATCTTGCTGTGAAAAACAGAATCGTTAGCGCTCGCTAGAATGGTCATCAGATTTTACTAGAGCGTGCTATTTAGTTGATTCATTTTGTAGATGATTAATAGACAAATTCCCCATGTTTACCAATTTAGTTTGAATTTTTTGGAGTTACAGAAGTATGCAAAACCTGCAGATTACTACAGACTGTTCTATTTTTGACAGATTCTGTTTTTCGTGTGTTGTTTGCTTATTTCAATGCATCTATGAGTAGTATTGGAAAGTATGAACCATGGAGAAGTTGGAATACAGTAGGTTTAACACCAATATAAACAAATAATGAATTCATTTCAGTACCTTTGAGTATTGGTTTGCTTTCTTATACTAACGGAGCTCACGAGAATTCTTGTCTAAGTTTTGTGTTGTGAAGTTTTCAAGTTTTGAGTATTGCTTTGATGGACTATGGAACAAAGAGTAGAAAGGGCCTAAGCTTGGGGATGCCCATGGCACCCTAAGTAAAATTCAAGGACAATCAAAAGCCTAAGCTTGGGGATGCCCCGGGAAGGCATCCCCTCTTTCGTCTTCATCCATCGGTAACTATATTTGGAGCTCTATTTTTATTCACCACATGATATGTGTTTTGCTTGGAGCGTCTTGTATAATTTGAGTCTTTCCTTGTTAGTTTGCCACAATTATCCTTGCTGTACACACCTATTTGAGAGAGATAAATATGGCCTAGGAATTGTTAGAACACTCTATGTGCTTCACTTATATCTTTTGAGTTGAATAGTTTTTGCTCTAGTGCTTCACTTATATCTTTTAGAGCACGGTGGTGGTAATATTTTGTAGAAATTGTTGAACTCTCATGATTCACTTATATCTATTTGAGAGTCTATTAAAACAGCATGGTAATGTGTTTAGTCTATAAAACTAGTCTTCACATGATAGACATCCAATGTCAATGTAGTAAAAACTTTCACACTAAGTGCTTTGAATGTAATGAGATGTTGGATGCTTGATAATTGTTTTGAGATATGAGGATAGTGATATTAGAGTCATGCTAGTGGAGTTATTATGAAATTGAGAAATATTTGTGTTAAGGTTAGTGATTCTCGTAGCATGCACGTATGGTGAACCACTATGTGACGAAGTTAGAGCATGAGGTATTTGTAAAGTGCCAACCTTTGTGTGGAGGTCGGGGGCGCGCGATGGTTAACTCCTACCAACCTCCCCCCTAAGAGCATGCGTTGATTGCTTTGTTTTGATGACTCGTAGATTTTTGCAATAAGTATATGAGTTCTTATGACTAATGCTGAGTCCATGGATTATACGCACTCTCACCCTTCCACCATTGCTAGCCTCTCTTGTACCGCGCAACTTTCGCCGGTACCATAAACCCACTATATATCCTTCCTCAAAACAGCCACCATATTATTCCTCAAAACAGCCACCATACCTACCTATCATGGCATTTCCATAGCCATTCCGAGATATATTGCCATGCAACTTTCCACCGTTCCGTTCATATGACACGCTTCATATTGTCATATTGCCATGCATGATCATGTAGTTGACATCGTATTTGTGGCAAGGCCACCATGCATAACTTTTCATACATGTCACTCTTGTTTCATTGCACATACCGGTACACCGCCGGAGGCATTCATATAGAGTCATACTTTGTTGTAGTATCGAGTTGTAATGAAAGTGTGACGATCATCATTATTAGAGCATTGTCCCATGGGAGGAAAGGCTAAATCAATAAAGCCCCTCCGCAAAAAAAAAAGAGAAAAAAAAGAAGAAAAAAAAGGCCCAAAAAAAGAAAAGAAAAAGGGACAATTTCTACTATCTTTTTTTCCACACTTGTGCTTCAAAGTAGCACCATGTTCTTCATTGTAGAGAGTCTCATGTTTAGTCACTTTCATATACTAGTGGGAATTTTCATTATAGAACTTGGCTTGTATATTCCAACGATGGGCTTCCTCAAATGCCCTAGGTCTTCGTGAGCAAGCAAGTTGGATGCACACCCACTAGTTTCTTTTATTGAGCTTTCATACATATTTAGCTCTAGTGCATCTGTTGCATGGCAATCCCTACTCACTCACATTGATATCTATTGATGGGCATCTCCATAGCCCGTTGATACGCCTAGTTAATGTGAGACTATCTCCCTCCTTTTTGTCTTCTCCACATCACCTCTCTATTCCACCCATAGTGCTCTGTCCATGGCTCACTCTCATGTATTGTGTGAAAGTTGAAAGGTTTGAAAGAATAGAGTATGAAAACAAGTGCTTGGCTGAAATCGGGGTTGTGCATGATATGAATATTTTGTGTTATGAAGAGGGAGCATAGCGAGACTATATGATTTTGTAGGGATAACTTTCTTTAGCCATAGTATTTTGAGAAGACATGATTGCTTTGTTAGTATGCTTGAAGTATTATTATTTCTTATGTCAACATAGACTTTTATCTTGAATCTTTCAGATCTGAACATTCATGCCACAATTAAGAGATATACATTGAAAAACTATGTTGGTTAGCATTCCACATTAAAAATTCTGTTTTTATCATTTACCTACTGGAGGACGAGCAGGAATTAAGCTTGGGGATGCTTGATACATCTCCAACGTATCTATAATTTTTGATTGTTCCATGCTATTATTTATGATATCTTGGATGTTTAATGGTCTTTGTCATACACTTTTATATCATTTTTGGGACTAACCTACTAACCCAAAGGCCCAGTCCAGATTGCAGTTTTTTTTCCTGTTTCAGGGTTTTGCAGAAAAGGAATATCAAACGGAGTCCAAACGGAATGAAACCTTCTGGAGAGATATTTTTGGAAAAAATCACGCACATGGAACTTAAGAACCACGTCAGGGGAGCCACGGGGTGTCCATGAGGGTGGGCGCGCCCCCCTTCCCAGGGCGCGCGCCCCTACCTTGTGGGCCCCTCAAGCGACCCCCCGTGTCCTACTTCCTCCTATATAAGTCTACGTACCTTCAAACCATCAGCAACAGAGAGAAAAACCTAATTCCACCGCCGTAACCTTCTGTTCCCGTGAGATCCCATCTTGGAGCCAGTTCCGGAGCTCCGTCGGAGGGGGGTCCATCACGGAATTCTTCTACATCATCATCATCGCCCTCACCATGAGTTGTGAGTAGTTTACCACAGACCTTCGGGTCTATAGCTAGTATCTAGATGGCTTTTTCTCTCTCTCTGGATCTCAATACAAAGTTCTCCTCGGTCATCGAGGAGATCTATTCGATGTAATCTCTTTTTGCGGTGTGTTTGTCGAGATTCGATGAATTGTGAGTTTATGATCAAGATTATCTATGAGCAATATTTGGTTCTTCTCTGAACTCTTTATGTGTGCTCATAATATCCTTGCAAGTCTCTTCGAATTATCGGTTTGGTTTGGCCTACTAGATCTATAGTTATTGCAATGGGAGAAGTGCTTGGCTTTGGGTTCAATCTTGCGGTGTCCTTTCCCGGTGACAGCAGGGGCAGCAAGGCACGTATTGTATTGTTGCCATCGAGGATAAAAAGATGGGGTTTATATCATATTGCTTGAGTTTATCCCTCTACATCATCTCATCTTGCTTAAGGTGTTACTCTCTTCTTATGAACTTAATACTCTAGATGCATGCTGGATAGCGGTCGATGTGTGGAGTAATAGTAGTAGATGGATAATTGTTTCGGTCTACTTGTCATGGACGTGATGCCTATATACAATGATCATGCCAAGATATTCTCATAACTATGCGCTTTTCTATCAATTGCTCGACAGTAATTCGTTCACCCACCGTAGAAATATGCTATCATGAGAGAAGCCACAAGTGAAACCTATGGCCCCCGGGACTATCTTCATCATATTAATCTTCCATCAACTATTTGCTTTACTTTGGATTATTTACTTTCAATCTCTACCAAAAATACCAAAAATATTATCTTATCATATCTATCAGATCTAACTTTTGTAAGTGACCGAGAAGGGATTGACAACCCCTTTTATCGCGTTGGCTGCAAGATTCTTATTTGTTTGTGTAGGTACGAGGGACTCGCGCGTGGTCTCCTACTGGATTGACACCTTGGTTCTCAAAAACTGAGGGAAATACTTACGCTACTGTGCTGCATCACGCATTCCTCTTCGAGAAGTAGCAAACCACCATAATGACTCAACTATACTTATATCGTCACCAAACGTTAAGTGTGTAGACCCTACGAGTTCAAGAAGTATGCAGACATGACTGAGACACCTCTACGGTCAATAACCAATAGCGGGACATGGATGCCCATACTGGTTCGTACATATTCTACGAATATCTTTATCGGTCGAACCTCGATGTCAAGGATTCAGCTAATCCCGTATGTAGTTCCCTTTATCTGTCGGTATGTTAATTGCCCGAGATTTGATCGCCGGTATCTCCATACCTAGTTCCACCTCGTTACGGGAAAGTCTCTTTACTCATTCCGTAATATAAGATCTCATGGCTAACCCATTAGTCACACTGCTTGCAAGCTTCTTGTGATGTTGTATTACTGAGTGGGCCCTGAGATACCTCTCCGTCATACGGAGTGACAAATCACATTCTTGATCCATGCCAACTCAACTCACACCCTCGGAGATACTTGTAGAGCAGCTTTATAGTCACCCATTTACGTTGCAACGTTTGGTACACACAAGGTACTCCTTCGGTGTCAGGGAGTTGCATGATCTCATATTCATAGGAACATATACTTGATGCATAAAACGATAGCAATAAACTTGATACGATCATATGCTACGTTTATAGTTTGGGTCGTGTCCATCACATCATTCTCCTAACGATGTGACCTCATTATCAAATGACAACTCATGTCCATGGCTAGGAAACCATATCCATCTTTGATAAACGATCTAGTTCAGTAGAGGCTGACTAGGGACATCTTGTTGTCTATGTATCCGCACATTTATTTGAGTTTCCAATCAATACAATTCTAGCATGGATAATAAATGATTATCATGAACACGGAAATATGATAATAACCAATTTATTATTGCATCGGCATATTTCCAACACATACCGCGCGGGAAAAGACCCGGTCGCGTCGTTTTAGTCGGGATTACCGGATTACTAGTAGTATAGATGGATTGCGTGAAGCACCAAGTTTAAATGGAAAAAATCATACACTCACAACACGCCTTTCGCAGTCGCATTGCACCCCTCACACCGTCAGTCCTGCACACGGCTCACCCAAACGAAACGTGCTTCGGCTTATCTCTTCACTGACACGTGGGACCGCATTTGGAGAAACCGACCATGCGCCAAACTCCCCCGCCCACCGTG
>LR738710.1:548725695-548794279 GCA_902687465.1 Secale cereale
CAACTAGCCAATAATATTCCCCAAACCCTTGCTCCCCCCGGACCCCTCCACTCCATTCGCTCGGCCAAAGCCACCCTCCCCGTCGCGTCGATACGTCAGCGTCGCGGTTCGTCAAGAGGACGCACCACGATCCTCTCGCTCCCACGGTACACTCTCGTAGCCTGCCGTCCTCCAGCCGCGCCGCCACCGCTGGCGACGTTCTTGTGGAGACGCACGGCGGTCAGCTTCTCCCACGGTACGTGCAATCTACACTGACGCCTCGTGCATCTCGGAGTAGCGCTGAATGTTAGCTGATAGACGTTGTTAATCTTACTGTTTGCCGAAATAGTTTACAGGTAATATGATCTTCTTAAGAAGCTTCCTTGCCCTGTTCTGCACTCTATATGCTTTGCTGAGATGGCATGCCACCCCTGATTAGTTGCTAAAACATCCTGCAATATATTTATTGTGAAGTAGATTGCCATGGTCTAGTAGCCAATCTATTAGTTGAAATAACTCGACACCATTTTATACTCGATCTTTGTTGCTAAGATGGCCTTCGATGGCTGTGTGCTCGGCCTCATTGACTGCTGAAAGATCCTGCCATAATTTAGCACTCAATTATGTTTGTTGAATTAGCTTTACATATATTTCGTTACTTAGATCTGCTTGTCCAAATATCTTGACATAGCTTTAGACATCGACCTAGGTATTTTTTCTAGACTTTATAAAAAAGTATCTATATTTTTCCTGTAATATCTAGTAGAATAACTAATTTGTATGCCTAACAGATGGACATGACTTGGATAACTTATGCTCGAAGATTCTCTGTTGCATATGTCGAGGGCGTTGAAAACTTCATGAACTTTATCAGAGTTGACTACGGTGATCCGAAACCATATGTGCTTTGCCCGTGTAGCAGTTGTATGAATTCAGTTACAAGACCCCAGTCAACTGTGCAAAATCATCTACACTTGTGTGGGATGTCGGTCACATATACTAGGCGGGTTCATCATGGTGAAGTTGCGAACGTCAATGTTACTGATTATGTGGAAGCTTCAGATCACCATCTTGATCTGCCTGATGCTCAGGAGGAAGAGGAGGAAGAGGTGGTGGCGCCGGAGCCAATGAGTTTGACCAACATTGAAACAATGCTACGAAATGCTTGCGCATTTCATGAACTTTCACCTGCAGAGGAATAATGGTGGGCCCGCATGTTGGAACAATGCAACGTGACAGTCACCCCAGGAAATAAGCTTTCAATATTCTCAGCTATGGTCACCTTTCTTCAGGGGAAGACATCTAAGTGGATGACCAACAAATCATTCGATGCGATGTTGGTTGTTTCCGCAAATCTTTCCCAGATGCGTCTGAGCTGCCACACACCTACAATAAAATGAAGAACTTCCTTCATGCAGTTGGAATTGGCTATGATGTGATCCATGTTTGTAAGAATAATTGTGTTTTGTTCCGAAAGGATTATGCCAACTTAAGTGAATGCCCAAAATTCAAATCATCAAGATGGAAAGATGCTGATGCTGTGAAGAGGATTCCTCATAATGTTCTGAGACATTTTTCAGTTATACCAAGATTGCAGAGGTTGTTTCATGATACTGAAACAAGAGAGGATGTACTATGGCATTGTAGGAATCAGGAGTACAGATATCAGAATGTAATGAGCCATCCATCTCATGGCAGTGACTGAAAAAGCGTCAAACAGAAACACAAAAAGTTTGCTGCTAACCCGAGAAACATTAGACTTGGCTTAGCTACAGATGGATTCAACCCATTTGGCCACCAGAGTTTCACATATAACATGTGGCCAGTGCTTATTATCCCTTACAATATGCCAACAAATGTCTGCACCAAAGAATCAAACTACATAATGTCCTTGCTCATCCCAGGTCCAAAAAGTGCTGGAAAGGATTTTGATTTATTCATGGAGCCTCTTGTGGAGGAACTTCAACAACTATGGAGGGGTGTTCTCACTCGAGACCTATATAGCAGCCCACCAGCTGATTTCTTTTTGCGTGTAGTTATAATTTGGTGCGTCCATGATTATCCGCGTTGGTCACTATGTCAGGGCGAACGACACATGGTTGCAATGCATGTGTTCGCTGTGACAAGAATTTTCTATCATACGCAATACTTAGCAAGATCTATTACATTGGACACCGATGTTTCCTTGCCAAAGACAAGCCGTGTCCTACAAAATACCAAAGCATGTGTTCAATGCAAAGCATGAAAACCGTGATGTGCCAAAGTGGAATTAGAGAAGGTCAGGCATATTACACTAGGAAACCATCCTGATAGTGGTAGCGGGAAAAGGAAGCGTGGCAGGGCAGAAGAGAGATTATTGTTTACCCACAGTTTCACTTTGTGGTACTTGGAGTACTGGAAAGATTTGGATCTGCGGCATAATCTTGATGTGATGCACATCAAGGAAAATATATGTGACAACATTATCGGCACACTTCTGAATACTGAGGGCAAGTCGAAAGATACCAAAAAATCTAGGATTGGTTTGACACACATGGGTATCAGGAAGGATTTGCGAGTGGAAGAAGATGGTGCATCACGGGATATGGCACCAGCTGTGTACGTCTTGGACAAGGTAAAAATAAAAGAATTCTGCAAGATCCTGTCACGTGTGAGATTCCCACATGGATTTGCTTCCAACCTTGAAAGGAGGGTCAGTGCAGATGGAAACAAGGTACAAGGGTTAATAACTCATGACTTCCATGTCCTACTTAAAAGGGTTTTACCTGTTATCCTTAGAGTATTGGGCCGCCTTGACTTATACAGAGCAGTTGCAGAGTCGGGACATTTCTGTAGGGAACTCTACAGTAGAAATATCAGGATAGATGCTTTGGAGCATCTTAGAGACAGGATACCCTATGCGACCTTGAGAAGATATATCCTCCAGCCTTCTTTGATGTGATAGTGCATTTGGTTGTTCATCTACCTGATGATGCATTACTTAGAGGTCCGGTACAGTATGGATGGATGTACCCTACTGAAAGGCGGCTAGGCATTTTCAAGGGCTATGTTAGGAACAGAGCTAGACCTGAGGGTTCCATTGCAGAGGCCTACATTGCTACAGAAGTGTTGACATTATGCTCAAAATACATTGAAACAACTGGTCAGCTTAGCAAAGTGGTGGGTGAAGACAATCCCGAGCTCAATGTTTTTGATTGTTCTGTTCGAGTTACAGGGAAGAGTCGACAAGACGACAAACCTAAAGATTTGGACAAAATGGTTTGGTATGTGTTGAATTATTGTCCTGAGATTCTACCTTATATCGAGTAAGTGCCTAGTACTGCAGCTTATACATCGTAATCTACTAAACTTGCAGCACATTCTTATATATTTAGATGTTTGACATGATCACTATGTTGTGCAGCATCCACAAAAAGGAGTTACTACCGCAAAATCCAAGAAACATTGACAAACTGGTTATGGGAGGATTTGTGAAACGGTTTAAGAGCCGTGTAAGCTTTTGAATTGCACCGTTAGTTTTTTTAATATATTATGTACATAAGATGATCATCTTGTCCATTTTCTAACCATAAGATAAGAAGATGCAGGAGGATGGGCAGGTAGTTAATGATGCCCTTTACGCACTAGTAATGGGTCCTGATAATCGGGTAAGACATTATGAATCTTGCGTTGTTGGAGATGTGCGCTACAACACCCTTGCACGCGATGAAGGCGGTAAGACACAAAATAGTGCCATCATGAGCACATCTAAGTACGGTAAAGAGACAACTGAAATGTATGCTAACGTAATATACATTGTTCAGTTGAAGTATATCTCTAGTTTCGAGGTTCGTCGGTGTGTGGTTCTATTGTGTTGTCATTGGTAACCTATTTTCCAGGATCGCAAAACATAGAGCTGATGATTATTTCAAATCCATCAATGTCAAGGCGGCGTACCGGACTGACAAGCCTTTTATTTTGGCAAATCAAGCAACATAGATATTTTTCTTGGAAGACACATATGCATGTAGCGATGGCTGAAGAGTATTGCAAAGGTTTGAGCAGAGGAATTTGTTTAATGAAGTTGCACAACAAGATGATGCTTACACTGCTCCTGAGGTAGAAGATTCCACAGATGTTCCAAATATCTTTGAGAACCATCACGTCAATAACGCTGGTGAAAAGATTCCATGTTGGGTTGTGGACATACGAAATTTGATCAATAAGACGCCAACATTCGAGGACATTGAGGATGAAGAAGAAGATGACACTAGGGGGGGTTATGATTCAGACTGAATGTCTGATACACATGGTGAAGATGTTGGTGTTGCTGCTGCGGATGATGATTAGATTGCTTTTGTCGTATTTTCCTGTGAGAAGATGACTTTTTATCTACTATGTAAAATTGTGTTTGCTACGACAACTGAAACCCGATGAAGTTGTTGATTAGTTTTTAGTTGTGAGAACATCACTTATTATGTATGTTGATTTGTGTTTGGTGATTGTATGACGACTAAAACATGATGACATTGTTGTTTAGTTGTACTCATATTTGGCTGTGAAAGTTGTATTTGATGACATAGTTTGTTGTTGGACTGCAATTTTCTCTATGTCTTCGAATGGGAACAAAGCTGACCCAACAAGGCCTCTGCTAATTTATTTGTATATTAGCAAAAGGGCCTCTACTATTTATTTATCTATGAGCAGAAGGGGATACCTCCTGATTTCCGTTAATAGAATTCATTAGATGTTCACAACACTACACCCAGCCTGCTAAACATGTCTCATTCATTACTAGTTTAAGCAAAGTGCTCATGTCATAGCCACTAAATACACCACGAGTGCTACATACACTGCAAATAAAGAGACAATCATCCTACAAAGCACAATGATCTTTCCCATTATCTTCACAAGCTCTTTCATCTCATCATTGATGTCAAGGCCATTCATCAGCTGTTGCTTAGCCATGATCACATGACCTACATATTTAACCTTCTGCTCTGCATCTTCCTCTTCTGTCGTTCCTTTAGTTACTTGTCCAACACGCCAACCTGTTGGTATTGGGATTCCTCGGCTAACCAAATAATCAGTGTAGTTCCATTCCCCCACATCAGAAACTTCCCAGAAATACAAATCACACGAATCTTCCCTTTTCTGCACGAATCAAATTGGAAGATCATCAACGAAAATATTTAAACAAAATCAGCAACTGAAAGCAGGCGAACATCACTTAAACAAATTATTACCCCATGATCCGGGCACTTGTAGAAGACTCGGCCAAGGTTGAGGATTGTAGTTGAGACGCGACGGATGACTGCGCATGATTTGCAGCAGTGGCACCACACCAATGGTAGCGGGTTGTGATGAACAACCGGCTGCGGTGAGTGTGCCGGCGGGGGTGTGATGAGACCCACAGGGGATGGTTCGGGTGGTGACTTGGCACTTATCTGGTTGTTGCATGCTGAAGAGCAGGTGGACGAGCCGCTAGCGGACATGGTTGTTGTAGTCAGAGCTTCTGATGCTAGGCAGATTAACTAGAGAAGGGGAGAAGCGAACGCTGGATATGTCAATTTCATTACTTGCAGAGTAGCATAGCACTATATATAGTCATAGTCTAGGTTTGGATTCGAACTAGCTATAGGAGCACGTCTCTCTTTTTTTCTAAAACTTACTAATGTCTCTTTACTGGTACACTAGCTTGTTCTGTACGCCTTGTCAAGTCTTTGATTTTCGGGAATGTTATGTGGTGAACGTTCCCTGAGAGGAGGACGGCAAACGAACACATTTTCGGGGCAGTTTTAGTTGCGGCGCAAGATCAAACGATGGTAGTTTCAGGAATGTTATCTAGCAAACGAGCCCAGATTTTCTTTTCTTCCTATAAAAAAGTATGCTACATGGTGTCAACTTAGTCAACAAACGATTGTGCCAACCTTGATCATTGGATTGACATTCAACGTCTATCGTGTTTCTTCAGTCTCTTCTTCCTCCAGCTGCCAATGCCAAACCAGCACCGGCGGGACCGCCTACTCCCGCCTCCCACGGCTGGTTGTGCTACCGCGCACGCATCGCGGCCAGATCGCACCCTAAAACTCTCCGCATCTTCCCTGGTGTTGACACTCAAAAATGGCATGATCGCAAAGAGTGACTTGAGCCTGCAATGAGATGAGGTTAAAATTATGAGTTCATGTCATCATTTGATGGCCCTCATCAAGGTGATCGAAATAGATATGAAGATGTACCAAAACGGAGATCAAGTGCAAAAGATATGCCAATTTTGGAGATACCCGTGTTGCCATCAGTTAGAATATGGCATGGAACCTAATTAAGATGGCCTCAAATGAATAAGTCTTCAACTGCAAAGTTCTTCGTCTCGCCGAAATGAACGATTTTGATATAAAAATCATCCCCATCCGAGTTCGTATGCAAAAGTAACAGGCAAAACCGTACGCTGCAGCCATGTTTGGCCGGATCATCCGGGCCGGGGTCCAGATCATCCGGGAAATTGAAGCACCAACGACAACAGAAGGTTTGCGATGAAGCCTGATGATCTGCGTCCAGTCCCGGATGATCCGGGTGGAGGCCGGACAATCCGGGTAGAAGTCCGGACGTCCGGACAACTTGTTCTGTTGCAGATTTTAGAAAATGGCCCGAAAACCCCTTAATATGGCGTCAGATCGAAAAGTGTTCAACATGAAAGTTGTGCATCTCGTCGAGGCGGTTGATTCTGATATAAAAATCATCTTAATCCGAGTTTGTGTGAAAAACTTACAGCCCGATTAGTTGACTGCTGTCAGAAATCTGGGCTTGGCCGGATCATCTGGGCCTAGAGCCAGACATCTGGGCTGGAGGTCGTGAGAAGTCCGAATTTGGTTAGATTTTGATGATTTGGACGGCAAGGCAAGTCCTTTTCTTGTACGGGAAGTCCATCCGCCTCTTATATAGACATGAGGTGACGGCCGATTGAACAACACACAATCGAACAAACACATCTATCTTCTTTACCTTTACTTTTACCTTCTCCCTTGTTCTTCTTCTTCCTCGTTCTTCGTTCGTTCTTCTTGTTGTAGGGCGGCGAACCTCGAGGCCCTAGGGGCGATCAAGTCGACCTAGGGCAGCCCATAGCCGCCGCACGCCCTGACGGGTTCCCTCCTTGGCAAGCGGGGCTTCGGGTCTACAAAAGCGCCCGCCGGATTGTCTTGCGTACCGCGCTTCCGGCGGGTCTCCTTCGACGTGAGCTGCGGTGCCTCACCCCCGGCGTCGAGGGTACACGATGATGTGTTCATGTGCGAACACACTTTTTGGCGACTCCGCTGGGGACGAAGCTTCGAACGGTCTCCGGCCTGTTCTTGCTACGAAGATATCGTCATCAAGTTGCTGCAATCTACAAAGGTAATATGAATACCCAATTACCCTTTGTAGATGCAAATAATTCATATGTTGTTGCTAGATCACCTAATGAGCATAATGTATCGGCTAGCCCTAGTTTTATCAATGATGCATCTAATTATGCGCAAGGGCCGATGCAAAACAATCTTCATGCTTCAAACTCTTATGATTTTAGTAACATACAACATATGTATCCAAACTCTCATGCATCGGCAACCCCACAAATCAATATGCCGGTGAACAACATGATGGGTTAGGTTAATCGATTTGAAACACCTCATGTTAAAATTTCCAATAGCATACAAAAAAGTGTTTCACCCTTTTATTCATCGGCAACTAATTTGCAATATGTGAATCCAACCTTGCCGGTGGATGGGAGAATTAGCCATGCTACTACTAGCTATTCGGCTAGTTGCTCTCAACCATCCTATGCTACACCTCATGCTAGTAATTTTTCGGCACTGTATACAACTATAGATGCTCATAATTCGACTCCGCACCTTCATGGTCATAGCCGAATAAGTGAAAAATTTCCAGCAGTGCACATATCGTCATCTAATATTGTAGCGTATAATGCATCCTCTACACAATTCGAGAATTTCGGCAACACTCACGAATCATTGCCGATAGAATCTGAAAGTATTGTGGAGTAATCCCTTCCAGAAACGGTTGTGGCTGCGTTAAAAAAGAGCTTGACACAAAATAAGAGGATTAATGCTCTTTGCCTTGAACAATATGAAAAGGGATTGTATCCTGATTATGCTGCCATAAAGGCTAGATTTTTTCAAGAAGATGAAGCTTCATCGACTGATAGAATTGGTGAAAGAACATATGGTTATACAGCAGTACATACACCTCCACCTAGTACCGCAACATATTATACACCCCCTACACAGTTGCAGAATTTCGGCAACAGTAACAGTTCATTGCCGAAACATCCTAAAAGCATTGGGGGGCAAATTGATCTAGAGCGGGATGAAATTGTGAGGGGAGTTAAAGCTTTGCGCGATAGGGTGCAAGTACTTTGCCAAGAGAGAATTGATAGGGAATTGGCTCAAAGGAAAAAAGCTTTGCCAATTGATATAACTGATGAAAAGAATGATGATTCGGAAACTAAAAGTACTTTAGTTGAAAAAAGCCGAATCAAGTAGTATATATTCCGAATCCATCAAATGCAAAGATGCAAGCATCATTGGGAAAGGGCATGGCAAGCATAGGAAAACAATCGTGCTTGATTTTTCTGAAGTTAATGGAACCTACTTCCTGCCCTATGAGTTTCGTGCCGTAGAAATTGACAAGCCTCAAAGACAAGAGCAAGTAGCCGAACAAAGTTCGGCTGACAAGGATCTTCAAAGTAATGATGCGCGGAATCAAGAAAAAGATGATGATAAGGTGTCGGGGAGCCATCCAAAGATCAAGCAAGATATTGTTCAAGTTACACTACCATCATGCTCTCCCAACATGTTTCAAGAGGTATGTCTAGCAAGTAATTTACCTGTTTTCAGATTTGGTCACAACTTTATTATTGATGCATCTATTAGAAAAATCCTCATAAGTAATTTTGAAAGACCAATGAAGAAGGTAATTTACTTGTTAGCAATAAAATTGTTATAGAGCATATCGGTCAACCCATTGCGCCATTTACAAAGACCGATAGTGATTTATTATTGCAGCCAAAGTTTTTCCCATTGGTTTATTTAAAATTCATATCTAATGGGGTATCTTTGCTTGCTTCATACTTGGCTTACGCATGGCCTCAATTCAGACGTGTATGTTCTAACTACTTTGATTTCAAAAATTTAAAGCCAGTGTTATACTCTGTTGAGAAAACCGATGATGGTATACTTTCCTTTTCAAAGACATCGGAGATAGAGTGCAAAACACAATGCATAGCCGAATGGGGTAATGCAAAATCTGAACCATTCATATGCTTAACTTCAAAGCCGATCTCACATCAAGATCGGCTAGAGAATAAAAGGTTTACCTTCAATTCAAGCATGTGTGATCAAATATTTGATTTGTTGCTGAAAAATAATTACATAAGAATTCTTGATCACCATGTCAAGCCATCAATTCAAGGACGAATGTATTGTAAGTTGCATGATTGGTCCAAGCATAATTTTGAGGATTGCAACATGTTTCATCAAATAGTTAAATCGGCCATTGATAAAGGACGATTGAAATTTGTTGAGACACCAAGAGATGACCAGTCTATTCCGATTGGTCCCGATGGCAGAAAGTATTTGCGTCGGCTGCTTCAAGCCGATCCATTTAAAGAGAAGGTAAAAACTACAGGTGATGGGATCAGGCTTTCAAGTAAAGAAGTTGTTGAAGAACATAATGAACATAATCTTGAGGGCGAGAATTCCATCAAGACTACAATGAAGACGCCAAGGACTGGGAGGCAACAAGCAAATCCAGTGATTGATGAAAGCAAACCGAAAGAGAACAAAGGCCGAAATAAGCGCAAGTGTAAGAGATCAAAAATCACCTTTGCTGAACTATTGGATAAATATCAAAAGAAGAGTGAAGAGAAGAATGCTTATCGGCCAAATTATGCAAAGAAACCAAGATCACCCCCAAGGCGCAAATATGAGGATCGGTATTGGCAAAGTGAGAATTCTAATGCAACATATTCGTATCCTTATTTCGGGCCGCCAATGCCAATGCCGTGGATGCCTCCCTATGCTCAAGTAGATCCATATCCATCAAAGGGGCAGGTATGATAAAAGGGCACATTCTCCATCTTATTATAGACCATCTCACCAATATTATGCAGCTCCGACAAGATCAATATTTGAACCATCACATGTTAAAGACCGTTTCAATCATAAGGAATCGGTCCGGAGCTTAAGGAAGAAGAAAGATGTGGTCAAGCAAGTTTACCGTGTTAAAAGAGATGGTCGTCAGAGTGCAACTTCAGATTTGATCTCAAATGAAAAAGAGCCAATTAAAGTGTTGACATTGGCTACTAAAGGCAATGAGATGAAGCAACCAATTCTTGAGAGTCAAAGTGTCAAATCTGAAGAAAAGAAGTTGAGAGTGCACAAGGCCAAAAAGGAATTGTCATTGGCCAAGACAAAATCGCAGTCGGGGTGCCCACTCGGCTTATGATATTGGCAAAAGAAGAAATTACAAAAACTTAGTGCACAACAACTTGAAGAAAGAACCATGGCATGGGTTCCCAAAGGAAGTGCTCAAAATAAGAATTATGTGCAAGCTTCCATTACAAGAAGTGCGACAAAGGTGAAGAAGGAAAAGAGTGAAAACTATGAAGAACAAAGCCGAAGGTTTCAGCATCTTCGGTCCAAACATTATCCATATTCTTCAACTATGTCATTAACGCCCATGTCATGGAATTCGTCATTAGGTATGATTGGTAAGCCTCAATGGGCTTATTTTAATCCATGGATGCCATATAATTTCTTACATCATGAGAGGGTATTACCAAGTCACTATACATTTGATTAGCTACAAATTTGCTGCTGATCCAAAGGGCCGAAATACTTAGTTTGTCATTTCATTTGTTTGTTTCGACTATATGTGCTTTGAATGAAGTTTACATGGTAATGGCCGATATTTATCTATCGTCCTAAGAATATGTCAATGCATGGCCGGTGTAGTATTCTAGCATCGTCCTTAGTTCGAATGGAGAGCGAGACAAGGTATGTGCTCATGAAAATTCATATGTATGCCTATATTATGATTGAATGGAGTTGAGACAACATTGAATATACGTTGTATAGACCAATTCATAGTTGCAGAATTGGCTAGTGGGCTTATACTTTGTTTGGATATGATTTGGCTTATGCATCTTTAAGATATATAAGAGGCCAAATCATAGCTGATTTTATTATTACTAAACATCGTATTAATGACATGCATAGTATTGATGTTAGCCTTGTCTCTCTAGTACTATGGAGATTATGTTTTGATGGTTCAATTCGTAGCAATGGCCAAAGTGTTGGTGTTGTTTATATATCTCCTTGTGGTACTATTTTTTGAAGCCTCATGCTGCTTAGAATATTTTTATGCACGATTAATGAAAGCCGAATATGCATTGTTATTCAGATTGACTCTTTTACTTGCTATAGGTGCTATACATATTGAGGCTTTCATTGATTCGTTATGAGTAGTGCAAAGAATATCCAAGGGTTATCAAAGTTTTGACGAATCGCTTATAGTTTATCTTGGGGTATGTCTAGATGCAAAATTTACCTTGGGTTGCTTTACAATTGTTCATATATCTAGACATGACAATTCAAAAGAGTTGGCACGACAAGCATCCGGCTACTATGTTACCATGGTGTATTGCATTTCTCTCAATAGCCGATGCTTAGTCTCGTCAACATAGGTAAGGCCGAACCGAAGTCCACAGCTTCGGCCACTAATGAAATTTTTATGCAGGCGAAATTAAGGATTGGATAAATTTTATTGTTGATTATCCACAAAATCCTAGCAAAAGGGTGAACAAAATGGTTCGGGGGATGACCTTGAGGTACATATACATGGAACTTTATCATTGGATTGTTAATAAAGTTGAGAAGTTTTCACCCAAGTTTGCATCAAGGATTCAAACAAATAACGGCCGATATATATTTATCGCCCTAAGCATGCAAAGTGGCTGATGGAGTGTTGACATCGTCCGTAGAATAAGTTATGTGCAAGTTATTTTTCGGCACACTAGCTTTGCCGAAAAACAGGGGGGGCATGTGTTGACACTCAAAAATGGCATGATCGCAAAGAGTGACTTGAGCCTACAATGGGATGAGGTTAAAGTTATGATTTCATGCCATCATTTGATGGCCCTCGTCAAGATGATCGAAATAGATATGAAGATGTACCAAAACGGAGAACAAGTGCAACAGATATGCCAATTTTGGAGATACCCGTGTTGACATCAGATTAGAAAATGGAACGGAACCTAATTAAGACGGCCTTAAATGAAAAGGTCTTCAACTGCAAAGTTCTTTGTCTCGTCGAAACAAACGATTTTGATATAAAAATCATCCCCATCCGAGTTCGTATGCAAAAGTTACAAGCAAAACCGTGCGCTGCAGCCATGTTTGGCCGGATCATCCGGGCCGGGGTCCGGATCATCCGAGAAATTGAAGCACCAATGACAACAGAAGGTTTGCGATGAAGCCGGATGATCTGGGTCTAGTCCCGGATGATCCGGGTGGAGGCCGGACAATCCGTGTAGAAGTCCGGACGTCCGGACAACTTTTTCTGCTGCAGACTTTAGAAAACGTCCCAAAACACCCTTAAGATGGCCTCAAATCAAAAGGTGTTAAACATGAAAGTTGTGCATCTCGTCGAGGCGGTTGATTTTGGTATAAAAATCATCTTAATCCGAGTTTGTATGAAAAAGTTGCGGCCTGCTTAGTGGACTGCTATCAGAAATTAGGGCTTGGTCGGATCATCCGGACCTAGAGCCGGACATCCGGGCCGGAGGTCTTGAGAAGTCCGAATTTGGTTAGATTTTGATGATTTGGACGGCAAGGCAAGTCCTTTTCTTGTACGGGAAGTCCATCCGCCTCTTATATAGACACGAGGTGACGGCCGATTGAACAACACGCAATCGAACAAACACATCTATCTTCTTTACCTTTACTTTTACCTTCTCCCTTGTTCTTCTTCTTCCTCGTTCTTCGTTCGTTCTTCTTGTTGCAGGGCGGTGAACCTCGAGGCCCTAGGGGCCATCAGGTCGACCTAGGGCAGCCCATAGCCGCCGCGCGCCCTGATGGGGTCCCTCCCGGGCAAGCGGGGCTTCGGGTCTACAAAAGCGCCCGCCGGATTGTCTTGCGTACCGCGCTTTCGGCGGGTCTCCTTCGACGTGAGCTGTGGTGCATCACCCCCGGCGTCGAGGGTACACGGTGACGTGTTCGTGTGCAAACACCTGGCTCCTTTTCATTCTCGTCTGAGGCCTCACCGTCGTCCTCCGCCTTGGTTCACTCGCCGTGGCGCCGCCCTTCGGTGTTGTCAACATGGTCAACAACCGAGAGGAATAAAGAGATAACTATACATGGTCAGGATGACAGTAGGGACCCATCAGGATCATGGTAGTAGGCAAGCAAGTGCCTCCTTTATTACAAGAAAAAAATGGTTCCTCCTGATGGTTTCCTCACATCTGGGTCGCACACCACTCTCAACATAGTCAATAAGCGAGATAACTGCACAAGGAGCGGCTGATACCCGGGACCCAGCAGCTCGTGCAGTATTTTGTTTTTGTTTTCGGGACAGAGCGGGGTATTAACTGGGTTTTGCAGGAGCTGTGGCCCGTCTAGCCCAGGCTTTTATTTCATATGTTTACCACATGACCAACCCAGTTTTCTTTTTTTCTTTCTGAAAATGGCTAGCCCAGCTATTTTGTTTTTTGCAGAATAACCAACGAAGACCTGCTTGCTTTTCTACGCCCCGCTGGGCCTGAAATCTTTCAAGACGAGGAGGGATGCATTCGGCTTGCCCAGAAAATGTGCTATAAGTAATAAGAAATGGGCTGCAAAATGTAAAATACAACAAACAAGCAATTGGTTCCAAATTACTTATTTCATTCCGATTTTGATATTTTAAATTTCATTGTTTTTGTGCGGGTAAAATTTCATTGGATTTTACATTAAGGTATGTTTATTTTTTAAATTAATTTGAATCTGGCTAGAAATTTCGGGTTGTATGCTGTTTGGGACATATTTGGAGGCTGGCTTGTGGGTCTACAAGGTTGACGTGTACGAAAGGCTTTGTCAACTTAGCCCACAAACGATTCTAGTAGCAGTGACCGTTGGATTGTTAATCCAACGGCCGTGCTTCTTCTTCAACCTTTGGTCTTCTTGCTCCAGCCGTCAAGCCAGTGCCGGCCATAATGCCTACTCATGCCTCCTGGGGTCGGCTATGCTGCCGTGCAGGCCTAACCGGCCCACACTACTCCCATCAGTGGCCTGGCCATCCCTGTACGCACCCACAGTACCTGTTATGCTCCGGCGACAGCAGACGAACCAGTAAACCCTCGTACTCCCCTCCGTATGGGAAACAACTGGCGAGTCCTCTCCGTCTCTGGGTCGTTCCCTTCTTAGGCCTCGCCGTCGTCCACCGCCCTAGTGCTCTCGGCACGGTGTGGTCAATGTGGTCAATGAACGACATCCATCGGAAGAGGACTGTACATGGAGAGGATGACAGCTGGGTCCATGGCCGCATGAAAGAAGTGCCTCCTTATTACATGTAAAATAATGATTCCTCCACCTAACAGCAGGGGCCTACCGGAAGCGCCTCTATATTTCACGAAAAAAAGTTCCTCCCGCTGAAAGCTCGGACCCACCAGCTATATCTTCGCACGCAAGGAAGTGTCGGCTTATTACGCACACAAAAATGAATACCCCCTGCTAGCTGGGACCCACCATATTTGGAGGCTGACATGCGGGCCTACTAAGTTGGTGCGAATGCAGGATTTATCAACTTAGTCGATATAAACGATTCTAGCTGCAGTGATTGTACGATGTCCATCCAACGGCCGTCGTGTTTCTTCGACCTCTGGTCTTCTTGCTCCAGCCGCCCAAACCATCGCTGGTCGTGCTGCCTGCTCCCGTGTCTCGTGGCCGACTGTGCTGCCGTGCAGGCCTCACCGCCCAACCCTACTCCCATCGCTTGGCTGGCCATACATGTACTCACCCAGACCTCCTGTTATTCTCCGGCGCCGGCAGCCTCACACTACAGCCGAACCAGTAATCCCTCGTACTCCCGTCTGCATGGGAAACAACTGTTGAGTCTTCCCTGGCTCTGGGTCGTTCCCTTCCTAGGCCTAGCCGTCAATCACAAGGTAAAGTATGAATCAGAAACTTCATTGATAGCCAACAAACTATGATCTTAGTCATTGAAGAAATTGCAATTTATCATACATCGGAAAGAGTCAAATATAAGAGCTCTTCAGCAAGTTCTCATATTCAACTATCATTTAGTCTCTCATAATTGCTAACACTCATGCAATATTAATGAGTTCAAAGTTTAATCGGAAACAGAGAAAGATAGGGACTTATAGCTTCGCCTCCCAACGATTTACCTCAAGGGTAATGTCAACAATAATGGTTCATGGCTCTCTACGTCCACATGGGTATATATATCTAGATCTAGCTCCAACATATTGTGCTTGCCAAAGGATAAAAGTAAGAAGGAAAGGTGATGATCACCATGACTCTTGTATAAGGATATGATATAAAAATAAAAGATAGGCCCTTCGCAGAAGGAAGCAGGGGTTGTCATGTGCTTTTAGGGTTGGATGCACAAAATCTTAATGCAAAAGAACGTCACATTATATTTCCACTTGTGATAATGGACCTTTATTATGCAGTCCGTCACTTTTGTTTCTTCCATATCACAAGCTCGTATAAAGCTTATTTTATTCACATTAATAGATCATACATATTTAGAGAGCAATTAGTATTGCTTGCACCGATGACAACTTACTTGAAGGATCTTACTCAATCCATAGGTAGGTATGGTGGACTCTCATGGCAAAACTGGGTTTAGGGGAAGTTTGGAAGCACAAGTAGTATCTCTACTTGGTGCAAATTATTTTGGCTAGCATGAGAGGGAAAGGCAAACTCAACATGTTGGAGGATCTATACAATATAACTTCGGTTAGGATGTAAGAACACATAACTCATGATGTTGTCTTCCTTGTCCAACTTCAGCTTTTTAGCATGTCATATTTTAATGAGTGCTCACAATTATAAAAGATGTCCAAGATATTATATTTATATGTGAAACCTCTCTTTATTTATTACTTCCTATTAATTGCAACAATGACAAAAACTATGTCTGTCAACATTCAACAACTTTTATTCTCCATACTCTTTATATGTGAAGTCATTACTTCACATAAGATCAACATATGATCTTTATTTATTTCTTCTTATTCTATTCTTTTCTTTATTTAATTATTCCCTCAAGATCATAGCAACATAGAAAAGCCCTCAACTCAAAACTACTCTTTATTATATATCTCACGGACTTGATTACATAGATAGAGATCAAAGAAAAACTCAAAGCATCATACTAAATACTTTATTCTACTAGATCAAGATATACCCAAAAGGATCGAACTAACAAAAACGAGATAAAGATAAATGTGTGATGGTGATACGATACCGGGGCACCTGCCCCAAGCTTGGCAGTTGCCAAGGGGAGTGCCCATGCCCATGTATTTATGTTTCTTTCTTCGGAGGTGGTGTTGATGTGGATGAAGTTGACTTGATTATGCTATCTTTTAGTTCCTGTAATTCTCGGAGTACATGTTGAATCATAGGTGCGTTCTTCTGGATCTCTTCTAGAAGTTGTTTATTGTTTGGCCCCCATGAGCATTTTCCTACGTCACTTTCACTTGGACGAGATATGTCCCAATTGGAGGGTATATGTGTGTGAAGTGTATTCTCCACTCCATAGTTATGAATTAGATTATGAAAATTTCTCTGATGTAACATGTGTAAGGGCCTCTTGGGACGAAGTCCTCTGGCTTGATGGGGATTTGGAACGGTGGAGATGCCAGCCAGAGTGCCTTTCTTCGAAGCCGGAGAGTGGGCTTCGAATGAATCCCCTTGATCTTCCTCCATCGTGGCCTCTTTGGTCTCCTCCCTCTTGAGTTCCATCTGCATCAACCAAACATGGTCACCCACATTGTTGGAGGAGGGAGAAGACATGATGCCTGGCCTTGAAAACACTGGCGGAAAACATCAAAAAATGAAAACATGAGATATTGTCGAGGTACGGTGGTCAAAACCTTCGGGATATTATATAATGAATTTTTACCAACAGAAAGAAGTATCGTGCAAGAAAACGGAGTCCGGGAGGCACACAGGGTGGACAAAAGGTAGGGGGCGCGCCCAGGGGGGTAGGGCGCACCCTCCACCCTTGTGGCTGCCCCATGTCTCTTCCAGACTATTTTTAATTTTCCTAATTTTTTTAATATTCCAAAATGAGAAAAATTGTTGTTTGGAACATTTTGCAGTTGGTTTAATTACCATACAACATACCTATTCCTTTTCGGAGTCAGAAACATTCTGGAAAGTGTTCCTTATGTACTCCTCCAGTGTTATGATGTCAATTATATTGGTCTCAACATTTAAGGGAGTACCTGAGATATAGTGTTTGATTCTTTGACCATTTACCACCTTTGGATTTGTGCCTTCGACGTTGTTGATTTTGATGGCACCAGAGTGATAGACCTCGTCGATAATGTAAGGGCCTTCCTGTTTAGAGAGAAGCTTTCCTGCAAAAAATCTTAAATGAGAGTTGTATAGCAAAACATGATCTCCAACGTTAAACTCACGCTTTTGTATCCTTTTGCCATGCCTTTTTTAAGTTTTTCTTTAAACTACTTGGCATTCTCGTAGTCTTGGGTTCTCCATTCATCGAGTGAGCTAATGTCAAATAACCTCTTCTCACCGGAAAGTTTGAAATCATAATTGAGTTCTTTAATAGCCCAATATGTCTTATGTTCTAATTCAAGAGGTAGGTGACATGCTTTTCCATAGACCATTTTATACGGAGATGTACCCATAGGGTTTTATAAACAGTTCTAGAAGCCCATAATGCATCATCAAGTTTCTTAGACCAATTCTTTCTAGATCTATTAACAGTCTTTTGCAAAATCAATTTAATCTCTCTATTGCTCAATTCTACTTTGCCACTAGGATGAGGATGATATGGAGAAGCAATTCTATGGTTAACAACATATTTAGCAAGCATCTTACGGAAAGCACCATGAATAAAATGTGAACCACCATCAGTCATTAAATATCTAGGGACTCCAAACCTCAGAAAAATAACTTCTTTAAGTATCTTAATAGAAGTGTTATGATCAGCACTAGTAGTTGGAATAGCTTCTACTCACTTAGTAATGTAATCAACATCCACTAAAATATGTGTATACCCATTAGAGGAAGGAAAAGGTCCCATATAATCAAAGCCCCAAACATCAAATGGCTCAATAACAAGTGAATAGTTCATAGGCATTTCCTGACGTCTACTAATATTACCAATTCTCTGACATTCATCACAAGATAAGAGAAACTTACGGGCATCTTTGAAGAGAGTAGGCCAATAAAACCGGATTGCAATACCTTATGTGCAGTTCTATCTCCTGCATGGTGTCCTCCATAGGCTTCGGAGTGACACTTACGTAGGGTATGTTCATGTTCATGCTTAGGTACACAATGTCTAATAACACCATCTACTCCTCCTTTATAAAGGTGTGGGTGATCCCAAAAGTAATGTCTTAAATCATAGAAAAGCTTTTTTCTTTTGTTGATATGTGAAGCTAGGTGGTATAAATTTAGCAACAATGTAATTAGCATAATCAGCATACCAGGGAGCATTATGAGAAGCATTTATGACAGCTAATTGTTCATCAGGAAAGCTATCATCAATAGGTAGTGGGTCATCAAGAACATTTTCTAACCTACACAAGTTAACTGCAATGGGGTTCTCAGCTCCTTCTCTATCAATAATATGCAAATCAAATTCTTGCAGCAAGAGAACTCATCTAATAGGTCTAGGTTTAGCATCTTTCTTTTCAATAAGATATTTAATAGCAGCATGACCGGTGTGAACAGTTACTCTGGAATCAACAATATAGGATCTGAACTTATCACAAGCAAAAACAACTGCTAAAAATTCCTTTTTAGTAGTAGCATAATTTCTCTGGGCACTGTCTAGAGTTTTACTAGCATAATGCATAACATTCAATTTTTTATCAACTCTTTGTCCTAGAACAGGACCAACAGCATAATCACTCGCATCACACATAATTTCAAAGGGTAAATTCCAATCGGGTGGTTGAACAATCACTAGTACAATAAGGGCCATTTGTCCCGGTTCATAAGGGCCATTTGTCCTGGTTGGGGAACCGGGACTAAACGGTCGATACAAATGCCCTAGACATTTAGTCCCGGTTCTTATACCAACCGGAACAGATGGGACTCCACGTGGCCACTGCGGCTTGCCCAGGTAAGGGGGCCTTTTGTCCCGGTTGGTAGCACCAACCGAGACAAATAAGCTTCCACGCGTCAGCAGTTCAGGGGCTAGCGTTATTGTTCTTTTTTTGAAAGGGGGGGAGGGGGTTTCGGGGGGTTTTGTAGGGTTAATTTAGGGGTTTCATATATTGTGTTAGCTAGCTAATAGAGAGAAGTGTCCTCTCTTATCTCCGTGCTTGGTCGACGCTACGTACTATATGTATAGATCGAGAGGACTCGACACGCTAGCTAGTAAGCAAATGAAGGAAACCATTAAGTATAGAAGATCGTCACATATATAGAGAGAAGTGATGATCGACCTCTCTCCTTCTCCGAGAGATTGGTCGAAAAACAAGTTTTCGTATATCTATCCGATGCTACTGGCTATATATATATACAATATGTAAGATCTCTTACAATTAATACCCTAACATCTTAACTCAACTTCCACATGGTATTCTCCGACTTTATTGATGACGTGGTCAAGAAAGAATCCCGCCAATTCCTCTTGAATTGCTCGGATGCGATCTTGTGGTAGGAGTTCATTCCGCATCTGCCACGTCTAATTTGAAGAAGGGGGTCAATACATATATATGACTGAAACTCAATAAAAATGATGGTAATAAAATAAAATTGTGAATATTTTTGCTTACGCACATCAAATTGTCTTTTAGAGTAGCCCCACCTATTCGTGTCCGTCGCGTTGTAGATGAACTCGCTGACGTAGTATCCACGGTGATTATTCCCGGGTTCCTGCCACAAGCACTTTACGAGAAATAGAGGTCAATCAAACTGATAATGAAGCATTATAAATGGCATTGATGAAAGTATAGCTATAATCAACGGGAGATGCACGGAACTAGCTAGCTAGTAGTACTTACTTGGTAAATTCATCGCAGATCCCGCGGCAGCGCCGGAACTTTTTGGGTGAATGCTTTTCAAACCCTGCGAGACAAAGAAAACAATTACTTTATATCAGGAAATGAACAAAGTTGCCGATATGGTGCGATAATGATCGATTGAACTTACTTGTTGAGCATTTTAGACATGTTCGCATAGTCCTCGGGATCTTTTCATCTCGAGTCTAAGTCGGTTACTAGTCCCTGCTCAAGCTGAATCTCTAGGAGAATATAGTGGAAACTGCGCACGCATGCATATAACTCATCAATTACATTAATTACTATAACCTCGAGTAATAATTAAGGGAAACCGAATATGCACAAGACAGTAACACTCACTTGAAGTTGCAAGGAATGAGTATTTTATCTTTGTTTTGATTTATTACCAGTGATCGTAGAAACTTGGCCTCGGCTTCTTTGGCATGAAATTTAACCTGATAATCATCTATGAGATTTGTGTTAATGAACCCAATATCATAGATATCAGCTTTTCTGCATTTGGCGATCTTCAATCTGCATAATATAGTGAGGATAGTTATATATACATGCAATGAAAGAGCTGAGCTATATATAGAGACTTAATTACAGAAGTAGTACTTATAGACAGTAGCAAGTGATCGTTGTTTTATCGAGGGCCTTTTGATTGAAAAACTGGAAGAACTCCTCAAATGGAACACACAACACATCAATTCCAACGAGTCTGTGCTCCTTCTCTTTAACTTCCATCATCAAAGTATCCTGGCCACCAGAGTCTCTGCAGGTATCCATGTACCACTCATGGAATCTTCGCATCATCGTGGTTAGAGTAGTGACATCTTTGACGAGAGGCTTCCCATACCGGTATTTGTGTTCCTCCACCTCTAACATATCAAACACTACATCATCGGCCAGGTAATCTGCAAGATTGGTACCGGGCACCATCCCCGGATGATTAGGGACGATGTCGCTAGGCACCTTGAGCGGGGGGCACGATTGGTTCTCTTGTTCGCCGAGCTGGGGATTTTTTTTCCACTTTTTCGTTGCGCTAACCTTCGATCACTGCAAGTACTTCCCGACCGCTCCGCTTCGACATATGACTTTTCAATAATGCGCTCATAGTTGGCTTTCGGCGGAGACGGTAGTGGTTTCTTCAGGGCATCAATAGTGCACTTCGCTCCCACCAGATCTATCTTCTCCTTTGGAGGTGGAGGTTTCTTTGCAAAAAATTCCTTCACTTCGGCTTTAGAGATCTCCACGTTTTCCTCGTCGGTCCTCTCGTATGCTAACTTCTCTAAAGTCTTGAGAGATGGACCGTATTTGTATTGCCTCCTGCCTCTGGTTGTACTGCTAGATGTCGGAGCAGTCGGAGCGGCTGCGGCTGCCTTCTTTTGTTGCTTACGAGGCGGAGTGCTACCACGCGCTGGAGCAGCCAAAGCAGCGTCGGTTCTCTTCCCGCCTTGCTGACAAGGCGGAGGAGGAGGCGGGCTGCTCGGACGCGCCGAAGCAGCCGAAGATGGAGGCGGAGTGCCGCCACGCGCCTGAGCACCCGGAGAAGGAGGCGGAGTACCCTGATCCCTCGTCGGAGGAGGAGGCGGAGTGCACTGACTCGCCGAAGGAGGCGGAGGCGTCCAGTTCGGAAGGTTGATGAGGTCCTTCTGCCATAGGCATGGAGTCTTCAGAGAAGAACCCAGCCGAGTCTCCCCTTCACCAGTAGGGTGGTCAAGCTCGAGCTCCTCAAACCCCTCCATTAATTGATCCACCATCACCCTAGCATATCCTTCTGGAATCGGACGGCAGTGAAAAGTTGCGCTGGGTTCAGGAGGTAAAACAGAGCCGACAGCCGCCTTGACTTTGAATAGCTGCCATTGCGTCATAAGGTGGCAATGTTGAGACTCCCTAATAGCATCCACGGGGTAGCTAGCAGGAGCCGTGAAGACAGGCTCCAGAGGCAGCTCGGTGGAAGCCACACTGCTTCTCCACTGAGATGGCGGGGTAGCTTCGGGGGTAGCTTTGGTAGGTCGCTTGCTGCGAACTGCTTCTCGTTCATCCTCTAGCACTTTTACCCTTGCGTGCAACGCCTGTAGTTGGGTCTGATCCACTTTATTATTCCTCTCCCGGCATTTGTAACCGCCTGCGTCGGGAAACCCATCCCTCCATGAAACGGAACTTGGCGTGCCTCGTGTCCGTCCAAGGTGCTCAGGATTCCCGAGGGCCATTGTGAGCTCGTCGTTCTCTCTGTCGGGAATGAACGTCCCTCCCTGCGCTGCTTCGATATAGTGTTGAAGCTGCATGATGGGTATTGCATGTTGCTCGTCCGTCCAAACACACTTCCATGTTTTAGGATCCAAGATTCCTCCAACCCCGAAGAACCAAATCAATAACGGTCTGGCCAGTTTAATGTTTGTTGTTCGACCCTTTAGCAAGGAGGTCATTCTCGGCCTTGGCCCACAATGGCCGGGCTTTGAGGTAGCCACCTGACCCCATGCGATGGTGATGCTTCTTCTTCGCGGCATTTATATTGTTTGTCGCTGACATCTGCTTACTCTTTTCCGATTTCTTGTGGGGCACAAATGTGTCCCAGTGATCTCTGATCTTCTCAAACCGGCCGGTGAATTCTGGAGTCTTCTCTTTGTTGACAAACTTTGCATTCGGCTCATTCTTCCACCTCCTGAATAGTTCCCCCATCTTCTTAAGAGCGGCCTCATTGACCAATGGCTCTATAACTGGTGGCTTCTCCGGATCCTCCTCTGGCGATAGGGTGAAATTGGCATTCAACACGGTCCAAAGATCATTTTTCTGCATATCGTTGACATAAGACACCTGAGGGTCTTTGTTCTGAGGCTTGTACCATAGGTGGATGCTAATCGGGATCATGTCCCTAACAAGAACCCCGCACTGAGCAGAGAATGTGTCCTTGGCCTTGATGGGTTTAATCGGTAGGCCATCGCGCGCGATTTCTTCGATGATGAACTTTTCATCTTGGCGCAACCTTTTCTTCGGACCTCGACTCCTTACCGAACTTTGGCTCGATCCGGAGGGCTAGAAAATAAGAAAGAAGAGAGTTAATATGTGTACATACCAAAACAATCAATGCATCAATTAGCTATAGTCAGCACATGCTTAATTAATATATATATACCTGGCCGGACTCCGTTCGGTCATCGGAGCCGTCATCACGGTGTCCTTCTTCCACCGGTATTCGGTCACCTGAGCCATCATAATCATGTGTTTTCTCCTCCATTGTATCACCATAGCCTGCTTCTTCACCATGTCCTTCCAGACCATCATAGTCGTCGAGATACACCTCGACATCAGCTCCGGTTGCGATTATGTCCCCCAACACATGTTCTGCTACCTTGTCTCGTCCTATCTCCATAGTTTCTGCAAATATTACGACATGGCAATTATTATACAAACATGATAGATGGATATATTAGTGGCAAACGTAGACCTAGCTAGCTAATCACAACAAGGAACCATACTAGTGGCCTCGACGCTTCTCTAGGGTTTGGGGTGGCCTTGGCAACGCCTCTCTCATGAACGCTCGGTGATCCACGACCCTCTACCCTAGTTCCCGACCCTCGCCCCCCTCATGTCACATTTGTCTAGTGTCAAAGGATTCAACAAAACCATGTCTTCATCATTAGGCGAAAGTAACAGGCGCATGACGATGGTACGAAGCTTTTCAATGTTGTTCTGGAACGGAGTCCGAGATAGGATAATTCACATTTTGGTACAAAGTTCAGCAAGAGCCTTCCGAATATCGCTATCTGGAAGGCCTTTGCTTAAATTCGTATGAAAAAGCGGATTATCCTATCCGAGACTCCGTTCCAGAATAACTTTGAAGAGCTTCGTACCATCATGCCCCGGTTACTTCCGACAAATGATGAAGGCATGGGTTTCTTCAATACTTTGACACTAGGCAACCTCTCGACCCCTCGGTGATCCTCGACCCTCGACCCCTCAGCGATCCACGACCCTCTACCTTAGTTCCCGACCCTCGACCCCCTCATGTCACGTTTGTCTAGTGTCAAAGGATTCAACAAAACCATGTCTTCATCATTAGGTGAAAATAACAGGCGCATGACGATGGTACGAGGCTTTTCGAAGTTGTTCTGGAACGGAGTCCGAGATAGGATAATTCGCTTTTTGGTACAAAGTTCAGCAAGAGCCTTCCGAATATCGCTATCTGGAAGGCCTTTGCTGAAATTCGTACGAAAAAGCGGATAATCCAATCCGGCACTCCGTTCCAGAATAACTTGGAAGAGCTTCGTACCATCATGCCCCGGTTACTTCCGGCAAATGATGAATGCATGGATTTCTTCAATACTTTGACACTATGCAACCTCTCGACCCCTCAGTGATCCTCGACCCTCGACCCCTCGGCGATCCACGACCCTCTACCCTAGTTCCCGACCCTCGACGCCCTCATGTCATGTTTGTCTAGTGTCAAAGGATTAAACAAAACCATGTCTTCATCATTACGCGAAAGTAACAGGCGCATGACAATTGTATGAAGCTTTTCAAAGTTGTTCTGGAATGGAGTCCGAGATAGGATAATTTGCTTTTTGGTACAAAGTTCAGCAAGAGCCTTCCGAATATCGCTATCTGGAAGGCCTTTGCTGAAATTTGTACGAAAATACGGATTATCCTATCCGGGACTCTGTTCCAGAATAACTTTGAAGAGCTTCATACGATAATGCCCCGGTTACTTCCGGCAAATGATGAAGGCATGGATTTCTTCAATACATTGACCCTAGGCAACCTCTCGACCCCTCGGCGATCCTCGACCCTCTACCCTAGCTAGATCCCGACCCTCGCCCCTCGAACCCTCGGCGACCCCTCCCACCCTCATGTCGAAGTTATTAGGGAGGGGGTATATCAACCCCCCCCCCCTCATGCCGAAGTTATCGGGGAGGGGGTATATCAACCCACCCCCCTCATGTCGAAGTTATCGGGGAGGGGGTATATCGACAACGACATACCCGATAAAAAATAAGAAGAGGAAGAAGAAGAAAAAAGGAGGAAAAGAAGAAGGAATAGAGGAGAAGAAGAAAAAAAGAAGAAGAAGAAAGGAATAGAGGAGAAGAAGAAAAAAAGAATATTCTTATTATTTTTTCTTCTTCTCCTCTATTCCTTTCTTCTTCTCCTCTTTATTTTTCTTCTTTTTTCCCGTTCTTATTTATTTCTCCTCTTCTTCCTCTCCTCTTCTTCTCCTTCTTCTTCTCCTTCTTCCTATACTTATTTTCCTTTTTCCTCTCCTTCTTTTTCTTCATCTTCCTTCTTCTTTCTTCCTCTTTTCTTCATGTTCCTTATTTTACTTTTTCCTCTCCACTAACCTAAAATGAACTAACCTAAAATCGATATCTACTAATTAACAACCTAAATAAAAAATTTAATACATATATGAAAAAACATCATTTGCAAAAAAAAAATCATCACATATATGAAAAAACATCATCACATATATGAAAAAAACATCGCCGGAAGGCCACCGGACTGTGGGGTGGCGCGACGACGGTGTCGGGGCAGCGGCGGTGCGGGGCGGCGCGGGGCGGGGATGGCGTCTGGGCGGCGCGGGGAGGTGACGGCGACGGTGGCGCGCAGCAGCGGCGTCGGGGCGGCGGCGTTAGGGTGGCGCGGGGCGCGGGCGGCGATGGAGCAGGGCACGGCAACGGGGGCGTCGACGGCGTCGACGGGGCGAGCTCGGGCAGCCTAGCGGCGTCTCGGGGCGGGGAACTGCAAGATGAAAATGAAAAACGCTAAGTGTTTGCTTATATAGCAAAGCCATTGGTCCCGGTTCGTGGCACGAACCGGGACGAATGCCCACCTTTAGTCCCGGTTGGTACCACCAACCGGGACTAAAGGTCTATTTTCAGCAGCCCAAAGGGCAGGAAGCAGAGGCATTTGGTGCCGGTTGGTGGCACCAACCGGGACTAAAGCTGGGCATTGGTCCCGGTTGGTGACACGAACCGGGACCAAAGGTTCGCATTGGTCCCGGTTGGTGCCACCAACCGGGTCAAAACGCCTTGTGCTGCCCCGCGGCCAAAACTTTAGTCCCACCTCGCTAGTTGAGAGGGGCTCAGAGTGGTTTATAAGCTCCACTGCTGCTGCCCTCTCGAGCTCCTCTCAAATGCAGGCTTACGGGCCTAAACTCACTGTATCTGCATGTGGGCCTACTGGGCCTTCTGCGGGCCTGAATCCTGGCCTAGGGTTGGGTTTCTAGTCGTATTCGGTTCATAGTGGCCCAGTAAGTGGCATTTTTTTTACTTTTTTCCATTTTTTCTTTGTTGCTTTAATTTTTTAATTTTGATTCTACTTCAACAAAATACTTACTGTTGCTATTTTTATTTATTTTATTAAAGTTTATTTATCTTACTTTATTAAAATTTATTTTGTATCTACTTATTTATTTTATTTTTATTCTACTTATTTATTTTATTTTATTTTCTGCTTTTTTATTTATTTTATGATTTTTTTTTGCTTTTGATGTTTTGAACAGAAAATACTTTGATAATTTTAGTTGCATAAATTTTATATAATTTTAGTTTCAATAATACTAGAGGTTTATAAAAGCTTTTTGGTTGATTCCTTTAGCTATTGGAGTTTCATTTAAGTTTTCTAGTTCATTGTTTTTTCTATTAGAGTTTCATTAAAGTTTTCTAGTTCATTCTTTTAGTTCATTTTTTTGCTATTAGAGTTTCATAATAGTTTTCCAGTTCATTCTTTTTTATACTAGTTCATTATTTGAGCTAAATGACCCTGAAATTGAAAAGCATTTCAAATGAACTCTAAAAAGGTTGAAAGTTGGTATGGCATCATCATTTCACCCACATAGCATGTGCAAAAAAGTAGAGAGGGTTACGGCAAAAACTGGATGCACTTCGTGTACAAAACGGACTATCTGTTTCGAGGTATCAGGGTTTCGGACGAAAATTCATCTATTACAAAGGGATTTCATTTTTGAACTTATTTGAAATCCAGCCTTTTTATGTGTTCAAAATGCACCATTCAAAGCAACATCATCAATTTTCAACCCTTTCTCACTTCATTTGTTATTTTTCATTCATTTGCTGATATTTATGAGCATATGACCCTGAAATTGAAAAGCATTTCAAATGAACTCTGAAAAGGTTGAAATTTCGCATGGTATCATCATTTCACCCACATAGCATGTGCAAAAAAGTAGAGAGGATTACGGCAAAAACTGGATGCACTTTGTGTACAAAACGGACAATCTCTTTCGAGGTATCAGGGTTTCATACGGTAACTCGTCTGTTACAAAGGGATTTCATTTCTTCACATGTAAATGCAGTGATATTCTAGATCAAAGGCATCATCATAATAGTTGTGGAGAGAAAGTCTTCACTTTTTCTTCGCTTGTGTCCTTTGCTTATTGCGCCGTAACCATGGATAATCTTCATCGTTTATCAGGGTGCTTGGGTCAGCCTTGACTTTGAAGGGGGAATTTCATGAAACTTTTCATAATCTTTGGAAATGTCTGTCTTGCTCTCCACTCCCATGATGGCTCTTTTTCCTGAAAGAACTATGTGGCGCTTTGGCTCATTGTATGATGTGTTCGCTTCCTTATCTTTTCTTTTTCTAGTTTTTGTAGACATGTCCTTCACATAGAAAACCTGCGCCACATCATTGGCTAGGACGAACGGTTCGTCTGTGTACCCAAGATTGTTCAGATCCACTGTTTTCATTCCGTAATCTGGGTCTACCTGTACCCCGCCTCCTGACAGATTGACCCTTTTGCACTTAAACAAAGGGACTTTAAAATCATGTCCGTAGTCAAGTTCCCATGTGTCCACTATGTAACCATAATATGTGTCCTTTCCCTTCTTGGTTGCTGCATCAAAGCGGACACCTCTATTTTGGTTGGTGCTCTTTAGATCTTGGGCGACCGTGTAAAATGTATTCCCATTTATCTCGTATCCTTTGTAAGTCAATACAGTCGAAGATGGTCCCCTGTACAACGAGTACAACTCATCACAAACAGTGTTCTCACCTCTAAGACGTGTTTCCAACCTACTGCCAAAAGTCTTGATGTGTTCACATGTAATCCAGTCGTCACACTACTCAGGGTGTTTGGAGCGCAGATTGTTCTTGTGTTCATCGACATACGGGGTCACCAAGGTAGAGCTCTATAGAACTGGGTAGTGTGCTTCAGACTAAGAATGCCCGTCCCTACATATTATTGAGTCCCCTCCAAGCATGCCTTTTCCAGTTAGTCTCCCCTCATACCGCGATTTAGGGAGACCAATCTTCTTAAGGCCAAGAATGAAGTCAACACAAAACCCAATGACATCCTCTGTTTGATGGCCCATGGAGATGCTTCCTTCTAGCCTAGCGCAGTTACGGACATATTTCTTTAGGACTCCCATGAACCTCTCAAAGGGGAAGATATTCTGTAGAAATACGGGGCCCAGAATGAAAATCTCATTGACTAGATGAACTAGGACGTGCGTCATGATATTGAAGAAGGATGGTGGGAACACCAGCTCGAAACTGACAAGACATTGCGCCACGTCACTCCTTAGCCTTGGTATGATTTCTGGATCGATCACCTTCTCAGAGATTGCATTGAGGAATGCACATAGCTTCACAATGTCTAATCAGACGTTTTCCGGTAGAAGCCCCCTCAATGCAACCGGAAGCAGTTGCGTCATAATCACGTGGCAGTCATGAGACTTTAGGTTCTGGAACTTTTTCTCTGCCATATTTATTATTCCCTTTATATTCGACGAGAAGCCAGACGGGGCCTTCATACTGAGCAGGCATGCAAAGAAGATTTCCTTTTCTTCTTTGGTAAGAGCATAGCTAGCAGGACCTTCATACTGATTTGGAGGCATGTAGTCTTTTTCGTGCAAACGTTGCAGGTCCTCCCGTACCTCTGGTGTATCTTTTGTCTTCCCATACACGCCCAAGAGCCTAGCAGGTTCACGCAAAGGCTCTTCGTCACGTGCATCACGTCGATTGAAGAGCGAACCTCTAGGTCTTTCCAGTACGGTAGGTCCCAAAATATAGATTTCTTATTCCACATGGGTGCGCGTCCCTCAGCGTCATTCGGAACAGATAGTCCTCCGGGACCCTTTCCAAAGATTACCTATAAATCATTGACCATAGCAAGTGCGTGATCACCGGTACGCATGGTGGGATTCTTTCGGTGATCTGCATCGCCTTTGAAATGCTTGCCTTTCTTTTGACATTGATGGTTGGTCGGAAGAAATCGACGATGCCCTAGGTACATATTCTTCCTGCATTTGTCCAGGTATATACTTTTGGTGTCATCTAAACAGTGCGTGCATGCGTGGTATCCCTTGTTTGTTTGTCCTGAAAGGTTACTGAGAGCAGGCCAATCATTGATGGTTACAAACATCAATGCATGTAGGTCAAATTCCTCCTGGTTGGCCTCATCCCACACACGTACACCTTATCCATTCCACAGCTATAAAAGTTCTTCAACTAATGGCCTTAGGTACACATCAATGTCGTTGCCGGGTTGCTTAGGGCCTTGGATGAGTATGGGCATCATAATGAACTTCTGCCTCTTGCACAGCCAAGGAAGGATATAGATACATAGAGTCATGGGCCAGGTGTTGTGATTGCTGCTTTGCTCCCCAAAAGTATTAATGCCATCCGCGCTTAAACCAAACCATATGTTCCTTGCGTCACCTGGAAACTCCTCCTAGTACGTTCTCTCTATTTTTCTCCATTGCGACCCGTCAGTGGGTGCTCTCAACTTCTTGTCTTTCTTACGGTCCTCTGCGTGCCATCGCATCAACTTGGCATGCTCTTTGTTTTTGAACAGACGTTTCAACCGTGGTATTATAGGAGCATACCACATCACCTTGGTAGGAACCCTCTTCCTTGGGCGCTCGTCGTCAACATCACCAGGCTCATCTCGTCTGATCTTATACTGCAATGCACCGCATACTGGGCATGTGTTAAAATCCTCGTACGCACCACGGTAGAGGATGCAGTCATTAGGGAATGCATGTATCTTATGCACCTCCAATCCTAGAGGGCATACGACCTTCTTTGTTGTGTACGTACTGTCGGGCAATTCGTTATCCTTTGGAAGCTTCTTCTTCAATATTTTTAGTAGCTTCTCAAATCCTTTGTCAGGCACACCATTCTCTGCCTTCAACTGCAGCAATTCCAGTACGGTACCGAGCTTTGTGTTTCCATCTTCGCAATTGGGGTACAACCCTTTTTTGTAATCCTCCAACATGCGATCGAACTTCAGCTTCTCCTTTTCACTTTCGCACTATCTCCTTGCATCAACAATGACCCGATGGAGATCATCATCGGGCACAACATCGTCTGGTTCCTCTTGACCTTCAATAGCCTCCCCCGTTGCAGCATCACCGTATTCCTGGGGCACATAGTTGCCATCGTCCTCTTCTTCTTCGTTGTCTTTCATCATAACCCTATTTCTCCGTGCTTGGTCCAAACATTATAGTGTGGCATGAAACCCTTATAAACCAGGTGGGTGTGAAGGGTTTTCAAGTCGGAGTAAGACCTCTTATTCTCACAGCTAGTGCATGGACAGCACATAAAACCATTCTGCTTGTTTGCCTCAGCCACTTCGAGAAAATTATGCACGCCATTAAGGCACTCGGAGGAGTGTCTGTCACCGTACATCCATTGTCGGTTCATCTGCTTGTATTTATATATAATTAAGTTTGTCAAAAACCATTACAGAACATCATGGATAGATAAGTGATCAAATTAATATAAGTTCATCATCACATTAAATTCAAAGTACATACATAGCTCTCTAGAGCATCTAATTAAACCATACATTAAAACTATGTAGAACATTTCAACGCAACAACAAATGCGATCATAATCGCAACAAGGTAACAATTGATCCAACGGCATAATGATACCAAGCCTCGGTATGAATGGCATATTTTCTAATCTTTCTAATCTTCAAGCGCATGGCATCCATCTTGATCTTATGATCATCGACGACATCCGCAACATGCAACTCCAATATCATCTTCTCCTCCTCAATTTTTTTTAGTTTTTCCTTCAAGTAATTGTTTTCTTCTTCAACTAAATTTAACCTCTTGATAATAGGGTCCATCTTGATCTTGTGATCATCGACGACTTCCACAACATGCAACTCCAATTCCATCTTCTCCTCCTTCGTTTTTTCCAATTTTTTCTTCAAGTAAATGTTTTCCTTTTCAACTAAATTTAACCTCTCCACAAGAGGGTCGGTTGGAATTTCCGGTTCAACTACCTCCTAGATAAAAACATCTATGTCACGTTGGTCGGCATAATTGTCATAAACACTAAAACAAATAGTTATAAATTAAAGATAATATACCACATCCGAATCATAGACAGGACGAGGGCCGACGTGGGCGGATACCAAAACCATCGCACTATATAATAACAAGCAATAATAAAAGTAAGAAAATTGGACAAATATCTATCTAAAGCAATAATAACAAGCAATAATAAAAGTAAGAAAATCATAGACAGAACAAGAGGCTCACCACGGTGGTGCCAGCGACGAGATCGGCGCGGGCGATCGACAGCGGTGAAGACGGGACAGGACGTGACGGACCGCTAAACCTAGACAAATCTCAGAGAAAATTGAGTTTGGATGTCGAGCTTCGAGAGGAGAAAGCTTAACTAGTGTGGCTCGGGCATTTCATCGAACACCGCATGTGCATAGGAGGTGAGCTAGAGCACCACAAAGCTCTCCCCCCTCGCCGGCCAGAAAAAACAAAGCAGTATGGAGTGCTCTGCTCACCGGCGATGGGGTATATATAGGCAACCCATTGGTCCCGGTTCGTGACAGGAACCGGGACTAAAGGCCCCCCTTATGTCCCGGTTACAGCCACGAACCGGGACCAATGAGTGTTGGCAAGGAGCGAGGACCATTGGTCCCGGTTCATGCCTGGAACCGGGACAAATGGGCCCCGACGAACCGGGAGAGATGCCCCACGAGGCCCTACCGGCCCCCTGGGCGCATGAACAGGGACGTATGCCCCCATGGGTCCTGGTTCGTGACTAAACCGGGACTAATGGGCCTCCCCGGCCAGAACCAAACCCATGTTTTCTACTAGTGAATAGGTGTAGAAATCAAAGCTTTCTTAAGTATTTCGAATGCTTCTACATATCATCATCAAAAAAAAGAACATCTTTTTGCAAGATATTAGTGAGAGGCCTAGAAATTTTAGAGAAGTATTTAATAAACCTCCTATAGAAACCAGCATGACCAAGAAAACTTCTAATACCTTTGATATCTTTAGGACATGACATCTTTTCAATACCATCTACTTTAGCTTTATCAACTTCAATACCTCTTTCAGAAATCTTATGCCCCAAGACAATACCTTCATTAACCATAAAGTGGCACTTCTCCCAATTCAAGAAAAGATTAGTTTCTTCGCATCTCTGCAAAACTCGATCAAGGTTGCTTAAGCAATCATCAAAATAAGTTCCATAAATGGAGAAATCATCCATGAAAACCTCAACAATATTTTCACAAAATTCAGAGAATATAGCAGTCATACATCTTTGAAAGGTAGCAGGTGCATTGCATAAACCAAAAGGCATACGTCTATAAGCAAAAGTACCGAAAGGGCAAGTGAAAGTAGTCTTTTCTTGATCCTCTTTTGACACAGGTATTTGAGAGAAACCAGAATAACCATCTAGAAAGCAAAAGTGTGTATGTTTGGATAGGCTTTCTAGCATTTGATCAATAAAAGGTAGAGGGTAATGATCTTTCTTAGTAGCTTTATTCAGTTTGCCAAAATCAATTACCATTCTATAACCTATAACAATTCTTTGCGGGATCAATTCATCTTTATCATTAGGAACAACAGTAATACCCCCCTTCTTGGGGAGACAATGAACATGACTTTCCCACTGCCTATCAGCAAAAGGATAAATAATACTTGCCTCCAGAAGCTTTAGTATTTCATTTCCTACTACCTCTTTCATCTTCGGATTTAATCGTTGTTGGTGATCAACAACAAGTTTAGTATCACGTTCCAACTTGATTTTTTGTTGGCATAAAGTGGGACTAATGCCCTTAAGATCATCAAGAGTATATCAAGTAGCAGCACGGTGCTGCTTCAGAGTTTTCAATAATTTCTTTTCTTCATGCTCTGAAAGGTTAGCACTAATAATAACAGGATATATCTTCTTTTCATCAAGATAAGCATATCTCAGAGTATCGGGTAATGGTTTAAGCTCAAACACGGGATCACCCTTAGGTGGAGGAGGATCCCCAAGGATTTCAATAGGCAAATTGCTTTTCAGAATAGGCCCTTGTTTAAAGAATATTTCATCTATTTCCCTTCTTTCATTCATAAACATATCATTCTCATGGTCTAGCAAATATAGTTCTAAAGGTTCAGTAGGAGGCACGGCTATAGAAGCAAGACCAATAATTTCATCCTTACTAGGTAATTCTTTATCACTGGGTTGTCTACGAAATTTATAGAAATTAAAATCATGAGACATATCCCCTAGAACAATAGTAATAATATATTTCTCGCAGTCTATCCTAGCATTAACATTATTCAAGAAAGGTCTACCAAATATAATGGGAGAAAAATCATCTGGTGGGGAACCAAGAACAAGAAAATCAGTAGGATATTTTATTTTCCCACACAAGACTTCAACATCTCTAACAATCCCAATTGGTGATATAGTATCTCTATTAGCCAGCTTAATAGTAACATCAATTTCTTCTAACTCAGCAGGTGCAATTTCATTCATAATTTCTTCATATAAGGTAAAAGGAATTGCACTCACACTAGCACCCACATCACATAAGCCATGATAACAGTGATCTCCTATTTTAACTAAAACAACAGGCATGCCAACAACAGTTCTATGTTTATCTTTAATATCGGGTTTGGCAATTTTAGCAGCTTCATCACATAAATAAATAACACGCCCATCAATATTATCACCCAAGGTATCTTTAAGCACATGAATACTAGGTTCAACTTTGATTTGTTCAGGTGGTCTGGGTGCTCTAATATTACTTTTATTAACCACGGTTGAAGCTTTAGCATGATCCTTTATCCTAACAGGTAAAGGTGGTTTCTCAATATAAGCAGTAGGAATAATAGGACCAACATTATAAGTAACAGTTTCTTCTTCAACTTTAATTGGTTTAACTACTTTAACTTCAATGGGAGGATGATATTTAAACCACTTCTCCTTAGGGAGATCAACATGAGTAGCAAATTATTCACAAAAGGAAGCTACTATCTCAGAGTCAAGTCCATATTTAGTGCTAAATTCATGAGAAGCATCGGTATCCATAAAAGAATTAACACAATCAAACTTAAGGCTTACACCTGACTCATTACCTTTGTCGAGACCCCAATCTTCAGAGTTGCATTTAACTCTTTCCAATAAATCCCATTTGAATTCAATATTCTTATTCATATAAGAACCAGTACAAGAAGTATTGAGCATGGATTGATCATTATGAGAAAGCCGAGCATAAAAATTCTGAATAATAATTTCTCTTCAGAGCTCATGATTGGGGCATGAATATAACATTGACTTAAGCCTCCCCCAAGCTTGAGCGATACTTTCTCCTTCACGAGGCCAAAAATTATATATATAATCCGATCACGATGAACTAGATGCATAGGATAAAACATCTGATGAAATTCTAATTTCTATCGGTTGTAGTTCCATGATCCAATATCATCACATAGTCTATACCATGTCAATGTCTTTCCCTTCAAAGATAAAGGGAAGACCTTCTTATTTACAACATCCTCCGGGATACATGCAAGCTTAAATAATCCACAAACTTCATCCACATAGATTAGGTGTAAATCGGGATGCAATGTTCCATCTCCTAGATAAGGATTAGCTAGCAGTTTCTCTACCATACCCAAAGGAATTTCAAAGTAAATATTTTCAGTAGGTGCAGTAGGTTGAGGAGCAACTCTTTGTTCTTATTGTCGGGGTGAATATACCCAGAACAAACCCCTCAAAGGATTATTCTCCATAGTAACAAGTGACAGTAAATTTCAGCACACTATATAAATGTTTCCTTACCAAATTCCACTTACCAAAGGCGCTTCACTCCCCGGCAACGGCGCCAGAAAAGAGTCTTGATGACCCACAAGTATAGGGGATCTGTCGTAGTCCTTTCAATAAGTAAGAGTGTCGAACCCAACGAGGAGCAGAACGAAATGACAAGTGGTTTTCAGCAAGGTAATCTCTGCAAGCACTGAAATTGTCGGTAATAGATAGTCGTGTGATAGTATAATTCATAACGGGTAACAAGTATCAAAAGTAAACAAGGTGCAGCAAGGTGGCCAAATCCTTTTTGTAGCAAAGGACAAGCCTGGGCGTACTCTTATATAAAGCAAAGCGCTCCCGAGGACACATGGGAATTGTTGTCAAGCTAGTTTTCATCATGCTCATATGATTCGCATTCGGTACTTTGATAATTTAATATGTGGGTGAATCGGTGCTTGGGTGTTTTCCTTCCTTGGACAATCATCCCACTTATGATTAACCACTCTCGCAAGCATCTGCAACTACAAAAGAAGTATTAAGATAAATCTAACCATATCATGAAACATAGGGATCCAAATCAGCCCCTTACGAAGCAAAGCATAAACTAGGGTCTAAGCTTATGTCACGCTAGCAACCCATCATCTATTTATTACTTCCCAATGCCTTCCCCTAGGCCCAAATAATGGTGAAGTTTCATGTAGTCAACGTTCACATGACACCACTAGAGGAAAGACAACACACATCTCATCAAAATATCGAACGAATACCAAATTCACATGATTACTTATAACAGGACTTCTCACATGTCCTCAGGAACAAAAGTAAATACTCACAAAGCATATTCATGTTCATGATCATAGGGGTATTGAATAGCATTAAGGATCTGAACATATGATCTTCCACCGAATAAACCAACTAGCATAAACTACAAGGAGTAATCAACACTACTAGCAACCCGCAGGTACCAACCTGAGGTTTTGAGACAAAAATCGGATACTAGAGATGAACTAGGGTTTGATAGGAGATGGTCCTGGTGAATATGTTGATGGAGATTGACCCCCTCTCGATGAAAGGATCGTTGGTGATGACGATGGCTTCGATTTCCCCCTCTCGGAGGGAAGTATCCCCGGCAGAAGAGCCCTGTCGGAGCTCTAGATTGGTTTCGCCTAGGTTCCGCCTCGAGACGTCGGCGCTTCATCCCGATAACATCCTTACGATTTTTTCCAAGTCAATACACATCATATAGCAGAAGATGGACGTCGGGGGACTAGAAGGAGGGCCACAAGGTAGGGGCGCGCCCAGGGGGTAGGGCGCGCCCCCACCCTTGTGGATGGTTGGTGGCCCCCCTCTGGTGCTTCTTTCGCCCATTATTTTTTATATATTCCAAAAATATTATCTGTGAAGTTTCAAGACTGTTGGAGTTGTGCAGAATAGGTATCTCAGATTTGCTCCTTTTCTAGTCCAGAATTCCAGCTATCGGCATTCTCCCTCTTCATGTAAACCTTGTAAAATAGGAGAGAAAAGGCATAAGTATTGTGATATAATGTCTATTAACAGCCCATAATGCAATAAATATCACAATAAAAGCATGATGCAAAATGGATGTATCAGTCGTGAATGTGTACATTCATATTGGTCGGTCGATCTCTTTGCAACGATGAACCGCGGCCGGGCAAGCAGTGGCACATGTAGTAGTAGAGCCCCCGACGTAGCAGTTCATGCAGTACAGTCTAAACCATGTACACACATGTACAGCCAGATTCCAAAAAATACGGCCACGTACGTACATATGGGTGGGGTCTCGAACGCCTACTCACGCATACGTACGGCCAGGGTTCGTGTACATGGAGAAGCAACGGATGGCAGCAACGGCGTCATGTTCATCGGTAGCCAACCGGCTGGGTCGGAATGGAGAAACAGCGTCGTGTTCATCGGGAGCCAACCAGCTTGGACGGAACAGCCGATACGGGGCATGACGTACCGCAGAATAGAGGAAACGGCCTTCTGTTCGACCGGCTACGGTCGAAACGGGATCTTGTTCATCGGGAGGGGTCTCACGTACCGCAAAACAAAGGAAACGGACTTCTGTTCGTGGTCCTAAGGTCGAAACGGGGTAATGATGATTGGGAGGGGTCCGGCGTCCCGCAAAATGGAGGAAACGGACTTCTCTTTGACCGGCTATGGTCGAAATGTGGTCATGTTCATCGGGAGGGGTGTGGCGTACCGCAAAACAGGACTCCACGGGCTACTGTTCATCCATCGTCGACCTCCTCCAGCCTCCACACGCTACTATTCATCCACCGCATCTCCCCCTGCCTCCACCAACTACTGTTCATCCAGCCTCCACCGGCTACTGTTCAACCAGCCATCCATGGGGTCCTGTTCATCCAGCCTCCACCGGCTACTGTTCAACCAGCCCTCCACGGACCAGCTCTGGTGTGTGGCGGCCTCCGGGTCGGGGTCCTATTCATCCAGCGGCAACGGCCTCTACATACTACCACGGGGTCCTATTCATCCAACCCCCACCAGGAACTGCTCATCCAACATCCCAACAACGGTCACTATTCATCAAGAGGCAGGTTCGATCGGCTTTAGTTAGCAGCAGTAGTGAAGGAATCTCTCGGGTTCAGTTAACAGCCAAGGGATCGAATGCTCGGGTTGAGTAACGTAGCTAGTGCAATCGCTCGGGTTCAGTAAGAGAACGCCTCACTTAGGTTCAGTTAGATCCCAACGCGTCACACACACGCGCGTACGTGTATGAGATAAATGCGCAATCCCTTTGTGCATCGCTCGGCGCCAACCACCCATCATAACTGGGAACTCCCCGAAATTTTCCTCGCCCTCGCTTCTACAACAATTTTTTCCGTCATGGACGGCCCAAAGAATGTCATGCGGGTGCATCCCCTGCCCGCCTAGGACGGAAAGCCCATTTTATGTCATGATTTTTTTCATAGAAGTAGGAGCCCACCACATCTATGATGATATGTGGTTTTGTCACAATTATCGTCATAGAAGTGTCATAAGCATGACAGAAAAAAACGTTCGGGCCAAAATGTCATGGATGTGTATTTTTTGTAGTGGGAGCTGTGTAGCATTTTTGATATTATATGTGGATGACATATTGTTGATTGGAAATGATATAGTTTTTTTGGATAATATAAAAGGATAATTGAATAAGAATTTTTCAATGAAAGACCTCGGTGAAGCTACTTACATATTGGGCATCAAGATCTATAGGGATAGATCTAGACGCTTAATAGGACTTTCAGAAAACACATACCTTGATAAGATTTTGAAGAAGTTCAAAATGGATCAGTCCAAGAAGGGGTTCTTGCCTCCTTTTGCAAGGTGTGAAATTGAGTAAGACTCAAATCCCGACCATAGCAGAAGATAGAGAGAGAATGAAAGTCATTCCTATGCCTTAGCCATAGGCTCTATACGATATGCCTTGATGTGTACAACACCTGATGTGTGCTTTGCCATGTGTCTAGCAAAGGGGTACAAGATTGATCTAGGAGTGGATCACTGGACAGCGGTCAAATTTATCCTTAGTAACCGGAGGACTAAGCAAAAGTCTCTCGATTATGGAGGTAATAAAGAGTTCTTCGTAAAGGCTTACGTCGATACAAGCTTTGACACTGATCCGGATAACTCTTAGTAGCAAACCGAATACGTATAATGGAGCAGTCATTTGGAATAGTTCCAAGTAAAGCATGATAGCAGCATCTACAGTATGACATAAGGATTTGCAAAGTACACACGGATCTGAATGTTGCAGACCTGTTGACTAAAACCTCTCTCACAAGCAAAACCATGATCACTCCTTAGAACTCTTTGAGTATTAAGCACATGGCGATATGAACTAGATTATTGACTCTAGTAAACTCTTTTGGGTGTTGGTCACATGGCAATGTGAACTATGGGTGTTAATCACATGGCGATGTGAACTAGATTATTGACTCTAGTGCAAGTGGGAGACTGATGGAAATATTCCCTAGAGGCAATAATAAAGTTGTTATTATTATATTTCCTTAATCATGATAAAGGTTTATTATTCATGCTAGAATTGTATTGACTGGAAACCTAAATACATGTGTGAATACATAAACAAATATCGTGTCCCTAGTGAGCCTCTACTAGACTAGCTCGTTGATCAAAGATGGTTAAGGTTTCCTAACCATAGACATGAGTTGTCATTTGATAACGGGATCGCATCATTAGGAGAATGACGTGATGGACAAGGCCCATCCATTAGCATAGAATATGATCATTCAGTTTATTGCTACTGCTTTCTTAATGTCAAATACAAGTTTCTTCGACCATGAGATCATGCAACTCCCGGATACCGAAGGAATACCTTGTGTGCTATCAAACGTCACAACGTAACTAGGTGATCATAAAGATGCTCTACTGATATCTCGAAAGGTGTCTGTTGGGTTGGCATGGATCAAGACTGGGATTTGTCACTCCGTGTAACGGAGAGGTATCTGTGGGCCCTATCGGTAATACAGCATCACAAGAAGCTTGCAAGCAAAGTGACTAAGGAGTTAGTTGCAAGATGATGTATTACGGAACGAGTAAAGAGACTTCATGGTGACGAAATTGAACTAGGTATGGAGATACCGACGATCGAATCTCGGGCAAGTAACATACCGACGGACAAAGGGAACTACGTATGTTGTCATAAAGGTTCGACCGATAAAGATCTTCATGGAATATATAGGAACCAATATGGGGATCCAGGTCCCGCTACTGGTTATTGACCAGAGAAGCGTCTTGGTCATGCCTACATCATTCTTGTACCCATAGGATCTGCACGCTTAATGTTCGTTGGCGATATATTATTATGTGAGTTATGTATGATGGTGACCGGATGTTGTTCAGAGTCCTGAATGAGATCACGGACATGACGAGGAGCTCTGGAATAGTCTGGAGGTAAATATTGATATATGGATAATAGTGTTTGGTCTCCAGAAGGGTTCCAAAATGTACCATAAGGGGTTTCAGATGTTTCTCAAAATGTTTGGTTACAAGAATACTTTATTTGGGCCAAGGGGTAAAGGCCACGAGGCTTTAGGAAGGTGCAAAAGGAGTTTTGTGGAGGCTAGGGGGCTAGACGCCATGAACCCTGGCGTCTAGGGGCTAAACGCCAAGGACCCTGGCATCTAGGTCGTGGATTCCAAGAAGGTCTCTTGCCTTGCGGGCTAAACCAACTTTGGGGAGGCTTTTTCTCCAACATACGACCCTGGTGCTCAACATATAAATAGAGGGGCAGGGCTAGCACCCGAAACACATCAAGATTCATCAAGCCGTGTGCCGACAACCCCGTCCCCTCTAGTTTATCCTCCGTCTAGTTTATGTTGTGCTTGGCAAAGCCCTACAAAGATTGTTCTTCACCACCGCCGTCAGCACGCCGTCGTGCTGCCGGAACTCGTCTACTACTTCTCCCCTCTTGTTGGGTCAAGAAGGCGAGGAAGTCATTGAGTTAAACATGTGCTGAACGTGGAGGTGCCGTACGTTCGGTACTTGATCGGGAATGATCGGGAAGGTATACGACTACATCAACTGCGTTGATAAACGCGTCTGCTTAGCGATCTTTAAGGGTATGAAGATGCTCTCCATGTCTAGTAGTTATGCATCTCCATGGATATATCTTGCGTGTGCGTAGATTTTTTTGTTTTTCATGCAACATTCCCCAACACCCCCGTGACATCTTTGGACGCTGCCCTCTTTCTCTTCGGGGGAAATGTGCCTTCCTCACTCTATTCTTCTTCTTATCCTTCTTCCTTGGTAGAGGAAAGATCTTGCATGTCCCCGGACTTAGCGTCCAAAGGATCTCGGATCCGAATACCTCCCCTCTTCTTCTCTGGCACCACGACCGAGAGGGTCTGGAGTACGGGGGTCCAATTGTCTTCGGGCACCGGAGCCAAGCACTTGATGTGTCCACCTTGGACACCCATTTCTATAAACAAAGGGTGGGTTTAGACAATTGTAAAATGCAGAGTCATAAGTAAATATATGCAACATTTGTTATCTCGGATGGGCTGCGCGGCAGGATATCCATGGTATGGCCTGTCTTCAGGGAATTCGTTCTGGGAGGCTTGAAGAGGGTCGTCCACATGCTGTATGTGTTGATGCGGAATAAATTCCGTAATGTTGGTACATCTTTGGGCTTGTGAAGCCACATGGGGCTAGACCAAATTTGAAATGGAAGAATGCAGCGATGGAGCATCACTGATACGTCTCCAACATATATATAATTTTTAATTGTTCCATGTTGTTATATTATCATTCTTGGATGTTTTACAATTATTTTATAATCATTTTATATCATTTTTTGGGACTAACCTATTGACATAGTGCCCAATGCCAGTTGTTATTTTTTGCTGGTTTTTTACATCACAGAAAATCAATACCAAATGAAGTCCAAATGGAGCGAAACTTTTTGAAGATTTTTCTGGGCCAGAAGACACAACATGGGATGAAGAAGTACCAAAGGGGACCTCTGATGGGAGCACAACCCACCAGGGCACGCCCAGGTGGGTTGTGCCCACCTCGGTGTCCTCCTCCACTGCCTCTTTGCTCTATAAATACCTCCATACTCCAGAAACCCTAGGAGAGTTGACGAAATTTTATTCCATCCATTGCAAGTTCCAGAACCACAAGATCCCATCTAGAGCCCTTCTCCGACACTCCGCTGGTGGGGAACACGATCACGGAGGGGTTCATCATCCTCATTGGTGCCTCTCCGATGATGCATGAGTAGTTTACCATAGACCTACGGGTCAGTAGGTAGTAGCTAGATGGCTTCTTATCTCTTTGTATCTCAATACAATGGTCTCTTGGAGATCTATTTGATGTAATGACTTTTTGCGGTGTGTTTGTTGGGATCCGATGAATTGTGAGTTTATTATCAGATTTGCCTTGATTTAATATCCATTCTTGTGTATTATAGCCTCGTATTACTTCTCTTATATTTGGGTTTTGTTTGGTCAACTTGATCTGTTTATCTTGCAATGGGAAGAGGTTCTTTGTGATGGGTTCGATCTTGCTGTGTCCTTTCCAAGTGACAGAAGGGGTAGCAAGGCATGCATGTTTCATTGCTATTTAGGATACAAAGATGGGGTATATTCCTACATGAATATATTTTGTCTACATCATGTCATCTTTCTTATTGCATTACTCCATTTTTCCATAAACTTAATACACTATATGTATGCTGGATAGTGCTCGATGTGTGGAGTAATATTAGTAGATGCAGGCAGGAGTCGGTCTACTAATCTTGGACGTGATGCATGTATACATGATCATTGTCTTGGATATCGTCATAATTATTTGGTTTTCTATCAATTGCCCAACAGTAATTTGTCTACCCACCGCATGCTATTTTCTCAAGAGAAGCCACAAGTGAAATCAACGCCCCCCGGGTCTATTTTCCGATCATATACTTTCAGATGTATATTGCTATTTGCCTTTTCCTTTATTTGCAACTTTTATTTTTAGTTCTATATTATCAAAAACCCAAAAATACCTTGCTGCATTATTTTTGCTTTTATTTGCATCTTTCAATCTACTACAATTTTATCCCATCAACACGTCAATTTCTGGCACCGTTACTCGAAAGGGATTGACAACCCCTTTAACGCGTCAGGTTGCAAGTATTTGTTATTTGTGTGCAGGTACCGTTTACATAGTGTTGCGTGGTTCTCCTACTGGTTGGATAACCTTGGTTTCGTAACTGAGGGAAATACTTATCGTTGTTGTGCTGCATCATCCCTTCCTCTTTGGGGAAATACTGATGCATCTCCAGCGGATGTCAAAGGAATTTTTGGCGCCGTTGCCGGGGAGTTCACCAACATCTATCAGGTTCCTAATCACAAATCTCATCTCCTTTAAATTTACATTATTTTCCATTTGCCTCTCGTTTTTATCTCCCCCACTTCACAAAAAATACCGTTTTTATTCGCCCTCTTTTCGTTCGCTGTTTTCCGGTCGAATTTATCGCCTACTTGTGTTCTTGTTTACAATTGCTCAAGATGACGCAACAGAATACTAAGTTGTGTGATTTTTTAAATACCAACAACAATGAATTGATTAGCACTCTGATTGCTCCTCCCACCACTAGTGCGGAATCTTGTGATATTAATGTTGCTTTGTTGAATCTTGTCATGAAAGATCAATTTTGTGGTGCTCCTAATGAGGATGTCGCGTCCCATCTTAACACATTCATGGAGTTATGCGATATGCAAAATAAAAAAGGTGTGGACAATTATATTGTGAAGTTGAAATTATTTTCGTTCTCTTTGCGTGATCATGCTAAGATTTGGTTTTCTTCTTTGCCTCGCAATAGTATCAATTCTTGGGACAAGTGCAAAGTTGCTTCTATTACTAAGTATTGTCCGCTCGCAAAAATTATTTCCGTTAGAACCTAGATCATGAATTTCAAGCAATTTGAGCATCAACATGTTACACAATCTTGGGAAAGGATGAAATTGATGCTAAGGAACTTCCCAACTAATGGTTTAAATCTTTGGATGATCATACAAAAAAATTATGCGAGGTTGAATTTTGTTTCTAGAAATCTTTTGGATTCCTCCACGGGTGGCACTTTTATGGAAATTAATTTGGGTGAAGCTACTAAATTGCTAGATAATATTATGGCAAATTATGCACAAAGGCATACCGAAAGGGCGCCTACTCGTAAAAAGGTTAATTCGATTGAAAAAATTAACTCTTTGAGTGAAAAAGTGATGCTCTTATGAAAATGGTTGCTAGTAAAAGTTCACCTATTGATCTTAATGATATGCCTTTGTCTACTTTGATTGAACAAAATATTGATGCCATAGATGTGATATTTATCTCGTGAAATAATTTCAATAACAATGCTTATAAAGGTAATTTTAATCCTATGCCCTTTCCTGGAAATTCCTCTAATAATTATGGTAATTCCTACGGTAATCCTTCTTATAATAATAATAGGAATAGCTCTGATCTAGAGAACAATACTAAAGAATTTATCAATACTCAAAATGTTTTCAATGCTTCTATAGAAGAAAAATTGAATAAGATTGATGATATGTCTAGAAGTATTAATAGAATTTCTCAAGATGTGGAAAATCTCAAGTTGAAAAATTTTGTGCCTAAGGTTGAGGAATTAATTAAGGTTATTTATGTTTCTATGGATTAAACTAAGAAAAGAACCGCTATACTTAGAGCTAAAAGAGATTTTTTTTAGAAAAAGCGTTTTCTAGTGATCGCTTTCATAAATATGATGAAGATCTTAAAATGATTGGTGTGTCTTCTATTGATTCCTTGTTTAGTAAGGTTAAACTTGATTATAAAGGGACTGAAGAAGAGTCAACTTTAGCTAGAACGTGTCTCGATAATTTGGAGGGTGAAAATCTTGTTGAGAAAATTGGTTAAAGTGGGTTTGGAAAGGTCAAAACTTTAACTAGTGATGTGCCCACTCTTTTGGATTACAAGGACTTTAATTATGATAGATGCTCTTTGATTGACTGTATTTCTTTGTTGCAATCCATGGTAAATTCACCTCATGCCTATGAACAAAACAAAGTTCTTACTAAACATATTGTCATGCCATGATGAAAGCTTTAGGGGAAAAGTTGGAATTGGAAGTGTCAATTCCTAGAAAATTACATGATGAATGGGAACCTACTATCAAAATCAAGATTAAAAATTATGAGTGCAATGCTTTATGTAATTTGGGTGCTAGTGTTTTCACAATTCCGACATCTCTTTGTAATGTTCTTGGTCTTATCAATACTGAAGATTGTTCTCTTAATTTGCATTTGGCGGATTCAACTATTAAAAAGCCTTTGGGGAGGATCAACGATGTTCTTATTCTTGCAAATAGGAACAATGTAACCATAGAGTTTACTATTCTTGACATTGATTGCAATCCGTCTTGTCCTATTATACTTGGTAGACCGTTTTTACGCACTATTGGTGCAGTGATTGATATGAAAGAAGGGAATATCAAATTTCAATTTCCCTTGAGAAAGGGCATAGAACACTTCCCTAGAACTAAGATCAAATTGCCTTATCAATCTATAATGAGGGCAACATTTGGATCATCCACCAAGGATGACAACACTTGAGATCTTGGTGTTATGCCTAGCTAAGGGCGTAAAACAATAGCGCTCGTTGGGAGGCAACCCAACTTGTATCTTTTTGCTTTTGGGTTTTCTTGTAATTTTAAATAAAATACCCAATTATACCTTTGATTAGATGTTTTCTATGGTTTAAACTAGTTTTTGTGCCAAGCAAAGCCTTTGGGATGATTTGGTTGATAGTTGATTTGATTGCATTGAAATTCAAAAACTTTGTCGTCCAGAATTAGAATTTCTGACGATTACTGGAGCGTGATAAACTCTTCAAATTTTTTACACGTTATCCTAAATTTTCAGAATTTGAGAGTTACATAAGTATGATCAAAAATCGAATCTTCACACACTGTTCTGTTTTTGACAGATTCTATTTTCATTGTGTTATGTGCTTGTTTTGATGATTCCATGGTTTCTTTTGAAGAGTTTTTTGCCATGTAAAAGTTATAATATATTTGATATAATACAATTACAAATTAATAATTGGTTTGCTACAATACTTAGAGTAAAGATTAGTTTTGTTATACTAACGGACCTCACGAGGTTTTGTTGAGTTTTGTGTGATTGAAGTTTTCAAGTTTTGGGTGAGATCACGATGGATGAAGGAATAAGGATTAGCAAAAGTTTAAGCTTGGGGATGCCCAAGGCACCCCAAGATAATGTTCAAGAAGTATAAAGCAACTAAGCTTGGGGATGTCCTCGAGTGGCATCCCCTCTTTCTTCTAACGACCATCGGTATATTACTTGAGACTATATTTTTATTCGTCACATATTATGAGTTTTGCTTGGAGTGTCTTGTATGATATAAGTCTTTGCTTGTTTTGTTTGCTATTTTGTCGCGATCATCCTTGATGGACACACCCATTTGAGAGAGCCAAAATTATGCTATGACTTGTTAGAATTGCTCTCTATACTTCACTTAATTTTTTTGAGAGCTATGGAATTGCTCTAGTGCTTCACTTATATCTTTTTGAGCACGGTGTGCTTTGTTATTTTTGAAGAAAGTCTCTCAGGATTCACTTAGACTAATTTGATATAACAAAATATTATGCTCATGTTCTTCACTTATATTTGTTTGAGCTTATCAAAAGCAACACATAATACTAGTCTCAATATGATAGATATTCAAGAGGGATATGATAAAAACTTTCATGAAGATCATTGGACAAAATAAACTTAATTCTTTGTAATAGTTTTGAGATGTGATGATATTGATATGTGAGCCATGTTAATGAGTAATTATGTTTTAGTAAGAATATTGATGTTAAGGTTTGTGATTTCCTATGCAAGCACGAAAGTCAATAGTTATGCAATGAAATGACATCCTACTTGTGGTGCATTATTCGGTGTTAGTTATGCTCAATGCTCGCTTATGTGATTTTTTGTTTCTTGGTTGGTCACTTCTCAATCTAATTGCTAGCCTCCACTTGTACTAAGTAGAAATACTACTTGTGCATCCAAAATCCATTAACCATGTTTTGTCATATGTGTCCACCATACCTACCTATATGCGGTATTCCCTTGTCGTTCTAAGCAAATTTGTATGTGCCATCTCTAAATTTCAAAATAAACTCTTGTTTTGTGTGCCCGTACTGCTCACGAGGCGGTGAGGGGTGGCCGATATTTTTCCATGCTAGATGTGTTATTCTCAAGATGAGTGTTTATTCACTTGTCATTGCACGAGAGTACGACAAAGGTATTAGGGATGCCCAGTCCTGAAATGAAAAATAAATTTACTTTATGTTGTCAAATAATAAATTCCTTGCAAAGTGTTGGTATGGAGGGCACCCGTGGATACGGTTAGCCATGGATTGTGAAAGAATGGTGGAAAAAGGAATAAACTTTAATTTCTGTTTGGGAACCGCCTATGATGTATCTAGCATGGAAAAGTATTGAAAGATCTAAGTCATTTTCGTTGACGGGAAAAGTATACCTCCCAAAATTATTTTTATCTCTCAATTTAAGCTTTGAGCTCTGGCACCTCTACAAATCCCTACTTCCCTCTATGAAGGGCCTCTCTATTTACTTTATGCAATTTTTATTTGAGTCTCCATTTTCTCTTATAAAGCACCAACTAAGATGCACTATGGTCGTACTTGAGCATTGGTTGTAGCTAATATGCAAGTGTGTTTCATGAATGGACCAATGATTGAGCATGATGGGCTAGGGATAACTTGCTTTAGTATTGATATTTTGAAAAGCATGATTGTTTATTAGTATGATTGTGTATTAAAGTCTTCATGTCAAAACTGGACTATTGCTTTGAACCATATAAAAGTCAAAATGTCCATGCTATAAAGAAGAGAATATGTGATGAACATAATAGGCAGCATTCCACATCAAAACTTCTGTTTTTATCATTTGCCTACTCGAGGACGAGCAGGAATTAAGGTTGGGGATGCTGATACGTCTCCAACGTATCTATATTTTTTTCATTGTTCCATGTTGTTATATAATCATTCTTGGGTGTTTTAAAATCATTTTATATAATTTTGGGGGACTAACCTATTGACAAACTGCCTAGTTCCACTTGCTGTTTTTTGCTAGTTGTTTACATCGCAGAAAATCAATACCAAACGAAGTCCAAATGCAGCAAAACTTTTTGGAGATTTTTTCTAGGCCAGAAGACACAACATGGGCTGAAGAAGTACCAGAGGGGGGCTCGAGGGGAGCACAACCCACCACGCCTGTCTAGGCCGCCTGGCGCGCCCAGGTGGGTTGTGCCCACCTCGATGGTCTCCCGCATCGCCTCTTCGCTCTATAAATACCTCCGTACTCCATAAACCCTAGGAGAGTCGATGAAATTTTATTCCAGCCGCCACAAGTTCTAGAACCACGAGATCCATCTAGAGCCCTTCTCTAGCACTCCACCGCAGGGGAACACGGTCACGGAGGGGTTCATCATCCTCATTGGCACCTGTCCGATGATGCGTGAGCAGTGTACCACAGACCTACGGGTTCGTAGGCAGTAGCTAGATGGCTTCTTCTCTCTTTGTATCTCAATACAATGGTCTCTTGGAGTTCTATTTGATGTAATGACTTTTTGTGGTGTGTTTGTTGGGATCCGATGAATTGTGAGTTTATGATCAGATTTGCCTCGTATTTCTTCTTCGATATTTGGGTTTTGTTTGGCCAACTTCATCTATTTATCTTGCAATGGGAAGAGGTGCTTTGTGATGGGTTCAATCTTGAAGTGTCCTTTCCCAGTGACAAAAGGGGCAGCAAGGCACACATGTATCGTTGCTATTAAATATAAAAAGATGGGGTCTATTCCTACATGAATAGATCTTGTCTACATCATGTCATCGTTCTTACTGCATTCACTGTTTTTCCATGAACTTAATACACTAGATGCATGTTGGATAGAGGTCGATGTGTGGAGTAATAGTAGTAGATGCAGGCAGGAGTCAGTCTACTAATCTTGGACGTGATGCCTATATACATAATCATTGTCTTGGATATCATCATAATTACTTGCTTTTCTATCAATTGACCAATAGTAATTTGTCTACCCACCGCATGTTATTTTCTCGAGAGAAGCCACTAGTGAAATCTACGCCCCCGGGTCTATTTTCCTATCTTATACTTTCAGATCTATATAGCTATTTGCCTTTTCCTTTATTTGCAACTTTTATTTTCAGATCTATATTATCAAAAACACAAAAATACCTTGTTGTGTTTTATTTGCTTTTATTTGCATCTTCCAATCTAGTACAATTTTATCCCATCAACAAGTCAATTTCTGGCACCGTTACCCGAAAGGGATTGACAACCCCTTTAACGCGTCGGGTTGCAAGTATTTGTTATTTGTGTGCAGGTACTGTTTACATAGTGTTGCATGGTTCTCCAACAAGTTCGATAACATTGGTTTCATAACTGAGGGAAATACTTATATTCGATGTGATGCATCATCCCTTCCTCTTTGAGGAAATACTGACGCATCTCGAGCGCACGTCAATCACATCCACCACATCCACCAACTTGATTTTATTTTTGAAGGCCAGATCATCTCCTGAAGATAGGCAACTTCGTATGGATTTCCCAACTCCAGGCACTACCTCTGCCAGGGCACAAGCTTCCATGCAGGTGTGCCTGTGTAGGCAGAGCCTCAACTTGGCTCGTGGCAAGAGGCTCGGTGATATAGAACAACTCGCGCTGCCAGATCTTCACGGTCTCGATGAAGGTTCCCTCGAGTCATTCTATCTTCTGGAGTTTGCTGATCATTGCACCTTCACACTCCGCGAAGTCAGCGACGCCGCTCTTAGACTTTACACATAATGTCTTCTGCCATAGGCCAAAGTCCGTTCCACGCGTAGGAAGGCCTCATAGAAGATGATGAAGGTGGTGAGGTGCATTATAGAATTCGGGGCTAGGTTGTGGAAATTTAGCCGTAGAATAAGAGAATCCCTCGCACAAAGGGGTGTAGGGGGAACCCCGGACCTCGAACGAGGTGGGGGGTGAAGACAACCCGCTCCCCGGGATTGGGAGTGGGGACGCGCTGGTAGGGCTCTAAAGTCCTGCAGGCAACATTGGCGGGGAGGTATCCCACCACCCAGAGCTCAGCGTTGGTGGCATCGTGGACCTTGGAGGCCACGCACCTCCCCTTCAGATCTTCCTCGGCCATGGGTGTGAGGTGTTGAATCTGGAAGGTGGTTTCGAACCTGGGAGTGGGGTTGAGGCACGAGTGCTTTGGGGATTTGGGCGCTGGAGTGGAATGGGAGCGTAGGAGGACAATTGGTTACCCTCTACTCTTTATAAGTCAGCAAAAAGACGAGGCGCCCCCTCCGCTGTGCAACAAAATTGCCACGTTTCGGCTAATCATGCCATTATAGTCGCATTGGGTGAATCAATTTTGATGATATACCACTAAATGCGGGGCGTAATCTCTGTTTTGATAAGACGTGACAATAAGAGGGTTACCTCAAACCGTGAATCAATTAAGTAATAACTGGCTCATATGATGCCATGGGCGTGACACTTTAGAAAACGTTGTCGGTAATTGACCGTTGAAAACGCTTGCGCTTCTGGTCTTCAAGATTAGGTAAGCTATACACTTCGGATAAGTGAAGATATGCTCCAAGGACACATGGTCGGCTGGGTCGTCTCCTGATGGGAGGACTATACCGACCAGTTGGGGATTTACAATCCTTGAGAAGGTTCTTAGCTTGGGGGCGGTGAAAGGAACTTGCGTGCTAGGCCGAAGACTCTCAAGCCAAAGACATTTATCCGAAGACTCTCAAGTCGAAGACATTTATTCGAAGAAGATTGCCATCTCCGGCTTTGAAGACAAGTTTAGGGGCTACTAACGGTGTCCTGGACTAAGGGGTCCCAGCATAGCTGACCTAGTCCATGGGCCAAACTGATGGCCCACCATTGAGGAAGGAATCCGGAGGCCTCAGACCGGTGGGGCCATCGTATCAGCCAGCGCCGAAGACTTTACATGTACTCCAAGGATACCCATTGGATTCGGCATGTAACTCCTAGATGGCAACAGACCATGTGTAACCCTAGATACCCCCGGTACCTATATAAGCCCAAGGGTTTAGCCCGTAGAGAGACATCGCTTATCATCATCATAGCCTTAGGGTTTAGTCCACAGCTTACGATCTTGTGGTAGATCAAATTTGTACGTTGATACACCCATAATACATGCAAGATCAGGACGTAAGCTCGCCCCCCCCCCCCTACACGAGGTTTGCCGATTTTGACACTAATAATATATTTAAGAAGTGTTTATTAATATTTAAAAAATGTTCATGACCTATTTTAAAAATATTTAGTATGTATTCTAAAGTGTGTGTTGTGTATTTAAAAAGTGTTTGTTACGTTTAAAAAATGTTCAACATGTATTTTAAAAGCGTTCATCGTAATTATTCATCGTGTGTCTGAAAATGTTCATCGTGTATTAAAAAACATTCACCGTGTTCTAGAAAAACATTCATCGTATATTTGTAAAATATTTACTTAACTAAAATTTATTAGCCAAAACGAAAAACCAAAAAATGGAATAAATCAAAACTTGGACGAAGGGACAAACAAGAGAAACACAACACGAAAAATTGTAAGTGAAAGTAAAATAATGACTGAGATAGGCTGACCCAAAACATAAGCTCTTCGGCCAACTATTTGACAAATTTATGTGGACTTGAAAACAAAGTATCCCGTATATATTTTCTTTCCTTATTTTGTTTTTGCTGAAAAATTGTTTGTTTGAATTGCTTAGTTATATAAAGAGCTGTGAGTGTTAGGCTGGTGTGAATTACGTGGTGGTGCCTAATACATACTCTCTCAAAACATACCCTAACCCTGCCTTATAGATAAAGCACAAACCAGACCAGAATACACAACCGGATGACACAAGATAGTGAAGTAACCCTCTTACACAGTAGAATTCAGGACATTCAGACAACATAAATGCACAGGCTATGGTGCCTAATGAATAGGCCCTACCCGCAACTTGTACCACAGCTAGGCCGGCATCTGTTGGCCCATAACACAACACCAAGGCCCACCCGCAAGCCACCATGGATCTGCAAACACCCTCTATCCTGGCCAGCAAGGCATAAACTTGAAGAAATTTTTACATATTTCTTGTAAATATCTTTTTAAGGTAAAGAAAAGCTTTATAACTTGACGATTTAGCACTCGCCTGGCTAGCTAGCTATAAACTTGAATAAATTCTTACATATTCCTCGTAAATGCCTTTTTAAGGTAGAATAAAACTTTTATAACGGGACGGTTTTTGATATATCATCTGGGCACAAACATCCATGACGCTTACACTATAATATGCATGTCCTCGTTCCTCCCCTAACCCACGACGGTTAGGGCAAACTCTTCTTCCTAGGCTTCACCAGCGAGCCCATGGATTCATCTTCCCTCAACCCGCCACTTCGACGGCCGGTGATGGTGAGGAGAATTCTAGTGCCTCCGCTTCGGTTGGTAGTTGAGGTTAGAGTTTTTTAGCCCTTTAAAGTGTGGCGCTCGGGCCGATGACGACGCTTCTTCTTTGAGTTTGTCTTTCGGCAATGATAGAGACAAGGGGGGCAAGCAGGGGCCTAGCCACCCCCACCGATCAAGTGAACCTGGTACACCTAGTATGCAATCAACATGGAAAGGTACGCACACGCACACACACATACGTTTAGGGTTTCCACCATTTGATCAAACAATGGCATCTATTTTTTTAGTGGCATATGATACGTACACATGTATTTTAAACCCCCTCCCCCCTGAGTTTAGCCCCAAATCCTATTTGGCTTCCTCAACGATAGATTTTTTTAAGACAAACTTGCAAAGCTTTATTATTGACCCGTCATGCTTACAGGGACGAAAGAAAGTTCTCCCGGATGGCCTAACCAAACATGGCGACCGGTCCGAGAGTTAAAGCATGCTTTGCTAGTTTGTGTGCCTCGACATTCGAGGTTCTAAACTCATGTCTAAACTGTCGGTGTACTAAAGTAGGGGTACCTTAGTATCCCGACTTGTGCACGGGCAATAGCAGCATCCCGCGGTCGGGCTCACCACGCGCCCGCCAAGGCCCGCTCTGGATCCTTTAGAGCCATTCAAGAACAAAGTATTCAAGTTAAGAGACAAGACCCCGGCAAGAGGAGCATGTCGGGAAGGCCGCACCAGGCTCAAGGATATCGTTCCAGCACAAGACCCTGGCAAGAGGAGCTTGCCAGGAAGGCTAAAGAACAGCACCTCAGGAGATTTGTCGCGGCGCATCACGCGCCCCGGCAGGACCCGGAGAGCAACAAGCTTCCGGGCCCGGCAAGAAGGCAACCCCGGCAAGGTGCTTGCCAGGGCAACTCTCACTGTGTGCCCGCGCTCCAGCTCATCTGCCCACGCGTCGCCCTGGGGACCTTCCAGGGGCACGTGGCGGATGGCTGTGCAGCCTGGGGTACACGGTGGCGAGCCACGGTGACGAGGCCTCCATCGTGGCGAACGGAGACGCCCGGGCGGGCGCTTTTGGGGTGACGGCGACGGGCATTCAATGCCCTTGTCCCCCACCGTCAAGGTTAGGTATAGACCACTATACAAACACTGTACACGCACTGTTACAACTACCGCCAATTTTACACTTTTACCCTCCTCTACGTAGACACCTGTCGGTGACCCCTTTGAGCTATAAAAGGAGGCCCATGCACAACGTAGAGGGGGTTCGATCCCAGAAATTTGAACACTCCCATGCTCGGTGCAGCTAGTACTGTAGATCTTCAAGCTCCCGAGCTCGAGAACTCAATACAACCAAGGCAGGAGTAGGGTATTACGCGTCCGCGCGGCCCGAACCTGGGTAAACTGCCCGCGTGTGCCCCTCGATCTGCTCTTCGTACTTCCTCCGCACCCTTGCCGTACCGTAGAAGGGGCTCCGGTCCCATAGGTGTTCGTGGGCGACCAGTTTCCCCGACATAAATAAACAGGAAATAAAACTACTAGAATGCTTCTTGATCTTCCGCACTACTGCACCATAAGCCGAAGATGTTCCTCGCTGGATCGCTTCAACCGCTGACTTGCAGTCAGAGGCAACTTGAATTTTTTGGATATATAGATCGTCAGCTAGGGCTATAGACTCTCTGATGGCAAGGCTTTCCAGAATCTCCGGCTGGTCAATGTTTCTGAACACAACGACGGATGCACCCAAAAACAGTCTGGCGACATCTCTACAAATCGCTCCCACTGTGCCAAAACCTCATGTTCTAGGCACTGCTGCATCCACATTAAGCTCGGAGTACCCCTCCCTTGGTGGTAGCCAGGTCATTGGCTTTGGTTGTGCTTCGGTCTGTCCTCTGCTGGGAGCTTTGAAAATAATAAGTTGCAGGTCACACAGGTAGCTTTTGATGAAAGCTTGTGTGGAGAAAGGAGTTTGGAAGATTCCTTCATGTATCAAGTTCCGGCGAGCGTGCAGGACGCGCACCCCCTTTCCCCAACACGGGCCAGCCCACATTCCCTGTTTTTCTTTTCTAAAAAGATGCAAAAAAAGGACTACGGGAGGATTCTAAACCACGTGCGTAGCGTTATAGTGTGCCACGCTACAAGCCTACAACCAACCCACCACTAGACGTTCTGTGGTCAAGATCGTTTTCTTATACCTTTTGTTCTTTCTTTTGTTTTTTTGTTTTTCTTCCTTCTTTTCTTTTTCTTCTTTATATTTTATTTTTTAAATTTTAATCGATGAAAAAGTATCACCGGATTTCATGAACTATTTTTAAATTTTATATGAATTTACAAAATTTGATTAACTTTTTTTCAAGTTCGATGAACTTTTTTTCAAATTCGATGAACTTTTTAAAAATTCAATGATTTTTTTTTCAAATTAGGTGAACTTTTTTGCAAACGCGACATTCTTTTTCAAAATTCGATGAACTTTTTCAAACTCGATGAACTGTAACATCCCAAATTTCTTGAATTTAAAATGTTAATAGGATCATTCTTTTACATCATGTTTTCTATTCTTATTTTGAAATTTCTGAATATTGATAGTATTTTGGAGTTGTTGAAACTCAAAAGTTTTTTGTTGTTATAATGCTCTTTGTATGCTTGCATTGCATAAAATATTTTTTGTGTATGTGGGTTTTAAAAATGTTCATACTGTCAAGAATAATGTTCTAGTTCATTTGATAATTATTGTATATTTCATAATCTCAAAATTATTTTATTTGTGTGTTATTTTAATGTTTGAGTGCCCTAGTGCATGCAAATAATTTTACAAAATTGCATTATAGGCGGAACTAGTGTTCCTATATTTTATATTAGTAGTTTTGATTGTACTGTGTCTATACGTATTTTTATTTAAATTTTAGACTGGTGTTTTAGTTTAGTTATTAGTTTTCTTTCTGTTGTCTTTATATTGTTAAAAAAATAGAAGCCAGCCGGCTGGCCAGGCTATCCAGCCAGCCAGCCAGCAGTGCGGCCCACCAACTGCAGCCTAGCTACCCCCGCTCGCGCGCACGCACAGCAGCCAGCAAGCCGGCCCGATTGCGCACAACAGCCCAGCACTGCAGCCCTTTCCCCATTTTTTTCTCTTCTTTCCCCTGTGCCGCTGACAGGGTTGACCCACATGTCATCTCTCTCCCCTTTCCGTGTTCTTCCTAGAGAACATGTCCCGAAACAAATCCTCGACCGGTTCGGCCTGTTCCTTGCTCTATCCCGCATGACTCTATAAATATAATCCACTCGCTATCCTCGTCTGATTTTTGCCCAAATCGCCGTCTCCCGTACACTGTGTGGCCTGTACCAGACGAAACCGATCTTGCCGGAGTTCTGCCGCTGTTGACTTCGCCACCGCCGTTTCCGTCGTCGACAGTGAGTCCCAGCACCTCTACTTCCCTCTGTTGCTTTCACCCCGATCTCCTCTACCTCCCTTACTCATTAGATCGTGCAGGGGAGCACCGTACCGAGCTCTAGGACCTCGACCCGAAGCTTCACACGGCCGCCGCGACTCCAGCCATCCTCTGCCGTCAACCCCGTTCGCCAACGACGCCTCCAAGGACTTATTCGAGACCGCAGCAGAGTACAGTGTCCCGTAAGACACCTGCCGGAGTCTCGAGACCACCGTGGCAGGCGCCACCATCACCGCCCGAGCCGCCGCGCCGCTGCCGCCTCGAACAATTCCGTCCGTCGTGTTCTGTTCCTCTCCGGTGAGCCGCCCCCATCCGTCCGATCTCCGTTGGACGGTTACGATTAGATCTCTATTTTTTCGCTGAAACGTTTTGTGTTATAAACTGGCCGTCCGCCGCTTAAACCTAGCAGCGAACACCCATCACCGAATGCCGTCACGCCATGTGGCACGTCCGCAGCCGCAACAGTTCTTCCACAAACATAGTATGGGAACAATTTATTTTTCACAGATTCTATATCAAATGTTCAATTAGGTGTATCTTTTAGCCTATAATTCCAAATTCACCAATTCTTTTTCCTGTGTACTCGTAGAGACCAGGAAAATATTGTAGAACCAAAATTTCACATTGTTGAACAGTTCAAATTTGAAATATTTTAAATTTGAATTCAAACTTCCGGAGGCCATATCTTTTGAACCGTTGATCCAAATTAGTTTATTCTTTTTGCATTGTGATCCTAGTATAATGTAGATATTCTATACCTACTGATATGTTATGTTAAGTAAGTTTTTATTTGAATTCCTTACCATTGACTTTACTTTAGTGTTATGCGAATATGATTTATTTATCGGTGCCTTCGTTATCGTATAGATTGTCCGGAGTGTCAAGCGGATCAGAATTAAGCGTTAGAGTACTTCAACACCGTTCAAGGCAAGTTTGCACTTTTGATTTTGCTTATCCTATATTCTGCTATGCAAGTGTGTTTTCATGCTATGATAAATGTTTGGCTTGATATGTGCATCCCGTGTTATCATGTTTTGTTGTTGATTGTGTTATGTGATGGTGTGATCATCTTGCTATGGTAGACGGAGCATGTGTCGAGCGATGCATGGAAGTGGTGAGTCTTTATAGCTGTAGGCTCGGGACTTTTTCTCAGGTGAATGCGTCAATGGCTGAGCGCTCTATCGTCCCTAGAGAATGCGCCATGACTGAGCGCACTTGGGTTGTCGGGGCTTTTTCTCACGTGAATGCGTCACTGGCTGAGCGCTCTACTGTCCCTAGAGAATGCGCCAGGGCTGAGCACACTTGCGACATCTTGGAGATCTTTATCATCCGGGTTTGCGTGTACCTTGCCTATGTCATGGAGGTAGGTGAAGGTAGTCTTACGCGGAATCAAACTTGAGTGTTCTATTATCATACTTTGCTTGTGGATGTAGGTTTGCTTTATCATATTGTGAAATTTGCCAATACATTCAATGTATTGACCCTTCGTGGCTGCAACTTATCATGTTGCAGGTTTTTCAGATGATCAGTGAGATACAATAGGGTCGCAAGTCTTCACTCAACATTTTCTCCAGTGGGCATTGATGGGACTCATCAGTTGCTTATGCTACCTTTCCGCTGCTGTTATTGATTAAATTTAGCATTGTACTACTCAGTTTGTAATACTTTGTATATTCTGGATCATACATTATATTAAATGATGCACTTGTTACTTTGATATTCCTATGTACTGTGTGTGCTAGCGAGTCGATCCAGGGACTAGCATAGTAAGCCCAGAGAAATTGAATCTTATCAGATTCGGGTCGTTACAGATGGTATCAGAGCAGTGTGTTGACTGTAGGTCGTGATCCTAGAAAATGGATTAGAAAAGCCATAGGAGTGAAAAACTTACTTTACAACTTGTTGTCTACTTGTTAGTTCATACTCTTGCGCTCATATCTCTACTTTTTAAATATAGATGACCCCTGAAATTATATTAGTGCCATTTATGGAGTTTTAGTTCATAGACCACCATTGCTAAATTGTTTATGATAAATGATTTGCGGTAGTATGATGATATCATATCTCTTGTGGATATGACCTTACCTGTAGGTTTTGCTTGTGTTGTGTGATATGTTATATATATGTTTGGTTGGTCATTGCTTTTCGTGTTGTCATATTTTGTGGATTGTTTGTATTATGCAATTGGGTGTTGTCATATTTCGTGGATTGTTTGTATTATGCAATTGGGTGCTTCGATTGATCTTATGTGCTCTTTTGATGTGATTACTTTAGGATAGCTTGGGTGACTTGTGTGAATTGTGTGAATTTAGTGTTTTTTTTTGCTAGCATGAGCATATGGGTAGTATTTCCCTTAGACCTAATTCTGTCTATATCTCACCCCTGCTTACCCATCAGATGCCGCCGAGGCGTAACTCTAGAGGCAGTGGTTCAGGAGACAACAACAACAATGACATACCATCGTATATGGAGCAGTTACTTCAGGGGCAGACTCAGTTGATCCAGTTACTTGTTCAGAACCAGAACAATAACAACATCAATCCACCACCACCCCTAGTTGATGCCCTTACTCGTTTCTTGGAGTTGAATCCTCAGAGGTTTTCTAGTACCCCTGAACCTATTGTGGCTGATGATTGGCTCCGCTCAGTTAATGGGAATTTGGAGGCAGTGGGTTGCACTGATGCGGAGAGAGTGCGGTTTGCCTCGCATTTGTTAGAAGGACCAGCCGCAGCATGGTGGGACAATTACTTGGTCACTTATCCTATTGCTAGTATCACTTGGGCACAATTTCAGGCAGGTTTTCGCGCCGCACATGTGTGTGCTGGTGCCATGAGTCTGAAGAAGAAGGAGTTCTGCAGCTTGCGTCAGGGAGGTCGCACTGTGAATGCATATGTGGAGGAATTAAATAATTTGCACGCTATGCCCCTAATGATGTTAATACAGATGCAGCTAGACAGGAGAAGTTTCTTGAAGGACTGGACGATGAGTTGAGTATTCAGTTGACAGTGGCGACATTCAACAACTTTCAAGAGCTTATTGATAAGGCTATGGTACTTGAAGGAAAGTTTCAACAGGTGGAGAACCGCAAGAGGAAGACAAGGGACACAAAGTTCCATTATGGAGGACAACAGAAGCACCATAATTCGTCAGCATCTTCTGAGTACTATGATTCTGAAGTGGACAATTACAATGGTCATAATCATCATAACCACGAGGGCCATAATCATCGGAACGACGATGGACACAACCACAATGGCCAGAGGGATGTCAACAACAACAACCACGACCTTTCAACGCCCACCAAGAAGGATATCAGTAAGTTACTTTGTTACAGGTGCAGGGAGCTAGGGCATCATTCAAACAACTGTCCTCTGTTGAAGAACGTGAATTATGACAATGGGGATTCTGGAGAGAAGGAGAATGATCACTTCGAAAGTGGACATGTGAATCACATGAGGGTAGGAGGACCAGATAATGCATCAGTCTTTGGTAAGATTCTTAATCAAGATCAAGTATTGTGACCGTTCTTTCGGTATTGATGCATCATATTTAGTCATGTCAAGGGAGATTTGAAAATATGCAATGATCCAGCCTCGATATTTTGGAATATGGATTATGTCAAGTTCCCATCTTTAACCCTGCTAGCCAACTCGAATCTCGAGGACGAGATTCATTCTAAGGGGGGTAGATTTGTAACATCCCAAATTTGTCGAATTTGGAATGTTAATAGGATCATTCTTTTACATCATGTTTTCTATTCTTATTTTAAAATTTCTGAATATTGATAGTATTTTGGAATTGTTGAAACTCAAAAGTTTTTAGTTGTTATAATGCTCTTTGTATGCTTGCATTGCATAAAATATTTTTTGTGTATGTGGGTTTTAAAAATGTTCATACTGTCGAGAATAATGTTCTAGTTCATTTGATAATTATTGTATATTTCATAATCTCAAAATTATTTTATTTGTGTGTTATTTTAATGTTTGAGTGCCCTAGTGCATGCAAATAATTTTACAAAATTGCATTATAGGCGGAACTAGTGTTCCTATATTTTATATTAGTAGTTTTGATTGTACTGTGTCTATATGTATTTTTATTTAAATTTTAGACTGGTGTTTTAGTATAGTTATTAGTTTTCTTTCTGTTGTCTTTATATTGTTAAAAAAATAGAAGCCAGCCGTCTGGCCAGGCTATCCAGCCAGCCAGCCAGCACTGCGGCCCACCAACTGCAGCCCAGCTACCCCCGCTCGCGTGCACGCGCAGCAGCCAGCAAGCCAGCCCGTTTGCGCACAGCAGCCCAGCACTGCAGCCCTTTGCCCATTCTTTTTCTCTTCTTTCCCCTGTGCCGCTGACAGGGTTGACCCACATGTCATCTCTCTCCCCTTCCGTGTTCTTCCTAGAGAGCACGTCCCGATCCAAATCCTCGTCCCGGTTCGGCCTGTTCCTTGCTCTAGCCCGCATGACTATAAATATAATCCCCTCGCTATCCTCGTCAGATTTTTGCCCAAATCACCGTCTCCCGTACACTGTGTGGCCTGTACCAGACGAAACCGATCTCGCCGGAGTTCTGCCGCTGTTGACCTCGCCACCGCCGTTTCCGTCGTCGACAGTGAGTCCCAACACCTCTACTTCCCTCTGTTGCTTTCACCCCGATCTCCTCTACCTCCCTCACTCATTAGATCGTGCAGGGGAGCACCGTACCGAGCTCTAGGACCTCGACCCGAAGATCCACACGGCCGCCGCGACTCCAGCCATCCTCTGCCGTCAACCCCATTCGCCAACGACGCCTCCGAGGACTTATTCGAGACCGCAGCAGAGTACCGCATCCCGTAAGACACCTGCCGGAGTCTCGAGACCACCGTAGCAGGCGCCACCATCACCGCCCGAGCCGCCGCGCCACCGCCACCTCGTAATATTCCGTCCGTCGTGCTTTGTTCCTCTCCGGTGAGCCGTCCCCATCCGTCCGATCTTCGTTGGACGGTTACGATTAGATCTCTGGTTTTTTCGCTGAAACGTTTTGTGTTATAAACTGGTCGTCCGCCGCTTAAACCTAGCAGCGAACACCCATCACCGAATGCTGTCACGCCATGTGGCACGTCCGCAGCCGCAACAGTTCTTCCACAAACATAGTATGGGAACAATTTATTTTTCACAGATTATATATCAAATGTTCAATTAGGTATATGTTTTAGCCTATAATTCCAAATTCACCGATTCTTTTTCCTGTGTACTCGTAGAGACCAGGAAACTAATGTAAACCCAAAATTTCACATTGTTGAATAGTTCAAATTTGAAATATTTTAAATTTGAATTCAGACTTCCGGAGGCCATATCTTTTGAACCGTTGATCCAAATTAGTTTATTCTTTTTGCATTGTGATCCTAGTATAATGTAGATATTATATACCTACTGATATGTTATGTTAATTAAGTTTTTATTTTAATTCCTTAACGTTGACTTTACTTTAGTGTTATGCGAATGTGATTTATTTATCGGTGCCTTCGTTATCGTATAGATTGTCCGGAGTTTCAAGCCGATCAGAATTAAGCGTTAGAGTACTTCAACACCGTTCAAGGCAAGTTTGCACTTTTGATTTTGCTTATCCTATATTCTGCTATGCAAGTGTGGTTTCATGCTATGATAAATGTTTGGCTTGATATGTGCATCCCGTGTTATCATGTTTTGTTGTTGATTGTGTTATGTGATGGTGTGATCATCTTGCTATGGTAGACGGAGCATGTGTTGAGCGATGCATGGAAGTGGTGAGTCTTTATAGCTGTAGGCTCGGGACTTTTCCTCAGGTGAATGCGTCAATGGTTGAGCGCTCTATCGTCCCTAGAGAATGCGTCATGACTGAGCGCACTTGGGTTGTCGGGGCTTTTTCTCAAGTGAATGCGTCACTGGCTGAGCGCTCTACTGTCCCTAGAGAATGCGCCAGGGCTGAGCGCACTTGAGACATCTTGGAGATCTTTATCATCCAGGTTTGTGTGTAGCTTGCCTATGTCGTGGAGGTAGGTGAACGTAGTCTTACGCGGAATCAAACTTGAGTGTTCTGTTATCATACTTTGCTTGTGGATGTAGGTTTGCTTTATCATATTGTGTAATTTGCCAATACATTCAATGTATTGACCCTTCGTGGCTGCAACTTATCATGTTGCAGGTTTTTCAGATAATTAGTGAGATACAATAGGGTCGCAAGTCTTCACTCAACATTTTCTCCAGTGGGCATTGATGGGACTCATCATTTGCTTATGCTACCTTTCCGCTGCTGTTATTGATTAAAGTTAGCTTTGTACTACTCAGTTTGTAATACTTTGTATATTCTAGACCATACGTTATATTAAATGATGCATTTGTTACTTTGATATTCCTATGTACTGTGTGTGCTGGCGAGTCGATTCAGGGACTAGCACGGTAAGCACAGAGACATCGAATCTTATCAGATTCGGGTCGTTACATGAACTCTTTTTTAAGTTGATGAACTTTTTTGCAAATTTGATGAACTTTTTCCAATTCAATGAACTCTTTTTTAAGCCGATGAACTGTTTTTAAATTTGATGATTTTTTTTTCAAATTCATGAATATTTTTTTGTAAATCGATGATTTATATTTTTCCTGAACGAGCAGCACATTACAGTCGAAAAAAAACAAATGCGAGCGTGTTGATCGGTCGAATGAATGAAGCGGGAGCGAGCAAGGTAGCGACGGGTTAATGGGCCGGCCCACGAAGGGCCATGCGTGGGCGCCGGTTGCTGGAAGTGGCGCTGAAGCCACCGGCGAGGAGGGTAGATCCTATTTGACGCTCGTTAGCGTCAAAAGGTCGAGCCTTCGCTGAGGCGAGCCTGTAGTTGGGCCGGCCCACGCACGGGATTCGTCACTTCTTCCTTCGTCGCTGCTTCGCTTTTTCCTGCGGGTTTTTTTGTTTTCTTCTGCGTTTTTTTGCTTCCGATTTTTCCAATGTTCTGTTCGGTTTTCATTGTTTTATCTGGTTTTTTGTTTTAATTCCCTTTTCCTTCGTTTTTTATTTTCTATTATATTTTTCTTCTTCTTTCATCTTTTTTACTTCTCTTTTTTGTGTGGTATATATAAAGTTCATCATTTATTATAAAAATGTTCGTATATTCAGAAAAATATTCAGTGCATTTATGAAAAAGTTCACCATGCATTATAAAAAATGTTCATCATACATTACCAAAATGTTCAGCATATATTAAGGAAATGTTCGACATATTTAGAAAAAATGTTCATTGTGTACTTAGAAATTGTTCAGCCTATATCAAAAGAATGTTCAATGTGTCTTCAAAAAAAAAATCTAGATCACAAGAATGTTCAGTGTATTTAATAATTATTCAGCGTATATCACAAAAATGTTTAATGGAGGATTTTTTTTTTCAAAAGAAAATGATCTGCCGCTGCATTTAGTTTATTCGCGCGGCCCAATAATCACCAAACTACATCGGTTCTACTGGTAGAGCACGTTAACTCTTTTTTTTTGAGGATCAACTGTTGTCGTTTTATTTAATCAAAAGCATTCGGAATCTCGTCCGAAACAACGTCTAACACAAAGTCTGGGATAGCCCCTAACCACACTTTACAAAGTTCATCACCAACACCGACTCTAGCAAATTGATGAGCGACAACATTTGCCGACCGACGAACCCACGTCACTTTAAATTCAGAAAAAGAAGCTAGCATTGCTTTAAGTTCCTGTATCCACGGCCCCGCGCTTGACAGCTCCTTCTGTGGGTTGTTGAGCATCCGCACCACCTCCTGAGAGTCCAGCTCCACGTGCACCTTCTCCACGTTAATCTCCCTTGCTACTTGTAATGCTCTCTTACAAGCTAATATTTCCATGGCCTGAGGGGACACCGAACCACGAACGCAATGGCAGAGCCCCGCTCTGAACGCACCCTGATGATCCCGAAGGACAGCACCTGCACCTCCTTTATCACCGCCTTTACCCACAGCTCCATCTGAGTTAACTTTGATCCAGCCATCGTCCGGGGGTCGCCATTTTTGCTTGGGAGCCTGTGTTGCCGAGCGAGGGCAGCCTGCATGGGCCTCCGTCCATTCATTCATATGTGTGAAAACCGTGAGCATGATTTCATGTGGATCAGCTATCCGTCTCCCATCCCGAGCATCGTTCCGCGCCAACCAAAGTCCATATGTTGCCTGGATCATTGCTGCCCTATCACCATCTGTAGCATCGGCGAACCACTCAAGAAGCCAGCTAGCTAAAGCACCCTGAGAGTCGATCGGACTTGGCGGGGTCGCCACCAAAACTCCCTTTTCCGAGTGAAGAAGCTGCCAGAATAAAACCGAATGTTGACAGGTCCAGAACCGGTGTAGCACCGTCTCCTCCCGCCCACACGCGACACAAAAAATACCAGGTTTGATTCGCCGACGGTGAAGCTCGGCTCCCACTGCTAAACCATTGCGAATAAGTCTCCACATATGGATCTTCGCTTTGGCCGGCGCACTAGTGTCCCACAACGCCATATATCCTCTATGCTTCGCCACCGAACTCGAGGCTTCCGGCTGTCCGGTCCTCGCTTTATTCAGTGCCATTCTCAAGTGATATGCTGACCGTACCGAGAAATCACCATTTTTTGTGAAGTTCCAAGCTGGGTAATCTTCCGTTCCAAGCCCTCCTATAGCGATTTGCTTTATATCATTTGCGTCATCTTCGGAAAACATCGCATTCACCTTGGTAGCATCCCATGATCTGCCATCAGGGGTTAGTAGATGAGCTACTTTGGTAATGCCTTGCATGAAATACTGCCCAAGTGGCCTCATGCTTCCCGCCCGCGGAATCCAGTTTGAGTGATGGATATTGATGTTGGTTCCATCACCTATACGCCATATCAATCCCTCTCGCAGTAGGTCTCTTCCGTGAATGATGCTGCGGAAAGTGTAGGACGCTGAGGGTGGCGCCGTTGCTGTCAGTATCGAATCGTCGCTGAAGTATCTCGCCTTGAGCACTCGCGCACATAAAGATGATGGTACCTGCAAAATCCTCCACGCTTGCTTAGCAAGAAGTGCTTGGTTGAAAGCCTCGGGGTCTCTAAACCCCATGCCTCCATCCCGCTTAGCAGTACACATCTTCTGCCACGATATCCAGTGTACCTTACGCTCACCATTTGTTGCTGCCCACCAGAATTTAGAAGAGATCGAAGTCAGGTTCCGGTACGTTTTCTTTGGTAGGTGAAAACAACTCATGGTGTGGTTCGGTACAGCCTGTAGCCCAGATTTGATCAACACTTCTCGTGCCGCTTTGGACAATCCTTGCCCCTTCCAACCTCCTACTTTCCCTTTCGAACACTCTGTTACATATTTGAAAGTGCCCTCTTTGGACTTCCCAACCAGTGTTGGCAGCCCCAAATACCTCTCACTAAGAGCCTCGGTCTGAATTCCCAACATATTCTTGATCTCCACCTTGTTGGCATCTTGGTGCCCCTTTCCAAAGAAGATAGAAGACTTCTGTAAATTCACCCGCTGCCCAGACGCCTCCTCATATCTCTGGAGAATATTTCGTAGCGCCACCACATTTTCCTGGGTTCCCTCAATGAAAACGATGCTGTCATCGGCGAACAGAAGGTGTGTAACACAGGGGCCCGTGCTCCCAAATGATACCCCCTTCACTCTCCCCTCTTCTTGTGCTTTTTTAAGCATGGCAGAAAAACCCTCAGCACAAAACAGGAATAAATAGGGCGATAGCGGATCACCCTGACGGAGGCCCCTGGACGGGAAGAAGCACCTAGACAGCCCCCCATTGAGTCGCACCGTGAAGTTAGCAGACTTGACACACCTCATGATCATAGAAATCCATTCTTCCGCAAAACCGAATTTTTCCATAGTCTTCTGCAAGAAATCCCACTCCACTCGATCGTATGCCTTCATCATATCAAGCTTGACTGCGCATAAAGGCTTTTTCCGTTTCCGCTTCCGTATGGCATGAACGCATTCATAAGCGACGAGAACGTTGTCCGTGATTAGCCGCCCCGGCACAAATGCGCTCTGCTCCTCCCCAACCAGCACTGGGAGGATAGATTTTAAGCGGTTAGCAAGGACCTTCGTCGCTATCTTGTAAAGGACGTTACATAAACTGATAGGCCTAAACTGTGCAAGAAGCTCCGGTGAGCTGCACTTCGGGATCATGACAATGACCGTCGCGTTGAAAGCCTCCGGGGCCGCCACTCCGCCGAGAAAGTCCCGTACCGCCCTGCATATATCATCACGGAGTAACGACCAGTGTCGCTGGTAGAAAAGCGCTGGTAGCCCATCCGGCCCCGGCGCTTTCGTAGGACCCATCTGGAACAAAGCCTTTTCGATCTCCTCATCCGATATCGGCATCAAGAGCTTCTCGTTCATCTCATGAGTGACCAGATTTTCTATATTCTGTAGAAGCTCATGTGCACCCTGAGAACCCTCGGACTGGAAGAGATGCTCGTAAAAATCTGCAGCCATATTGCGCATCTCCTCATCAATCCTGCATACAGAACCATCTTCACGTTTGAGTGCTCTGATTGTGTTCTTCCTCTTCCTGTGTGAAGCTCTATTCTGAAAATAGCGTGTATTTTGATCACCAGCGCGCAGCCAGTCAACTCTTGATCTTTGTCTATACATAACTTCCTCCCTCGCATATATTTCTCTGAGCTGCTCCTCCAAGTCGCGGCTCTCCAGTGAGCATCCGGTTGTGAGCGCTCTGTTCTTCGCATCAAGCAGCTGCGCTTTGAGACTTTTTATCTGTCGCCTAATTGATCCAAACACCTCTCTCGCCCAGCGTTGCATTGAGCCCGTCATTACCTCCAGCTTGCTCCATGCCGCCCTTAGTCCATGCTCACCCGTGTCAGCAAATTCCCAAGCCTGCCCAATCATCTCCTCGTACTTTTCGTGCCGTGTCCACGCCTCCTCGTATCGGAATGGTCTGTTGCCTCCTCGATCAGCACGCGGAGCCGTCTCCGACGCGCGCACCAGGAGGGCTTGGTGATCCGACTCCTCCGTGAGTATGTGCTCCACCATCGTCTCCGGATACATAGCTAAGAAATCGTCATTGCAAGTAGCACGATCAAGGCGGACTTGGATGTTATCTGCACCATTCCTTTTATTGTCCCAGGTGTAAGGATAGCCCGCAAAGCCCAAGTCTGACAGGCCGCAGTCGGCGAGACAGTCCCGGAACTCCTCCATCTGCGAGAACGGCCTCAGGTTACCGCCCCGCTGGTCCGTTTGGAACAAAGCTTCATTAAAATCGCCTAGACATAGCCATGGGAGATTATCCTGACCTCTGAGATAGCGAATTGCATCCCATGATTTCTTTCGAAGTTCCGTCCGTGGTTCCCCATAGAATCCAGTGATTCTACAGGTTTTACCTTCACAAGTAACCTCTGCATCAATGAAGTATTGGCTCCACGGTCTGATCGTCACTTGAACGTGATCCCTCCACCAAAGTGCAAGACCCCCACTGCGTCCTACACAGTCCACCGCAACACCATTTGTAAACCCCAAACTCCACTTAAGTCTGTCCATGGCCGCCTTCTTCTTCTTCGTTTCACTTAAGAATACCACCGCTGGGTTGTAGGACCGTACCAGGTCTCGTAGTTCGCCCACTGTCGAGTCCAACCCCAGTCCTCGACAGTTCCAGGCAAAAATGTTCATTGAGACCGGCGGCCCTGCATCGCAGGGTCCGCCGATATTTCAGGTTGCTCCACAATACGGTCAAACACTGACGCTGTTTTTTGCCTTGTATCCCTAACGAAAGTGTCATCATCACCCTCATCACCTTGCTTTTCAAGATCCCCCTTGACCACCCAACGTTGCTTTGGCCTCCGCTTCCTGTCCGCATTCTCAACGCGTCTAGGGCTCCTTGTTGTTGCTCGGTGTTCATCATACTCCGGCCGAGGTTTCCGCACATAGTAACCTTTCTTTCTTCCACTATCTCTGGACATCCTAGAGCTGCTACCTCCATAAAACTCTCTGGCCTCATACTCTTTGTATTGTGATCTTAGCTCAGCCTGCCTGCTCATCTGTCTACTCCTCAACTCATTACGCATGTTCTGCTCTCTCCTTTGTTCAAGCTCATTCCTTAGATCTTTTCCTTTCTCCTCGGCATGCCCATGCCCTTGTTTGTTGGGGCTGGTCACTTCATCCCCTACCCCTTGCTTCGTCCCGCCAGTGCGGGAGTCTGCAGGTCGGTCAAAATCTCTGTTGAGATTACGTTTTGTTGGGATATCTCTTACTGTACCCTCTCTCATCCTGCTTTTGTCCCCCTCGCTTGATCTAACACTCCCGTGGCTATTAGCACTGCTGGCAGCGCCCTTTTGAGTGCCTTCCTTTGTTGAGCTCGATCTACCCGGCGATGCCCGCAGCCATCCGCCCCACTGCTGGTCCGAGTCCACCGGAGGGGCACATCCTCCCTCCTCATGTACCAGACGTCCGCATTCGAAGCAAAAATGAGGAATCTTCTCGTAAGTGAAGTCAAACCAGGTTTGCTCATCGTCATCCTCAGATTTCTTCAAGTAGAAGCCCCGAACCAGCGGTTCATGAATTGACACTCGTGCTCGGAATCGAAGATTCGGACCTCTAGCAAAGCCATCCTTCTCCACATCTACTCGTACCACACCACCCAGCCAGTTCCCTAGCGCTTCACCAAACTCCTTTGAGCGCTTGTTTAGTGGTAGATCAGCAACTCTAATCCAAACCTCCACCCTATCAAACACCATCTCTGAGGGTCTAGTGGCTCCATCAAACTCCTTCAGCAGCAAGATATTGAAATCGAACTGCCAGGGCCCATTGTTTAACGCATGCTTCCAGTCTCCTTCGCTCCCAAAGTTCACCATGAACATGTTCCTGCCAATTATCTTGAA
>LR738710.1:548799355-548811865 GCA_902687465.1 Secale cereale
CCCTCCTTCTTCTTCACCACTTCTTTTTCCTTCTTTTTCTTCCTTTCTTAAAGTAATTTTGCAAGTGACTTAGCCTATTCCAAAATGTTCATCTTCTCCCCTTCTCTTTGTTGCCTTGTCATGAGTCACCATGCAAAGCCATGCCCCATTTTAAAGTGATTTGGTTAGGTTAAAAAATGACAGACGTTTGAACCATATTCAAACTCATTTTATTTTTCTACCTCTAAAAATGTCCAAACCAATTTTATAAAATAGGGCATAAATCCAGGAGCATGGGGATATTTTATTTTTCTCCTAACTTTATTTCTTTGAGCCTGTACTTTTTCTTTTATTTTTTGTCTGAGGAAAATAGAAAAAGAAAAGGATTAGAGCAACAGCAGCCGCAGCAGTGCAGCCCAGCCAGCACGCCTAGCTCTTCCCCTCGGCCCAGCTCCAGCTGACCCGCGTCAGCAGCCCAGCACGTCCCTCGCACCTCTTTTCACCCATGCGCCCACTTACCCCCGCTAACTCTCGCCCACGTGGATTCCCTGGCCCCACTCGTCAGCGACTCAGCCCGCTAGTCTACCCACCTTTTCTTCCTCCTCCCGCGACGCCATGAGGACCGCGAGCCTAACGCCGTCGTCGCACCGTCGTGCCTCTGGCCCCCCTTTTAAGCTCTCAGCGTGTCCAACCCACTCCCTAGGGTTCCTCCTTCCTCCTCCTGCCGCCTGGTGAGCTATGGGCCACCGGATCCGCCGCACCGTAGCTATCCCGAACGCATCAGGGAGCGCGAGCACGTCGCCGGCGTGCCTCCCATCGACCTCGGGCTCGCCAACCTTCCCGAACAGCTTCTTCAACGTCGACTACGTCGTCTACGTCCTCTACGCGGAGCCGATCGCCTCGTCTGCGTCTCCTTCTTCCGTTTCTTCCACTCCGGCAGCCGCAGCTGTTCGTTCGTCGCCGTCGTCGACTCCGACCACCTCCGGGCCAGCCGAACACCTCGCTGTGTTCGTGGTGAGCATCTCCACCTTCCCGTGCACTTTTCCCCCTCCTTCGCGTCGTCTAGACCATAGTTCGTCGTGCACCCGAGCGTGCCGCCGTCGGGACTCGTCTCCAGCGAGTATTCCGACCACCATAGGCCTTCTTCTGTTGCCCGTCTGCTTTGTCTTGTCGTGTAGAAGCTGTTAGCTCAATCGCCGCTTCGTTTAGACCTCTGCAGCGTCTCGTCGAGGTTTGCCGCCACTGTTCTGTTTTGTGCTCGCCGCCGGTGTTGTAGTTGTTGCTAGGAGCTGCAAGTGCGTGGCGTGGATGCGGAGTTCCCCCAGGAACAACCGGCACCCCTCCGCTGTCAGTTTAGGTCGTCGGAGCAGCTCTGACGAGCCCCTGTTTTCCCCTGCTGCTGGCTTCTTCAGTTATCTCTTAAGTCACTGTGTCTGTATTCGGTCAAGAACACTTGCCTAGCCCACTGGCTCGGCTCTTCGTCAGTAAACGGAGAGGTCCAGGGTTCGGAACCCACCGGGGGCAATGGGATTATTCCCCCCAATTTTTGCCTCATGTGAGTCTGACAGGCAGGCCCCACCTGTCATTCTCTGTGTGCTGCTCCACCCACTCGCTCACCCACCATGCCACGTTGATTACCCCCTGGGTCCACCCGTCAGTGCCTCTGGCTAGAGCCAGACCGAGTCAGTTTTGTTTTTCCTTTTGTTTTTCGTTTCTGTTTTCTTTTTATTTTTCTTTTTCTGCATTAACTTTGCATATTTAATATCTTTTTAAATATGCATCTGATGAAAATGAGTTATATATGAAAACTGCTTAGTTTTTCATGTAGAATATTTATATGTTGTTTGTTGCCATGTTTAAAACTTTTAAAATGTTGTTTGAATTATTTTGTGTTCAAAATTTGCTTAAACTTGTAAAAATCATCACTAAATATCTACAACTCCAAATTTAACAAACTTTATATGCATTTGGGGCAGAAAAATGTGTAGAATAATGTGGTGATGTTGTTTTGCATGTTTAACAACTTTAAAAGATGAGTTTCTCAGATCTGTCCCAAATGCATTTAAATGAATATGGGAGTTTCCAGAAATTGTTGTTTGTTCTTTCCGGCCCATTTAAAAATGCTAGCATGCTGCTGTAGTCCTAGTTGCACCCTTGCCATGTTAATCAACTCTTTTAAACTTGTTGGGTGCCTGTTCAAATAATCTACATAACCTTGTGAACATGTTAGTTTTGTTCTTTTGCTTGTGTTCATACATGTGTTGTGATCTTGTTTGCTATGATGCTTGTGCACTCTTTGTGTCACTAGGAGATGCATCATGTCCTACCATGTCCATATGCATCATATTCATGCATCATGTGTTTGAGCATTGCATGGTGATTGATTGTTGTTCCGGTGTTGCATTGTTGTGTTGGTTAGAGCCCGGTGACGATTCGGAGTTCGAGGTTCCTACCGAGGCTGAGTTTGAGGAGCAAGGTTACGATCCCTCTGTGGAATCAAAAGGCAAGATGACCATTCTCAGATATCACTTCTATCTTTGCCTATGCTCTTTAGATATTGCCTCGATGCTTATTCCTGTTTGTCAGCCCTCCTATTGTTGCCATGAAACTCTCTAACCACCTTCCTAGCAAACCGTTGTTTGGCTAAGTAAGCATCGCTAGCCCCTCTTATAGTGTTGTTAGTTGTAGGTGAAGTTTTTTAAGATTGCTACGTGATGAAGTTGTTATTGGGATATCACAATAAATAATATATGTTAAAACTAATTCACCTATATATTGGTAATGGGTGGATGGCTAAGCCTTTCTGCTTGGTGTTTTATTCCACTCATGCCACCCTAGGAACCGATAAACTAGTGTTATGTTCCTTGATTTTGCGTTCCTAACACGGTTGGGGTTTATGGGCCCCCCTTGATAATTCGCTCTGTGCTAAAGCTTTTCCATCAAGGCCCAACATTGGTTTTACATTTGCCTAATAACTAAATCTTGCATAGGGCGTTGCAAACCCGATGTCTTAATTAACAACCCGGGCTAGTGCTCCTCATGAGTGTTGGTCCAATCTGGGGTTCTGCGGGGCCGCCTTGGGGAAACCCGAGGTATCTGGTATAACCTGTAGAATCGCCCATCCGGTCGCGGCTTGAGACGAGATACGCGCGGCTACTATCAGGGTGTCGGTACACCGAGAGGTCTTGCTGGATTAGTTTTACCTTTATCGAAATATCTTGAGCACGGGAGTCCGAGAATACTCGGGTCTTCCCACTTTGGAGTTGCGACTCCGCAGATCGTGAGCTTGTGATGGGCTAAGTTGGGACACCCCTGCAGGGTTTGATCCTTCGAAAGTCGTGCCTGCGGTTATGTGGCAGATGTGAATTTGTTAATATGCAGTTGTAGATAACTTGACACCTTATTCATGAATACATTACCCGCGTGAGTAACCGTGATGGTCTCTTTTCGAAGGGCTTCGGGAAGTGAACACGGTGGGGTTATGTTTGATCATGAGTAACTAGGATCACTTCTTGATCAACTTGGCGATCGTTGGCACTTGTTCTCTTCTCGCTCTAAACTCGTAAGCTAGTGCTTAGTTCTTGCTGCAACCCATGTTTATAGCCTTTTCCACACCTAAGGCTTTGGTAGTTTTGATACCCGGGAACGGGATTGTTGAGTCCTCTGTGGCTCACAGATTCAACACACACAAGATGCAGGTACCGTTGAGAACAATGCAGGAGATGGTTCAGAACTGTACTGGGAGTTCGATGAAGAGCGTGGACGTTATTATGTGTCTTATCCCGACGATCAATAGTGGTTCTTACTAGGAGGATCCGGGCTTGTGTTATTTATGGTATCTTTATGTCTGGATTTCATCCGTAGTCGGACCCTGATGTTATTTGGATGATGTATGCTATTGTATTCATTTGTGTGACGTGGCGAGTGTAAGCCAACTATCATTTTACACTTTCATCCCTGAATTTTACATGAGTTGTGCAAAGATACCATACTTGAGATCATTCTAGTATGCGTTTATGTCCTTAAGTTGTGCCTCGACACGTGGGGGACATAGCCGCATACTGGGCATTACAAGTTGGTATTCAGAGCCTTCTCCAACCTAGGAGCCTCCTGATTGATCGAACAGTTGACGGTTGAGTCTAGGCACACACACACAAAAATGTTTTGAGTCCTATATATATATATATATATATATATATATATATATATATATATATATATATATATATATATATATATATATCGGAGAGTAGAATTTCTTTTTACTCCTCATCCCTTCATCGCTCTGGTGAGGACTCCTGACGTTGTTCTATCTCCTCTACTCTCAAAAATTTCACTAATTTTTTTTAGGATCACGCGAGTATTGTTTGGATTGTTCTGATATTTTTGTGATGAGAACATTGTTCTCGATGCCTCCTGTCATTTAGGGGGTGGCAGTGTCCCGGGGAGTTGAGCTCCGAGGTGTTGTCGTCACAAATGTATCGCAGCGGTTCTAGAATACTTAAGACAGCCGACATCGAAAACTCTTCTATGCGGTTAGTGGTGAGATAACCCCGACGTCACCCAATACTGGTGGGATAGTTTGGGAGTATTGCCACAGCTAGCGTAGCGGATGCGTTTCGAAGGTCCGAGGTAAACAGTTTCCGAGGATGACTGGTTATGTGTTGATGAACGGATACAGCTGGATGTAGGTTTAGAGTTGAGTGCGCGGTGCTTCCCCTGTATCCCTAACACCAGATTGCATAACCGGAAACCTTCGGGAATTAAATAGGTGGGTTCTTTAAGTAGCTCATAGGCATTCTTCCAACGAGTGCATGGTTTGAGGTTTGGGGTTCAACATCGAGTGAAGAGGTTTCATGGGCGCTGTTCCAATTGGGAGTTGCATCTTAAAGGGTGCTAGGTGGCTTCTCACCCCTCGTTGGTTACCCCAAGTGGAAGGTTTGAGATGCAGTGTAGCAGAAGTTTTCCCTTGGCAATACCAAGGATCGTTTTCCCTGAGACTCCCAGTTTCAACAAGAAGGTGTCAACTGCTAACGGCGCCAGAAATTAGCAATCAACGTGGACCTGCACACAGGTACAAATAACTTTGCTCCCAACGAGTACATAGAGGTTGTCAATCCCTCCGGCCTTGTAGTTTACAAAGGATCAAACGCAAGTGATAATAGTGATAGGTATAATTGCAATAGTAAGTAAAATGCGGAAAAGTAAATAGCGGATGTGATCAATGATGGTAATATGGACCGGAGTCTCATGATGTTCACTAGTGATGTCTCTCTCCCAAAAGACGATAAAACTGCTATGTGAGGTAAACGAATTACAGCTGGGCAATTGACAGGACCAATGCTGACTAAGTTGCAAGAAAGGTAGAGGTTCAAAGCATGGGCGGTACGCCGAGGTAAGTAGACCGAAATCCATCTGCATCTACTACTAATCATCCACCTTGAGATATCTATCCAGAACATCTCGCTGGTATTAAGTTGTGGGTCCCACCCATAGTGTAAACTCAAAGCAACAGACAACTGCATTAAAAGAACTTTGCGTAAAGTAAACAATCAATGCACCCGCGGGCACAAGCACCGTTGTTTTCCCCCTTGTGGCAACAGCACATCCCCTAGACTCATGTTTCTGTCACTCAAGCTAGTCATCGAGGGGCATGAACCCACAATCAAGCATAACGTTCCCTCTTGGAGTCACTACCTACTACTTGGCCAAAGCAATAAATAACAACGGAGAACATGCAAGAATTACTTACGAACATAAATATAAAAGAGGTGAATCAAATATATTACTCAAACATAATCTCATAATCCATCGGATCCCAGCAAACTCATCATAGCAACAGCATAAGGATTACATATGTGCCTCGATCATGTAGGGCAGCTCACGAGGACTAATTAGTGAAGCACAAGAACGGGAGGAGAACATCACATAGCTACTGGTCATGGACCCATGGTCCAAGGGAGACTACTCACAACTCATCCGGGAGGCGTCCATGGTGGTGGAGAAGCTCCCGATGGTGATCCTCCCCTCCGGCAGGGTGCCGGGAAGAGTTCTCCTGGTGTTCCCGATCTTGGAAGCGGCGGCGGCGGCGGAACAGAGATGAGATCGCGAAAAAGAGTTCCCCTCTCGAGGGTTTCGGGAGACACTTTAAATATATGCCAAAGGGGGGCATCAGCGGAGCCTCGGGGGGCCCAGGCGCCCCCCCCCCCCCTCCCCCGGCGCGGCCTAGGGGGGCGCGCCGCCAGGGCGCCTGGGGCCCTGGTGGCCCCCCTCCGGCTGTGCTTCGGGTGCCTGGTAGGTTCTGGAACGCTGATTTTTTATATAATTTTTCTGGATTTTTTCTGGCAGTTCTCGTAATGTGAAAACCTGAAATACAAAAACAGCCGAAAACAGAAACTGGCACTGGGGTGCACTGAGTTAATAGGTTAGTCCAAATATGATCAAAAGTGTATGGAAGTGTATAAATAACATAGCAATATCACCCAAAAGAGGCATGGAGCAAGCAGAAATTATAGATACGTTTTGGACGTATCAACATCCCCAAGCTTAATTCCTGCTCGTCCTCGAGTAGGTAAATGATAACAAGAATAATTTCTGTGGTGACATGCTATTAACCATATAGGACTTTTTCATAGTCACATGACAAAAGCTTACTGAGATAATGAATCTATAGTAATTAAGTTGCCTCATGAGAAAATCACAAAGAACTAAAAGTTTTACAATATGATACCGAAACATCAAATAGATTTGTAATGAACATGATGTGCAAACATGATAAAGTGATATCTCGCTTGCCCCCTTTAGTGAAGCAAAACATAAATGCAGGGGCACCTCCAAGGTTTAAGTGATGACTAGATACAATGATTTCAGAATAAACGATATCACAATCATGCAAAAGACAATGCTACTTTGGGACAATGCACATTACACTCAGAATGACAATCATGCTCTCAGTAGTTGGTGCTTTTAAAAGAAGGTGGAGACTCTCGAACCGTGGCTTTTGTTGGCAAGGTTGAAAACCCGTAGACGGAAACAAAGATAAAACATGTACCAGAACTCTTGGTTTTAAAAACAGAGGTAACAATTTATTTCTAGATCATGCATGTTTCGTCAACGAATGCTAGCAGACAACTCAATCACTTCTTGAGATGGACAAGTTTCGAGGAACGGCTCCCGAATGAGGACGATCACATCCTCTTAATCTCCTTTGTTTATCACTGCCAAAGTTTTCTGATTTCTCATGAACAAAGCGTGAAGGAGGGTTTGTTTGTTATATTATCTTTTTGAGCCGGGCGCACTCAATGCCAGTTCCTTCTCGTATTATGGGTTTGCACATTATTCATGCAATCCCGGGGTGAAGCTTGTCCAACTTAAAAAGATCATGAATTAACCACTACTTCCTCATGAACTTACAACAGAGGCACAAAATAGGAATGCTTTTTTTCGAATAATTTCGAGATGGCACATGCAAGTCTCCGTTAGGAATGGCAGGTAAATACCATGTAGGAAGGTATGGTGGACTCATATGGCATAACTAGATTAAAAGGATGTGGATGCACAAGCAGTCAGTCCGCTTAGTACAGGTGGAGGTTAGCAAAAGACTGGGAGCGACCAACTAAGAGAGCAATGACGGTCATAATCATGCAGAGCGACAAAGCAACATTGAATCAGGCATGGAAGTTATATCGCTACTTAGAAACAAAAGATCATCAAGGCTTGACAGACTTTCTTTACAGTCTTAAATATGCGTGAGCATACGCCAAGTCAATCAAAATAAATTCTTTGAAGGAAGATATTACTAAACCATACCACATCATAGGCAAACAAATCATGTTGGTACTCCAATAACACATTGGGAACCCCCCAGCTATTTGAGACTAACCATAAGAAAACCTGAACTACTAAGCGCCATTATGCACGTAGCATCTTTATCATAGACATATCAACCAATGCAACGGAAGCAAACTCTCTTAATAAGATAAGCATGATAACTAAAGAGAGTTCAAGAAACCAACTAAACGAAAGCTCTTTAAAAAGATAAGCATGAAAACTAAGAGCTAAGCATGATAGTAGCTATTGAAAGACAAAGAACACACACAGCAGAGATAGATATGAAAATTCTATGTTATGTTCTAGGTAGAAGTGGAGCGTATTTCTCTCCCACATAAAGAAAGCTGAGTTCCGACTCATTATGAAAAGCTAAAGAAAACTAAAAGGAAAACTAAAAGCAAGACGCTCCAAGCATAGCACATAACACATGAAGTGATTAAAATATAGTGGAACGAAGGACGAACTGATAATATTGATGGAGAAGGGGATGCACGGGGGCATCCCCAAGCTTAGACGCTTGAGTCACCTTGAATATTTCTTGGGGGTGCATGGGGGCATCCCCAAGCTTGGCGTTTGACACTCCTGAATCTTTTTATCATCTTCCCTCGCACACTTGAAAACTCCCTTCATACATAACTCATCATAATCTGATTAGCGAGGTTAGTACCCATAATAAAATAATTGTTCCTTGCTGGAAATAAAGATATTCTTGAAGTTCTACTGTTTCTCAAGATTGCCAAAAGGTTTTTGCAAAGAAAAAGCAAGCTCTAGGTTTGCAAAATGAAGGAAAGGCAAAACAGGACAGAATCTGTGAAAAACAGAACAGCAGGTAGTAATTGATTTTTCCGGGGCACTTCCGCAACTCTAATCAAAAAACTCAGAACAGACACACGAAAGACAACTATATAGAGCACGCTGTCGAAAAAATTCAGACCAAAAAGATGATCTGGTGGTTTTATACGAATTTTTCTATCCAAGGACAGAATCTGTTTCCTGGACAGCACGTCACAACTTTTGAACTTTCTTGCAATCAGAGGCTACACTTGGCACAAAATTGAAAAGCAAAGATACAATGATGATGCTACAGTAGTAACAACATCAAGACACAACAAAAATAAAAAATTTATTCATGTGGGCTGCCTCCCAAAAGCGCTTTCTTTTATGCCTTTAAGCTAGGCATAATGCATAGAGATCAAGTTTTATCAAGAGTAAAAGAATAGCTAGCCCGTGTAACGGACTCAAAAGGTAACTTAATCTTCTTTCGAGGGAAGTGTTCCATCCCTTTTTTGAGAGGAAACTGGAATTTTATATTCCCCTCTTTCATGTCAATGATAGCACCAACGGTGCGTAGAAAAGGACGTCCCAAAATAATTGGACAAGAAGGTTCACATTCAATGTCCATAATAGTAAAATCAACGGGAACATAGTTGTCATTGACAATGATAAGAACATCGTCGATCCTCCCCAAAGGTTTCTTTATGGAAGAATCAACGAGACGAACACCAAAAGAACAAGAATCAAAAGGTTTCAATTTAAGCATATCATATATTCTTTTGGGCATAACAGAGGTACTAGCACCAACATCACATAAAGCATAGCAAGAGAAGTTATTTATTTTAATTTTAATCATAGGATCCCAACCATCTTCTAGCTTTCTAGGTATGGAGGCTTCTACTCTAAGTTTCTCCTCCCTAGCTTTGATAAGAGCATTAGTGATATGCTCTCTGAAGGCAAGGTTAATCGTGCTAGTGCGGGGATCTCTAGACATCTTGTGAAGGAAATCGGTAACTTTGGTAAGAGTGCAATTGTCAAAATCAAGGTCACTACCATCAAGTAAGGTGGTAGTGGTGTCCTTTAGGTTCACTTGTTTGGTAGTTTCTATAGTCATAGCATCACCATTAATAGGTCCATCGGGACCAGGAGTGCATTGGGTGCTAAGAGTTTGGATATCCTCAACAACTTGGATAGTAGCAACAATGTGGTGGGTAGGAAGGCTCTTAATTCTATCTTCTTCCTCCCTTTCTCTAGCCCATCTCTCTTTAAGTTTAGCCATCATCCTAATATTTTCATTAATTTGCACTTGAATAGCATTAATAGGAGTGACCTTCCTCTCCTCAAGAGGAGAAGTTCTAATTTTAAGCAATTCTGCCTCATTGGCTAAATGGTCTACCTTTGAAGAGAGATCACCTAGTTTGTTTAGCTTTTCTTATACACTATTATTAAAAGCTTTTTGGGTAGTGATGAAATCTTTAAGCATAATCTCTAGTTCAGTAGTGGAGTTCCTGGTGCTAGGATAAGCATTGTTGTTCCCATAAGAATTAGAGGGGAACGGTCTAGGATTGCTACCAAAATTACTCCTATAAGCATTGTTATTAAAATTGTTTCTAGAGATAAAGTTCACATCTACTTGTTCTTGAGCAATCAAAGAATTTAAAGGAACATCACGAGGATCAATAGAAGATTGCTTCGAAAGTAGAGACATGATCAAGTCAACTTTTTCATTTAGGGAGGAAATCTCCTCGACAGAGTTTACCTTCCAACCTGTTGGAGCGCGTTCGGTGTGCCATTGGGAATAGTTGGTCATCATCTCATCGAGAAGCTTCGTGGCAGCACCAAGTGTAGTTGACATAAAGGTTCCTCCCGCGGCCGAATCTAACAAGTTCCGCGAGGTAAAGTTCAAGCCTGCATAAAAAGTTTGGATAACCATCCAAGTAGTCAAACCATGAGTAGGGCAGTTCTTGATAAGAGATTTCATACGTTCCCAAGCTTGGGCAACGTGTTCATTATCCAATTGTTTAAAATTCATTATGTTACTTCTTAGTTGGATAATTTTAGCAGGTGGATAGTATTTTCCAATAAAACCATCTTTGCACTTGTCCCATGAATCTATGCTATTTCTAGGCAAAGACTGAAACCAAATTTTAGCTCCTCCTCTCAAAGAGAAAGGAAAAAGCTTAAGCTTAACAATATTGCCATCTATTTCTTGGTACTTTTGCATATCACAAAGTTCAACAAAGTTGTTCAAGTGTAAAGCAGCATCATCTCCAGCACCGGAGAATTGATCTTTCATGACTAAGTTCAGTAAAGCAGGTTTAATTTCATATGAAGGTGCTGAAGTGGCAGGTGTAGTGATAGGTGTGCTGATAAAGTCATCGTTGTTGTGACTAGTGAAGTCACACAACTTGGTATTCTCGGTGGAACAAATAGTAGCAAGCAAGCAAGATAACTATTTTTGTGATTTTCGATAAAAGATACTAAAGCAAAACTGAACGGTAAACTAACAAGACTAAAAGCAAAGGTAAAAGATAGCGTGCAACTCCCCTATCCTGAAGAGTGGAGTCCCCGGCAACGGCGCCAGAAATTGCTTTGCTAGGTGGCTTCTCACCCCTCGTTGGTTACCCCAAGTGGAAGGTTTGAGATGCAGTGTAGCAGAAGTTTTCCCTTGGCAAAACCAAGGATCGTTTTCCCTGAGACTCCCAGTTTCAACAAGAAGGTGTCAACTGCTAACGGCGCCAGATATTAGCAATCAACATGGACCTGCACACAGATACAAATAACTTTGCTCCCAACGAGTACATAGAGGTTGTCAATCCCTCCGGCCTTGTAGTTTACAAAGGATCAAACGCAAGTGATAATAGTGATAGGTATAATTGCAATAGTAAGTAAAATGCGGAAAAGTAAATAGCGGATGTGATCAATGATGGTAATATGGACCGGAGTCTCATGATGTTCACTAGTGATGTCTCTCTCCCAAAAGACGATAAAACTGCTATGTGAGGTAAACGAATTACAGCTGGGCAATTGACAGGACCAATGCTGACTAAGTTGCAAGAAAGGTAGAGGTTCAAAGCATGGGCGGTACGCCGAGGTAAGTAGACCGAAATCCATCTGCATCTACTACTAATCATCCACCTTGAGATATCTATCCAGAACATCTCGCTGGTATTAAGTTGCGAGTCCCACCCATAGTGTAAACTCAAAGCAACAGACAACTGCATTAAAAAAAACTTTGCGTAAAGTAAACAATCCTTGCACCTGCGGGCACAAGCACCGTTGTTTTCCCCCTTGTGGCAACAGCACATCCCCTAGACTCATGTTTCTGTCACTCAAGCTAGTCATCGAGGGGCATGAACCCACAATCAAGCATAACGTTCCCTCTTGGAGTCACTACCTACTACTTGGCCAAAGCAATAAATAACAATGAAGAACATGCAAGAATTACTTACGAACATAAATATAAAAGAGGTGAATCAAATATATTACTCAAACACAATCTGAACATAATCTTATAATCCATCGGATCCCAGCAAACTCATCATAGCAACAGCATAAGGATTACATATGTGCCTCGATCATGTAGGGCAGCTCACGAGGACTAATTAGTGAAGCACAAGAACGGGAGGGGAACATCACATAGCTACTGGTCATGGACCCATGGTCCAAGGGAGACTACTCACAACTCATCCGGGAGGCGTCCATGGTGGTGGAGAAGCTCCCGGTGGTGATCCTCCCCTCCGGCAGGGTGCCGGGAAGAGTTCTCCTGGTGCTCCCGATCTTGGAAGCGGCGGCGGCGGCGGAACAGAGATGAGATCGCGAAAAAGAGTTCCCCTCTCGAGGGTTTCGGGAGACGCTTTAAATATATGCCAAAGGGGGGCATCAGCGGAGCCTCGGGGGGCCCAGGCGCCCCCCCGGCGCGGCCCA
>LR738710.1:548811918-548899894 GCA_902687465.1 Secale cereale
CCCCCCCCCCCCCCGGCGCGGCCCAGGGGGGGCGCGCCGCCAGGGCGCCTGGGGCCCTGGTGGCCCCCCTCCGGCTGTGCTTCGGGTGCATGGTAGGTTCTGGAACGCTGATTTTTTATATAATTTTTCTGGATTTTTTCTGGCAGTTCTCGTAATGTGAAAACCTGAAATACAAAAACAGTCGAAAACAGAAACTGGCACTGGGGTGCACTGAGTTAATAGGTTAGTCCAAATATGATCAAAAGTGTATGGAAGTGTATAAATAACATAGCAATATCACCCAAAAGAGGCATGGAGCAAGCAGAAATTATAGATACGTTTTGGACGTATCAAAGGGTATAGCAATATTGGGTGATATTGCTATGTTATTTATACACTTCCATACACTTCCATACGAGTTAGTCATAGGAGTTACTTTGTATTTTTTTGGATCTTAGATCCGAATCAGTGTATCTGTAATTGTTATGAGCCTGAATAAATTACAACTATTTCTCAAAAAAAAGGAACTCTAGTCCACTGTAATTGGCTTGGGATTAGTCGTAGAAATTTAGTCGCCATGACGCGGCTGTTCTAGTTTCCACGCCCTTGCCACCCACTCGCCTCTCCTCTTCGATCCCTGCCCAGCCCTGCTGCTCTTGATCAGGTTTAGGCATTCAGCGACGGCCGACGACGTAACGCAACCTGTTGCACTCGTTAATTCTTCCGGCTGCAACCAACGAGCCGGGCAACCAGCCAAGGTTCAACACATCACACTAGTTACTAATCTCTCTCGTATTCTCATTTTGTACCCGAGTTGAATTGATACATCGGATTTTTGTTGTTTAGGTTGTGCGATTTGTTTTTTGAAACAAGGGTTGTGCGATTTGTGACATTACAAATCTATGAAAAGTTTGTATTCACTAGTTCCTATCGGTGATGCAATTTTTCTGATGTTGATATTATATAGTATTATCCTTGTTGCATTCCTATCCGGCCAACGAAATACCAAGGTTTTCCATAGCACTATCAATTACATTATTATCTCTCCCGGTTCTTATCTTGTAAATTTATAGATCAGCTTTTAGCTCTTTTGGTTGTGTGATATGTGACGTGAATTCTAAAACTTGCGTTCAACTGTTATGTAAAGAAAACCCCCGCCCAACATACAACTTTTGCTTTGGCATTGCATCTTAATCCACATTGAAGGCAAATTAGCAGCTAAGTTATGTTTGGTTAAAATTATTGATATTTTTAATCTTAATGGCAACCATGTAGTCGAATTTAAACTAATACAAATACAATCACATTTACATAATGTCTAATTGACATATTATTATTTAAAAAATCCAACTTGACTTGGCCTCCATATCCAAATCCTATCTTCGTCATTGGACCTGGCCCGGTCCCTGTATGCTCAACTGCTGGCCCGCCCCTATCTTTCGGGCTCTGATTCTCTTCGAGTGCGTCCGTCTGGATGTAGTCAACGAAGCTCCAACGTTACCCCTTTCGTCTCCTTGAGGCGTTGATGTATGGGTTTCTTGTTATGTGGAGAGACTTGGTGTCAGGTGCTTCAGATCTATGTAAGGGTTCAGTGGAGACAGACACGGCTGTAGGACTCCGGTCCTAATGGGCATGTGCATGAAGACTTCCCGACTATAATCGACAAGATCAAGTTGGCTCCGGTAGGAAAGCGGCAACAATGACGCTTCGGCGGTGGTAGTGGTCGATCAGTGGTTGCAAAATCTCAATGTAATTTTTATTATGTTTGAGATGTTTTATAATGCTCATGAACTTTGATTTTTTTTAGAAAAGGGGAATACCCCGGCCTCTGCATCAGAGTGATGCATACGGCCACCTTTATTAAAGCAAGAGATAATCAAACAAGGTCTTGTAGTCTGTGGTAAAAGGCTCCCTAGGAGCAAGGAAAACAAAAATCAGCCAACAGCCACAACCAGCAGGCATAAGAAAGATAGGAAAACTAATTGCCTATCCTATTACATGACCGCCATCCAAACCGGTTGAAAATAGCCTGTGCTACCATCTCCCACCGGATAGACCTAGTAACCAAATGCTCCCTGGCCTCCGTCGGAGTGAGTAGCGACCACATACGGATCAATGCAGTGGCTCGGAAGATAACCTGCAAAAAATGAATATTTGTTGCTCTGTTAAAAACCAAATCAATTCTGCAATTCCACACTGCCCACAACAAAGCACATACTCCCACCCGGATATGTCTCGCTAATGCGGAATCTATCCCGTGTAGCCACTGCCCAAATAATGAGCTAATGGAATTCGGCGGTGAAATGTTAAAGGCAATCTGTATTGTCCGCCATAATATCTTTGCCATCGGGCAATCGAGAAAGAGGTGTTTAATAGATTCGTTCCGATCACAAAACGAACATCGTGAGGAACCAGTCCAGTTACGTTTTGCCAGATTGTCTTTAGTCAGAATCACTTGTTTATGCACAAACCACATAAACACTTTGATTCGCAAAGGCACGTTGACCTTCCAAACATACTTCGAACTAGAAATAACACTAGAGTTGATGATATCTAGATACATCGATTTGGCCGAGAACTCTCCATTCCTAGTCAGCTTCCAACACAACCGGTCTAGGCTTTGAGATAGCTGCACTTCCATCAGTCATCTGACCAGATGGAGCCAAGCTTCCCAACGGTTGCCTACTAGCGCTCTCCTAAAGTGAATATTGAGAGGGGATGACTGGAGAATTGTCGCAACAGAAGCATCTCTTCGTTGAACAATTCTATACAAAGAGGGATATTGCAATGCGAGAGGTGTATCCCCAAGCCAAGTATCTTCCCAGAATCTCGTAGTGTTACCATCTCCAACAATAAACTTTGTCCTATTGAAAAAGACTGACTTAACTCTCATCAGTCCTTTCCAAAATGGCGAGTCATTCGGTCTCACATTGACCTGGGACAATGTTTTAGACTGTAGGTACTTATTACGCAGAATCTGAGCCCAAGTGGCTTCCGTCTCTGTAGATAGTTTAAACAGCCATTTGCTGAGAAGACATCTGTTCTTCACCTCAAGATTTTCTATACCCAGACCCCCTTGGTCTTTCGGTCTACAAATAATATCCCACTTTGCAAGCCTGTATTTTCTCTTCAGTTCATCACTCTGCCAAAAGAAGCGCGATCTATAAAAGTCTAGTCTTTTCCGAACTCCAACAGGTACCTCGAAAAAAGACAAGAGAAACATAGGCATACTCGTGAGCACCGAATTAATGAGAATTAATCGGCCTCCGTATGACATCAGCTTGCCCTTCCAGCAGCTGGGTTTATTTTCAAAACGGTCTTCAACACTCTTCCACTCATTGTTAGTTAGCTTACGGTGGTGAATTGGTATACCCAAATACGTGAACGGTAGCTCCCCCAACTCACACCCGAACAATTGTTTATAAGTTTCTTGTTCCTCTTTAGCTCTTCCAAAGCCAAACAATTCGCTTTTGTGGAAATTAATCTTAAGCCCACTCAATTGTTCGAATAAGCATAACAACAGCTTCATATTTCGCGCTTTTACCAAGTCATGCTCCATGAAGATAATAGTGTCGTCGGCATATTGTAGGATAGAGACCCCTCCATCTACTAGATGAGGTACCAGGCCTCCAACCTGACCAACTTCCTTAGCCCTTCCACTGAGGATCGTCAGCATGTCAGCTACTATGTTGAACAAAATAGGTGACATCGGATCACCTTGACGAAGGCCCTTATGCGTTTGGAAGTAGTGGCCAATATCATCATTCACTTTGATTCCAACACTGCCCTTTTGCGTGAAAGATTCCACCTGGTGTCTCCAGGATTGATCAAATCCTTTCATACGCAATGCCTGTTGAAGGAATGGCCATTTGACTTTATCATATGCCTTTTCGAAATCCACTTTGAAAACGACCCCATCTAGTTTTTTCGTGTGGATCTCATGAAGCGTTTCATGCAGAACCACAACCCCTTCTAGGATGTTTTTGTCCGGCATGAAAGCAGTTTGAGACGGCTGCACCACAGAGTGCGCAATCTGTGTGAGCCTATTAGTCCCGACCTTGGTAAAAATTTTGAAACTAACATTGAGAAGACAGATAGGCCTGAACTGCTCAATCCTCACAGCCTCTGTTTTCTTCGGAAGCAGGGTAATCGTTCCAAAATTCAGCTGAAACAGTTGAAGCTGTCCAGCGAAGAGATCATGAAACATTGCTAATAAATCCCCTTTAATAATATTCCAGCATTTTTTGTAAAACTCCGCCGGAAAACCATCCGGCCCCGGAGCTTTGTTACTCTTCATTTGTGAAATTGCTTCAAACACCTCTTTCTCAGTAAATGGGGCGGTTAACACCTCGTTCTTTTCTACAGCCAGTTGAGGGACGTCCTCATTGCGAGACTCATCCAGGGACACAAAGTTGTCTTCTGGAGGCCCAAAAAGCTGTTTGTAATAATTGGTTATGTAAATTTTTAGGTTGTCCTGACCAACAATCGTCCCCTCGTCTTGCTCGAGTTGAAAAATCCTTTTCTTTCTATGTTTGCCATTAGCAATCATGTGGAAGAATTGGGTGTTGGCATCCCCTTGGATGACCTTGCGAACCTTAGCTCGCAATGCCCACTTCAACTCCTCCTCTCGCAAGAGTTCTTTCAATCTCATCTCTGCGTCCACTTTTGCGTGAAGCTCCGAAGGCTCTAAAATGTTAGATTCTGCCTTCAAATCTAGTGAATTAATAAGCATAAGGATCCGTTCCTTTTCAACCTTATAAACTCCACTAAGATGCTTAGCCCATCCTCGTAAAAAAACTCCTCAAGTGTCTAATCTTATTCTGCCACCTCTCTATCGACGCCCTTCCTCCAATATCTTTCGAACATTCCCTGGCAATCAGATCAAAAAAACCTTCTCTTTCAAACCATGCTAACTCGAAAGAAAAGGTATTTTTATTGCCCACATACGTTGCCTCACCCGAGTCAACCAATAAAGGTGTGTGGTCTGAGACTCCGCACGATAACGCTTGTACCGTTACGAGAGGGTACTTGTGCTCCCACTCAACGCTAGCCAGGACTCTATCCAGCTTTTCAAACGTCGGATTTGGCAGGGAATTGACCCAAGTGAATTTTCTACCCGAAAGCTTTATCTCTCTGAGATCCAAGCTTTCAATAATGGCGTTAAACATGAACGACCATCTGCCATCAAAGTTATCATTATTCTTTTCCTCTCTCCTTCGAATAATGTTGAAATCACCCCCGACCAAGATCGGAATCTGTTCGGACCCGCAAATGCGAACGAGATCTGCTAAAAAGTCAGGTTTGAGTTCTGGCTGTGCGGCCCCGTAAACCGCCACCAGAGCCCAGTTGAACCCATCAACCTTAGAACGAACCCGAAATTTGACAGCGAAATCCCCCATTACTACACTACGGACTTCCAGCGCATCACATCTCACCCCAAGCAAGATTCCCCCTGATCTTCCTCTTGGGGGCAAGCAATGCCAATCAAATTCAGCACCACCTGCCAAATTGCTTAAGAACTGAGGCGAAAAATTATCCCGTCCAGTTTCAGAAAGTGCGATAAAATCCAAAAGATAATCATTAGAGGCATCCGCCAGAAACCTTCTTTTAGCCAAGTCCTTCAGACCTCTGCTGTTCCAAAAGATGCCTCTCATAGTTCATCATGGAATTTTTTAGTAGTTCGGATTCTAGCACTTCTACGCACCGCGGAGGCTGGATAAATCTTTCGCGACCACTTACGCTTAGGCTTTTGCTGAACCCTCACCTGATCCTCACAACCGGGCTCCGTGGTCCTAGCCGCGAGCTCCATATTCTGCACCCCCTCCCCTGGGTTAGTTACACCACCTTCCTCCTCTGCCTCAGAGAGGGATGGGGCAAGATCATCACAAAAGTTATTAAGCACCGAAACACCCAAAGCACCTATGTCTTGGTCATTCATCGGTCTTACTGCTGCTATGTTTCGAATCAATTCTAAGGCACGTTCCTCTTCAAGGTCCAGCATATCATTAACGGATTTTGAAATCTCACAATCATTACTACCAAGTGAGATTCCTAGCTGATTGGCATTATGAATAATTTCATTATTAAAAAAGTGCAGAATCGAATTAGAGGTGTTGACTGACATACCCGTAGTGACCTCAATGTCACGAAGCTTAGCCGCCCGCATGGCGCACCTTAGCTGCATATCATCAACGTCCGGCCTATCCTGGAAGCGACTGCTCATCCGTCGCCCCTCAGACATAGGGTCCGGTATGCCTCCAAAAGCGATGACCTCCTCCCTAGTGGCTTCGTGCGGGGCAGAGCCTCCAGCCCCACCCCCACCGGCTCGCACTCCAGGCACTCCAGCTGAAGGCCCCCCAGGAGAGGCGCAGGAGGGGGCCGCCTGCCCCCGCTCCCCACCCGTCCTCATGAGAAAAAATACTAGCTAGCCCATGCTCCATCGTGTTTGTTGTTTCGGCAATAAAATACCATTTGCGTATTGCTCATGTTTTCAAAAGAAAAAAAAGATTCCCTATTTACTTGCCTACTCCGTCGGAGAAGTCATTGAGTCCGACTCGGACTGTTACAAATTGAAGACAAATGCTGCTTTCCATGGGGCTACTGATGAGGCTATTGCAGGTGTGGCATGGGATGCGGATTTGTAGCACATGAGTGCTCCACCCTCTATATGGATATTAAGTTCAATAAAATATCGAGAAAGTTCTTTTTTTTTTAAATTTGAAGATATCAAACCCGAGTTCTCAATCTACTACTCTATGAAATTTCATAAGAAAATACTAGAAAACTTATTCGTGACATAAAGACAAAAGAATCCTATGTACAAAGAAAAAACAGTTTGGATGGATTTTTGTTCGGACAATATTCCTTTGTCACGGATACGTTTCTTGGTATTTTTTTTTGACGAAACTTATAGATTAGAAACTCAGGTTTGATATCCTCAAATTTCAGTTTTTTTTTTTTTTTGGTATGTTTACATTTAATTTTTTTGGTATGTTTACATTTGGTATGTTTTTTAATTTTTTTGGTATGTACTTCTGTCTTAAACGCTACCTCGGCAGAGGCGTTTGCTTTGCTGAAAGGACTGGAGCTCGTTGAGAAGTTGGGTTGCACTCGTGTGACAATCAAGTCCGACTCTCATGAGCTAATCAATGCATGCAATGGAGAGATAGAGATCTTTGGTCCACAGACTGCGATTTTAGCTGATTGTTTTGTGAGAGCCAGGGAAGCCAAGTGGCTCAGCATTCCTATGATACTGGTCCAATTTTGATTGGGATGGAGATCCTCCCAATTTCATTATGCCTTTTTGTAACAAATGATGTAACCTTGTTGGATGAGAAATAAAATAGCGAGAGCTTACTCTTAAAGAAAAAATAAATGTATTTTCAAAGTACATTAAACTAGGAAAAAATTTGTCTGAGCCCAGGTTCGAACTGGGGACCTTTAGTGTGTGAGACTAACGTGATAACCAACTACACCACCCAGACGAGTTGTTTCCAGCGGAGGCAATGTTTAATATATTCTTAAATTCCTTTTTGAAGCGTAATCAAAACCCCAACAAACAACTCGAAGGCAAAAACAAACACCAATCGAACCGTACTCGAATTTTCACTCGAGCGTATATATACGAGTATAACGCAACACGCCGTATCCAGTATCGATCTTTAACACCGGTTACAATGAAACAAGTTTAACTTTAACACCCGTTACAATGAAACCAAGTTTAAAACCATACCACCAAATCGGATTACAAGACCCCACAACACCATAGCTGATGGCTCTGCAAACAGACAGATCTTAAACCAAATCCAGCGGAAGAGCTCGAATCGATCGATGCTGGCGGCGGGCGCGTCCGGCTAGCCGGTGTAGACGTGGACGCCGACGGCGATAAGGAAGATGGTGACGAGCGCGAAGTAGAGGACGGCGTGGATGAGGATGGAGAGGCCGCTGGTGTGCATGCTCCCGAACTCCGCCACCCGCCCGCGCCCCGGCAGAGTGCACAGCAGCCCTGGCGTCAGCAGCACGAACAGCACCGTCGCGACGATCACCGGGCCCCAGTCCGCCATCTCCTCTCTCCTCTCTGATCTACTCTAAAAAACCCAAATCTTGAGCGAGCCTCTGGATTTTTCTGGGAACTCTCTGGAATGTGTGTGTGCAGTGCCGCGGAGACGGGGGAGGTCACGCATTAATGTGTGCCTCTCCAGCTTTGCTCGCAGAGTGGGGGGAGTGGGTGGCCGCCAGCTCAGCTTCCCATGCCGCTTGATATGCCGGTGACATGTGGGCCGGATGTTGTCCCGAACGTATTGGGGCCCACACGACATTGGCTAGGTAGAGGCGTACTCTCTTGTGAATCGGAGTCGGGGGAAAGGGGTACGTTCCGTTCTAGTCGAGGAAACCTTTGCGTGCGTTGCGTTGCGTTGCCGTGGGCGTGGATGGAAGGAACCAGAGGGAGTGGGTCCCGAGCCGAGAATGAACGGTGGAGGACATATCCGGTGCACCGACGCCGACGCAGGTGTAATAGCATGGTTAATAATATAGCCAGCTGCTCGCTATATAAACATGCCATGTCATCAAGAGTTAGTAATATTAATTACTCATACAATAGAGTTGGCTATAAGGTTGGCTATAAGTTCACAATTTTTTCTTTCTTTCTCTCTATCTCTTTCTTCTCATTAAATGATTTTGCATAGGAGCACGCATAGAGCCTGGCTCTTGCATTAGAGCCCACTCCTTCACTTTTTCCTTGTCTCTCTCCTTCACATAGGCAAAAATGATATGTAAGCGGGCTTATAGCCCATGATTGTACTTGCTCTAACAGGTGAATGGCGAATTGGCGATCGAAATCACTCGCTAGTCGCTACTACTTCCTCTGTTCGCATTTAGTACCAGGCTCCCTTATTAGGACCTGGCTAGGGACCTGTCGTGGATTTAGCACGGCAGATGTTCGGTTTACTGGACTTAGGTGTGAGGCCATCGCGCGGGTTAGCTCAAAGGGGTTAAAGCGGACGAAGGACACAGGGAGTTTTATACTAGTTCAGCCCCTCCGATGAAGGTAAAAGCCTACGTCTAGTTTTATACTAGTTCGGCCCCTTCGATGAAGGTAAAAGCCTTCGAACTCTAACTGCCTTCACTGAATATGACCACAATTGTTCTGTCTTTTCTCATGCGCCTTAGATCCATATTTACCTTTGCTTCATGTGAAAACTGTTTTTCGTACTTTAGATCTGCAGCTTATACCGCCGGTTTAGTCATAACTCGCGCTTCATATGCTTTCCTTGACGGTTTAGATTTAAGCATGTATTCCATAGTTGACGGTTTAACTTCTTCTTTTTATTACCATAAACCGGTGGCTGTCTTGTGTGCACCTGATCCGGATTAGGGGGTACCATTAGTCCCTTGCTTAAACCGTCGATTAGGTCAATATCCTCACAAAAACCGCCGGTTTGTTTCGCTAGTTGTAAACCGGATCTTCCACTGTATTTTTCAGCACTCCCTCATCAGAAACAATGGCCAAACAATTTGTTGCTTGCAATTGGGTTCCTTTCCGGATCACTAAGGACGACTTAGTAAATGCTGCTTCAATCGGCCTTCTGGGTCCAAGAGAGGCTCTGCACTGGCGGGCCCCTGGAAAGGAATGTCCTCCTACACCCCAAGAAGGAGAGATCATTGTTTTCATTGATCATCTGGCCCGGGGTTTCAGTCCTCCCGGTTCAAAGTTCTTCCGGGATGTGTTAGCCGTTTTTCAACTCCACCCACAAGATGTAGGCCCGAATTCTGTATCGAACATCTATAACTTCCAAGTTTTCTCGGAGGCATACCTTCAAGAAGAACCATCAGTGGATCTGTTCCGGGATTTCTTTCATCTGAACCGGCGGACTGAGTTTACTAATGGGCCTCATCAGGAGCTGGGTGGTGTCAGCATCCAGAAAAGAAAGGATGTAAGTTTTCCTCACGCCGCTCTTCACAGCCACCCCAAAGAATGGAACCAGACTTGGTTCTATTGTAAGGATATTTCACCTGAAGGAGAGAATCCGCTGCCGGGTTACCGCGCTAATCGTCTGGCAACAATGTTGGAAATATGCCCTAGAGGCAATAATAAATTGGTTATTATTATATTTCCTTGTTCACGATAATCGTTTATTATCCATGCTAGAATTGTATTGAAAGGAAACTCAGATACATGTGTGGATACATAGACAAACACCATGTCCCTAGTAAGCCTCTAGACGACTAGCTCGTTGATCAATAGATGGTTACGGTTTCCTAACCATGGACATTGGATGTCGTTGATAACGGGATCACATCATTAGGAGAATGATGTGATGGACAAGACCCAATCCTAAGCCTAGCACAGATCGTGTAGTTCGTATGCTAAAGCTTTTCTATATGTCAAGTATCTTTTCCTTAGACCATGAGATTGTGCAACTCCCGGATACCGTAGGAATGCTTTGGGTGTACCAAACGTCACAACGTAACTGGGTGGCTATAAAGGTGCACTACAGGTATCTCCGAAAGTGTCTGTTGGGTTGGCACGAATCGAGACTGGGATTTGTCACTCCGTATGACGGAGAGGTATCTCTGGGCCCACTCGGTAGGACATCATCATAATGTGCACAATATGTGATCAAGGAGTTGATCATGGGATGATGTGTTACGGAACGAGTAAAGAGACTTGCCGGTAACGAGATTGAGCAAGGTATCGGTATACCGACGATCGAATCTCGGGCAAGTGCTATACCGATAGACAAAGGGAAACGTATACGGGATTGATTGAATCCTTGACATCGTGGTTCATCCGATGAGATCATCGTGGAACATGTGGGAGCCAACATGGGTATCCAGATCCCGCTGTTGGTTATTGGTCGGAGAGTTGTCTCGGTCATGTCTACATGGTTCCTGAGCCCGTAGGGTCTACACACTTAAGGTTCGATGACGCTAGGGTTATAGGGAAAGTATGTACGCGGTTACCGAATGTTGTTCGGAGTCCCGGATGAGATCCCGGACGTCACGAGGAGTTCCGGAATAGTCCGGAGGTAAAGATTCATATATGGGAAGTCCTGTTTTGGTCACCGGAAAAGTTTCGGGCGATATCGGTAATGTACCGGGACCACCGGGAGGGTCCCGGGGGTCCACCAGGTGGGGCCACCAGCCCCTGAAGGCTGCGTGGGCTAAGTGTGGGAGGGGAGCAGCCCCAAGGGGGCTGGTGCGCCCCCTCACCAAGTCCCTAGGCGCATGGAGAGTGGAGGGGGGCAAACCCTAGGTCCAGATGGGCCTTAAGGCCCACCCTAGGGCGCCCCCTCTCTCTCCCCCCCTTGGCCGCACCCTAGATGGGTTTTTGGGGGCTGGTGCACCCCTAGGGGTGGGAAACCCTAAAGGGGGCGCAGCCCCCCCTTCCCCCTATATATATGTGAGGTTTTGGGGCTGCTAGACACATGAGAACGTGTCCTTCTTGGCGCAGCCCTACCCCTCTCCCTCCTCGTCTCTTGCAGCGCTTGGCGAAGCCCTGCTGGAGTCCCGCGCTCCTCCACCACCACCACGCCGTCGTGCTTCTGTTGGATGGAGTCTTCCCCAACCTCTCCCTCTCTCCTTGCTGGATCAAGGCGTGGGAGACGTCACCGGGCTGCACGTGTGTTGAACGCGGAGGCGCCGTTGTTCGGCGCTTAGATCGGAATCAACCGCGATCTGAATCGCAGCGAGTACGACTCCTTCATCCGCGTTCTTGCAACGCTTCCGCATCGCGATCTACAAGGGTATGTGGATCCGACTCTTCCCTCGTAGATGCATCTCCTAGATTGATCTTGGTGAGCGTAGGAAAATTTTTGTTTCCCATGCAACGTTCCCCAACAGTGGTATCAGAGCTAGGATCTTGCGTAGATGTTTTCACGAGTAGAACACAAAGGGGTTTGTGGGCGTTGATGTTTGGATTGCTTCCCTCTTTGGTCTTTCTTGATTCAGCGGCATTATGGGATGAAGCGGCCCGGACCAACTTTACATGTCCACGTACATGAGACCGGTTCCATCGACAGACATGCGACTTTTGTTGCATAAGATGGCTGGCGGGTGTCTGTCTCTCCTATCTTAGTTGAATCGGATTCGACGAAGGCGGTCCTTGTAGAAGGTTAAATAGCAACTTAAATATCACCGTTGTGGCTTTGCGTAGGTAAGAAGCGTTCTTGCTAGATACCCATAGCAGCCACGTAAAACATGCAACAACAAATTAGAGGACGTCTAACTTGTTTTTGCAGGGTATGTTTGTGATATGATATGGCCAATGACATGATGAGATATATTTGATGTATGAGATGATCATGTTGTAATAGTTAATATCGACTTGCATGTCGATGAACACGGCAACCGGCAGGAGCCATAGGGTTGTCTTTAATTTTTGTATGACCTGCGTGTCAATCATTAAGCGCTATGTAATGCTTTACTTTATCGCTAAATGGTAGCAATAGTAGTAAGAGCATGGTGGGCGCGCGACAACCCCGATGGCGACACGATGATGGAGATCATGATGATGGGGATCATGGTGTTACGCCGGTGACGATGGAGATCATGCCGGTGCTTTGGAGATGGAGATCAAAAGCACGAGTTGATGGCCATATCATGTCACTTATGATTTGCATGTGATGTTAATCCTTTTATGCATCTTATTTTGCTTAGGACGGCGGTAGCATTATAAGATGATCCCTCACTAAAATTTCAAGATGAAATTGTGTTCCCCCCGAGTGTGCGCCGTTGCGAAGGTTCGTCGTTTCGAAGCACCACGTGATGATCGGGTGTGATAGACTCTACGTTCGCATACAACGGGTGCAAGCCAGTGTTGCACATGCAGAACACTCGGGTTAGACTTGACGAGCCTAGCATGTACAGACATGGCCTCGGAACACGGAAGACCGAAAGGTCGAGCATGAGTCATATAGTAGATATGATCAACATGAAGATGTTCACCATTGACACCACCTCATCTCACGTGATGATCGGACTTGGGTTGGTGGATTTGGATCATGTCACGCTCGGATGACCAGAGGGATGTCAATTTGAGTGGGAGTTATAAGTAATTTGATTAGTTAAACTCACTTATCATGAACAATAGTCTAAGTTGCCTTTGCAAATTATGTTGTAGACCAATAACTACGTTGTAGCTCCCTGTTTAATACGATCCTAGAGAAAGACTAAGTTGAAAGATATTGTAAGCAATGATGCGGACTAGGTCCGTAGTCTGAGGAGTGTCCTCACTGCTACACAGAAAGCTTACGTCTTTGATGCACCGCTCGATGTGCAAACCCCTACAACGTTGTCTGTGGATGTTGTGAACACCTGACAGACACGTCCTGATAACTACTTGATAGTTTAGTGCACCATACTTTACGGCTTAGAATCGGGATTCCAATGACGTTTTGAACGCCATAGAACATATGAGATGTTATAAGAGCTGAAATTGGGATTTCAGGCTCATGCCCGTGTTGAGAGGTATGAGACCTCTGACAAGTTCTTTTGCCAAAAAGATGGAGGAGAATGGCTCAACTAGTGAGCATGTGCTCAGAATGTCTGGGTGCTAAAATCACTTGAACCAAGTGGGAGTTAATCTTCCAGATGAGATAGTGGTTGACGGAATTCTCTAGACACTATCACCAAGCTACTAGAACTTCGTGATGAACTATGACATGCAAAGGATGGAGATGATCCCGGTGCTGTTAGCGGTTCTTAGTACCGCAAAAGTAGAAATCAAGAAGGAGCATCAAGTGTTGATGGTTTAACAAGACCACTGATTTCAAAAAGGGGTAAGGGCTAGAAGGGAAACTTCATGAATGGCAAACCTGTTGTCGCTCTGATGAGGAACCCATGGTTAAACCCAAACCTCGAGACTAAGTGCTTCTATTGTAAAGGGAACGGTCACATGGTAGCGGAACTACCCCAAATACATGGTAGATAAGAAAAGCTGGCAACTTCAACAAATTATATTTGATATACGTGTTATTGATGTGTACCTTAGTAGTACTCCTTGTAGCACCTGGGTATTGGATACCAGTTCAGTTGCTATTATTAGTGACTGGAAGCAAAAGCTACGGACTGAACGGAGACTAGCTAAGGGCGAGGTGACGATGTGTGTTGGAAGTGTTTCCAAGGTTGATAAGATCACCATCGCACACTCCCTCTATTTTCGAGATTAGTGTTGAACCTAGATAAATGTTATCGGGTGTCTACGTTGAGCATGAATATGATTAGATCATGTTCATTGCAATACGGTTATTCATTTAAGTCAGAGAATAATGGTTATTCTGTTTACATGAATAATACCTTTATGGTCATGCACCCAATGGTTTGTTCAATCTCGATCATGGTAATACACATGATGATAATATTAATGCCAAAAGATGTAGAGTTAATAATGATAGTACCACTTTCTTGTGGCACTGCCGCTTAGGTCATTTTGGCATAGAATGCATGAAGAAACTCCATGCTGATGGATGTTTTGAGTCACTTGATTTTGAATCGCTTGACACATGCGAGCCATGCCTCATGGGCAGGATGACTGAGATCCCGTTTTCAGGTACAATGAAACGGGCAAGTGACTTGTTGGAAATCATACATGCTGATGTATGTGATCCAATGAGAATTAAGGCGTGTGGTGGATATCGTTATTTTCTCATCTTCACTGACGATTTGAGTAGATATGGTATATTTACTTAATGAAGCAAAAGTCTGAAACGTTTGAAAGGTTCAAACAATTTCAGAGTGAAGATTAAGAATCATCATAACAAGAAGATCATGTTCCCACGATCTGATCAAGGGGATATTTTCTGAATTATGAGTTTGGCAATCACTTAAGACATTGTGGAAATGTTTCACAGTTGAAGCCACCTGGAATACCATAGCGTAATGGTGTGTCCGGACATCGTAATCGAACCTTATGATATATGGTGCGATCTATGATGTATCTTACCAATCTACCGCTGTTATTTTGAGGTTATGCATTAGAGACAGCTGCATTCACTTTATATAGGGCACCATCTAAGTCCGTTGAGACAACGCCATATGAACTAAGGTTTGGCAAGAAACCAAAGTTGTCGTTTCTCAGTGTTTGGGGCTGCGATGCTTACGGCTTCAGCCGGGAAAAGCTCGAACCCAAAGCGGACAAATACATCTTCATAGGGTACCCAAAGGTAACAGTTGGGTATACCTCCTATCTCAGATCCAAGGGCAAAAATGTTTGTCCCTAAGAATGGGTCCTTTCTCGAGAAGGAGTTTCTCTCGAAAGAATTGAGTGGGAGGAAGATAGAACTTGATGAGGTTGTCGAACCCTCACTTCAACCGGAAAGTAGTGCAACACAGAAAGATGTTTCTATGGAACCTACGACAGTTGAAGAGGAAACTAATGATAGTGATCACGAAGCTCCAGATCAAGTTGCTATCGATCCTCGTAGGTCGACAAGGATATGTACTACTCCTGAGTGGTACGGTGATCCTGTCTTAGAGGTCATGTTGTTGGACAACGATGAGCCTACGAACTATGGAGAAGCGATGGTGGGCCCATATTCCGACAAATGGTTAGAAGCCGACAAATCCGAGATAGGATCCATGTATCGAAACAAAGTATGGACTTTGGTGGACTTGCCCGATGACTGGCAAGCCATTGAGATAAATGGATCTTTAAGAAGAAGACGGACGTGGACGGTAATGTCACCGTCTATGAAGCTCGACTTGTGGCAAAGAGTTTTTTCACAAGTTCAAGGAGTTGACTACGATGAGATTTTCTCACCCGTAGCGATGCTTAAGTCCGTCGGAATCATGTTAGCATTAGCTGCATTTATGAAATCTGGCAGATGGATGACAAAACAAGTTTCCTTACCAGTTTTTGTAAGGAAAGGTTGTATATGATACAATCAGAAAGGTTTTGTCGATCCCAAGGATGCTAAAAGATATGCTGGCTCCAGCGATCCTTCTATGGACTAGAGCAAGCATCTCGGAGTCGGAATATATACTTTGATGGAGTGATCAAAGTTTTCAGGTATACAAAGTTTGTTAGAAACTTGTATTTGCAATAAAGTGAGTGGGAGCACTACAACATTTCTGATAAGTATATGTGAATGACATATGGTTGATCTGAAATGATGTTGAATTTCTGGAAAGAGTAAAGGGTTGTTTGAAAGGAATTTTTCAAAGGAAGACCTGGATAAAGTTGCTGACATAATTGGGCATCAAGATCTATAGAGATAGATCAAGACGCCTGATGATACTTTCAAAAGGAACACACACCTTTGACATGATTTTGAAGGAGTTCAAAATAGGTCAGTTAAAGAAGGAATTCTTACCTGAGTTATAAGGTGTGAAGTTGAGTAAGACTCAAAACTTGACCACAGCAGAAGGAAGAGGAAGGACGAAGGTCGTCCCCTATGCTTTTGTCATAGGCTCTATACGGTATGCCATGCAAGGTACCGCACCTGATGTGTGCCTTGCCACATGTCTGGCAAGAGGGTACAAAGGTGATCCAGGAGTGGATCACTAGATAGTGGTCAAAATTATCCTTAGAGGAATAAGGAAATGTTTCTCGGTTATGGAGGTGATAAAGAGTTCGACGTAAAGAGTTACGTCGATGCAAGCTTAACACCTATCCGGATAACTCTAAGTGGAGATACCGGATACGTATAATAGAGCAACAGTTTGGAATAGCTCCAAGTGGAACGTGGTAGCAGCATCTACGATATGACATAAAGTTTTGCGAAGTACATAGGGATCTGAATGTTGCAGACCTGTTGACTACGACCTCTCTCACGAGCATAAACATGATCAAACCCAGAACTCATTGAGTGTTAATCACATATTGATGTGAACTAGATTACTGACTCTAGTGAACTCTTTGGATGTTATTCACATGGCGATGTGACCTGTGAGTGTTAATCACATGGCGATGTGAACTAGATTATTGACTCTAGTGCAAGTGGGAGACTGTTGGAAATATGCCCTAGAGGCAATAATAAATTGGTTATTATTATATTTCCTTGTTCACGATAATCGTTTATTATCCATGCTAGAATTGTATTGAAAGGAAACTCAGATACATGTGTGGATACATAGACAAACACCATGTCCCTAGTAAGCCTCTAGACGACTAGCTCGTTGATCAATAGATGGTTACGGTTTCCTAACCATGGACATTGGATGTCGTTGATAACGGGATCACATCATTAGGAGAATGATGTGATGGACAAGACCCAATCCTAAGCCTAGCACAGATCGTGTAGTTCGTATGCTAAAGCTTTTCTATATGTCAAGTATCTTTTCCTTAGACCATGAGATTGTGCAACTCCCGGATACCGTAGGAATGCTTTGGGTGTACCAAACGTCACAACGTAACTGGGTGGCTATAAAGGTGCACTACAGGTATCTCCGAAAGTGTCTGTCGGGTTTGCACGAATCGAGACTGGGATTTGTCACTCCGTGTGACGGAGAGGTATCTCTGGGCCCACTCGGTAGGACATCATCATAATGTGCACAATATGTGATCAAGGAGTTGATCACGGGATGATGTGTTACGGAACGAGTAAAGAGACTTGCCGGCAACGAGATTGAGCAAGGTATCGGTATACCGACGATCGAATCTCGGGCAAGTGCTGTACCGATAGACAAAGGGAATCGTATACGGGATTGATTGAATCCTTGACATCGTGGTTCATCCGATGAGATCATCGTGGAACATGTGGGAGCCAACATGGGTATCCAGATCCCGCTGTTGGTTATTGACCGGAGAGTTGTCTCGGTCATGTCTACATGGTTCCCGAACCCGTAGGGTCTACACACTTAAGGTTCGATGACGCTAGGGTTATAGGGAAAGTATGTACGCGGTTACCGAATGTTGTTCGGAGTCCCGGATGAGATCCTGGACGTCACGAGGAGTTCCGGAATGGTCCGGAGGTAAAGATTCATATATGGGAAGTCCTGTTTTGGTCACCGGAAAAGTTTCGGGCGATATCGGTAATGTACCGGGACCACCGGGAGGGTCCCGGGGGTCCACCAGGTGGGGCCACCAACCCCAGGTGGCTGCGTGGGCTAAGTGTGGGAGGGGACCAGCCCCAAGGGGGCTGGTGCGCCCCCCCACCAAGTCTCTAGGCGCATGGAGAGGGGAGGGGGGCAAACCCTAGGTCCAGATGGGCCTTAAGGCCCACCCTAGGGCGCCCCCTCTCTCTCCCCCCCTTGGCCGCACCCTAGATGGGTTCTGGGGGGCTGCCGCCACCCCTAGGGAGGAAACCCTAGATGGGGGCGCAGCCCCTACCTCCCCCCTATATATATGTGAAGTTTAGGGCTGCCCAGAACAAGTTTTGACCTCGGTCGATTGGCGCAGCCCTACCTCTCTCCCTCCTCGACATGATTTTGAAGGAGTTCAAAATAGATCAGTGAAAGAAGGAGTTCTTACCTGAGTTGTAAGGTGTGAAGTTGAGTAAGACTCAAAACTTGACCACGGCAGAAGGAAGAGGAAGGACGAAGGTCGTCCCCTATGCTTTTGTCATAGGCTCTGTACGGTATGCCATGCTAAGTACCGCACCTGATGTGTGCCTTGCCACATGTCTGGCAAGAGGGTACAAAGGTGATCCAGGAGTGGATTACTAGATAGTGGAGGAGTAAGGAAATGTTTCTCGGTTATGGAGGTGATAAAGAGTTCGACGTAAAGAGTTACGTCGATGCAAGCTTAACACCTATCCGGATAACTCTAAGTGGAGATACCGGATACGTATAATGGAGCAACAGTCTGGAATAGCTCCAAGTGGAACGTGGTAGCAGCATCTACGATATGACATAAAGTTTTGCGAAGTACATAGGGATCTGAATGTTGCAGACCCGTTGACTACAACCTTTCTCACAAGCATAACATGATCAAACACAGAACTCATTGAGTGTTAATCACATATTGATGTGAACTAGATTACTGACTCTAGTGAACTCTTTGGATGTTGGTCACATGGCGATGTGACCTGTGAGTGTTAATCACATGGCGATGTGAACTAGATTATTGACTCTAGTGCAAGTGGGAGACTGTTGGAAATATGCCCTAGAGACAATAATAAATTGGTTATTATTATATTTCCTTGTTCACGATAATCGTTTATTATCCATGCTAGAATTGTATTGATAGGAAACTCAGATACATGTGTGGATACATAGACAAACACCATGTCCCTAGTAAGCCTCTAGATGACTAGCTCGTTGATCAATAGATGGTTACGGTTTCCTGACCATGGACATTGGATGTCGTTGATAACGGGATCACATCATTAGGAGAATGATGTGATGGACAAGACCCAATCCTAAGCCTAGCACAGATCGTGTAGTTCGTATGCTAAAGCTTTTCTATATGTCAAGTATCTTTTCCATAGACCATGAGATTGTGCAACTCCCGGATACCGTAGGAATGCTTTGGGTGTACCAAACGTCACAACGTAACTGGGTGGCTATAAAGGTGCACTACAGGTATCTCCGAAAGTGTCTGTTGGGTTGGCACGAATCGAGACTGGGATTTGTCACTCCGTATGACGGAGAGGTATCTCTGGGCCCACTCGGTAGGACATCATCATAATGTGCACAATATGTGATCAAGGAGTTGATCACGGGATGATGTGTTACGGAACGAGTAAAGAGACTTGCCGGTAACGAGATTGAGCAAGGTATCGGTATACCGACGATCGAATCTCGGGCAAGTGCTATACCGATAGACAAAGGGAAACGTATACAGGATTGATTGAATCCTTGACATCGTGGTTCATCCGATGAGATCATCGTGGAACATGTGGGAGCCAACATGGGTATCCAGATCTCGCTGTTGGTTATTGGTCGGAGAGTTGTCTCGGTCATGTCTACATGGTTCCCGAGCCCGTAGGGTCTACACACTTAAGGTTCGATGACGCTAGGGTTATAGGGAAAGTATGTACGCGGTTACCGAATGTTGTTCGGAGTCCCGGATGAGATCCCGGACGTCACGAGGAGTTCCGGAATAGTCCGGAGGTAAAGATTCATATATGGGAAGTCCTGTTTTGGTCACCGGAAAAGTTTCGGGCGATATCGGTAATGTACCGGGACCACCGGGAGGGTCCCGGGGGTCCACCAGGTGGGGCCACCAGCCCCTGAAGGCTGCGTGGGCTAAGTGTGGGAGGGGAGCAGCCCCAAGGGGGCTGGTGCGCCCCCCCACCAAGTCCCTAGGCGCATGGAGAGTGGAGGGGGGCAAACCCTAGGTCCAGATGGGCCTTAAGGCCCACCCTAGGGCGCCCCCTCTCTCTCCCCCCCTTGGCCGCACCCTAGATGGGTTTTTGGGGGCTGCCGCACCCCTAGGGGTGGGAAACCCTAAAGGGGGCGCAGCCCCCCCTTCCCCCTATATATATGTGAGGTTTTGGGGCTGCTAGACACATGAGAACGTCTCCTTCTTGGCGCAGCCCTACCCCTCTCCCTCCTCGTCTCTTGCAGCGCTTGGCGAAGCCCTGCTGGAGTCCCGCGCTCCTCCACCACCACCACGCCGTCGTGCTGCTGTTGGATGGAGTCTTCCCCAACCTCTCCCTCTCTCCTTGCTGGATCAAGGCGTGGGAGACGTCACCGGGCTGCACGTGTGTTGAACGCGGAGGCGCCGTTGTTCGGCGCTTAGATCGGAATCAACCGCGATCTGAATCGCAGCGAGTACGACTCCTTCATCCGCGTTCTTGCAACGCTTCCGCATCGCGATCTACAAGGGTATGTGGATCCGACTCTTCCCTCGTAGATGCATCTCCTAGATTGATCTTGGTGAGCGTAGGAAAATTTTTGTTTCCCATGCAACGTTCCCCAACAAACAACCCATCATTTGCCATAGCGTCTAAGCGCCCAAGACCGGGATCGATATGCCCCTCAACTTTCCAAGCTCAGGGCTTTCGTGGCAAATGGTTTAACTGGAGTGGATTTCGTCCGTTGTTGGCTCTCTTGGAGCATTCTTCCACTAAGCCGGCGCTCAAGCCTGATGTGCAAATATTCCGGCAAGCCGGAAGACCCTCAACGCCACACAAAAATAGTGCTTCCTGATAATGAAGTGACTGAGTCTGCTAAGAAAATGCTGAACATCCCTCTGGAGGATTGCAGCCGGACCGGTTTAGCTCCGTTCTGTTCAACCAATAAACCGCCATCGGTAAGACTATGATGTTCTTTTATTTTCATCTTAATCCGTTCATATCAGTTGTCTTCAACTTATTATCATTCCTTTGCACAGGCCAACGATCCCTTCTGAAAGAGAAAAACTCAGGATAAACCAGCCAAGCAATCCCGCAGGAAAACCTTTGTTGTCAAGAAGAAAAAAGCCGTTGCCGCTTCCGGTTCACACCCTGAAGAGGATGATCCGGATTTTGAGGTACTAATTGACCCTTATGTCTTTTGATCTCCCTTTGTCTGAATTTATGTTAATAATGCCTTTCCTCAGGATCTGGCGGAAGGAAGTAAAGCGGAGGGAGTTGAGGTAATTTCTCTCTCTTCTGATTCAGAACCGTTGCCACCCAAGGTCCGTCGGGTATCCCGGAAATATCCATTTTCTCATCCTTATGCTCAATTGGATCCCAACTTTCTTTTGAAGAAACAGCAGCATGAAGCTCGCCGGACCACGCGCCATAGCGGCCATGTGGTTGAATCGTCCGGAATACCCCTTACGCCGGCTCGCAGACGCCGCTCCGAGGTTTTGCTCACTCCAACCCTCCTTTATCCAAAAGCAGGCCTTATACGTAAACCACTTGAACCGTCTGATCCCAACTATCAGGAGGCTCCTCTGTCTTCTTCCGGCGAGTCGACCGCTACGCAAGTCCCAGTGCTCAAAACCGTCCCTGGGTAAGTCCTTCTTTCAAACGTCCGGTTTATCTTCCTATTTTCAACTTTGTGATTCTCATTGTTCTTTTGACTTTTATCAGAATGCCCAAGCCTAGCAAAAAGGCAAAAGAAAATAAGCCGGCTGCGGAGACCACTACTGTTGAACCGGTCGAGGACCCTGAAGCGGCCATCCCTCCAGAGGACAACCTTGAAGTTCAGCTCGATGACCCCACTCCTATGGACCATGAAGATGTTGCTGCTCCGGGAGGTGATGACATGGAGAACACGGCTGAACCGGCAAGCCCTGTTCGGGTTAGTCCTCCCCGGGCTAGCCCGGCTCCTGTTAGTCCGGTGCACACTGCTGATCCTCTCCAGCCAACTGCTGCCTCGACAGCAGATGTTGAGATAACCGGGTTAGGCTTCACTGCTCCCACAGAGTTTGTCACCTTGGCTAAGCATACTGCCAAGGAAGAGAAATTTCAACAAGATAAAGGCAAGTGGAGCACAGACCTATCAAGCTATGCTCAGCTGAGTGCCCAGGAACTTCATTCCGGGTATCTGAACCGGCTCTTCACCAGCCGCGACTATGAAGCCGGCTTAGTTAACTTGATGAAGGACAAATATGAGGTGACTCTCTTTCCTTTCGTTTTCTGTTTCTGCTTTGTACTTTGCAATCATACCTTTAGACCATAGTAGCCCCCAAGTGCCAGTTTAGCTTCACTGTAGGTGAACCGGGACTTCAATTATGTTTGAGAATGAACTTATATTAGCCCCCAAGTGCCAAGGGCATAACCTGTTTATATGCTTGGGACTTGTCTGAAAAAATTTGCTTTCCTTACTTCAATTGTACATTAGCCCCCAAGTGTCAAGTGCATAACCTGTTATGGGCTTGAGACTTTGAATAGTCTGTCCTTCTCACACGTTTGCTTTTCTTGCAGGCTGACTTGAACCGGGGAGCTTCGGAGGCAACTGAGCTCCGGAATAGCTTGGCCTTCCATGAGGCTGCTTCAACCAAAGCTAAGGAAGAACTTGTCCTTGCTTTGACTAACATGGAAAAATTGAAGAAAGATTTTGAAGCGGAGCGGTCCACATGGGAGGTGCAAAGGGACGCTCTGGAAAAAAGAGCAAAGGATGCCGAAGCCGCTCTCAATCCGGTTACGCAGGAACTAACCGGGTTGAAACAACAAATAGAGAACATGACTTCTGCTATCTTCGGTGAGTATCTGTCTTCGTATATTTGTATCCTTGCAATCTTTGTTCTGCTCCGGTTTAACTCTCCAATTGCATACAGGGAGGCACATAACTCATCTTGGAGACGATGTCCGGAAGAACTCAAGGCAGCTTATACCCTGGTGGAGCAGCTCTACTCCGGCGCTCAAAGGGCTAGCAGTGCCATGTCACACAATAAACCGGTGCCGACCACCATCCAAGCCACCCTGGAAAAGTTGTCTGTTCTACATGTACGTCTTGTTGAGGTGAAGAAGTCTGCTGCGCGAGCTGGCTCTCTCATGGCGCTGACCCGGGCCAAATCATGGGTCCCTGATTTTGATCCGACTGAAGCCATGAACGGCTATCCCAGCATGAAAGAGAACGGGTCAGCCTTCTCTGCTGAAGATATCCGCTCTATGACCAAGGATATGCGCCCTCTCGCAAGTAAGCTTGCCGATGAAGCAGATTTGACAAGGTATCATCCGGCTTACGATCTAGAAAATTCGCGGGTGGAGCGGCCGGTTTATGACACTGGAAATCTGATCCCACTAGTTCGTAACCACACTTTCGCTCCAGATATTGACCCTTCAGATCTTATCAATGATGAAGTGTATTTCCGTGCCCTCTCCAAGATTGACTGGAGCGCTCATGGTTTCCAGCCATTGCCTGAAGTCGATGAAGACCCGGAACAAGTTGACCCTCAGCCTTCGTAGCGTGAAGAGGAGTCGTAAACCGTCCGGTTTAACTTGTAGTTGCTGAGTACTTTGCCAGAAACTTTTGATCCATTCGGGCCTGCAAGTGCCTTGTAATAGGATAATTGAAATACTGCCTTTGCCCCACTGTTTATGATACTATTCGAATTGGCATCTCTCAATTTAATCTTCTGTTTGTAATGCATGATCAGCTTATATTACCTGTGCCTACATGAACGAAGCTAAAAGATGTCCTGGTGGTTTACCACCGGACGGATTATACTGCTCTGATATATATATCAAAGGAATAGCTTTTGGACACAAACATATACCATACCTCTGATTAAGTGTGCTTGTCGACCTTAATCCGGTAGGAATAATTGAAAGCACAGGCGCTGATGAGGCCCTTGGCTCTCTTGTTTGGCTTAATCTGACAGCCGATCCGGGTTACAATGAACGCCGGTTTAAGTCTCGCTGGTGTTGATGACCCAGACTTTAACTTTGTAGATATATGGTCAACCTTGTAGTTGTCCAGTCTCGCATCAATGGACTTGGTTAAAAACCAATGATCATGACGACCAAGATTTGTGAAATCATAAAAAATAAAAATAAGGTTTTTGGGGCAAATAAGACCATGTAGTCGAGGCTTTTTATGAGCTGCCACGCTCCAAATTCGAGGCTTTTTATGAGCTTCCAGGCTACTGTCATTAACCATTTTAGCAAAGCCTGCCAAGATGCTCCGCAATCCTTAACCAAATCATCGATGACAAGCTACCCAATGTTTCAAAATCTCGTGAAGATTTTATCTTTAGGTAATCAACTCGATGATCGTCAATTTAACGTGGCCAAGTTCAGGGTCCCGAAGGAGTAACTTGTGGAAGGTTCGACGGGTCATACCAGGTTTACCTGGACGGCATGATTTACTTGAGGCAGGCAGGTTAATCCGGGGTTTTAGGTGCATGCACCGGGCTTCCAAGCCATGTTCACTACAAGGGTATTCAACTCTCTGCGAGCCCCCCGGTAGTGTGTGAGCCGTTTTGCTCATCGGGGCATATGTTTGAGCTGGGTTGGGTACCAACACTCTCTTTTACCCCTCATTATCATGTGGAAATTGCCGAAGCAACTAGAGCAGTGCTCTTATGATGGGCTTCATATCGCCGCCGGCTCAAGAGTCCATGGAAAACTTCCTTGCCCGCGGAAGCCCCCATGTGATTCTTGTTTGATAAGATGGTTGATTCCTTGATGTATCAAGGGCGCCGGTTTAGGAGGCCATGGTAAGCTTCTGTAGAAACTCCCATGTGATACTCCTTTGAAGAACACGGCTGATTCCTTGATTCTGTCAAGGGCGCCGGTTTATTTTATTAATTATAGTATATACATTGTACATAAAGCGGAGCCAATGGCTCAAGTGTAGTAAGGTCGAAGAAGAGCGATGTTCCACGGCCGCTTCGTCTCCTCCTCCGCCGTACGTGAGTCCTTATGTTCTTGAACGTCGACAAGGTAGTATGATCTGTTGTGTAGGTTTTTGCTGACCACAAAGGGTCCTTCCCAAGGTGGGGATAGCTTGCGCATATCTGTCTGGTCTTGGATGAGCCGGAGCACCAGATCTCCCTCCTAGAACGTTCTGGTCTTAACCTGGCGGTTGTGGTACCGGCACAAGTCTTGTTGATAAATCGCTGATCGCGCTGCTGCTGTGTCCCGTTCCTCGCCTAGCCGGTCCAAGTTGTCTCGCCTTACTTGCTCATTATCCGCTTCAACGTAAGCTGCCACCCGTGGTGAATCATGTCAAATATCGCTGGGCAGGACCGCTTCAGCACCATATACCATAAAGAAAGGTGTGTACCCTGTTGATCTGTTAGGTGTAGTGTTGATGCTCCATAAGACAGAGGGCAACTCCTCTACCCAGCAACCCGGGGTTCTTTGCAAAGGAACCATGAGCCGGGGCTTGATGCCTCTCAAGATCTCTTGGTTGGCTCTCTCAGCTTGGCCATTGGACTGAGGGTGAGCTACTGATGACACATCAAGGCGAATATGTTCTCTCTAACATAACTCTTTCATCTCTCCTTTAGATAGGTTGGTGCCATTATCAGTTATAATGCTGTGTGGAAAGCCAAACCAGAAAATTACCTTTTTGATGAACTTAACCGCTGTTGCCGCATCACACTTACTGACAGACTCTGCTTCAAACCACTTTGTAAATTTGTCCACTGCTACTAACAGGTGGGTTTTCTGATCTTGGGATCTTTTAAAGGGTCCAACCATATCAAGCCCCCAAGTCGCAAACGGCCAAGTGATTGGAATCATCCGCAACTCCTGCGCCGGTACATGAGCACGCCGCGAAAATTTCTGGCAAGCGTCACATTTTCTGACCAAGTCCTCTGCGTCGGCGTGAGCCGTCAGCCAGTAGAACCCATGACGAAAAGCTTTAGCTACCAAGGACTTTGAACCGGCGTGATGACCACAATCCCCTTCATGAATCTTTCAAAGAATATCACAGCCTTCCTCTGACGATACACACAGCTGAAACGCTCCAGAAACGCTGCGGCGATGAAGTTCTCCATTGACGATAGTCATAGACTTAGACCGCCGGATTATCTGCCGGGCCTCCACTTCGTCCTCTGGCAATTCACCTCGGCTCATATATGCCAGATAAGGGAGTGTCCAATCCGGAATGACGTGAAGCGATGCGACTAACTGTGCTTCCGGATCAGGAACAGCCAGGTCCTCTTCTGAAGGTATCTGTACCGACGGGCTATGCAATTCATCCAAGAAGGTATTAGGTGGAACCGGTTTACGCTGAGAGCCCAGCCGGCTTAATGCATCGGCCGCTTCATTTTTCCGCCGGTCTATGTGGTCCACCTAATATCCCTTGAAGTAGCCTGCGACTGCATCCACTTCTCGCCGGTAAGCCGCCATGAGCGGATCCTTAGAGTCCCACTTACCAGATACTTGTTGTGCCACCAGATCTGAGTCACAAAAGCACTTGACCCGGCTCAAGTTCATCTCCTTGGCCATCCGTAAACCGTGGAGGAGAGCTTCGTACTCAGCAGCATTGTTAGTACAAGGGAACATTAAACGGAGGACATAACAGAACTTATCACCTCGTGGGGAAGTTAACACGACTCCAGCCCCCGAGCCCTCCAATTGACTTGAACCATCAAAGTGAATAGTCCAGTATGTATGATCCGGCTTATCCTCAGGTGCTTGCAACTCTGTCCAATCATTGATGAAATCCACCAACGCTTGGGATTTTATAGCAGTATGGGGCACATACTTTAATCCGTGCAGGCTAAGCTCAATGGCCCACTTCGCCACTCTGCCAATGGCTTCCCTGTTCTGGATTATATCCCCCAACGGAGCTGAGCTGACGACAGTGATTGGGTGGCCCTGGAAGTAGTGCTTTGATAACCCTCAACCGTAAGGGATCGAGATAGTCTTCGCGGGTAAGAATAACCCAATTTATTGATTCGACACACGGGGAGCCAAAGAGTATTTATAAGCTTTGACAGTTGAGTTGTCAATTCAACCGCACCTGAAATATTCTTACTTGCAACAAAAGATAAGTGGTAACAGTGATATGATAGTGATGATGGTGATAGTAAAAGTAAACAGCAAAAGTAAATAGCAAGAGTAAATGGTAAAAGTAGTAACTAGTAACCAGCAGGATTTAAAACACTGTAGGCTAGGGAGATGGATGGTTGGGCGCTGCATGGATGAGATATATCATGATTCTAACTTGGGGCAAGGCACACGGAAAAGTAATGATCATCTAGGCAAATATCAAACATTAGGCATGTATCCCGTAGGTAGTTGTACATGCTTGCAGTAAGAACTTGCACAACATCTTTTGTCCTACCATCCCGCTACGAACGGGGCCAAAAGGAACTTATGGAGATTAAGGTGCTCCTGTCAAAGAGCACCGGAACAAAGCAATGAACTCAATGGATACATGTAATCCTCAAACTACGGACCATCCCCTTTGGTGTCCCAAGCTGTCACTTTTGGGATCGCCGGTTCCGAACCGTAATAGGTGCAAACAACTCATAGATAGGATCAAGAACACAAATATATTCATGCAAACACATATGGTTCAGATCTGAAATCATGGCACTCGGGCCCTAAGTGACAAGCATTAAGAATAACGAGTTGAAGCAAAGATGATAAACACCATAGTAGAAGATAGGCAACATGCCCCCAATGATCTGACAAACTATTACATGATCTAACTCATCCAATCCCTACCATCCCCTTCGCCTACAGCAGGGGATTACTCACACATGGAAGGAGAAGTCATGGAGGGATGATGGAGTGGTGATGGTGATGACGATGGCGACGATCTCCCCTCTCCGGAGGCCAATTCAGCCTCCAGATTAGCCCTCCCGAAGAAGAACAGAGGGTGGCGGCGGCTCCGTGACAAAAACTGCGAAAAGAACTTCTGATCTGGGGTTTCTCCGTCACGAGCTAAAATACGGGTCGAAGTAGGGCACCAGGGGAGGTGGGTCCCACCCAGGTGACCCCCCGGCGCGGCCAGGGGGTGGGCCGCGCCACCAGGGCGCCTGGGCCCCCCTGGCCCCCCTCTGGCCCCTCTTCTGGCTCCGGGTTCCTTCGGGTGCGTGGATTTTCTGTGATTTTTTGTGGAATTTTCTGAGATACCTAAAAATCCGTTTTCCTGCACACAATAAAACCATACAGGCAGCTCTGTTGAAAACAACGTCAGTCCGGGTTAGTTTAGTTCAAATCGTGCAAGAATGAGGTCAAAACAATATCAAAAGTGTTTGGAAAAGTAGATACGTTTGAGACGTATCAACTCCCCCAAGCTTAGCATATTGCTTGTCCTCAAGCAATTCAGTTCAACGAACTGGACGCGATAAAGAAAACTTTGACAAACTCTTTTGCTTCATTAGATGTATATAAGCATGTACTACGAAAAGAGTCTAGCAAGTATTGAAACAGTATTATGAGGACAATGCACGGAGCAATCCTTCTTTCAAGTGACCAATCACAAATACCCAAAAGTAAATAATATACTACTGAAAATCAAGACAAGATTACATTGCACCTAGCTTGAGCATACTAGGGTGGTATCTCGCTAGCCTCCATGAGTGAAGCAAAACATAAATGCAGAAACTCCTCCAGAGTTTTAAAGGAGACTAGAACTAAGAATTTCAGAATAAATCATATCACAAGCATGCAGAAGACAATGTAATACTTTGGGACAATGCACATTACACTCAGAATGACAATTATGCTCTCCTAGTTGGTGCTTTGAAGAAAGAAGGTGGAGACTCTCGAACCGTGGCTTTTGTTGGCAAGGTTTGAAAACTCGTGGTCGGAAACAAAAACTAAACATGTACCAGAGCTCTTGGTTTTAAAAATAGAGGTAAAAATGTTTTTGAGAGGTGCATATTTCGTCAACGAATGCTAGCAGATAACTCAATCACTTCTTGAGCTGGACAAGTTTCGAGGAACGGCTCCCGCATGAGGACGATCACATCCTCTTAATCTCCTTTGTTTATCACTGCCAAAGTTTTCTGATTTCTCATGAACAAAGCGTGAAGGAAGGTTTGTTTGTTGTATTATCTTTATGAGCCGGGCGCACTCTATGCCAGTTCCTTCTCGTATTATGGGTTTGCACATTAGACATGCAATCCCGGGGTGAAACTTGTCCAACTTAAAAAGATCATGAATTAACTACTACTTCCTCATGAGCTAAAACAGAGGCACAAAAAGAGAAATGCTTTTGATTAATTTCGAGATGGTACACGAAAGTCTTCGTTAGGAATGGCAGGTAAATACCATGTATAGGAAGGTATGGTGGACTCATATGGCATAACAGGTTTTAAGGATTTTGGGTGCACAATCAGTCAGTCCGCTTAGTACAGGTGGAGGTTAGCAAAAGACTAGGAAGCGACCAACTAGAGAGCAATAACGGTCATAATCATGCAGAGCGACAAAGCAACATTGAATCGGGCATGAAAGTGATATAACTATTCTGAAACTCAAAGATCATCAAGGCAGAGCAGACTTTTTAGTCTTAAACATGTGTAAACATGTGCCAAGTCAATCCAAAAATTCTCTAAAGGGAAATACCACCTTAGTATACGAACTATGAACAATGCAATGCATGTAAATCATTTCAATAACACATTATATACTCTAGCTATTCGAGACTAGCCGCAAGGAAAGCATGAACTACTGGAAGAGCATTGTAAACATAGCAGTATGTCGCTACAAGCTGGTCTCTAGATCATAAGTACAGGCATATGTACAAAAGTAGAAACAAGAAGAGTTCATACCGGTTTTCCTTGTTGCTTCCCTTCAGTCGATCTTCGTCATTACTGCCTCGTCACTTGCACGATCGAACGTAGGAAATATAATTAAATGCCATCACGGACTCGAGCTGAACTCTCAAAACAAAGCAAACTAAAAAGAGAAAGAAAATCTTTTTGGATTATTTCAAAGGTTGAACGAAAGCAAAAGAAAGAGAATTTTTTTTGTTGTTTTTGCAAAGAGAGAAATAAAGAAGAACGGGCAAAAACTTCGGAAAGATCAAAGCGAATAAAACTGATAATACAATGGAAAAGCGAGAGGGGCACGTACTCCCCCAAGCTTAGGCTTTTGGCCTAAGTTGGTAGCAGCTACTGCCCCCAGGAGCCTCCTGCTCCGGGGGACCAGTGGTGAGTCCAAGGGTCGTAGAAGGATGCCGGCGCGTATACCGAACTCCTCGGAGTCTCCCACGAGGAAGGGTCTGTACGCCAAGCAGAGGAAGACCCTTCACCAAACTCGGTGGCGGTTTCTTCCTGAAAAGGTGGTAACTCACCGTGCTCCTCCTCGTCGGGCACAACCCCCTCCATGGGGTTATGAAACTGATGCTGGACCATGAACTCATCGAACTGGACAACATCAAAGGACCATCCGTTCCTGCGAGAAAAATCAAACAAAAGAGGTGCAGGTAGACGGATCTCGCGTTCCGCGGTAGTTCCGAAACGCAAGATATAAACAAGATTATCCAGCTCAGAAGCCATGGTAACAAACTTATGCCTTTTCATAGCAGCAAGATCAAAGCTTAAATAAGTAAAAGGATTATCATCAGGGTGTGGGGTGCCTGCAAGATGTTCTAAGATAAGTGTGCCATAAACGCCACCATATAAGTCTCCCTTGTTACCGTTCATAGCAAGGCGTCGAGCAATTAAGGCACCCAGATTATAATCAGACCTCCCTGAGAGGGCTGCTGCCAGGATAGCAATATCCGGAGCAGAAATGTTGCTTGTGTTGTCACGAGCTAACACCCCTCTAACAACATAATATGCAAAATACCTGAGGTGAGGAAATAAGATGCTGGAGATCTTCGACCGATGAATATCCCTCATACCCATGCTTCAGAGAGAGTTGATGACGGTTTTCAGCTCGGAGGGCTGAGTGGCCATCCTAGCCGTCCTCCCAACATTTGGCACACCTATTATTTCACAAAACTTTCCCAAAGGCATGGTGATAAGATCATTGTAAATTTTAAACTCAATAGCACCTGAATCAGGATTATATCTAAAACTGTTAATGAAACTAGAGGTGGGTTTTTGATACTGAGTAACATGGCACGTGACGAGCCGTGTCAGACCTGCATTAGCACAAAGATTATAAAACTCATCCTTGATTCCCGCAGCTTCAAGGAATTCATCACATGGAAACGTCATAGCACGTGCTGGACTTGTGTCTTCCAACAACTCCAGGGGCACATGATCTTCATTATAGCTTACCCTAGCAGTCGAGGGTGAAGCTGCGGCTCTAGTAACTCGATCGGAGTGTGCGGGCCTCCTCTTCTCAAGCCACCCTTTTGCCCTTCCTAACAAACTCATTTCTGAAATTTTTGGCAATTTACAAAAACGAGGATTAAAACAAGGTGAGTTAAGGCAAACTACTCAACTCACTTGCCCAAGGCATAAACTTGCATCAAAACTTGGAAAATAACTTTCTACACATGCATGCAAGCTCATCTATACAGCACCAAGAACTACTAAATACTCACAAATGAAGCCACCAATCAGAAATCTAATTGGAGGGGTGGAGGAGTCACATACCAGGGAGTATTTGTTCAAAATCTCAGCTCAAATGGTGGGCTGTAGAGAGAGATCGAAGAATCGCCTCCAAGAACAACAAGAACACAAGAACAAGTGCAGAACTCGCGTTTTTGGAGAAAAAGAGAGAGGGAGGAAGAAGACATACCTGGAGGGGGGCCTTGTGGGCCCCAGGCGCCCTGTGGGCGCGGCCAGGGGGCAGGCCGCGCCAGCTGGCCGCCTGGGCCACTGGTGGGTCCCCCTGGCTGGCCCCAGGTCCCTCTGGGTCACTCCCGACGTGGAAATTTTTATTTAAATTTTTCTGGAATTTTTCTGAAAACTTCACTGTTGAATTTTTTTCGAAGTTCAAAAAGCTGCGAAACTCTCTGAAAACTTGAAGCAGTGAGTAGTATTGTGAAGCTTCAAAACATAAATACTTGGTACAACAAAGAGAACAAAAACTAAAAACAAATGAAAACATAACAAGCTCAACTTTTTATCTATATAAAACATGTTTACTAGTAAGGTTGATCAAGTCTTACCAACAAACAGGCGATATATAGAGCAAAAAGTCTCACCTCTTACGAAGTAATCACTGAACCTTTACTTTGATGGACATTGTCCCCACCATGATAGTTTTGTATTTGTGAGGCACATGTAGTGGACAGTCCCATTCTCCAATCTTCACGGTCTCGATATTTTCTATAGAGTTGAGGCCATGCCTCCTGTCGGTCTTCTTTGGAAAATATACCGTGTGTTCTTTATCATTCACATTGAAGGTGACCTTCCCTTTATTGCAATCAATAATAGCACCTGCGGTGTTAAGAAAAGGTCTACCAAGAATAATGGACATGCTCCCATCCTCGGGAATGTCAAGCACAACAAAATCAGTAAGAATCAAACAATTAGCAACTTCTACTGGAACATCCTCACAAATACCTATCGGAACGGCGGTTGACTTGTCAGCCATCTGAAGAGAGATATCTGTAGGAATTAGTTTCTCTAAACAAAGCCTCTCGTAAAGAGAGAGAGGCATAACACTCACTCCTGCTCCAAGATCACATAAAGCAGTTTTGACATAATTATTCTTTATGGAGCAAGGAATGGTGGGTATACCTGGATCACCGAGCTTCTCAGGAATCTTGCCACTGAAAGAGTAGTTAGCAAGCATAGTAGATATTGCTTCATTAGGAACTTTTCTTTTATTAGTGACGATATCTTTCATATATTTTGAATAAGGAGGTAACTTAATAGCATCAGTCAAAGGGATTTGAAGAAAAAGAGGTTTAATCCACTCACAAAACTTATTGTAATGCTCTTCTTCTTTAGATTTGATGGACTTACCTGGAAAGGGCATGGGTTTATGTACCCATGGTTCTCTTTCCTTCCCATGTTTTCTTGCGATGAAGTCTTCTTTAGTGTACCTCTTACGTTTGTCAGGTGCTTCTTCTTCTCGCACTTCAGGCGGATCATTCTTCTCATTATCTTTACCTTCAGGTTCAGCACCGTCTTCAGTCTCAGCATCGGAGATAGATACACTGTTGGGATCAACAGCTGGCTCTTCATCTGCAATAGGATCATTAGAATTGTCGGCCTCCTTATGTTTCTTCTTCTTCTTTGGAGAGCCAACAATTTCTTCTTCCTGCATTTGAGAATCTTGCTCGATTCTCCTCGGATGCCCCTCTGGATAGAGAGGATCTTGAGTGCTAGTTCCTCCTCGGGTCTTAATCCCGAAAGCCTGCAAATCATCTTGTTTGGCATTGTTAGCAAGCAAATCTTTTTGCACATTAGAAATTTGGTCAAGCTGAGTTTGAACCATATGAAAATGTTTCACAAGACATTGAACATCATTAACCGTTCTACCTAGAACATCAAGCAATCTTTTGATAGCAAGGGAATTATCATGCAACTGACTTTGTATCCTCTCATTAAAATGATTTTGTTTCATAATAAAATTATCAAACTCATCTAAACATTGATCAGGAGGCTTACCATGAGGGATGTCACTTGCGTTGAAATCTAAAAGAGAGTGTACCTCTACCATAGGAGGGTGAGTGGTAGGCTCACACAACTTCTCAATAGGGGGTAGATTCTTCACGTCTTCAGCTTTAATACCTTTCTCTTTAATAGACTTCTTTGCTTCTCGCATATCTTCGGGGCTTAGAACAAACATGCCCCTCTTCTTTGGTGGTGGAGGTGGTTCAGGGACGGACCAATCTTCATGGTTTTTGGCAATCCTGCCCATCAAATCTTCTGCATCTTCCGGCGTCCTTTTCCTGAAAACACAACCAGCACAACTGTCCAAAAAGGACCTGGATTCATCAGTTAGACCAGCATAGAATATATCGATTAATTCGTTCTTAGGGACTTCATGTCCTGGTCTAGCCCGAATCAGACCGCAGTACCTCCCCCAAGCTTTAGGGAGGGACTCATCCTGCAACTGTTTAAAGTTATAAATTCTTTGTAAAGCAGCATGTTGCATGTGAGCAGGAAAGTACTTATCAACAAAAGAGTGATCTAAGTCTTGAGGACTCTTAATGGAACCGAATGGGAGTGAATCTTACCATGCTTTAGCACCTTCCTTCAAGGAGAAAGGAAGAAGCTTGGTCACATAAAAGTATCGTATCTTCTCATCTGTGGTAAACAGGCCACCCAACTCACCGAGTTTAGTCAGGTGTGCAATAGCATCATCATTTTCTCTGCCATAAAAGGGGTCAGCTTCAACTATAGGTATAAGTGAAAGATCAACAGAGAAATCATAATCAGGATCATCAATGCATATAGGAGATGTAGCAAATTCAGGATCAGGAACGGCTTTGTTCTTCAAAGAGTGTTTTTCAAACAGTTTCTTAATAACTTCAGGGTCAGAGCTAGAAAACTCTGTCAGTTCCCTGCATAAATCTTCATCAAGCATATAGTAATCATCATCAAGGAGTCTCTCCTTGAGTTTACTCAAATCAGGATAATCATAAGTTTCACCAATAGGGTAGCGAGTAACAGGAATTTCAATTCCAGACTTTTTTACAGCAGCAGCGATCTGGTTCTCAAGAGCATAACCAAGGGAACTAATATCATCAACAGTAGTAGAAGCATCATCAAGAGTATCAGACATAGTAACAGATTCAGTAGGAGCATCATGTGGTGGCGGTGAGGCAAACTTACTCATAACAGAAGGTGAATCAAGTGTAGCACTAGTTCTCAGAACAGTACCTCTTCTTGTAGTATATAGTAAGATCGGAACCTTGGGGTCTCCTTTCTTACCCATAGCGAATGAAGTGCAGCAGGTAGGATACTTCAAGTAGACTTGTAAATATTGCTATGTTTCCCCGGAAACGGCGCCAGAAAACGGTACTTGATAACCCTCAACCGTAAGGGATCGAGATAGTCTTCGCGGGTAAGAATAACCCAATTTATTGATTCGACACACGGGGAGCCAAAGAGTATTTATAAGCTTTGACAGTTGAGTTGTCAATTCAACCGCACCTGAAATATTCTTACTTGCAACAAAAGATAAGTGGTAACAGTGATATGATAGTGATGATGGTGATAGTAAAAGTAAAAAGCAAAAGTAAATAGCAAGAGTAAATGGCAAAAGTAGTAACTAGTAACCAGCAGGATTTAAAACACTGTAGGCTAGGGAGATGGATGGTTGGGCGCTGCATGGATGAGATATATCATGATTCTAACTTGGGGCAAGGCACACGGAAAAGTAATGATCATCTAGGCAAATATCAAACATTAGGCATGTATCCCGTAGGTAGTTGTACGTGCTTGCAATAAGAACTTGCACAACATCTTTTGTCCTACCATCCCGCTACGAACGGGGCCAAAAGGAACTTATGGAGATTAAGGTGCCCCTGTCAAAGAGCACCGGAACAAAGCAATGAACTCAATGGATACATGTAATCCTCAAACTACGGACCATCCCCTTTGGTGTCCCAAGCTGTCACTTTTGGGATCGCCGGTTCCGAACTGTAATAGGTGCAAACAACTCATAGATAGGATCAAGAACACAAATATATTTATGCAAACACATATGGTTCAGATCTGAAATCATGGCACTCGGGCCCTAAGTGACAATCATTAAGAATAACGAGTTGAAGCAAAGATGATAAACACCATAGTAGATGATAGGCAACATGCCCCCAACGATCTGACAAACTATTACATGATCTAACTCATCCAATCCCTACCACCCCCTTCGCCTACAGCAGGGGATTACTCACACATGGAAGGGGAAGTCATGGAGGGATGATGGAGTGGTGATGGTGATGACGATGGCGACGATCTCCCCTCTCCGGAGGCCAATTCAGCCTCCAGATTAGCCCTCCCGAAGAAGAACAGAGGGTGGCGGCGGCTCCGTGACGAAAACTGCGAAAAGAACTTCTGATCTGGGGTTTCTCCATCACGAGCTAAAATACGGGTCGAAGTAGGGCACCAGGGGAGGTGGGGCCCACCCAGGCGACCCCCCGGCGCGGCCAGGGGGTGGGCCGCGCCACCAGGGTGCCTGGGCCCCCCCTGGCCCCCCTCTGGCCCCTCTTCTGGCTCCGGGTTCCTTCGGGTTCGTGGATTTTCTGTGATTTTTTGTGAAATTTTCTGAGATACCTAAAAATCCGTTTTCCTGCACACAATAAAACCATATAGGCAGCTCTGCTAAAAACAGCGTCAGTCCGGGTTAGTTTAGTTCAAATCGTGCAAGAATGAGGTCAAAACAATATCAAAAGTGTTTGGAAAAGTAGATACGTTTGAGACGTATCATGCTTCAAGTTCCGGTTTGCCATGAACACGCCATATACCAACTTCTGCCAGTGTGGATATCTTTGCTTTGACTCAATGAGGACCTCACTGATTTAGTAAACCGGACGTTGAACCGGATATTCCATGTCTGCTTCCTTGCGCTTCACCACAATGGCTACGCTAACTGCACGGGCATTGGCGGCCACGTATAACAACAACGGCTCCTTGTCAACGGGGGCAGCAAGAACTGGTGGTTCTGCTAATTGCCACTTCAAATCCTCGAACGCAGCGTTTGCAGCATCGCTCCATACAAACCGATCCGTCTTTTTCATCATCTGATAAAGCGGGGTCGCCTTCTCTCCCAAACGGCTGATGAACCGGCTCAACACTGCAATACGGCCTGCCACACGCTGGACATCATTGATACATGCCGGTTTAGCCAAGGATGTGATCACCTTGATCTTCTCCGGATTAGCTTCAATCCCTCTATTTGACACTAAGAATCCAAGGAGCTTGCCTGCTGGAACACCGAAAACACACTTCTCCGGGTTAAGCATCATCTTGCAAACCCGGAGGTTGTCAAAGGTTTCTTTTAAGGCCTCTAGCAGCGTCTTCTCCTTCCTAGATTTTACCACGACGTCATCAACATATGAATGGACATTTCTTCCAATCTGTCCTTGTAGGCAGTTCTGCACGCAACGCTGATAAGTTGCTTGGGCACTCTTGAGCCCAAAAGGCATGGATACATAGCAGAAGGCTTCAAAGGGAGTTATGAAAGATGTCTTCTTCTGGTCCTTAACTGCCATCTTGATCTGATGATAACCTGAATATGCATCCAAGAGACTTAGCCGCTCACATCCCCCGTAGCATCGATAATCTGATCAATACGAGGGAGAGCAAAAGGATCAGTTGGGCAAGCCTTGTTCAAGTCTGTGTAATCAACACACATCCTCCAAGTTCCGTTTTTCTTTAGTACTAGCACCGGATTAGCCAACCACTCTGGATGAAATACCTCAACTATGAAACCTGCGGCCAAGAGCCTAGCCACTTCTTCACCTATAGCCTTGCGCCTCTCCTCATTGAAGTGGCGCAAATACTGCTTGACCGACTTAAACTTCGGATCAATATTAAGACTGTGCTCAGCGAGTTCCCTCCGTATACCTGGCATGTCAGAAGGTTTCCATGCAAAGATATCCCGGTTCTCACGGATGAACTCGATGAGCGCGCTTTCCTATTTGGGGTCTAGGTTAGCGCTGATAGTGAACTGATTAGACGAATCGCCTGGAATAAAGTCAACCTGCTTGGTCTTCTCTGCTGATTTGAATTTCAACGCCGGATCATGCTCTGTAGTTGGCTTTTTCAACGAGGACGTATCTGCCGGATCAACATTGTCCTTGTAGAACTTCAACTCCTCCGCAGCACAAACTTCCTCAGCATATGTTGCGTCGCCTTCCTCGCATTCCAGTGCGATCTTGCGGCTCCCGTGAACCGTGATGGTTCCCTTGTGACCCGGCATCTTGAGCTGCAGATAAACATAACACGGTCTAGCCATGAACTTGGCATAAACCGGCCTCCCAAATAGAGCATGATATGGTCTCCTGATCTTTACAACCTCAAAGGTCACCGTCTCCGATCTAGAGTCCTGCTCATCCCCAAAGGTAACTTCCAGATCAATTTTTCCAACTGGGTAAGCCGATTTACCAGGCACCACTCCATGGAACACTGTGTTGGACTGCCGAAGCTTCTTATCTGTCAACCCCATACGTCGAAAAGTCTCATAGTATAGGATATTGATGCTGCTGCCTCCATCCATAAGCACCTTTGTGAACTTATAGCCACCCACCTGCGGAGCCACCACCAAGGCTAGCTGACCCGGATTATCAACTCGTGGCGGGTGATCCTCTCTGCTCCATACAATGGGCTGCTCAGACCAACGTAAAAAAATGTGGTATCGCCGGTTCAACAGAATGTACTGCTCTCTTCAGAACCTTTTGATACGTTTGCACAGACTTGTGGTGAGAACATGATATTGCCCACTGCTTAGCTCCTTCGGATTATTCTGATATCCGGATTGCTGCAGCTGCTGAAGTTGTTGATTGCCTTGATTGATGTATCCACCCTGACCATGCTGCTGGTTATGTTGCTGCTGATTGTTGCCATTGTGGTTATTGTTACCGCCGTGATATCCTGATTCGGATCCACCACCTTGGTAACCCGGACCCTGAAAACCGGGACGTGATCCGCCGGGGAGTCCGTGGTTATACTTGGCCTGTTTCATAAACTCTTGCATAATAAAGCAGTCTTTCTAGAGATGCGTAGCCGGGTTTTCCTCTGTACCGTGCTTTGGGCAAGGCACACTCAACTTGCGACCTAGGTTAATTGGCGGCCTCCCATTGCGTGGGGGCCGTCTACCCTTGTGGCGCTGCCCATTGTCTTGAGCGTTGGTATTGGCCACAAAATCTGAGCTGCCCTCCGCCTTATGCTTGCCATTGTAACCTGTGCCCGCCGGATTAGACTGCGTCGGTTTGCCGCTTTTGCCTGCCTTCCCGGTCTTGTCTCCGTCTGTATCTGGATACTTAGTGTTATCAGAATCCCCATACTTTACCAAAGCGCCCATGAGCGTTCCCATGTCATTGCAATCACGTTTGAGCCGTCCCAACTTCTGCCTTAAAGGCTCAAACCGGCAATTGCCTTCCAAGGTTACTGTCGTGGAATTAGCACGGCAGATGTCCGGTTTAGAGGACTTAGGTGTGGAGCCATCGCGCGGGTTAGCTTGAAGAGGTTAAAAGCACACAAAGGACACAGAGGGTTTATACTAGTTCGGCCCCTTCGATGAAGGTAAAAGCCTACGTCTAGTTTGGTTTGGTATTGCTTGGGCGTTGATGAACAGGGAGCAAATTGCTTGCCTGTCTCTCGACGGATTGTTGCTTGTCCTTGAACCGTCGCCGGGCCATTCCTTTATATAGGAGGCAACGCCCGGTCCGGTTTACAGAGTACCGAGGCCGGCTCATACTCGTGTCCGCCTCGGTCTCTTCTCTTTCTTCCTTGTATCTCAAGTTACATGATAGGACGGTTTATAAACCGTAAACTTTACACATGGGCCCTAAGCCTTCATGGGCCGTAACCTCTACTAAGTTTGTAACTACACAGCTACATTACCATAATCCGGATCTCCCTAGCCGGTTTATACCTGCTAGTAATATCCCTGACATTAGGCCCCAGAATGATTTGAACTTGTTCATGTCAGTCTTCTAAATCTTGCATAAACTTCTTCTCTGTATCTTCTCTGTTTTGTAAACCGGCTATGACGTCATCTTCAGAAATCATTTTATTCAGTCGTGACATCACCTCCGCATTAATTGCTCACAGCTGTTTGTTACCTTTGTTTAAAGCTCATCCCGAAAATCGAGGCGACAATGGAATCTTTATCCAATCTGACCTCCTCAAATCCCGCGCTTGCCGTTTCCTCTCTCAGCCTTTATAAATACCGCTGCGCCTTGTTATCTTTCTTCCTTCCGCTCTTCTTCCTCCGTCGCCTGAAGCTCCGCCGCTGCCTTCGAGCTCGTCGCCGTCGTCAGCCAGGCCGCTGCATCACCCTGAATCGCGTCCAGAGCAACTTCGCCGCCGTTTCCTTCCGTCTCAGGTATTCCTTTCCTCTCACTACAGATCTCCCATCTAGGGTTCCTCCATGGCTTCCGCCATTAGACCTCGAAGCTTTGCTTTTTATCTTATACGTCATGTCTGCAGTAGATCCCAACTCTAGATTTGCTTCGAACGCGCCCCTGCTCCGTAGTTTAGACTTAGATTCAGACCTTTATATTCGCCCTTAGATTCCTTTGCTCTGTAGAAAACCTTCGTAGTTCTTCCTGTGATAAACTTGCGTATATTTCATCTTTTTCTTACTGCTCAGATCTCTTTTTACTTTAAAATTTTGTAGAAACCTGTTTCTTTGCCTTGATAAACCTGCAAGTTACTCGCCGATTTAACCAATCATATGTTCATCTTGCAAAATATCAACCATTAACCCGACGGTTTAGCCTCCTCTTTTTTGTTATCATAAACCGGTAGCAGGTCGTCTCCCATCTGCTTCCGGGTTGTCAATGCCATTAGTCCCTTGTCTAAACCGTCGATGTAATATGATAATACAATCCGGTTTATGCTTCAACACTTGAATAATCCGGATTTTGCACTTCACCTTTTCAGCACTTTCCTTTTGCTCATATGTCTGCCAAGCAGTTCATTTCTTGCAACTGGGTTCCTTCCCGCATTACGGAAGAGGATTTAACCAATGCTGCTTCGATTGGTATTCTGGGCCCCCAAGCAGTTCTGAAATGGCGGGCCCCAGGGGATGAGTGTCCTCCTACCCCCAAAGAAGGAGAAGTTATTGTTTTCTTTGACCATATGGCCCGGGGTTTTAGCCCTCCTGGTTCAAAAAATTTCCAGGATGTGCTGGCCGCCTTTCAACTCCATCCTCAGGATATAGGCCCAAATTCCATATCAAACATCTGCAATTTTCAAGTCTTCTCCGAGGTGTACCTTCAAGAAGAGTCGTCAGTGGACTTGTTCCGGGATTTTTTTCACTTAAACCGGCGGACAGAGTTTACTGCTGGACCACATCAAGAATTGGGCGGGGTTAGTATTCAAAAAAGAAGAGATGCGGTCTTTCCTCACGCTGCTCTCCATACACACCCCAAGGACTGGAACCAATCCAGGTTCTACTGTAAAGATACTTTGCCTGAAAGAGAGAATCCGCTGTCGGGTTACCATGAACATCGCCTTCTTGAAGATCATCCCCTGCCGCAACGTCTTAGTTCCCCAGAGCGGGCCCGGTTTGCCCCTCAGCTTGCCAAGCTTAAGGCCTTTATGGCCAATGGTTTAACCGGAGTGGATTTCGTCCGTTGTTGGCTTGCTTGGAGCATCCTTCCCCTAAGCCGGCGCTCCGGTTTAATGTGTCAGTATAGCGGAAAGACGGATGACCCTCAACGCCACATCGACGTAATGCTTCCTGAGAAGGAAGTTATTGAATCTGCTAAGAAAATTCTCAATATCTCTCTGGAAGAATGTAGCCAAACCGGATTGGCTCCATATTACAAGAAGAACAAACTGTCAGCAGTAAGTTTTAACCTCTTCTGTTTGCGTCTAATCCGTCCATATAAATTATCTTCCATTTATCTTTAATCTTCTACACAGGCCGACGATCCTGTTTGGAAAAGGAAACCTCAGGATAAGTCAGGTAAACAGCCACGCCGGAAAACTTTCGCTGTCAAGAAGAAAAAGGCAGCTGCTGGCTCCGGTTCACATGCTGAGGAGGATGATCCGGATTCTGAGGTATGAGTTGATCCTGATGTGTTTTGATCTCTTTTATCTAGATTTATGTTAACAATGCCTTCTCACAGGATTTGGCTGAAGGAATAAAGCGGCAGAAACTGAGGTAATCTCTCTTTCTTCAGATTCTGAACCGTCGGTGCCCAAAACTCGTCGGGCATCTCGGAAGTACCCTTTTTCTCATCCCTACGCTCAACTGGACCCTAAATTTCTTTTGAAGAAGGAGCAACATGAAGCCCGCCGGACTACACGCCATAGTGGCCATGTAGTAGAGTCTTCCGGAATATCTCTGACTCCAGCTCGGAGGCGCCGCTCTGAGGTTTTACTTTTTCCAACTCTTCTTCATCCAAAGGCCGGATTTATACGCAAACCCCTTAAATCGTCTGATCCTAATTATCAGGAGACACCTTTATCATCTTCTGGTGAATCGACTGCCACACAGGTCCCAATACTGAAAACTGTACCTAGGTAAGTCCTTTTCCTCATCCGATTTATATTTGTATTTGTCCTCTATAACTCGGATTGCTTCTTCAATTCCTTTCAGCAAGCCCAAGCCTAGCAAAAAGGCAAAGGCCAGCAAAACGGCTGCTGAGACTGTTGCTGCTGATCCGGTGGCTGATCCGGATGAAGTCATCCTTCCAGAAAACGAGCCTGCCATTCAATTGGATGATCCTGCTCCCATGGACCATGATTACATTGCTGCTCCTGATGGTACAAATGTAGAAGATGTCCTTGAACCGGTGAATCCTGTCCGGGCTAGCCCTCCTCGGACAAACCCGGCTCCTGCTAGCCCGGCTCGTACCGCTGCTCCTTCACAGCCGGCCACTGCTTCTTCCCCAGATATTCAGATAACCAGGACAGGTTTTACCGCTTCTGCTGAGCCTACCGTTTTAGCCAAGCATACTGCTGAAGCGGAGAAGCTTCAATAAGAGAAGGGCAAGTGGAGCACGGACTTGTCCAATTATGCTGAACTGAGTTCCCAGGAACTTTATTCCGGGTATTTGAACCGGCTTCATACCAGTCGCGAATATGAATTGGGCTTGGTTAACATGATGAAGGACAAATACGAGGTATCTTACTTATCTTTGCTTTGCCTTCTTTATACTTCTGTCTTTATGCCATAATAGCACCCAAGTGCCGGTTTAGCTTCGTTGTAGGTGAACCGGTACTTCCAAATGGATGGAAAATGAACTTACATTAGCCCCCAAGTGCCAGGGTCATAATTTGTGTTATGTGCCTGGGACTTGTCTGAATCTCTCTTTCGATACTTCAATTGTCCATTAGCCCCCAAGTGTCAAGTAGATAACTTGCTTATGTGCTTGAGACTTATCTTTAATTGTCTTCTTTTCCACTTGATTTTCTTGCAAGCTAACTTGACCCGGAGGGCTGCAGAAATAACTGAGCTCCGGAATAGACTTGCAGTGACTGAAACTGCTTCTGCCAAGGCCAAGGATGATCTAGCGTTGAGCTTAACCACTGCTGAACAATTGAAAAAATATTTTGAAGCGGAACGGACAACCTGGGAAGTACAGAGGAATGCTCTTGAAAAAAGAGCAAAGGATGCTGAAGAGGCCCTTAACCCGGTGACGCAAGAGCTGACCGGTTTAAAGCAGCAAATAGAGCTTATGACCTCTGCCGTCTTTGGTAAATACTTAACTTGCATGTGCTTTCATCTCTGCAATCTTTGTTCCGCTCTGGTTTAACTATGATAATCATATACAGGGCGACGCGTCACCCATCTTGGGGATGACCTCCGGAAGAAACTCAAGGCCTCTTATACTCTGGTTAAGCAGCTGTATTCCGGCGCTCAAAGGATTATAAGTGCGATGTCTTTTCATAAAGCGGCCCCCACCACTATCCAAGGCACTTTGGAGAAGCTTTCTATATTGCCTGTACGCTTGGAAGAGGTGAAGAAATCTGCTGCACGGTCCGGTTCTCTTGTAGCGCTGACGAAAGCCAAGGCGTGGGTTCCGTACATTGATCCGGAAGAAGCTATGAACGGGTACCCCAGCACCAAGGATGAGCCGGAGTACTAAGTCCCCCTCCTGGAACGTCCTGGTTTTAACCCGGCGGCTGTGATATCTGCGCAAGTCCTGCTGATAAATTGCAGATCTTGCTGCTGCTATGTCATGCTCTTCATCCAGCCGGTTCAAACTGTTCTGTCTTGCTTGCTCATTGGCTGTTTCAACATAAGCCGCCACCCGCGGTGAATCTTGGCGGATATCGCTTGGAAGAACCGCTTCAGCACCGTACACCATGAAGAAAGGTGTGTAGCATGTGGACCTGTTCGGCATAGTATTGATGCTCCAAAGGGCAGAGGGCAATTCCTCAACCCAGCACCCTGATGTTCTTTGCAAGGGAGTCATAAGCCGGGGCTTGATACCTCGCAAAATTACTTGATTGGCCCTTTCAGCTTGACCATTGGATTGAGGGTGAGCTACAGAAGACACATCTAGGCGAATATGCTCCCTTTGACAAAACTCTTCCATCTCTCCTTTAGATAAATTGGTGCCATTGTCAGTGATGATGTTGTGTGGAAAGCCAAACCGGAAAATTACATTCTTGATGAATTTAACCGCTGTTGCCGCATCACACTTGCTCACAGGCTCTGCCTCAATCCACTTTGTAAACTTATCCACAGCAACCAGTAGATGAGTTTTTTGATCTTGGGATCGTTTAAAAGGCCCAACCATATCAAGCCCCCAAGTCACAAACGGCCAAGTAATTGGAATCATCCGCAGCTCCTGTGCCAGAACAAGAGCACGCCGTGAAAATTTCTGACAAGCATCGCACTTCCGGACTAGATCCTCCGCATCAGCATGGGCTGTCAGCCAATAGAACCCATGACGAAAAGCTTTAGCTACCAAGGATTTTGAACCGGCATGATGACCACAATCCCCTTCGTGAATCTCTCTAAGGATGTCACAGCCTTCCTCGGATGATACACACCGCTGAAACGCTCCAGAAACACTGCGATGGTGAAGTTCCCCGTTTACAATTGTCATGGATTTGGATCGCCGGATTATCTGCCTTGCTTCAATCTCATCATCCGGCAACTCTCCAGGGCTTAGATATGCCAGGTAAGGGAGCGTCCAATCCGGAATAACATGAAGCGCCGCAACCAACTGCGCTTCCGGATCAGGAACAGCCAAATCCTCCTCCGATGGTACCTGAACTGATGGACTGTGTAGCTCGTCCAAAAAGGTATTCGGTGGCACCGGTTTACGCTGAGAACCAAGCCGGCTTAGAGCATCGGCCGCTTCATTTTTCCGCCGGTCTATGTGATCCACCTGATATCCTTTGAAATATCCTACGACTGCTTCAACTTCTCGTCTGTAGGCTGCCATGAGAGGGTCTTTAGAATCCCACTTGCCGGATACTTGCTGTGCTACTAAGTCTGAATCACCAAAACACTTGACCCGGCTCAAGTTCATCTCCTTAGCCATCCATAGGCCATGAAGCAATGCTTCATATTCTGATGCATTATTAGTACAAGGAAACATTAGACGGAGGACGTAGCAGAATTTGTCACCTCGCGGGGAAGTTAACACAACTCCAGCACCCGAGCCTTCTAATTGTCTTGAACCGTCAAAGTGAATAGTCCAGTATGTATGATCTGGCTTTTCCTCTGGTGCTTGCAACTCTGTCCAATCATTGATAAAATCTACCAATGCTTGCGATTTGATAGCGGTGCGTGGCACATATTTCAACCCGTGTGGGCTAAGCTCAATGGCCCACTTTGCTACTCTGCCAGTGGCTTCTCTGTTCTGAATTATATCCCCCAACGGAGCTGAACTGATGACAGTTATTGGGTGGCCTTGAAAGTAATGCTTCAACTTCCGGTTTGCCATGAACACGCCATATACCAGCTTCTGCCAATGTGGGTACCTTTGCTTGGATTCAATGAGAACCTCACTGACATAATAAACCGGACGTTGAACCGGGTACTCCTTTCCTGCTTCTTTGCGCTCGACCACGATTGCCACACTAACTGCCCGTGCATTGACAGCCACGTATAACAGGAGCGGCTCCTTATCAACGGGGGCAGCAAGGACCGGTGGTTCCGCCAGTTGCCGCTTTAAATCCTCAAACGCGGCGTTTGCTTCATCGCTCCATATAAACCTGTCTGTCTTTTTTAGCATCTGATAAAGCGGAATTGCCTTCTCTCCCAGACAACTGATGAATCGGCTCAACGCTGTAATCCGGCCGGCGATACGCTGGACATCATTGATGCAAGCTGGTTTAGTCAGGGACATGATTGCCTTGATCTTCTCCGGATTGGCTTCTATTCCTCTGTTTGACACCAAGAATCCAAGGAGCTTGCCCGCCGGAACACCAAAAGCGCATTTCTCCGGATTAAGCATCATTTTATAGGCCCGAAGGTTATTAAAGGTTTCCTTGAGGTCCTCTATCAATGTCTCCTCCTTCCTTGATTTTACCACGATGTCATCCACATAGGCATGAACATTTTTCCCTATCTGCCCCTTAAGACAGTTCTGTACGCAACGGTGGTAAGTTGCTTGGGCACTCTTGAGCCCAAAAGGCATAGATACGTAGCAAAAATAACCAAAAGGAGTTATGAAAGCTGTCTTCTCTTGGTCTTTAACTGCCATCTTGATCTGGTGGTACCCTGAATATGCATCCAAAAAACTTAGCCGCTCACATCCCGATGTAGCATCAATGTTCTGATCAATACGAGGGAGAGCAAAAGGATCGGTTGGACAAGCTTTGTTTAGGTCTGTGTAATCCACACACATCCTCCACTATCCGTTTTTCTTTAACACCAGAACCGGATTAGCCAACCACTCCGGGTGGAACACCTCAACTATGAACCCTGCGGCCAAAAGCCTGGCCACTTCTTCACCTATAGCCTTGCGCCTTTCTTCGTTGAAGCGGCGCATATACTGCTTGACCGGTTTGAACTTCGGATCAATATTAAGACTGTGCTCAGCGAGTTCCCTCGGTATACCTGGCATGTCAGAAGGTTTCCATGCAAAGATATCCCGGTTCTCACGGATGAACTCGATGAGCGCGCTTTCCTATTTAGGGTCAAGGTTAGCATTGATAGTGAACTGCTTGGATGAGTCGCCCGGCACAAAGTCGACTTGCTTGGTTTCCTCTGCCGATTTAAACTTCAACGCCGGATCATGCTCTGTAGTTGGCTTCTTCAACGGGGACATATCTGCCGGATCAACGTTGTCTTTATAAAACTTCAATTCCTTCGTAGCACATACTGCCTCTGCATAAGCAGCGTCTCCTTCCTCGCACTCCAACGCGATCTTAAGACTTCCATGAACCATGATGGTTCCCTTGTGACCCGGCATCTTGAGCTGTAGATAAACATAGCACGGTCTAGCCATAAACTTGTCATAAACCCGCCGTCCAAATAGCGCATGGTATGGGCTCCGGATCTTTACCACTTCAAAGGTTATTGTCTCTGACCTGGAATCCTGTTCATCTCCAAAGGTAACTTCTAGGTCAATTTTCCCAACTGGGTAAGCTGATTTACCTGGCACTACTCCATGGAATACCGTGTTTGACTGTCTTAGCTTCTTATCCGTCAACCCCATGCGACGAAAAGTCTCGTAATATAAAATGTTGTTGCTGCTGCCACCGTCCATGAGAACCTTAGTGAATTTGTAGCCACCCACCTGTGGTGCCACTACTAAGGCCAACTGGCCCGGATTATCGACCCGCGGTGGGTGATCCTCTCTGCTCCACACAATAGGTTGTTCCGACCAGCGCAGGAATCGTGGTATTGCCGGTTCAACCGTGTGGACCGCCCGCTTTAAAACTTTTTGATCTCGTTTGCACAAACTCGTAGTGAACACATGATATTGTCCACTACTCAGCTCCTTCGGATTACTCTGATATCCGGATTGTTGCTGCTGCTGACGCTGCTGATTGCCTTGGTTATTGTGATTACCCTGGCCCTGCTGTTGGTTGCCTTGGTTATTATAACCGCCCTGACCGTACTGATGGTTGCCTTGGTTGTTGTAACCGCCCTGACCATATTGATGATTGCCTTGGTTGTAGCCATTGTTGCCACCATGATATCCTGATCCGGAGCCATTACCCTGGTGACCTGGTCCGTGAAATCCGGGACCTGGACCGCCGCCTGGTGGTCCGTTGTTGAATTTAGCCTGGTTCATGGCCTCCATTATGACCCGGCATTGCCCCCATGTGTGTTTAGCTGGGCGTTCCTCCGTGCCGTGCTTCGGGCAAGGCTCGTTCAACTGTTGATCCAGATTAATGAATCCTCCGCCACTCCGTGGAGGCGGTCTACCCTTGTTGCGTTGAAAGTTTCCTTGAACGTTGGTATTGGCCACAAAATCAGAGCCTCCCTCTGCCTTTCGCTTACCACTGAAGCTTGTTCCGGCCGTATTAACCGGCGCCGGTTTACCAGGCTTATTCGCCTTCCCGGACTTATCTCCATCCGCCTGTGGGTATTTAGTGTTGTCAGAGTCCCCATACTTCACCAGAGCGCTCATGAGTGTTCCCATGTTATTACAATCCCGCTTGAGCCGTCCCAGCTTCAGCTTCAGAGACTCGAACCGGCAATTGTTTTCCAGTGTTACTATTGCTGTACTGGGACTGATACCGTTCGAGGAGTGCAAGATTTCTGACACTCGCCGCACCCATGCACTCGTAGGCTCCTGCTCTCCTTGAACACATGCCGCCAAGTCTACTACTGACATTGGCTGTTTGCACGTGTCTTTAATTTTTTTGATAAACTGGCGGCGCTACTCACCCCATGATCCGATGGAGTTAGGTGGTAAGCCCTTTAACCATGTCCGGGCAGTACCCTCAAGCATCATGGTAAAATACTTTGTGCATGCCGCTTCATCCACGTCCAGCAGCTCCATATCCATCTCATAGCTCTCAATCCAAGCCTCTGGAGGCAGATCTGCCGTATAGTTAGGCACCTTACGTGGACCTTTGAAGTCCTTGGGTAACCTTACGCTTCGTAAAGCGGGAATGAGACATTGCAGTCCGAAGGAACTTGCTGTGACTGCCGTCTCTGCTGTGGCTGTGTGAACCGGCGTCGTTTGGCGGATCTCCTCACGGGCAGTAGGTCTAGCCCGGTTCATCGCCTCCTGGGCGTGCGCCTCTGCTCCTGCCGGATTATCTTGCCTGTGACGGTGACGTCTCCACTCGCTGCTAGACACTTCCGGTTCATCCCAATGCCTAGTATAACTCCTGCTATGACGGGGTGTTGAATGAAGTCTCTCCCTACTGTAAGAGTACGCCTGCTGCTGTGTCAACACTGTGTCTAACAATTCCTTGACCCTGCGCGCTTTTGCTGCCACGGGAGATGTTCACTCAATGGGTAAAGCGGTCAGCCGTGAAGCGGCAGCGACAATGTTATCCAGGGGGTTTGAGTAATGGCCAGGAGGAGTGGGGACGTGCGGAGTGGGCACAACCCGACGATCTTGCTCCGCGGTTGGTTGTTGAACCGGTGCGCCTGTTACAGGGGCTCCCCTCCGGTTTACTTCTAGATTATTGCTGGCTCCCGCTCCTGGTGTACCAAAGAGATTCATCGCCTCATAAACCGGCAGTAGACGAGTCTGATACCTTCTGTTCCTTACTCCCTGCGTAGAAACCTGATCCATCCTGAGCCGGAAAGCCTGAGAATCCAACTCCGCTTGCCTTGTTACTATCATGAATTTCTCTGCGTCCAGATCCCGTCTGGCTGGCTCGATCCGGCCCTTTAGCTGAAGAATCTCTGCATCATGTTGCGCCTTGTTAGCAGGAGCCACCACTGCTGTTGCTCGGGCTGTCAACTCCTCGACCAAGGTGGATAGAGCGTCAGACGGTGAGGGGGCTTGGTTGCTCGTCCCTACACCGGCTACCTCTGCTGTGAACGCCCCAGTCGTCGTGGGCTGCGGCGCAGATTGTGATCCGACCATAAAGACAGCCACCCGGTTTGGCAGATCAAAGGGGTCCGGAATACTATCACCATCGGATATACCCTCGGATCGACCGTCCCGCAACAGATACAAAGATTCCGTCTCTCCGGATGAGGATTCATCGTCGGAATAGACAACTGTCTCGCCACCAGAATCCGACCCGTCCTCGGCTTGTACTCCATGTATTGCTCCAACGAAAACGTGCTTCATGGAAGGCTGAATCCGGGCCGATCTCGCATGCTGAGCCGGCTCGACGGCGTTGGTGAAGATGTCCGGCTCAGGTCGCGGTTCACCAATCTTACCGATGAAGACGTGGATGCCGCCGAAGGGAACCCGGTACCCATATTCGATTGAATCGGCCTCCGGGCCCCAGCCTGCAGCGTCGATGTAGATCCGGCCGCGGCAACTCTTGGTCATCCAGCCGACCGCGTAGCCCTTGAGTCCTTCAAAGCTGCCCTTCAAGAACTCAAAACCATCGTGCGATAGCCCCACGGTGGGCGCCAACTGTCGTGGAATTAGCATGGCAGATGTCCGGTTTAGAGGACTTAGGTGTGGAGCCATCGCGCGGGTTAGCTTGAAGAGGTTAAAAGCATACAAAGGACATAGAGGGTTTATACTAGTTCGGCCCCTTCGATGAAGGTAAAAGCCTACGTCTAGTTTGGTTTGGTATTGCTTGGGCGTCGATGAACATGGAGCAGATTGCTTGCCTGTCTCTCGACGGATTGTTGCTTGTCCTTGAACCGTCGCCGGGTCGTTCCTTTATATAGGAGGCAACGCCCGGTCCGGTTTACAGAGTACCGAGGCCGGCTCATACTCGTGTCCGCCTCGGTCTCTTCTCTTTCTTCCTTGTATCTCAAGTTACATGATAGGATGGTTTATAAACTGTAAACTTTACACATGGGCCCTAAGCCTTCATGGGCCGTAACCTCTACTGAGTTTGTAACTACACAGCTACATTACCATAATCCGGATCTCCCTAGCCGGTTTATACCTGCTAGTAATATCCCTGACAGTTACTATAGCCGTGCTTGGATTGATGCTATTGGAGGAGTGCAAAATTTCTGATACTCGCCGTACCCAACTGCTAGTGGTCTCTTACTCTCCTTGAACGCAGGCTGCCAAGTCAACCACGAACATCGGCTACTTGCATGTGTCTTTGAAATTATTGATGAACCGGCGACGCAACTCGCCCCATGATCCGATGGAGTTAGGTGGTAAACCTTTTAGCCATATCCGGGCCGTGCCTTCAAGCATCATCGTGAAGTACTTGGCGCATGCAACTTCGTCCACATCAAGCATCTCCATAGCCATCTCATAACTTTCAACCCATGCCTTCGGAGCCAGATCCGCCGTGTAGTTGGGTATCTTGCGCGGGCCTTTGAAGTCTTTGGGTAATTTTACGTTCTGTAAAGCGGGGATGAGACACTGCACCCTAAGGAACTGGACATGATTCCCGTTTCTATGGTGGTGGGGTGAACCGGCGTTGCTTGACGGGTGTCGTCGCGGGCAGTATGTCTAGCCTGGTCCACCGCCTCTTGGGCATGTGCTCCTGCCTTTGCCGGATTATCCTGCCTCTGTCGGTGCCGTCTCCGCGCGCTGCTAGATACGGCCGGTTCATCCAGGTGCCTCGTGTGACTCCGGCTCGGGCGGGGGGTTGAATGAATCCTCTCTCGGTTATAAGAATACGCCTGCTGTTGTGTTAACGCTGTGTCCAGCAACTCCTTAGCCCGTCGTGCTTCCATTGCTATGGGGGACGTCCCCTCAATGGGAAGAGTGGCCAGCCGTGAAGCGGCGGCGACAATCTTGTCCAACGGGTTAGAATAATGGCCGGGAGGAGTGGGTATATGCGGCGCCAACACAACTTGGCGGTTCCGCTCTGCGGCTGGTGGCTGAACCGACGCGCCCGTCCTCGGAGCTCCTCCCCGGTTTACCTCCGGGCGGTTACTGGTTCCCTCTCCTGGTGTGCTAAAGAGATTCCTTGCCTCATAAACCGACAGTAAACGAGATTGTTGCCTTCTGTACATTACCTCCTGTGAAGCGTTCCGATCCAGCCTGAGCCGAAAAGCTTGGGAATCTAGCTCTGCGTGCCTTGTAGCCATCCTGGCTTTCTCCGCATCTAGATCCAACTTACCTTGCTTGATCCTGCTCTTCAACTGAGCGATCTCCGCATCATGCTGCGCCTTGTCGGCCTGGGCTACTTCCGCTGTTGCGAGCGCCGTCAAGTTATCGACTAAGGTGGTTTGGACGTCAGAGGGCGGCGGGGGAAGGTCTCCAACTCTGGCTCCTGCTGCCTCTGAGGTTATCGCCCCGGTCGTCGAGGGCTGCTGCATTGGTTGTGATCCGGCCATGAAAACAGCAACCCTGTTCGGCGGATCAAAGGGGTCCGGAATACTATCGCCATCGGACACACCCTCGGACCGGCCGTCCTGCAACAAATACAAAGATTCGGTCTCTCCGGATGAAGATTCATCGTTGGAATAGACAACTGTCTCGCCACTAGAATCCGATCCGTCCTCGGCTTGTACTCCATGCACTGCTCCAACGAAAACATGCTTCATGGCGGGCTGAATCCGGGCCGATCTCGCACGCTGAGCCGGCTCGACGATGTTGGGGAAGATGTCCGACTCAGGTCCTGGTTCGCCGATCTTGCCGATGAAGACGTGGATGCCACCGAAGGGGTCCCGGTACCCGTATTCGATTGAATCGGCCTCGGGGCCCCAGCCGGCGTCGTCAATGTAGATCCGGCCGCGATGACTCTTGGTCACCCGGCCCACTGCGTAACCCTTGAGCCCTTCAAAGCTGCCCTTCAAGAACTCGAAACCATCGTGCGATAGCCCATGGTGGGCGCCAACTGTCGTGGATTTAGCACGGCAGATGTACGGTTTACTGGACTTAGGTGTGAGGCCATCGCGCGGGTTAGCTCAAAGGGGTTAAAGTGGACAAAGGACATATGGAGTTTTATACTAGTTCGGCCCCTTCGATGAAGGTAAAAGCCTACGTCTAGTTTGGTGTGGTATTGCTTGGGCTTCGATGACCAGGGAGCGAATCCGCTTGCCTATGTCTCAAGCTGTTGTTTCTTGTCCCTGAACCGTCGCCGGGTCATCCCTTTATATAGGAGGCGACGCCCGGTCCGGTTTACAGAGTCCCGAGGCCGGCTCATAAACGTGTCCGCCTCGGTCTCTATTCTTTCTATCTTACATCCCAAGTTACATGGTACGACGATTTACAGACCATGGGCCTTATACATGGGCCCTAAACCTCTATGGGCTATGACCTCTTGTTATATATTCTACTGGGCTTGTAATAATACAACCTTGTCAGTGTAATCCGGACCCTCCTGGCCGGTTTATACCTGCTAGTAATATCCCTGACAGGACCTGTTCGTACCATCGAGCGCCATAAAGTTCAACTGATTCATCTGCATATCTCTACTTTTATAAAAAAAGCATTATTGGTAATGATGGTGTGCCTGCCATCTACCAATCTCGACCGTCCAATCTGCATCTAACGATCTGGTGTGAGCTCTGGCACTTTTGCAAAAAGACCCCACCACTCTCCATATTATTTTCAGAAAACCCCTCCATCTCTCCATTCTAGACCCATCCAGATCCACCCCCCGCCACTCTCATCTAGCCTGCTATGGAACTCCGATCTTGCACGCTAGCCGCTACCGGCGACGGCCGCCTCCAATGCCTCGGGTGCCTTCTGCCGCCGTAGCTACCACCACCACGACCTCGTCTACTATGCCTCCTTTCTCGTCACTCCTCGTCGTCTCCTTTGGTCTCCACCCGCATATCCTTGGAGGTCGACCGCTGCAAGTATGCCGCGGGCTACGTGTTGCACATCCTCGCCAGCGGTGGCGCCGCTGCTCAGGATGGCATGAACAGGAGCTCCGCTGGGCTTTACTTTTCTCGTGGCAATCCTCACCTACGCCACCCTCGACTCCGGCGAGCGGCGGCCCCCGGCACCTACCGCCGCTCTAAGGACCTCGCTTGGCCGCTTAGCCTCCGCCCCATGCGCGATATGGCGCGGGCCACCATATAGGGCGTGTTGCCTTCGTCGTCTTCTCCGCACAGCCTACGTACTCGACAACAGTAGCTCTGTCCCGACTGTGCGCGTCCTCATCCTCGACGTCGTCTGACTTTCGGCGCCCTCGGCTGCTCCTGCCATCCTCCCTGAGCTGCGGCACTCGTCCACCTCTCCCTGAGCTTCACAGGTAGATGACGGCATCCCCATCGTCTCCTCGGGCACACGCCAGCTGTTCGATTCATTAACCCAACGGATGTTTTAGCATTTCGTGGCCGAGAGTGCTGCTGTGAGATGGCCTAACAGATAGATGTTGCTACGGTACCCAACATGGTGTGATTTGTGTCAAATGAACCCTCCTAAATCAAATGATGTGATAAATATTCTGCACCAACATCTAATTTTTTCCTAACAAGAGTATGTTTGTAGCTAGCTTTTACATGCTTCTGTTTTGGGAAATGTAGCAACAATGCAACATGTACTCCTATGTCATGCATATGAACGTGAAAAGAAACTCAGGCACGCCCTACTGAATTAAGACCGGCGATCCAAGTTCAGCTAATTGTTTTACACACTTCTGTATGGGCACTGTTTAACATCGTATTGGGTTTATTATTCCCGCAAAAATAATAATATAGGATATATGATTGTCCAGTAAGATAGAGTAGGCTAATCCGTAGGCTGTGGTAAATTAATTTCGCTTTGTTTTATTCACAGGAATGCATGTGTTTTATCACTCATTAATTATATGGGGTTTTCACACTTACAACGGATGCATTTAATAGATTTTGAGAGAAAATAGGTTTTTTGTGTCCCATATAATATTTATCTTGAAAACTGAAAGTAAAGACAACAAATTAGTGGATACTAGGGTGGCTCCTATATAATTGATGAAATTCAATTAGATAATATAAGTTGTGATTTATGTAATCAAACAATATATTACAGTTCATGTAAACCTAAATATAATTTGTATCATTTCTTCTTTTTTTATTGTGTTTTTTTCATAGAACTAAAAGTCGGTTTTCGGAGAGACATTGCAGCCTTGGCCTTCTTCGGTTGATAGATTACTCTGCTTATTCCGTCATTTTGAGAAAGTTGGTGGAGGGGCTGTTGGGGAACGCAGTATTTTAAAATTTTCCTACGATCACGCAAGATCTATCTACCAGATGCATAGCAACAAGAGGGAGAGTGTGTCTACGTACCCTCGTAGACCCGGAGCGGAAGCGTCAAGTGACGCGGTTGATGTAGTCGAACTTCTTCGCGATCAACCGATCAAGCACCGAACGTACGGCACCTCTGCGTTTAGCACACGTTCAGCTTGATGACGTCCCACGAGCTCTTGATCCAGTTGAGCTTCATGGGAGAGTTTCTTCAGCACGGCGGTGTGGTGACGGATATGATGAAGTTACCAACGCAGGGCTTCGCCTAAGTACTGCGACAGTATGATCGAGGTGTGTTTCTGTGGAGGGGGGCACCGCACACGGCTAAAACAATTCAACTTGTGTGTCTTTGGGTGCCCCCTGCCCCCGTATATAAAGGAGCAAGGGAGAGGCCGGCCGGCCCCTATTGGCGCGCCAAGGAGGAGCAATCCTACTAGGAATAGGATTGCAATCATATTCCTAGTAGGAACTACCAAAAGGGAGAAGGGGGAAAGGAAGGAGAGGGAGAAGGAGAAGGAAAGGGGCGCTGTCCCCCCTCCTTCCTTGTCCAATTCGGACCAAGGGGTGGGGGGCGCGGGGCCCAGCCCTGGCCCTCCTTCCCTCTTTCTCTTACGGCCCATAAAGGCCCATAGCTTCCCCAGGGGGTTCCGGTAACCCCCCCGGTAGTCCGGTTAATTCCGAAACTTTACGGAACACTTCCGGTGTCCGAATATAGTCGTCCAATATATCAATCTTTACGTCTCCGACATTCCGAGACTCCTTGTCATGTCCGTGATTTCATCCGGGACTCCGAACTACCTTCAGTACATCAAAACTCATAAACTCATAACACCGATCGTCATCAAATGTTAAGCGTGCGGACCCTACGGATTCGAGAACTATGTAGACATGACCGAGACTCACCTCCGGTCAATAACCAATAGCAGAACCTGGATGCTCATATTGGCTCCTACATATTCTACGAAGATCTTTATCGGTCAAACCGCATAACAACATACGTTGTTCCTTTTGTCATCGGTATGTTACTTGCCCGAGATTCGATCGTCGGTATCTCTATACATAGTTCAATCTCGTTACCGGTAAGTCTCTTTACTCGTTCCGTAATACATCATCTCATGACTAACTCATTAGTCATTTGCTTGCAAGGCTTATTATGATGTGCATTACCGAGAGGGCCCAGAGATACCTCTCCGACACTCGGAGTAACACATCCTAGTCTTGATCTATGCCAACACCACGAACACTTTCGGAGACACCTGTAGAGTATCTTTATGATCACCCAGTTACGTTGTGATGTTTGATAGAAAACAAGGTGTTCCTACGGTATTCGGGAGTTGCATAATCTCATAGTCATAGGAACATGTATAAGTCATGAAGAAAGCAATAGCAGTAAAACTAAACGATCATAGTGCTAAGCTAACGGATGGGTCTAGTCCATCACATCATTCTCCTAATGATGTGATCCCGTTGATCAAATGACAACTCATGTCTATGGCTAGGAAACATAGCCATCTTTAATCAATGAGCTAGTCTAGTAGAGGCATACTAGGGACATACTATTTTGTCAATGTATTCACACATGTACTAAGTTTCCGGTTAATACAACTCTAGCATGAATAAAAGACATTTATCATGATATAAGTAAATACAAATAACATCTTTATTATCGCCTCTAGGGCATATTTCCTTCAGTCTCCCACTTGAACTAGAGTCAATAATCTAGATTACAAAGTAATGATCCTCACACCCATGGAGTCCTGGTGCTGATCATGTTTTGCCCGTGGAAGAGGCTTAGTCAACGGGTCTGCAACATTCAGATCCGTATGTATCTCGCAAATCTCTATGTCTCCCTCCTTGACTAGATCGCGGATGGAATTGAAGCGTCTTTTGATGTGCTTTGTTCTCTTTTGAAACCTGGATTCCTTCGCCAAGGCTATTGCTCCAGTGTTGTCACAAAAGATTTTCATTGGACCCGATGCACTAGGTATTACACCTAGATCAGATATGAACTCCTTCATCCAGACTCCTTAATCTGCTGCTTCCGAAGCAGCTATGTATTCCGCTTCACACGTAGATCCCGCCACGACGCTCTGTGTAATGCCCCAGATGTAACACTTTCCCAATATGGCAATATATAAACTTTGGCTTCATCAATTCCATTCCGGGTTCTTCTTCTTTTCGGGTTTCGTCGTTTGGTTGTGTGCGTGTGTGCATTTCATTCATGTCATGTTGTCATGTGCATTGCATTGCATTTGTGTTGTCACTTGCATCCGGTCTCACTCGTCTCTTCCTGTTATCCGTTTCGAGTTCCGACGCTCTCACACGTGCCCGTGGCATTCCCGAGTCCTTCTTTCGTGTGTGGCCGTGTAACGTTTCCGGAATGACGTGAGACTTGTCGTGCAATGTTTTTTTGGTACGTGTAGGCCGCCTGTCAAGTTTCGTCGCGTTTGGAGTTCGTTTGGTACTCCAACGGTTAACCTAGTGGGCTAAAAGTACCTCCTCTTTGAGGCCCAAGACCCCCTCCACAACAGCCCACCAACCCAGCACAACCCTTCCCATCATCTCGGTCGTCGAATTGTGATCGCGTGGCCGAAAACCGCTCTCCATTTGGACTCTCCTAGCTCCTTGTGCCTATAAAAACGTCCCCCATGCCATTTTCGTCCAAAAAACCCTAGCTCTCTTCCCTCCACCGCCGCCGGACACGTCCGGACCGAGCCGGACGCGTCCGCCCGCCGCCACCGACCACTCAGAAACCGCCACCTGTCCGCCGTCGTCGTCCCACCGCGCCGGCCCGCGAGGCCCGACGCGGGCCCGCCGCCGCCGCCCTCCGGGCCCGTCCTACGCTTCGACCCCCGTCGGTCTCCCTCGCCGGTCCCGCCGCCGGCTGCGTGGCCTCGCCGCCGGCCAGTACTGCCCCGCCGCCGCCAGGCCTCAGCCACCGCGCCGCCGCGGCTCAAGTGCTCCGCCACCCCGAGCTCAAGAGCTCCGGCCGCCGCGACTCCGCGCCCGACCCCGACGCTGCCTCCGGCCGGCCTCGCCGCCCCGGGCCTCTACGTCGCCGGCCACCTTCCCCGTCGGCCTCCCGCCGGCCGGATCGAGGGCCACCGCCCCTCGCCGCGACCAGATCCCGCCGCCGTGAAGCTTCGTCCGAGCCGATCCAGAGCTCCCGCAGGCTGGAAACCCTAGTGGGTTCCCGGGTCCGCGCCTGCGCCCGTTCGCCGCTACCCGCGACCCGTTTGACCCGGCCCGATACGCCGTTGACCAGATCTGAGGTTGACCCCGTTTCCTCTTAGTCCTTTTTGTTCTTTGTTGTCTGATGGCATTTTGTTATGACTATAACTTTTAGTGTGCTAGTCCGATTTGTGCATATGATATGTCAAAATGACCGTGGTGATGTGTACTACGTTTTGTTCCATTGTGTCATGCTTGTTTGAGTCCATCTGGATGTCTTAATCTTCATGACAAGGGTGCTACATGATATAAACTGCTGCTACTTGTTATTTTTATGCCATGTTTGAGATGTGATAACTTGGTGCATGTTTATCCAAATGAAGCAAATGATATGTCAAAATGTTCATCATGAGATGCTCTACATGTTGGTTGCTATAGCATGCATGTTAGAGTTCATATTGCCATGTTTATCCCTGTTGCAAAAGTGCATGTGGCTGTTAGGTTTTGTAAATTGTTACGAGATGTCTAGTTGAGGAGCTCGTTGCTATTGATGTGTTTGCCCCCATGTCGCGTGCTCATATGTTTTAGATTCTCCATCATGTGTTCTTTGCTGTGGTGCAAACCATTTGCCATGTTATACTTTAAGATGACTTAAACATGCTTGCAAACATGCCTTGCCAACTTAACTGTTTTAACACTTAGTGAAATTTCGTCTGGATTCTGTCTTATCCTGATGCTATGCTTGCTTGTTGTCCTAGGCAAATCCATGCTAGTTTTGGGGTGGCCATTGATCATTCCTTGCTGTATATGTTGTTATCTATCCATCCATGTCCCCACTTGCTCATTTGGGTTTCTATAGCTTATTTAATTCTTGCTCCCAAGTTGCTATAAAATATTACTGTCATGTTTTTAATGTCATGATCAAAATGTTGTAGCTTGTTGCTATTGATCCATGCCTCCTATGGAGTTGCTCCAATGGAGTTGTTTGCTGTAGGATATGTCTACTTCATGTCCATGCTTCTTGTCACCATGTTTGAGTGTTGTAGAGTATATATTTCTTGCTCCGAAGTTGCTATGTGTCTGTTAATTTCAGCTTTGCATTGTTTCTTGTTTCGGATGTATCTTTTAGTCCGTTGCTCCGTTTTGAGCGTGCCCTATATGAAACTTGTGTGGTTTTGCATGTAGATTCATAATATAATCTTGTTTACATGTTTGGAGTATGTTTGCTTGATGTTTGGGTGCATCTTGCACCGTTGCCATGCATATCTTGTTTTGATCATATCTTCTAGACCGTAGCTCCGTTTTAAACAAACTTTATATGAAACTTGACTAGAATTTCGTGTAGTTTATCATGGTGCATGTTAAATTGCTGTTTAAAAACTCCAACTTAAGGTTTGTTCAGATCTGGACTAATTTCAAACTATGCATATGAGGAATTAGCGGTTTTGTCTTAAGTAGTTTTCGGCCTCATTTAAACTTGTTGTTCTTATGTTGTTTCTCTGTGCTCCCTACCTTGCCATGTTTTGCATCCTATATAGATCTGTCTTGCGTCCTACTTGCTTGAGCATATTGCTTTGGTCTTGAGATTGTTCTGGTGTGCTTCCTATGTTGACATGTAATGCTTCCTAAGTGCATCTGCAGTGCATCCTAAGTGCATCATACATGCATCCTGCAGTTTGCGCATTGCACCTTGTTTGATTTCGTGCCTCGTGTGTTCTTGTGTTGAGTAGAGCCGAAAGCTGAGACCGAGTACGAGAACGAGGTTACTACCGAGGTTGAGAACGAGGAGCCTTCTTACGATCCCATCGACGACTTGACAAGCAAGATGACCTGACCCAGATATCATTACTATCTTTGCCTATTGCTAGAAGTCTCGCTCTTTAGCTTATTGCCTCGATGCCCATGTTTGTCTGTCAGCCTCCTATTGTAACCATGAATCTGTCTAACCACCCAACCTATGCAAACCTTTGATTGGCTACGTAGGCTTCGCTCAGCCCCTCTTATAGCATTGCTAGTTGCAGGAGAAGATTTGAAGATTCTTGCTTCATGTTGAAGTTATGTTGGGATATTACACTATATATCTATTAAATGAAATCATCTATATATTGGTAATGGGTGGAAGGCTAAGCCTCTTCTTGGTGATTTGTTCCACTCATGCCGCCCTAGGAACCGTATAAACCGGTGTTATGTTCCTTGATTTTGCGTTCCTCACACGGTTGGGGTTATGGGACCCCCTCGATAACCCGCTTAGCGCTAAAACTCTTCCAGCGAGGCCCGACTTTGGTACTCCATTTGCCTAACAACTAAAAACTTGCCGAGGGAGTAATTAACCCGAGGATTAATTAATCAACCCCCCTGGGCCAGGGCTCGATTTGAGTGTTGGTCCAAACGAGAGCCACTTGCGGTGCCACCCAGCTTGCTGGGGTCTTCGGTATCTGTACGTAGTGCTCATCCGGTCGTGGCCTGAGACTAGATGCGCGCGGCTACTGTCAGGGTGTCGGCATGCCGGGAGGTCTTGCTGGATTAGTTTTACCTTAGTCGGAATATCTTAACCACGGGATTCCGAGAATACTCGGGCCTTCCCACCTTGAAGTTGCGACTCCGCGGATCGTGGGCTTGTAATGGGCCAAGTTGGAACACCCCTGCAGGGTTTTGAAATTTCAAAAGCCGTGCCCGCGGTTATGTGGCAGATGGGAATTTGTTAATATCCTGTTGTAGAAAACTTGACACCATGTTCAGAACACACTACCAGCGTGAGTAACCGTGACGGTCATTTTCCGAAAGGGGTTCGGGAAGTGAACACGATGGGGTTATGATTGGCGTGCTTGGATAGGATCACTTCGTGATCACCTTGTCGCTCGTGGCACTTCTCTTCTCGCTCTTAATACGTAAGCTAGTGCTAGTGTAGCTGCAACCTTTTATCTTTCTTCAGCCTTGTTCCACACCCAAGGCTTAGATAGTTTTTGCTACCCGGGAACGGGATTGCTGAGTCCTCCGTGGCTCACAGATTCTACACCACACCAGATGCAGGTACTATGGTGAACTACTCAGGTGACGGCACAGAGCTGTACTGGGAGTATGATGAAGAACGTAGTCGATACTATGTGCACTATCCCGATGATCGGTAGTGGTTTCTACTAGGGGCGATTCGGACCTGTGACTTTATGTATTTTGGTATCTTTCATTTGGATCTTCGCCCGTAGTCGGGTTGTGATGTTATTTGGATGATGTTTTGCTATGTAATGTATTGTGACACGTGGCGAGTGTAAGCCAACTATCTCTTTTACAATTTCATCCCTATTTTTACATGAGATGTGCAAAGATACCAAACTTGAGATCATTCCAGAATGGGCTTATACCTTTAAGTCGTGCCTCGACACGTAGGAGGTATAGTCCCATCCTGGGCATTACACTCTGCTTGGAACGGCACCAACTAACAGCTCCACCGTTCAATAAAAATACATATCCGGTTTGTGACTTAGAGTCATCCGGATCAGTGTCAAAGCTGGAATCGACGTAACCGTTTACGACGAGCTCTTTGTCACGTCCATACACGAGAAACATATCCTTTGTCCTTTTCAGGTATTTCAGGATGTTCTTGACCGCTGTCTAGTGATCCACTCCTGGATTATTTTGGTACCTCCCTGCTAGACTTATAGCAACGCACACATCAGGTCTGGTACACAGCATTGCATACATGATAGATCCTATGGCTGAGGCATAAGGAATGACTTTCATTTTCTCTCTATCTTCTGCAGTGGTCGGGCATTGAGTCTTACTCAACTTCATACCTTGTAACACAGGCAAGAACCCTTTCTTCGGCTGATCCATTTTGAACTTCTTCAAAACTTTATCAAGATATGTGCTTTGTGAAAGTCCAATTAAGCGTCTTGATCTATCTCTATAGATCTTGATGCCTAATATATAAGCAGCTTCACCGAGGTATTTCATTGAAAAACTCTTATTCAAGTATCCTTTTATGCTATCCAGAAATTCTATATCATTTCCAATCAAAAATATGTCATCCACATATAATATTAGAAATGCTATAGAGCTCCCACTCACTTTCTTGTAAATACATGCTTCTCCAAAAGTCCGTATAAAACCATATGCTTTGATCACCTCATCAAAGCGTATATTCCAACTCCGAGATGCTTGCACCAGTCCATAGATGGATCGCTGGAGCTTGCATACTTTGTTAGCACCTTTTGGATCAACAAAACCTTTTGGTTGCATCATATACAACTCTTCTTTGAGATATCCATTCAGGAATGCAGTTTTGACATCCATTTGCCATATTTCATAATCATAAAATGCGGCAATTGCTAACATGATTCAGACAGACTTAAGCATCGCTATAGGTGAGAAAGTCTCATCGTAGTCAACTCCTTGAACTTGTCGAAACCCTTTCGCAACAAGTCGAGCTTTGTAAACAGTAACATTACCGTCTGCATCGGTCTTCCTCTTGAAGATCCATTTATTTTCGATGGCTTGCCGATCATCGGGAAAGTCAACCAAAGTCCACACTTTGTTCTCATACATGGATCCCATCTCAGATTTCATGGCCTCAAGCCATTTTGCGGAATCTGGGCTCATCATCGCTTCCTCATAGTTCGTAGGTTCATCATGGTCTAGTAACATGACTTCCAGAACTGGGTTGCCGTACCACTCTGGTGCGGAACGTACTCTGGTTGATCTACGATGTTCAGCAGAAACTTGATCTGAAGTTCCATGATCATCATCATTAGCTTCCTCACTAATTGGTGTAGGAATCACTGGATCAATTTTCTGTGATGTACTACTTTCCAATTCAGGAGAAGGTACAATTACCTCATCAAGTTCTACATTCCTCCCACTCACTTCTTTCGAGAGAAACTCCTTCTCTAGAAAGGATCCATTCTTAGCAACAAACATCTTGCCTTCGGATCTGTGATAGAAGGTGTACCCAACAGTCTCTTTTGGGTATCCTATGAAGACACATTTCTCCGACTTGGGTTCGAGCTTATCAGGTTGAAGCTTTTTCACATAAGCATCGCAACCCCAAACTTTAAGAAACGACAACTTTGGTTTCTTGCCAAACCATAGTTCATAAGGTGTCGTCTCAACGGATTTAGAAGGTGCCCTATTTAACATGAATGCAGCTGTCTCTAAAGCATATCCCCAAAACGATAGTGGTAAATCGGTAAGAGACATCATAGATCGCACCATATCCAATAAAGTACGGTTACGACGTTCGGACACACCATTACGCTGTGGTGTTCCGAGTGGCGTGAGTTGTGAAACTATTCCACATTGTTTCAAATGAAGACCAAACTCGTAACTCAAATATTCTCCTCCACGATCAGATCGCAGAAACTTTATTTTCTTGTTATGATGATTCTCTACTTCACTCTAAAATTCTTTGAACTTTTCAAATGTTTCAGACTTGTGCTTCATTAAGTAGATATACCCATATCTACTCAAATCATCAGTGAAGGTCAGAAAATAACGATACCCGCCGCGAGCTTCGACACTCATTGGTCCGCATACATCAGTATGTATGATTTCCAACAACACTGTTGCTCGCTCCACAGTTCCGGAGAACGGAGTTTTAGTCATCTTGCTCATGAGGCATGATTCGGAAGCACCAAGTGATTCATAATCAAGTGATTCCAAAAGTCCATCACTATGGAGTTTCTTCATGCGTTTTACACCAATATGACCTAAACGGCAGTGCCACAAATAAGTTGCACTATAATTATTAACCTTGCATTTTTTGGCTTCAATATTATGAATATGTGTATCACTACAATCGAGATCCAACAAGAATAGAACACTCTTCAAGGGTGCATGACCATAAAAGATATTATTCATAAAAATAGAACAACCATTATTCTCTGATTTAAATGAATATTCGTCTCGCAACAAACAAGATCCAGATATAATGTTCATGCTCAACGCTGGCACCAAATAACAATTATTTAGGTCTAAAACTAATCCCGAAGGTAGATGTAGAGGTAGCGTGCCGACGGCGATCACATTGACTTTGGAACCATTTGCCACGCGCATCGTCACCTCGTCCTTAGCCAATCTTCGTTTAATCCGTAGTCCCTGTTTCGAGTTACAAATATTAGCAACCGAACCGGTATCAAATACCCAGGTACTACTACGAGCATTAGTAAGGTACACATAAATAACATGTATATCACATATACCTTTTTTCACCTTGCCATCCTTCTTATCTGCCAAATACTTGGGGCAGTTCCGCTTCTAGTGTCCAGTCCCTTTGCAGTAGAAGCACTCAGTTTCAGGCTTGGCTCCAGACTTGGGTTTCTTCGCGGGAGTAGCAACTGTCTTGCTATTCTTCTTGAAGTTCCCCTTCTTTCCCTTGCCCTTTTTCTTGAAACTAGTGGTCTTGTTAACCATCAACACTTGATGCTCCTTTTTGATTTCTACCTCCGCAGCTTTGAGCATAGCGAAGAGCTCGGGAATTGTCTTCTGCATCCCTTGCATATTATAGTTCATCACGAAGCCTTTATAGCTTGGTGGCAGTGATTGAAGAACTCTATCAATAACACTATCCTCATCAACTTTGCAACCAAGTTGAGTCATATGATTGTAGTACCCAGACATTCTGAGCAAGTGTTCACTGATAGGACTATTCTCCGCCATCTTGCAGCTGTAGAACTTATTGGAAATCTCATATTTCTCAATTCGGGCATTTGCTTGAAATATTAACTTCAACTCCTGGAACATCTCATATGGTCCATGACGTTCAAAACATCGTTGAAGTCCCGGTTCTAAGCCGTAAAGCATGGCACATTGAACTATCGTGTAGTCATCAGACCGCGTCTGCCAGACGTTCAAAGCGTCTAAATTAGCGGGAGGGGGCTTGTCACCTAGCGGTGCTTCAAGCACATAATTCTTCTGTGCAGCAATGAGGATAATCCTCAAGTTACGGACCCAGTCTGTGTAATTTCTACCATCATCTTTCAACTTAGCTTTCTCTAGGAATGCATTAAAATTCAAAGGAACGGTAGCACGGGCCATTGATCTACAACAACATAGATATGCAAAAACTATCAGGACTAAGTTCATGATAAATTAAAGTTCAATTAATCATATTACTTAAAGAACTCCCACTTAGATAGACATCCCTCCGGTCATCTAAATGATCACGTGATCCAAATCAACTAAAACATGTCCGATCATCACGTGAGATGGAGTAGTTTCAATGGTGAACATCTTATGTTGATCATATCTACTATATGATTCACGCTCGACCTTTCGGTCTCTAGTGTTCCGATGCCATATCTGCATATGCTAGGCTCATCAAGTTTAACCCGAGTATTTTGCGTGTGCAAAACTGGCTTACACCCGTTGTATTTTAACGTAGAGCTTATCACACCCGATCATCACGTGGTGTCTCGGCACGACGAACTTTCGCAACGGTGCATACTTAGGGAGAACACTTATACCTTGAAATTTAGTAAGGGATCATCTTATAATGCTACCATCGTTCTAAGCAAAATAAGAAGCATAATAAGATAAACATAACATGCAATCAAAATATGTGACATGATATGGCCATCATCATCTTGTGCTTTTGATCTCCATCTCCAAAGCACCTTCATGATCACCTTCGTCACCGGCGCGACACCTTGATCTCCATTGAAGTATCGTTGTAGTCTCGCCAACTATTGCTTCTACGACTATCGCTACCGCTTAGTGATAAAGTAAAGCAATTACATGGCGATTGCATTTCATACAATAAAGCGACAACCATATGGCTCCTGCCAGTTGCCGATAACTTTACAATACATGATTATCTCATACAAAACCGTATATCTCATCATGTCTTGACCATATCACATCACAACATGCCCTGCAAAAACAAGTTAGACGTCCTCTACTTTGTTGTTGCAAGTTTTACGTGGCTGCTACGGGCTTAGCAAGAATTGTTCTTACCTACGCATACAAAAACCACAATGATGTTTCGTCAAGTATGTGCTGTTTTAACCTTCACAAGGACCGGGCGTAGCCACACTTGATTCAGCTAAAGTGAGAGAGACAGACACCCGACAGTCACCTTTAAGCAACGAGTGCTCATAACGGTGAAACCAGTCTCGCGTAAGCATACGTGTAATGTCGGTCCGGGCCGCTTCATCTCACAATACCGCCGAAGCAAAGTATGACATGCTGGTAAGCAGTATGACTAGCATCGCCCACAACTCATTGTGTTCTACTCGTGCATATCATCTACGCATAGACCTGGCTCATGATGCCACTGTTGGGGAACGCAGTATTTTAAAATTTTCCTACGATCACGCAAGATTTATCTATTAGATGCATAGCAACGAGAGTGAGAGTGTGTCTACGTACCCTCGTAGACCAGGAGCAGAAGCGTCAAGTGACGCGGTTGATGCAGTCGAACTTCTTCGCGATCCAACCGATCAAGCACCGAACGTACGGCACCTCCGCGTTCAGCACATGTTCAGCTTGATGACGTCCCACGAGCTCTTGATCCAGTTGAGCTTCATGGGAGAGTTTCGTCAGCACGACGGCGTGGTGACGAATATGATGAAGTTACCGGCGCAGGGCTTCGCCTAAGTACCGCGACAGTATGACCGAGGTGTGTTTCTGTGGAGGGGGGCACCACACAGGGCTAAAACAATTCAATTTGTGTGTCTTTGGGTGCCCTCCTGCCCCCGTATATAAAGGAGCAAGGGGGAGGCCGGCCGGCCCCTATTGGCGCGCCAAGGAGGAGCAATCCTACTAGGAATAGGATTGCAATCCTATTCCTAGTAGGAACTACCAAAAGGGAGAAGGGGGAAAGGAAGGAGAGGGAGAAGGAGAAGGAAAGGGGAGCCGGCCCCTCCTCCTTCCTTGTCCAATTCGAACCAAGGGGTGGGGGCGCGCGGCCCAGCCCTGGCCCTCCTTCCCTCTTTCTCCTACGGCCCATAAAGGCCCATAGCTTCCCCAGGGGGTTCCGATAACCCCCCCCCCCCCGATACTCCGGTTAATTCGGAAACTTTACGGAACACTTCTGGTGTCCGAATATAGTCGTCCAATATATCAATCTTTACGTCTCGGACATTCCGAGACTCCTCTTCATGTCCGTGATCTCATCCGGGACACCGAACTACCTTCGGTACATCAAAACTCATAATATCGATCGTCATCAAACGTTAAGCGTGCGGACCCTACGGCTTCGAGAACTATGTAGACATGACCGAGACTCATCTCCAGTCAATAACCAATAGCGGAACCTGGATGCTCATATTGGCTCCTACATATTCTATGAAGATCTTTATCGGTCAAACCGCATAACAACATACGTTGTTCCTTTTGTCATCGGTATGTTACTTGCCCGAGATTCGATCGTCGGTATCTCTATACCTAGTTCAATCTCGTTACCGGTAAGTCTCTTTACTCGTTCCGTAATACATCATCTCATGACTAACTCATTAGTCATTTGCTTGCAAGGCTTATTATGATGTGCATTACCGAGAGGGCCGAGAGATACCTCTCCGACACTCGGAGTGACAAATCCTAGTCTTGATCTATGCCAACACCACGAACACTTTCGGAGACACCTGTAGAGTATCTTTATGATCACCCAGTTACGTTGTGATGTTTGATAGAAAACAAGGTGTTCCTACGGTATTCGGGAGTTGCATAATCTCATAGTCATAGGAACATGTATAAGTCATGAAGAAAGCAATAGCAGTAAAGCTAAACGATCATAGTGCTAAGCTAACGGATGGGTCTAGTCCATCACATCATTCTCCTAATGATGTGATCCCATTGATCAAATGACAACTCATGTCTATGGCTAGGAAACATAGCCATCTTTGATCAATGAGCTAGTCTAGTAGAGGCATACTCGGGACATACTATTTTGTCTATGTATTCACACATGTAATAAGTTTCCGGTTAATACAATTCTAGCATGAATAAAAGACATTTATCATGATATAAGGAAATACAAATAACATATTTATTATTGCCTCTAGGGCATATTTCCTTCAGGGGTGACAACAAAAATGTCCTTCCTAATCCCCATCCTGTCTACCACTGCCGCCTCCCAAATTCGTTTTTCTGTCACCCGTCCACTCAGTCGAACAAAGCAGCGAGAATGTTGGTGGAGGGGCGACAAGAAAAATGTCTCTTCAGCTGCGTGCAGGGGAGGGTGATTTCGGAGACACGCGAATTCCCAAGAAGAAAAGATCCGGAGAGAGAAGAAGGTTTTCGCTATATGAATAAAAACCACTAGCCATCACATTGCTGAATTATATTACTTGTTGATCACTTTTTTTTTGCTTTCCGTGGCAATGCACGGGCATTAAACTAGTACTTCAAAAATAATTGTCCCCTACCACCACATTTTCTGTACACACATGATTCTGAGACCACGTCATCATAAATCATGTCTTCATGTGCATTTATTTGGGGTTCAGAAGTTTAAAACCCTATAACTTTTGATTCAAGCGTCCAAATCCAGTTTCATTTTCACCGTTTGGTTTCACGCGACGTGTTATTCAAAACTTGATCTAATACTGGTAGGTTTTGTTGAAACTTTTTTTAGGCAACTTTGGGTGCGATGGAGGCAACTTTACTGCTATAGGGAAGCAACTTCAATTTTTTCCTAGTAGGACTACCTATTAGTGACCTCGGGAGGTCTTGGCGTCGTCGGCCTCGCGAGGCTTGGCCCTTCGCGAGGGCCTTGTTTTAGTGACCTTGCGGTTGGGCCATACTGGGCCGTCGAATAAGCCACTCCGTGGGCCGCAGGAAGGCAAGTCTGGGTACGTTGGTCCCAGAACACCGACAATAGCCCTCGGGCCCAAGGTGCACTCGGGCTTGGCTTCGAGGTGAAGTCAAAGGGGCAAGGGCGAAGCGCCGCGGGCCCCAATCGCTTGCGGCCCTGATCCGACGCATGGCGCACGACGGGGCGTCGGCGCCTCCACGTCCCCACGTCGCCTCAGGAACCGCCTTCGACTTGACAACTGCCTGATGCACGCAGCAGGGCCATCATTACCTAGGTCGTGAAGGGCGCCGGTTAATCTACCCATGCCTATAAATGGAGGGAAACCCCCCACTCATCTTCTTCTTTCTGTCGCGTGCTCCTTCTCCTCCTCCGTTGCAACACCATCTAGCCAAGTCATCCATGGCGCTAATGAGGAGGTTCTCAGCTACCGAGAAGGGGTAAGCTCCGCTGGAGAGGCCGGAGTCGCCCCCGCCGAAAAGGGGGCGCAACCGTCCTCACAAGAGCTCCGGTACGCCGGCGGTCGCCATTCCGGGGCGCGAGCGAGCCTCTGTCGGCATTCACATCACCCCTGGTAGCCATGGGAAGGGCTGCTACCGCGGTGGGGGCGCTGGAGGTAGCGATGATCCTGTTCGGGGAAAGGGGCGATCGGTGGTCGCCCGGATGCCGTGCCCACAACTCCACTCGGTCGACGCGGCCCCAGAGTTCGTGGTGTGGGTGGAGAGGCCAGAGGACCCTTTGCTCCGCCTCCCGAACTTCTTCGCACATGAGCTGCCAGCCGGAGGGCCGGGCGGCCTGTGGCTGCAGGCCGACGACTGTTGCAGCAGGGCCTTGTAGGCGATGGTCGAGGTCACCCCCGTGGGGCAAGTGTTCCTGAACCGTGGCTGGTAGGAGTTCGCTCGCGCCCGCGACTTGGTGGGGAGACACACTATGCACTTCAAGTACGACAGAGCGGCGACGCTTTAAGTCAAGATATCTGGGAGGGATGACAAGCTCCTGGGGTGTTGTCCTAAAGACAGCGACAGCGACGACTACCACCCCTTCGACGACGATGCCCGTCGCGTCTGTGAAGTCCTCGTCAACAAACTTTCCCTTTGCGATGGTTGCGAGTTCTTCAGCGGTAGTAGCACCTTGCCCGACCAGAGCTCCGACGGCGGCGACTACCGCGAGCCGCCTCGCCGCCGTGCCCAAACCCAGGAGGAGGCCGAACCACCGCGCCCCGGCGCCTGTCAAGGAGGAGGATGACTCCTTTTGAGCATGGATGGCGCCGAGGCCCAGCTTCAGGAGCTTCAGTATTCGGGAGGCTGATCCACTCTTTTTCATTCTCTCTGCATTAGAAACAAGAACCATGCAGGGTGTGTAATCAACTGCGGCGCTTGCGCCCACTTTACTTATATTTCCTGCTAATATTCTGCCTTTTGTACTTGCGTTACCCAGGGGCTCCTGCCCGGCATGGTTAGGATACTTAGCTTATCGCGTTTGTTTGTTGATGGTATCCTGCAGTGTCGTGAGGGCGCCCACTTCTGATATTTTTGATCGAGCGCACTCCCCCGAGTCGGTTGGCCCCGAAGCCCCCATGAGGGCTTGCAGGCACCCTTGTCTCCGGAGATGTCCTCCGGAGTCCAACCTACGCCGTAGGCCATGACGTGGGACGCTCCTGAGGTACGCCAACGACCTGGTGCCGCGTTTGTCTGTTGGCTCGTCTAAGAGCGCCGAGCGAGAAAACGGATGGCAAAGTTTTGGCGAGGTGTGCGCATGGTCGAGGCCATGGTAACCGTATCCTTGGCCCTGCGAGTGCATACCGTGTCCAGCCCCCGCTCGCGAGGAGCTTGGGGGGAGGCAGCAGGCAACGAGCCTCTAGAGAAGCGGACACGAAAGAGAGAGAGAGAGAAAAGAAAGATCACAGCGAAAAATTCCTCCCTTTTTCAAACAAATACGCAAAAAATTCAAACTCCATTCCAGAAATAGAAAATTCGAATACATGAGAGAGTCAAACAAACAGCCGCGTCCGACGCCTATGCCAGTCTTCTGGTCTTCCCGCCAACGCGAAGCATGGGGCTTCCACTAGGACATGGGTGGGAGCCCCGTGAGGCCCAATGACAGCACTCAGGAGACTCAGGGCGTGTACAACCCGACTCATTATTACGCGAGAGGGTCACGGGCGGAGACTTGAGGGGAGCATGGTTCTCACCCATTACAGATAGAACTTCCAGAGGTGCTGAATGTTCGAGGCATTCTGGATGGGGACCCCGTCCTGCGTGTCCAGGCGCGCGGCGCCAGGCCTGGAGACGCGGGCGATCCTGAATGGGCCCTCCCACATATGCGAGAGCTTGTGAAGCCCCTCCCTGGAGAGCACCCGCCTCAGGACGAGGTCACCCACCTCAAGGGTCCTGGAACGGACACTGCGGCAGTGATACCGCCGCAGCGCCTGCTGGTACCTCGTGGCACGGAGCGAGGCTTGACGGTGGGCCTCCCCGTCGAGCACGAGGTCCATCCCTCGCGTGGCCTCCCGGCGTGCCTCATAAAATTCCAAGACCCTCGGTGAGCGATGTTTGACCACGTGTGGGGGGACCGCATCGGCCCCGTAGACGAGGAAGAACGGGGTTTCACTAGTGGGCTTAGTCGCGGTGGTGTGGATGGACCACAACATGGACTGAAGCTCACCGAGCCAACCCTTGCCGCATGCCTCGAGTTTCTTCTTGAAGCTCCTTGCCTTGAGGCCCCTCAGGACCTCCGTGTTGGTGCATTTGGCTTGGCCGTTGCTCCGTGGGTGCGCCACCAAAGCGTAGCATATCTGCGTTCCAAGGTTAGCACAATATGTTTTGAAGAGGTTTCTTCTGAACTAGGATCCATTGTCGGTGATGATACGATTGGGGACCCCGAAATGGCTCATGAGACCCTTTATGAACTTGACGGTGGAGCCTGCTGGAATGGTGCGTATGGGCTCTACCTCCGCCCACTTGGTGAATTTGTTGATGGCGACGTAGAGGTAGCGGTAACCCCCGGCTGCCCGGGGAAATGGGCCCAGTATATCTAGCCCCGAGACCGCGAATGGCCACGAGAGTGGGATGGTCTGGAGGCCCTTCGCTGGCTGGTGGATCTGTTTGGTATGGAACTGACAGGCTTCACAGGATCGCACTAGCTCGGCAACATCGTTGAGCACTGTGGGCCAGTAAAACCCGCTGCTGAACGCCTTGATATGTCTCCAACGTATCTATAATTTTTTATTGTTCCATGTTGTTATGTGATACGTCTCCAACGTATCTATAATTTTTGATTGTTCCATGCTATTATATATTATGTTTAGGATGTTTTATGGGCTTCTATATACCCTTTTATATGATTTTTGGGACTAACCTATTAACCCAGAGCCCAGTGCCAGTTTATGTTTTTCTTCTGTTTTAGAGTATCACAGAAAAGGAATATCAAACAGAGCCCGATTGACCTGAAACTCAACGGAGGGCGTTTTTGGACCAGAAGAAGCCCAGAGAGTACCGGAGGGGGACCAGAAGGTCCACGTGCTGCCCACGAGGGTAGGGGGCGCGCCCTCCCCCCTGGGCGCCCCCCCTGCCTCGTGGACAGCCCGGAGACCCCCTTTACTTGCCCCCGACTCCAACACCTCCTATATATACTGAAACCTCCAAAAAATAACCTAGATTGGGAGTTCCGCCACTGAAAGCCTATGTTGCCACCAAAAACCAATCTAGACCCGTTATGGCACCCTGCCGGAGGGGGATTCCCTCTCCGGTGGCCATCTTCATCATCCTGGTGCTCTCCATGACGAGGAGGGAGTAGTCCACCCTCGGGTCTGAGGGTATGTACCAGTAGCTATGTGTTTGATCTCTCTCTCTCTCTCTCGTGTTCTTGAGATGGCACGATCTTGATGTATCACGAGCTTTGCTATTTTAGTTGGATCTTACGATGCTTCTTCCCCTCTACTCTCTTGTAATGGATTGAGTTTTCCCTTTGAAGTTATCTTATCGGATTGAGTCTTTAAGGATTTGAGAACACTTGATGTATGCCTTGCGTGGGATACCTGTGGTGACAATGGGGTATTCTATTGATTCACTTGATGTATGTTTTGGTGATCAACTTGCGGGTTCCGTGACCTTGGGAATCTATGCATAGGGGTTGGCACACGTTTTCGTCTTGACTCTCCGGTAGAAACTTTGGGGCACTCTTTGAAGTTCTTTGTGTTGGTTGAATAGATGAATCTGAGATTGTGTGATGCATATCGTATAAACATGCCCACAGATACTTGAGGTGACAATGGAGTATCTAGGTGACATTAGGGTTTTGGTTGATTTGTATCTTAAGGTGTTATTCTAGTACGAACTCTATGATAGATCGAACGGAAAGAATAGCTTCATGTTATTTTACTACGGACTCTTGAATTTATCGATCAGAAAGAATAACTTTGGGGTGGTTTCGTACGCTACCATAATCTCTTCGTTTGTTCTCCGGTATTAGTGACTTTGGAGTGACTCTTTGTTGCATGTTGAGGGATAGTTATATGATCCAGTTATGTTATTACTGTTGAGATAACTTGCACTAGTGAAAGTATGAACCCTAGGCCTTGTTTCCTATCATTGCAACACCGTTTATGCTCACTTTTATCTTTAGTTACCTTGCTGTTTTTATATTTTCATATTACAAAAACCTATATCTACCATCCATATTGCACTTGTATCACCATCTCTTCACCGAACTAGTGCACCAATACAATTTACCATTGTATTGGTGTGTTAGGGACACAACAGACTCTTCGTTATTTGGTTGTAGGGTTGTTTGAGAGAGACCATCTTCATCCTATGCCTCCCACGGATTGATAAACCTTAGGTCATCCACTTGAGGGAAATTTGCTACTGTCCTACAAACCTCTGCACTTGGAGTCCCAACAACGTCTACAAGAAGAAGGTTATGTAGTATACATCAAGCTCTTTTCTCGCACCGTTGCCGGGGAGGTTAGTGCTTGAAGGTATATCTTTAGATCTTGCAATCGCATATTTTAGTTTCTTGTTTTATCACTAGTTTATTTTATAAAAGAAAACTAAAAAATGGAATTAAGGTTACCTCATATGCTTCATCTTTTTAATATCTTCCGTGAAAATGATGGGAAGGAAAATTGTGCTCAAGTACTAGAAGAAGAATTACATAGAATGCTTGGCATAAAATATGTGAATGATGAGCATGATTGCAATGTTGTTAGTATGAATTCTTTGAATACCCATGATGGTAATGATATGCAAAGCCACAAGCTTGGGATGCTATGTTTGATGAAGGTGATATGTTTAGTCCCCTAAGTTTTGATGAGCAAATTTATTATGATGAAAGCATGCCTCCTATTTATGATGATTATATTGATGAAAGTGGATTTGGAGAGGTCATGACTTTATTTAGTGATGAATCCACTATTTCGGAAGAGTTTCCAATTGATTATGAGAACAAAGTTGCTATATATGATGATTATTGTGATGACTTGTATGCTCTTAAGAATAATGATGACCATGAAACTTGTCATCGTGATTTTAGTTTTCAATTGGATTATGCTTCACATGATAGTTATTTTGTTGAGTTTGCTCCCACTACTATTCATGAGAAGAAATTTGCTTATGTGGAGAGTAATAAATTTTCTATGCTTGTAAATCATGAAAAGAATGCTTTATGTGATGTTTATATTGTTGAATTCATTCATGATGCTACTAAAGATTATTATGAGGGAGGAATATATGCTTGTAGGAACTGCAATAATATCAAGTTTCCTCTTTATATGTTGAAAGTTTTGAAGCTATGCTTGTTTTCCCTTCCTATGCTAGTTGATTATTGTTCCCATATGTTGTTTTCTTACAAAATCCATATGCATAGGAAGTGGGTTAGAATTAAATGTGCTAGTCATATTCTTCATGATGCTCCCTTTATGTTTCAATTCTTATCTTTTATGCGAGCATCATTGAAATCATTGTGCCTAGCTAGGGGCGTTAAACGATAGCGCTTGTTGGGAGGCAACCAAACTTTGTTTTTGTTCTTTGCTTTTACTTCTGTTTAGTAATAAATATTGCATCTAGCTTCTGTTTAGATGTGGTTTTGTGTTTTAGTTAGTGTTTGTGCCAAGTAGAACCTTTGGGAAGACTTGTGTGAAGCTTATGTGATCATGCTGTAAAAAACAGAAACTTTAGCGCTCACGAGATTGGCCACCATTTTCTACTGGAGAGTGCTTTTTAGTTGATTCTTTTTGAAGATGATTAATAGAAAAATTCCTCAGGTCTACCAATTTATTTCAGAATTTTTAGAGTTACAGAAGTATTCGAAAGTTACAAATTGCTACAGATTGTTCTGTTTTTTACAGATTCTGTTTTCTATGTGTTGTTTGCTTATTTTGATGAATCTATGAGTAGTATCGTAGGGTATGAACCATAGAGAAGTTGGAATACAGTAGATATTACACCAATATGAATTTAGAATGAGTTCATAACAGTACATAAGTGGTGGTTTTATTTTCTTACACTAACGGAGCTTACGAGTTTTCTGTTAAGTTTTGTGTTGTGAAGTTTTCAAGTTTTGGGTAAAGATTCGATGCACTATGGAATAAGGAGTGGCAAGATCATAAGCTTGGGGATGCCCAAGGCACCCCAAGGTAATATTCAAGGACAAACAAGAGCCTAAGCTTGGGGATGCCCCGGGAAGGCATCCCCTCTTTCGTCTTCGTTTATCGGTAACTTTACTTGAGACCATATTTTTATTCACCACATGATATGTGTTTTTCTTGGAGCGTAAATTTGTTTTATTTTGTTTTGCTTGCTGTTTGAATAATGTCCCAAGATATGAAATCCTTAAATGTTAGAGAGTCTTCACATAGTTACATAATTATTCAAGTACTCATTGATCTTCATTTATATCTTTTTGAGTAGTTTGTCATTTGCTGTAATGCTTCACTTATATCTTTTTAGAGCACGGCGGTGGTTTTATTTTGAAGAAATAGATGAACTCTCATGCTTCACTTATATTATTTTGAGAGTCTTTTATAACATCATGGTAATTGGCTTTGGTTATAAAACTAGTCCTAATATGATAGGCATCCAAGTTGGGTATAATAAAAACTTTCATACGAGTGCATTGAATATGATGAGAAGTTTGATACTTGATGATTGTTTTGAGATATGAGGATGATGATATTAGAGTTATGCTAGTGGGGTAATTATGAATTCAAGAAATACTTGTGTTAAAGTTTGTGATTCCCGTAGCATGCACGTATGGTGAACCGCTATGTGACGAAGTTAGAGCATGATGTATTTATTGAGTGTCATCCTTTGTGTAGAGGTCGGGATCGCGCGATGGTTAACTCCTACCAACCCTTCCCCTAGGAGCATGCATTGAATACTTTGTTTTGATAACTCATAGATTTTTGCAATAAATATATGATTTCTTTATGACTAATGTTGAGTCCATGGATTATACGCACTCTCACCCTTCCACCATTGCTAGCCTCTCTTGTATCGCGCAACTTTCGCCGGTACTATACACCCACCATATACCTTCCTCAAAACAGCCACCATACCTACCTATCATGGCATTTCCATAGCCATTCCAAGATATATTGCCATGCAACCTTCCACTGTTCCGTTCATATGACACGCTTCATATTGTCATATTGCCATGCATGATCATGTAGTTGACATCGTATTTGTGGCAAAGCCATCATCACAATTCATTCATACATGTCATTCTTGATTCATTGTACATCCCGGTACACCGCCGGAGGCATTCACATAGAGTCATATCTTGTTCTAGCTTCGAGTTGTAATCTTTGAGTTGTAAGTAAATAAAAGTGTGATGATCTTCATTATTTGAGCATTGTCCCATGTGAGGAAAAAAAGATAAAGGCCAAATAAAAAAAGAGATGGCCCAAAAAAATAGAGAGGGGCTAAAAAATAAAAAAAATAAAAGAGGAAAGCCCCTCCAAAAAAGAGATAAAATAGAGAAGGGACAATGCTACTATCCTTTTCCACACTTGTGCTTCAAAGTAGCACCATAATCTTCATGATAGAGAGTCTCTTGTTTTGTCACTTTCATATACTAGTGGGAATTTTCATTATAGAACTTGGCTTGTATATTCCAACGACGGGCTTCCTCAAATGCCCTAGGTCTTCATGAGCAAGCAAGTTGGATGCACACCCACTTAGTTTCTTTTGATGAGCTTCATACATTTATAGCTCTAGTGCATCCATTGCATGGCAATCCCTACTCACTCACATTGATATCTATTGATGGGCATCTCCATAGCCTATTGATACGCCTAGTAGATGTGAGACTAGCTTCCTCCTTTTTGTCTTCTCCACAACCACCACTCTATTCCACCTATAGTGCTATATCCATGGCTCACACTCATGTATAGCGTGAAAGTTGAAAGGTTTGAAAAAAATTGAGTATGAAAACAATTGCTTGGCTAAAACCGGGGTTGTGCATGATATGAATATATTGTGTGATGAAGAGGGAGCATAGCCGGACTATATGATTTTGTATGGATTACTATCTTTGGCCATGTTATTTTGAGAAGACATGATTGCATTGTTAGTATGCTGAAGTATTATTATTCTTATGTCAATACAAAATTTTATCTTGGATCTTTCGGATCTGAACATTCATGGCACGATAAAGAAATTACATTGAGAATTATGTTGGTTAGCATTCCACATCAAAAATTCTGTTTTTACAATTTACCTACTCGAGGATGAGCACAAATTAAGGTTGGGGATGCTTGATACGTCTCCAACGTATATATAATTTTTTTTATTGTTCCATGCTATTATATATTCTGTTTAGGATGTTTTATGGGCTTCTATATACCCTTTTATATGATTTTTGGGACTAACTTATTAACCCAGGGCCCAGTGCCAGTTTTCGTTTTTCTCCTGTTTTAGAGTATCGCAGAAAAGGAATATCAAACAGAGCCCAATTGACCTGAAACTCAACGGAGGACATTTTTGGACCAGAGGAAGCCCAGAGAGTACCGGAGGAGGACCAGAAGGTCCACGGGCTGCCCACGAGGGTAAGGGGCGCGCCCCCCTGCCTCATGGAGAGCCCGGAGACCCCCTTTACTTGCCCCCGACTCCAACACCTACTATATATACTGAAACCTCCGGAAAATAACCTAGATCAGGAGTTCCGCCGCCGAAAGCCTCTATTGCCACCGAAAACCAATCTAGACCCGTTCTGGCACCCTACCGGAGGGGGAATCCCTCTCCGGTGGCCATCTTAATCATCCCGGCGCTCTCCATGACGAGGAGGGAGTAGTCCACCCTCGGGGCCGAGGGTATGTACCAGTAGCTATGTGTTTGATCTCTCTCTCTCTCTCTCTCTCTCTCTCTCTCTCTCTCTCTCTCTCTCTCTCTCTCTATCTCTCTCGTGTTCTTGAGATGGCACGATATTGATGTATCGCGAGCTTTGCTATTTTAGTTGGATCTTATGATGCTTCTCCCCTCTACTCTCTTATAATGGATTGAGTTTTCCCTTTGAAGTTATCTTATCAGATTGAGGCTTTAAGGATTTGAGAACACTTGATGTATGTCTTGCGTGGGATACCTGTGGTGACAATGGGGTATCCTATTGATTCACTTGATGTATGTTTTGGTGATCAACTTGCGGGTTCCGTGACCTTGGGAATCTATGCATAGGGGTTGGCACACGTTTTCATCTTGACTCTCCGGTAGAAACTTTGGGGCACTCTTTGAAGTTCTTTGTGTTGGTTGAATAGATGAATCTGAGATTGTGTGATGCATATCGTATAATCATGCCCATGGATACTTGAGGTGACAATGGAGTATCTAGGTGACATTAGGGTTTTGGTTGATTTGTATCTTAAGATGTTATTCTAGTACGAACTCTATGATAAATCGAACGGAAAGAATAGCTTCGTGTTATTTTACTACAGACTCTTGAATAGATCGATCAGAAAGAATATCTTTGAGGTGGTTTTCATACCCTACCATAATCTCTTCGTTTGTTCTCCGGTATTAGTGACTTTGGAGTGACTCTTTGTTGCATGTTGAGGGATAGTTATATGATCCAGTTATGTTATTATTGTTGAGAGAACTTGCACTAGTGAAAGTATGAATCCTAGGCCTTGTTTCCTATCATTGCAACACCGTTTATGCTCACTTTTATCTTTAGTTACCTTGCTGATTTTATATTTTAAGATTACAAAAACCTATATCTACTATCCATATTGCACTTGTATCACCATCTTTTCGTCGAACTAGTGCACCTATACAATTTACCATTGTATTGGGTTTGTTGGGGACACAAGAGACTCTTCGTTATTTGGTTGCAGGGTTGTTTGAGAGAGACCATCTTCATCCTACGCCTCCCACGGATTGATAAACCTTAGGTCATCCACTTGAGGGAAATATGCTACTGTCCTACAAACCTGTGCACTTGGAGGCCCAGCAACGTCTACATGAAGAAGGTTGTGTAGTAGACATCATTATGTTATCATTCTTGGTTGTTTTACAATCATTTTATAGTCATTTTATATCATTTTTTAGGACTAATCTATTGACATAGTGACAAGTGCCAGTTGTTGTTTTTTGCTTGTTTTTACTTTGCAGAAAATCAATACCAAATGAAGTCCAAATGCAGCGAAACTTTACGGTGGTTTTTTCTGGACCAGAAGACACCATATGGGCCAGAGAAGCACCTGGGGTGCCCCGATGGGGGCACAACCCACGAGGGCGCGCCTGGGCCCCTAGGCGCGCCCAGCTGGGTTGTGCCCACCTTGGTGGCCTCCCGCACCGCCTCTTCGCTCTATAAATGCCCAAATATTTCAGAAACCCTAGGGGAGTTGACAAAGCTTTGTTCCAGCCGCCGCAGGCTTCTGTATCCACGAGATCCAAACTAGAGCCCTTTTCCGGCACTCCGCCGGAGGGGGAAATCATCACCGGTGGCCATCTTCATCATCCCGGTGGTCACCATGATGAGGAGGGAGTAGTCCACCATAGGGTCTAAGGGTTTGTACCAGTAGCTATGTGTTTAATCTCTCTCTCTCTCGTGTTCTTGAGATGCACAATCTTGATGTATCACAGGCTTTGTTAATAGAGTCGGATCATATGGTGTTTCCCCTGTCTATCTTGTTGTGATGAATTGAGTTTTCCCTTTGAGATTTCTTTGGATTGAATACTCTTATGGATTTCAGAACACTTGATGCATGTCTTGCTATGAATACCCGTGGTGACAATGGGGTATCATGTTGGTTCACTTGATATGTGTTTTGGCACTCAACTTGCGGATTCCCGCGATGACATTGGGGTAATCTATGCATAGGGGTTGATGCACGTTCTTGTCTTTCACTAGTACAACGAGGTGCTATACAAACAGTTTTTAACCCATTTCCACGACGACATTTGGAACCGCCACCTAGTGAGTGTGGGAGATAGGGGGTCCTTCCCACACGACCCAGAAACCGTCGGGGATATGCCCTCCTGGCACACACGCTCGGCAAAATGAGGTCGTGTGCGACCGACGAGCGACCAAATACGGTTATACGTACAGTAGTGCTAAAAAATACAATTATACATGCGAAATCATTTCTGGTCGTCAGAACATCCTGCACAGTCAGTCCCCGCTAAACGTCTCCGTTCGTATATACATCCCACACAGTCGCTCCAAGGAAAACGTTTCTGTTCGCAGGTACATCACACACAATTTTTCCCGTTAAATCGTTTATGATAGCGTTTCCATTGCACATGGTATTAACAATTTTATCATTTGCGTTATTGAATGCATCACACACGGTGCGTAGAAGAAACTGTGTGGCAAAGGCTGTCCATCACACATCGTTTTTATGTGGTAAACATTTGCACCGTGTGACCTAATGCAAACAGTTTTCAAGAGGATGTCCTGTGTGATTGTTCATTGAGCCAATATGGTTTATTCCTAGAAACTGTGTGCGTTATTGAATGCATCACACGCGGTGTTTTCTCAATAAGCGTTTGCAATAGAAAAAACCAATTAGCAGGCTAATTATCCTATTATTAATAATCCAGTTATTAATCTAATTGACATTTCATATTAAGCACACAATATATTTCATTTTCATAATAAATACATCATAGTACAACATCATATAGCTTCAGCACTCAGCTACCCCATTACACAACTGCACCGGCACCAAGTTTCACATGCAACATCTATAACCTTTCAAAATTAGCAACATAGACGGTACATAGACAGATGTATCTCATCTGGAAAACTATTGAAGCAGAAGGCGAATATTGAGCCTTCATTGATGTTGAAGGTCTTTGCAACTTTAGGCCAGTGCCTGTGGATGATTGACCGTCCATCCTTCGTCCTCTTCAGGAACACTTCAATGTTAAACCGTGGGTGTTGTATGAATACCTTCCTCACCTCCTGACCATACATGTGGTTTGAGAGGTAATCATAAGTGAAATGCTTTGTAAAGGCCTGAAAACAAGGATGTGCATAAATATCTTCTCTATATTGGAAATAGGGCAAAGGAATAAAAAAAGGCAAGGTATAATAGTTAGTACCATCCTATAGTGAACTGATGTCTTCTTCATTGTGCAGACAAAGATCTTGTTGTTTTTTGTCGCTAATTTCTTTATCCTAACAATCTTTCCGAGTTTCTTGAATTGAGTGATATTCATGGACAACTCATTTCCTCATATGCAAAAAGGGTCGAACAGTGGGTCAAAACCTCTGACAGCAGGACCTACATGTGCAAGACCAAATTGTTAAGAACATAAATATTAGAATGGTTCCTACAATTGCACAATAATGTGCTATTAGACAAAGGACCATGCACGTGCTAACCTCGATTGTAAACCTCAGTGCTTCCCATTGTTTACCTGCAACACATATAAGGTAGTGAGTCATCAGGTTAAGTAAGGGTTCGCATGCTATCAGTAAAATATGTTGATGAAAAATAAGCACATTGTAGATTCATCAGATTAATTCAAGCCACATGGAAAACTCATTTATCCAAACAAAGCATGATTAAGAACTAGGAAATATAGCACTTGTATATGTTTCTCATGTATTAAGTGCAGCCAAATTCGATTTATTACTCACATGCACAACAATACAAAATTCTACCCATGACAATTGGACATCGCATTGCAAAATTGAACCAAGCAGTTAACTAAACATCACAATAAGTGAACCAAACATTAACTGAGCACCACATTGCACAATATAACATACTCCTAATAGAAGACCAGGCAGTTAACCAAACCAAGCATTCTTAACAACTTGGAAATATAGAAACTGTATTTGTTTCTCATGTATTTACTACAGCCAAATTCAATTTATTCCTCGCATGGTATACAATAACAGAATGCATCCACAACTATTGAACATCGCATTGCAGAATTGAACCAAATAGTTAACTAAACACCACAACAAATGAACCAAACATTAACTGAGCACCACATTGCACAATATAACATACTCCTAATTGAAGATCAGACAGTTAATGCTACTTCTCGAGCTTGCGTTGTATTCGCTCTAAGAGGAAAGGGAGATGCAACATAGTAGCGTAAGTATTTCCCTCAGTTTTTGAGAACCAAGGTATCAATCCAGTAGGAGACCACGCGTGAGTCCCTCGCACCTGCACAAACAAATAAGAACTTCGCAGCCAAGGCGATAAGGGGTTGTCAATCCCTTTACGATCACTTATGAAAGTGAGATCTGACCGAGGAGAACTTGTTATTGAGATCCAGAAAGAGAGAAGAAGCCATCTAGATACTAGCTATGGACCCGAAGGTCTGTGGTAAACTACTCACAACTCATGGTGAGGGCGATGATGATGAAGAAGAAGAACTCCGTGATGGATCCCCCTCTGGTGGAGCTCCGGAATAGGCTGGATCTCACGGGAACAGAAGATTACGGCGGTGGAATTAGAGTGTTCTCTTTGTTGCTGAAGGTTTCGGGGTACATAGACTTATATAGGAGGAAGGAGGACACCGGGGGGTGCTCGAGGGGCCCACGAGGTAGGGGGGCACGCCTTGGGCAGGGGGGCACGCCCCTCACCCTTGTGGGCACCTCGATGCTCCCCTGATGTGGTTCTCAAGTCCCTTGTGCGTGATTTTCTCCAAAAATATCTCTCGCGAAGGTTTCATTCCGTTTGGACTTTGTTTGGTATTCCTTTTCTGCAAAACCCTAAAATAGGCAAAAAAAACAACAATCTGGATTGGGCCTTTCGGTTAGTAGGTTAGTCCCAAAAATGACATAAAAGTGTATGATAAAGCCCATTAAACATCCAAGACTTCATAAATAATAGCATGGAACAATAAAAAATTATAGATACGTTGGAGACGTATCAAGCATCCCCAAGCTTAATTCCTGCTCGTCCTCGAGTAGGTAAATGATAAAGAACGAATTTTTGATGTAGAATGCTAACCAATATAGTTTTTCAATGTAATTCTCTTAATTGTGGCATGAATGTTTAGATCTGAAAGATTCAAGACAAAAGTCTATATTGACATAAGAAATAACAATATTTCAAGCATACTAACAAAGCAATCATGTCTTCTCAAAATACTATGGCTAAAGAAAGTTATCCCTACAAAATCATATAGTCTGGCTATGCTCCCTCTTCATCACACAAAATATTCATATCATGCACAACTCCGATTTCAGCCAAGCACTTGTTTTCATACTCTATCTTTTCAAACCTTTCAACTTTCATGCAATACATGAGCGTGAACCATGTACATAACACTATGGGTGGAATAGAGGTGGTTGTGGAGAAGACAAAAAGGAGGGAGATAGTCTCACATCGACCAGGCGTATCAACGGGCTATGGAGATGCCCATCAATAAATATCAATGTGAATGAGTAGGGATTGCCATGCAACGGATGCACTAGAGCTAAATATGAATGAAAGCTCAACAAAAGAAACTAGTGGGTGTGCATCCAACTTGCTTGCTCATGAAGACCTAGGGCATTTCTTTTTTGGGGCCTTTCTTTTTTTTTCTTTTTTTTGTGTGCAGGGGCTTTATAGATTTAGCCTTTCCTCCCATGGGACAATGCTCTAATAATGATGATCATCACACTTTCATTACAACTCGATACTACAATAAAGTATGACTCTATATGAATGCCTCCGGCAGTGTACCGGTATGTGCAATGAAACAAGAGTGACTTGTATGAAAAGTTATGCATGGTGGCCTTGCCACAAATACGATGACAACTACATGATCATGCATGGCAATATGACAATATGATGCATGTCATATGAATGGAACGGTGGAAAGTTCCATGGCAATATATCTCGGAATGGCTATGGAAATGCCATGATAGGTAGGTATGGTAGCTGTTTTGAGGAATAATATGGTGGCTGTTTTGAGGAAGGATATATAGTGGGTTTATGGCACCGACGAAAGTTGCGCGGTAAAAGAGAGGCTAGCAACGGTGGAAGGGTGAGAGTGCGTATAATTCATGGACTCAACATTAGTCATAAGAACTCATATACTTATTACAAAAATCTACGAGTCATCAAAACAAAGCAATCAACGCATGCTCCTAGGGGGGAGGTTGGTAGGAGTTAACCATCGCGCGCCCCCGACCTCCACACAGAGGTTGGCACTTTACAAATACCTCATGCTCTAACTTCGTCACATAGCGGTTCACCATACATGCATGCTACAGGAATCACTAACCTTAAGACAAGTATTTCTCAATTTCATAATAACTCTACTAGCATGACTCTAATATCACTATCCTCATATCTCAAAACAATTATCAAGCATCCAACATCTCATCATATTCAATGCACTTAGTGTGATTTTTTTTACTACATTGACATTGGATGTCTATCATGTGAAGACTAGTTTTTTAGCCTAAACACATTACCATGATGTTTTAATAGACTCTCAAATATATATAAGTGAAGTATGAGAGTTCAACAATTTCTACAAAATATTACCACCACCGTGCTCTAAAAGATGTAAGTGAAGCACTAGAGCAAAAATTATTCAACTCAAAAGATATAAGTGAAGCACATAGAGTGTTCTAACAATTCCTAGGCCCTATTTAACTCTCTCAAATAGGTGTGTCCAGCAAGGATGATTGTGACAAACTAACAAGCAAAGACTCAAATTATACAAGATGCTCCAAGCAAAACACATATCATGTGGTGAATAAAAATATAGCTCCAAGTATAGTTACCGATGGATGAAGACGAAAGAGGGGATGCCTTCCTGGGGCATCCCCAAGCTTAGGCTTTTGATTATCCTTGAATTCCTTGGTGTGACATGGGCATCCCCAAGCTTAGGCCTTTGCTACTCTTTGTTCCATAGTCCATCAAAGCGATACTAAAAACTTGAAAACTTCACAACACAAAACTTAGACAAAACTTCTCGTGAGCTCCATTAGTATAAGAAAACAAACCACTACTCAATGGTACTGCAATGAATTATTTATTTATTTATATAGGTGTTAAACCTACTGTATTCCAACTTCTCTATGGTTCAGACTTGCCAATACTACTCATAGATGCATTGAAATAAGCAAACAACACAAGAAAAACAAAATATGTCAAAAACAGAACAGTCTGTAGTAATCTGTAAGGTTCGCCCACTTCTGGAACTCCAAAAAATTCAAACTAAATTGGTAAATGTGAGCAATTTGTCTATTAATCATCTGCAAAAAGAATCAACTAAATAGCACGCTCCAGTTAAATCCGACGATTACTTTAGCGAGCGCTAACGATTCTGTTTTTCACAGCAAGATCACATAAACTTCACACACATCTTCCCAAAGGTTCTACTAGGCACAAACACTAAACAAAACATTAAACCACATCTAAGAAGAGGCTAGATGCAATATTTATTCCCTAACAGCAACAAAAACAAAAAATATAAAATTGGGTTGCCTCCCAACAAGCGCTATCGTTTTATACCCCTAGCTAGGCACGATACAAGATAGATCTAGGTATTGCCATCTTTGGAAGGCAATTCTTTGATTAAGCACTTATGATTCTTAGGCACTTCTTTGTCCCTATTAATAATCAAACTCTTCGGCAATAAATCAAGAAATTCTAAAGTGTCAAAAGGGTCTCTTGCAAAAGTAAGAAAATTAGGGTGAACACTTATGGATTTGACATCCGCAATTCTAGATGTTTCACCCTTGTCTTTAGGGACATACATGAACTTGGGTAATTTGGTGGTAGAGGTATTTGGAGTATTTTTTATAGCAGAAAGAGCAGAACCCATATTAGTGATAACATCCTCAAGTTTATTGATTCTAGTAGAATCCTGATCTAGCTTTTCTTTAACTATGGCCTCCTTCTCCTTAAGTTTTTTCAGAACAACTCCTACCTTAGATCCATATTTAGTAATTTCATTATGGATCTTTCTATCCAAGTTCTCTACTAGTTCTACCGTAGCAACTTTGTTTTTAATGATTTCTAACATTTGTATAACATGCTCCAAAGTTAAAACGGCCCCATTAACCATAAGAGGTGGTGAGCCAAAAAATTCAGTCATAGCATTATAAGAATCAAAGGTGTGGCTACCCAAGAAATTACCTCCGGTAATGGTATCTAAGATAAATCTATTCCACGGAGTTATGCCAACATAGAAATTGCGAAGAAGCACGGAAGTGGAAAGCTTCCTAATAGATCTATTTTGAGCATTGCAAATTCTATACCAGGCATCTTTTAAGTTTTATTCCTCCCTTTGTTTAAAGTTGAGGACCTCACTCTCGGGAGTGTTGATAATGATAGGTGTGCTAGACATGATGATAAGCAAGCAAGCAACACACAAGCAAACAAGAAGCAAGCGAACGATAAACACACGGCAGAAGAAGGGCAAATAAAACGGCAAGGGTGAAGTGGGGGAGAGGAAAACGAGAGGCAAAAATGTAATGCGAAGGATAAGGGTTTGTGATAGGTACTTGGTATATGACTTTCGCGTAAGCCTCCCCGGCAACGGCGCCAAAAATTCTTCTTGCTACTTCTCGAGCTTGCATTGTATTCCCTCAAAGAGGAAAGGGAGATGTAGCACAATAGCGTAAGTATTTCCCTCAGTTTTTGAGAACCAAGGTATCAATCCAGTAGGAGACCATGCGCGAGTCCCTGGCACCTACACAAACAAATAACAACTTCACAGCCAACGCGATAAGGGGTTGTCAATCCCTTTACGGTCACTTACGAAAGTGAGATCTGATAGAGATGATAGTTTATATTTTTGGTATTTTTGGTTTATAAGAACAGAAAATAAAAGTGGTAAAAGTAAAGTAGATGTAGATTGATATGTTCAGAATAGACTCGGGGGGCCATAGTGTTCTCTAGTGGCTTCTCTCATGATAGCGATATTCTACAGCGGGTAAACAAATTACCGTCGAGCAATTGATAGACAAGCGAATAATTATGAGACTATCTAGGCATGATCATTGTATATAGGCATCACGTCCGAGACAAGTAGACCGAAACGATTCTGCATCTACTACTATAACTCCACACATCGACCGCTATCCAGCATGCATCTAGTGTATTGACTTCATAAGAACAGAGTAACGCCTTAAGCAAGATGACATGACGTAGAGGGATAAACTCAAGCAATATGATATAAACCCCATCTTTTTTATCCTCGATGGCAACAATATAATACGTGCCTTGCTGCCCCTACTGTCACTGGGAAAGGACATCGCAAGATTGAACCCAAAGCCAAGCACTTCTTCCATTGCAAGAACTATAGATCTACTAGGCCAAACCAAACCAATAATTCGAAGAGACTTGCAAGGATATTATGAGCACACATAAAAAGTTCAGAGAAGAACCAAATATTTCTCATAGATAATCTTGATCATAAACTCACAATTCATCGGATCTCGACAAACACACCGCAAAAAGAGATTACATTGAATAGATCTCCTCGAAGACCAAGGAGAACTTGTTATTGAGATCCAGAGAGAGAGAGAAGAAGCCATCTAGATACTAGCTATGGACCCGAAGGTCTGTTGTAAACTACTCACAACTCATGGTGAGGGCGATGATGATGATGAAGAAGAACTTCGTGATGGATCCCCCTCCGGTGGAGCTCCGAAATAGGCTCCAAGACGGGATCTCATGGGAACAGAAGGTTACGGCGGTGGAATTAGGGTTTTCTCTCTGTTGTCGAAGGCTTCGGGGTACGTAGACTTATATAGG